>OY282642.1:57829356-59078107 GCA_958299015.1 Tetanocera ferruginea
TATTCAAATTTGTACACATTAAAGTTTCACTATTACACATTTTTGTGTAGTTTTGCACATTGTTTTTTTTAAATAAACATGTTTGTCAGATCTTAAATTTTTACACATTTTGAGTTCAACATTACACATTTTACACCAGAGTTGTAAATCCCACAGCTCAATTTGCTCAATTACAACAACTTCAATATTTTCGTGTCTGATGTAATTCTGAGAATTGACTTCGCCGGCGCATCGCGCTGCTACAGCAAGACAAAACATTCGCATAGCAATGTTGTTGCTTCCTCGCGTTAATAGCAAAGTTTTTGCTGCTGCGTGTATTTTGTTGGTATTCACACTCAATGTGGTGGCTAGTTTTTGCTGTAATTTTTGCAATTTGTTTCAGGACCATCTTAGCTTAGCTCAGAAGACACATTTTGCTATTTTTTATTTTTATTATTTTTTATTTTTTTTTTATTTAAAATTTAACTCACTGGTGTCTATTTCAACTTTGCATACCTTTGTGCATAAAAATAAGCACTAACTGTTTATTTTCATTTATTGAGACCAAAAGATAGTAGTTTAAGGCAACAACATAAAATTCAACAAAAATTTACAGTCATTTTGATAGTAAATTTCAACAAATAGTTTAGAGTGCAGTCTTAATCTCTATATTTCCTAAAACTACCACGCTTGTTTAGCTACACACTGTTTAAACCTTAAGCATAGTACTATGTTTGGCTTCACGTGAAATTCCACTCAAATCTCCATACAAAAAATGACAGCTGTGAAACAAGCGTGAACATTTCACAACTTTTACGTCAAAGCTGTACTATGCTTCGCTGCGGAAAATCTAGTACTATATTCCGCAACATGCATCTAGCAACATTTTTTTCACGGCAATTTAATTGAACCGACCATTTATTTTGCCGTGAAAAGAGACAGTTGCCATTTAATTTAAGAAAAAGAGTAAACAAAAGAGCAATGTTTCTTATTGAAATTATATTTTTGTACTATTTCTTAAGTTTTGCAATTAATAACTGCAGTTGTTGGAAATTGTAAACACGGGTGCACCTTTCCGCGGTGTTGGCGGTCGCAAAACTTTGCAGCTTGGAGACTGCCATAAACTAATGACTTGTTCTGCTCCAAAACAAAGGACATGCATACTTGTATAAATATTTATTTTGTATTTATATAATCAAAAATATGAAAATTAAAGAACTTAAATGATTTTCTGCTTTTCCTCTAATAAATTGTGGCTGTTTATTTACATTTTGTCGAAATTTATAAGCTGATCATCAGCTGTTCGTTCGCAACAAAATATCTGTCAAAATTTTCACGCAACAAATAAATGGCTGTTGCCAGTGAAATTTCACGCAATCGAGCATAGTACTAGGCTTTAACGCAACCTTTACGCAACCTTGCTTAAATTGTTATTCAGAATCATTTTTTATATATTGTGTAACTAAACTATCGTTATGTCAAAAATTTACGAAACCTATTACAAAATTCTTGTACATTTAGAAAATGCAACCGAAAATTCCATTTGCAAGCAGTTGCTCTAACAGCAGCTGTTCCAATAGTGCAAAGCGATCATAACTTGCAGCTCCACTGGAATGTGACCACCTTTTTTGTGTTCACTAAAGTCCGGGCGGACAATATTGATTAGCTTTTCTTTGTTGGGTTTGGAAAAACGATATTTTTTCCGAAGCTCCTTTTCGCTCAGTTTCATAGGATTAATCTTTTTTTGTTAACTTTTGTTAACAGGATAAGGTAATTAAATACATGCTTATCCTGTGGAAACAAATAAACGTCGTTCAAAAAACCTACAAAACTAAAATGCATGTTTAGCTTTATTTAAAACAAGCAAAATATTTCACATTTACCAAAGAAGCAAAATTGACGTCTATAAAAAAATGACAAAAATACTTTTTAGTGGCATTTACGTGGCCTTTAAACGCCAATTTCGGCGTTTAAGTAACGTAGCCCTTAAACAATGTTGCGTTAGACGAAAAATGCATTCTGAATAAGGTTTTGTTGCTTAACGCCTGCTTAAAATTACGCAGCCTTTAAAATGCTATTCTGAATAAGGCTGTAAAACTACAAAAGAAAAACGTTAATAAATACTTTTCCTCTGGAAGAAGAATTATTAGACTAATAATTTTTAATCAGATACCAAGTTATCTTATTGAAGTGATATTTTATATTTTTAAATATACGTAAGTGTTTGTGTATTTAACGGGTTCTGAAAGAAAGACTTATTATTTTTGTTCCTTTATGTGATAAATATAATAAAATTAAAAAACAAAAGTATCGGTATCGGTTTTAGTATATGTATTTATACACATATCATTACTGAATAAAAAGTCGCCTAAACCAGGCGTGGATTTAGGTGGGGGCTAGAGGGGTAGGTAGGGGCCCCGCAGGCGCTTATATATGAAGTGCTTATTGAAAAAACGACATGCCATAATAAAAAAATATTTCGAAGTTATCGAAATTCGAAATATTTAGTAATCCTTAAAGTTTTACAAAAAGGATATTTGTAGGAAATCATGGTTAAGCTTAAAATTTCTATTAAGTATAGGGCCAGAATTCATCTAATAATCAACGCAATATTTTTAGTGGATATTCAAAATGCATCAATAGTTGCACGTTTCAATGCATTCAACTAATATTTGGAAAAAGTTGATACTGATTTGATAGCTGCTTTCTTCACTTAAGTGAGTCGATTACAGTTACAGATTTGGGAGTACATGAATCGATTTATTTGCCAAAACTATTAGAGAAAAATAACTAGAATCAACAGCAACAAAGAACCCGAAACAATCAATTTGACTGGTGCTGATAGATTCAAACAGAAAGTTTTTGCTTTTGTTGTTACGCTAGCAACAGAATTGAGAAAAAATTAAGCATAAGGACACATAAGAAAACTATTTCGATTCTTGTGCAAATTAATGGATATTGAAAACGAAAAATTAGAAGTAAGAATAAACCTCCTTGCTAAAGTATAACCAAATTATATTGAAATGGAATAACTCTGAATTAAATCACTTAATTCCGCTGAACCTGAAGGATCTCTCTGTGAGATAATTTGGTTTTTTGTATAGATATCAAACTTTTAAACACAGAAATAAAATGGTCTCAGGCATGATTGAAATTTTTCCAAATGTTTATAAAGCGTTCCGATTACTTGTAACAGTACCGATAGCAAATTGTGAAGCTGAAAGGTAATTTTTGGTATTTAAAAGAATAAAAAATCTTCACCGATCTTCTATGTTACATGAACGTTTGTCGTCAATAGCGCAACTATGTATTGAAAATGATTTGTTGCAAACGATTAACTTTGACAAGTTGATAGAACGTTTTGCCACAGTTAAATCGAAAAAAAAAATTTTAAATAAAAATCCAAGAGTTATTGTTTCACTTTAAGATATATCAGTGATTCCCTGTCAAAAGGCACACTTTTCTGACATCACTATTTAAAGTTCATTCGAAAAACTTAATAACTGTGTACTTTTTTTTGCAAATTTATTTTTTTTTATACACTCTCAGAAACATTAAAAATAATAAAAACTAAATAGGTACATGTATTTAAACAGCTATATCTTCTAAACTGTAAGTCTTACAGACAAGAAACTCGTTTAAAGTTTAAGTATCTTGAATGGATCTTTCTAGTGGTGTCATTTTCTTATAATTCTTTTATGGAAAAAAGTTTTTTTATACCGAAATTTACCATCATATTTTTCACAGTCGGCGCAACAACTTTTTCACCATTTGAATATAATAAAGCATTTAAGCATTCATTCTGAAGGTTTACGCAAAGTTCTATTTATGTATACCAAATATTTTATTTTGATATAAAAAAGTTATTATTCCTTTTTTTTAAAGGCAGTTACTCTTTGGTTTGAAGTAAATCCTTCAAATAGATCATCATAAACTGAAAAGGGTGAAAAAGTTGTTGCGCCGAAAAAAAAATGTTTTCCATAAAAGAACTATAAACAAATGACACCATCAAAGAGATCCATTGAAGAAACTTAAACTATACTTGACTTTATTTTCTGTACGAATTACAGTTAAGGAGATAGAGTTGTTTAAGTATATGCATCTCCTTGATTTTTTTGTTATTTTTAATGTTTTTGACGGCTTATAACTTTGCGAAAAAAAAAATTTCGCATTAATAAAAAACACAGAATATGTTTTTTAATGTGAATAAACTAACCTACAAAGTTTCCAACAAATCGAAAGCACTAAGATTAGATTTTGTTTAAAATTTATCGAGATGATATGGAATGGTAAATGCGTAAAAATAATATGTTGATTATTAAAAGTTCCGAGCTAAATTCTCTGACCTTGAGAAGGCCCCGTGTCAATTTTAGCCCCAGGCACCGCCATGCTTTAATCCGGCGCTGCCCTAGCTCGGGATTCGTGCTGGGTGAAAGTTTTCAAGTAAAGTTCGAGAGCGACAAGTGTCATTTTGCTTGTTCTTCTTCTCTCTTGGGCTGGAAAAATGTGTAAAGAAACGCTTTCAAGTTACTTGAAGTGAATACGGAAACAGACCTGATATTACACAAGAACATAAAAACAAAGTCACTCCAAACGCGTCTTGTTCGCTACAAGTCGAAAGAAGGACACAGTAACAAAGCATCGGATTTTTGATGGGATTATTGTTCAAAATATGGCATAACTATGTTTTTCGATTTTGACATTACACCGGTGTTGACTTCATAGACGTCAACCTACTTCTGCCATCTTCTTTAAATACATCTTGAGCAGATTTTTCAATCTTTCAAAAAATCTGACAACAGAATAACAGATACATTTTTCTGCCTTTTATCGTAACAAAATTTTTAAAAAGTGAACATTTTGGTCTGAAAAATAGATGTTTATTTAAAACTTTATTAAGAATGGCTCAATAAAAGAGGCAAATATAAGATTATATAATTAATATATTTGTAAGTGTGTGTTTTAAAAACACACAAAGTCTTATATCCTGTTGCTCTACAGAGTTTTTTCTATTTGCGTTTTCCTATAAGAAAATTTCGATTTATTTAACACAAAATTTACTTACTTTGATTTTAACTAATGACTTACTTGCATTATAATTTATTTATCTTTATGTGCACTGATTAATTTTATAACAACAATCAGCTATTTCATAACAGAAATTAGTGGAATTGTAAAAGATTTTTGTTTTCGAAGATTGATAAGAGGGTACCATAAAAGATCGAAGTGCTGAATACCAATTATAACAGATCTTTTATGATTGGTTATAGAAAATTCGTAACAGAATAACAGATTACGCCGAATAGGTCCAAATATTGCAATGATTGTTGTAATTCGCCGTATTAAGTTTTCAGCTTCATTCTTACTTCTTATTACTTTATTGTTGTATTTACGCACATTGAAGGATTCGTGTTGTTGTTTTGTGTGTTCAATATTTATGAACTTTTGCGTTGGTGCAGATGTAGGTTTTATGGGTGTTGCTGTTTGTATGTGTTTTTGTTGTTCGAACGAGATCTGAATTATTTCTTAAATCCAAAATATCCACATATTCAGTCTTACTACTTTCTACTAGACTCACTAACCCTTGCTCTGAGGGCTGAATATAGCATGTCAATATAGTAGACAGCACCATCTATTGGGTCATAGTATAAACGCTATATGACCTAAGCCGTTTTTTTCAGACCGAAAAAACGCAGCTATTGCTTGCAATTCAAACAGCTATATTTGAGATTCAGCTGAACTTTGCTATCGCAATATGCTTTGCGTGACATCTTTGTTTTGACATCTAAACGAACTTATGCTGTTGCAATATGATTCGCGCGCCATCTTGTTTTGTAAACTTTTGTATCATTTTAAGTGCAGACACAAACCGTATGTTAAGTACGACCTTTGAGTGTATGCATCGGTAGCATAAAGGTAGCATTCATATGTAAGAGTTTTATTTATTATTAGCAAACCTCCGCGGCCTTGCTAGCGATATATTTTAATATAGTTCGAAGAGACTTATTTTTCTAATGTATTCAAAATTCAAATTATTTTAAAACTTATATAACGATGGTTAAGCGCACTAAACTGATAAGTGACCTTTTGACGAAAATAGGTTTACTACATTTTTCAATCCATCAATATAATATCTACCTTGTGTACATTTATTGAAAATGCATAGCTACACACTAAAAAATTTGTATAGAATTTTTACACCGATCGGTGTTCCTGGGAGTCCTACACCGTTCGGTGTTTAAAACACCGTGTCAAAGTGCTAGAACTTTATATCCGAAAGGGAACGTTTTTCACACCGATCGGTGTAAATATCCGAGAGGATGTTGTGTCAGACCCTGTCATGTGTTTATTGAGAATATGCAAAATGATGATTTTTCAACACTGAACGGTGTAATTTTTTCTATTCGGACGTATGTGTGTTAAGAATTTTAAATTATTCATTCAAAATGCTAAAAATAATTCATTATAACAAATATAATGGCATTCATGCTCGTAATTTGGATTGGATTTAGTTCTAATTAAACCGTTTTTTACTTATAATTCTGAACTTTTATTTTCAGTCTTCAGAAATTTCAATTTTCAATTTTTTTGTCAATGCTAACGTGATTTCCATGTTACTTTTCTTCTTTGCCTTTCCTATTTTACACCGATCAGATAAGTTTGTCATTTCACACCGGGTAAGCGGTGTAAATTTATTTTGGAAATTTTTTAGTGTGTAGTGAATGCGTGTCAGTAAACAGTTAAAATTAGTGTTTTGAGATGTATTGAAATTTAAAAACAATATCGACGTTCCTGAACAATTGAAATTTTTCACTTATCACTTGAGTGAGCTTAACCATCGATAAGTATATTATTTTTGGCTATTTTTCTGATATTAGAAAGAATAAATTGATTAGATGGATTTCCTATCCTAAAAAGATCAAAATACTACGGAAAAAAGTTATGCAATAGATGTAACGGACGATTTAAAAGGATTAACCTTGTGCTTGGCTTATTGTTAAAGTAAAACAGTAATTGTTATCGCAGGTACAGGAAATGTTATCGCTTAAACGGAACGGTAAATCTGAGGGGATAAAAGGGATTCGAGGCATTAAAACATTTTCTCCTTTGCTGGACCAGTCTGAATAATACCCTTAAACAAATTTTTAATAAATTTGGTAACAAGTAACCGAATTCCATTGCATAAAAATTCAAAATTAGTTCATCTTTTGTTTTCAGTGCAATGCATGAAGTAAGCTTTATACCATTATCTCTATTTACGGTCAGAACTGTTGAAGCAAAGGTACCAGCTTTCATCGCCTGAATTTGCCGGAAAAAGACAATATTATCCCAGCATTACTACATAAAATTAACGAATATCTCTTTCGTTAAGGAGATTAATTCGTCCTTTATTCTCGATTTACAGTAAGTTCTCTTACTGTACAAACCTAAAAAAAACCTACATAGCTTTTTAAAATAACTTATACTGACCCTGTGTAAAAAAAAGTTATTTTGTGTTTAAGATTAGAAATTTACTTAAAAAACTCGCATGATTGAAGTTGTCTTTAATTTATTATACCATTTTATATTTTTCTAACCATCTAATATATAAAATCAAATGTTTGTCTCTGTCTGTCTGTCTGTCTGTCTGTCTGTCTGTCTGTTCCGTATAGGCTCGCGCACCGTTTATCCGATTGAGCTGAAATTTGAACACAAAGTACGTTTGATAGTTTTAAAGACATAATAACTCCTAAGCACCTGTACCGATTTTAATGAAATTTGGCATGTACGTTCAACTCCACCCAAGATAAAATATAATATATAAAAAATTCCAAAGACTTCCGCAAGAGGGCGCTTAAGTAGTGCATTTTTAAGAATTTCAGAAAACTTCCGTGAGAGGGCGCTTTGTTCAATCAACTATGTTTGGCTCATTCACGTCAAAACTGATAAACCGATTTTGATGAAACTTGGTAAGCATTTGTATCTTTTAATGAAATAGATCCTATGCTTTTAAGAGTTCTTTCGACAAAAATCAAGGAATGAGCCTAAGGCAAACGAAGTCAAGAACCAAAGACTAACGAAAAAAAAAGTTTTACGAATACGAGCAGAAGCTATATAAAGATGAAAAAAAATTCACCGAACAGTATCGACCAAAACCGAAGCTGAACATGGATAATCCACAAATCGAATCGATGCTTATAGGATTTTTTAAAATTCAATTTTTTGACATAAAATTGCATATTAAATGCATGATAAGAAAAACTTTAAACGCATTTTTCTTCAAATGGCTTTTTTCAAACTGAGTGACCATTTTCCTCAAAAAGCAGACGTCAGGTCGAGGCGTTGAAGAATGTCATTTTTTTAAATCATCTCTGACAGGTACAGTTTTACAGAAATTTGACTAAACACTTTGGACGGAAGGAGGGGGCAAATGCCCAAAAAACTATAATAAAAAAATTTTAAAATTTAATTGATAATTTAAAAATTGTTAAAATGAGACCAGTTTTGAAAATCGTCCTTTTTCTGTGCCCGAAAACACAACCCCGATTAACACCGGGTTACATCCGCTAGTACCCCTATAAAAACCTTTTTTATTTTGTCACGAAGTAGCCACGAAAAATTTAAGGGTCTCCGTTTTATTTTTAAATATTACCGGAAACCAAATAGGGCAATTTTAAAAAACTTTTACTCTTTTATTTTATTTCTATTTCATGACACAGCCTATGAAATAAAACTCGTTACAGTAGATTTTTACCAAATGAAGGACAATATCGATAACTTCCGCCTTTCAATAATAATTATTTCTTAAACGTTTGTGATTAAAGCAAAAAACACTTAGATTGAAGCATTTATTTAATGACTTTACTTCCGACATTTTTTTTTATAAAACGAAAAGATTTTCAGTTCGCTATGTATATTGCACTGAATATCTATATATCAATTCAAATAAAGAAAATCCTAATGAAAAACAAAGCCACTTCTAAGATATAATGCTAATGTTCAACAATTGTTTCGAAATCAATAAAAGATATTTTTCACTTTTTAATAATTTAAAATTCTAAGTAAACGTTTCATTTAAATTAATGATATAAATCGTGAGTTATTAAACAAACTCAAAAATAAAAGGATTCTTTGAGATTAATTTTTACATAATTCCATAGATATATCTAAGCTTTTTTAAACTGCAAGTTGAAACCATTTTTATACCATAAAAATATGAGGTGAGGGTACCATACCCCTATGAAAACATTTTTTATTTTATCACAAAATAGTCACGAAAAATTTAAGGGACTCCGTTTTCTTTTTAAGTATTACCGGAAACCTAATAGGACAATTTTGAAAAACTTTATTCTTATTTAAATTAATTTTTATTTCATACCTCAGCCTTTGAAACAAAACTCGATACAGTGGTTTTTTACCAAATGAAGAACATAATTTCCTTCTTTCAATAATAACACTGTGCTAGTTGCAAAATCGATCAAACGATGGACCTAATGGTGCTTTGCGTTTTTTTAAGTTAGCTCTAGTTTTCGAGTTATTCAAAAAACAAAATATCACTATTATAATTGAAGTTCGAGAAATTGAAGGAACTTGAAATGGTGGTCTCACAACACCAACAGCACATTTTGCGGAATTAATTAAAGAATTTATTAATGTTTTTGAAAAAACCATTTGAAATTTATTGCTTCGAGCGAAATGTTTTAAGCATTTAAAATAATTTTTGTAAATCCGAAATATAAAGTTCACTTTACTACGAAATATGAAGATCAGATGATTTTGCACACATTACGTGTTAAATTTAAAGGCAAAGTGTTCTTGGAAGTGCAGTGAAAAATTAAAAAAATGTGATACATATACTAAATCATGTTAAGTTAAATTATTTTTGAGTTTTCAATCATTATTCAATATTAATTTCAATTTCATTATTCATTATTCCTTTTTAATACATTTTTATTCACAATAAATAATTATATTCATTCTTAATTTTTCTCTTATTTATTACTAATTTTATATTCATAAAATAAACATTGAAACATTAATTATGAATGCATTTATTATAAATTGACATTATTTGTCTGATAAAAGTGATTATTTTATTGAGTATTCAAAACTTAATTATATTTTCTTTTAAGAGGGGACATGGCATTATAAATGACATGACATAAATTGACTTTTTTGTAATTTTGTATTTTAGTAAATATTCTTAAGATTCTAAAAAAAAGATTCATGGAAAAATTCCTACGAGTCCAAAGTTACAGCCGGATTAGTGAGAGCGCATTTTTAATTTTCGCATTTCTTTTTCTTTGTTCACAAACTTTGAACGCGTTTATTTCGAAACCATGTTTTTCGTACTAGTTGCGGCACTAGCGGGTTCATTTTTTGACGAATTTTTTATTTTTATTATTTTTTTTAACTTGATTCGCTATCGTATGACACGAGCTATTTTAAATTTTTTTCGATTTTTTATGAAATTTTAAAGTCCATATTTTTTTCGACAAATACACTTTCAAATTTTGAACATCACCAAAAATTTTAAAAAAACCCCCTGTTATACGATAAACAATTTTGTTAAGATTTAAAAAAGTCATTTTTTTTCCAGATCGGACAATTTTTGCGACTCCCAGCGCTGCAACCACGAGGTTTTTTTCCGTTTTTTTTTCTGCCGCCAGTTTGGAGCTCTATAAAACCATGTTAGAGTGAAAAATATATTTTGTAGAATTTTTTTTCTTGTAATTTGTTGGGAAAATGTTTGTTTTTGACTGAATTCTGAATTTTTAAAAAAAGGTCTGTTTCTCTGCCGCGAATGTTATGTCCCTCCTTAAGATAAAGTGAGGTTATTACTTCCATTTTATTCCTCGCAACAAAATACGATAGTACGCAAATTTTATGGTTGTACCTTGAAAATTAAAAAGATTGGAAGCATAAAGCATGACAGTAGCTATTGGAAAGCGTTTATTATTCAATATTAATAAAACAAGAAAAAAATATAAACAGAGCATATTTAAAAACATGATCCAAGTCGTTTTTTCGTAAAATTTCTATCAATATCGGATCACAGACAAGAAAAAAATGCTGTTTTTAGCAAAGTAGTTTAAAACATCCATAAAACATCTACGGCCAGGTAGCGTATAATTATGCGACCGCGTGCTTATTACTAACATTCTGTGGAATTTTAACCAAATGATATAAGAAATTAATGTTTTCGATAAACGCAATTGTTCCAGAATTACATTTTATTTTTAAAACTCACAAAAGAAGTATAATAATGAAAATTAATTAAAAGAGACATTTTTTTTTGCTTTTGCCACGTAGGGTTTCATTCAGAAATACTAAATATTCTACTTTGGTTCCGCTACAATTTTATGGGGATGCACCATCCACCTAGTAAAATCTAATTTGTAACATTCTAATATAATTTTATTACTTATAAATACTTATAAATATACAAGTGGAATACCCACAATTCTTTTATCCGTAGCGTCATCTATTATCAAATTCTTTTCATGATATATAAATCGTAAGTCAAATTCATAGTTCAACATAAAGAACATATCGCACACTAAATATAAAACTGCACAACTCAAAAAACATAACTTTTCAGGAAAAGTGAAAAACAAAACTCTTTGGTTGAAACTGCAGAAGAAAAGCAATTTCCATTGAAACACAAAAACTTCATTCTTCCAATTAATGAAAACTAGTAAGGTATATCTTCGACTTGGCCGAAGTTAAAATTTCCCCACGGCCGATTCTTAAGGGTAAAATAATCTTAAATTGGAGATATTTTTGTATGAGATTTTGAGAGATTTTATTATTTTTATGTGTCTAAAATACAAACATATCAAATTATTTTCCTGCAGTTTAAATATAAGTATTTTTTATGAAGTTTTCAATTTTGGAGTTGTATGGGAGGTGGGCGTGTTAGTAGGTGGATGACACCCATTTTTCTAACAAACCTCAGTTTTGACTTAGAATACTTAAATACCGAGTTTCATTTTGTTACTTTAATATCAGCCTCTTTATAGAGTTTTCAATTTTGGGGCTGTACGGGAGGTAGTCGTTGTTTTCATCCGATTTAGCCCATTCTCGAATTTGATCTTAGTTTTTTAAAAAAAGCTTAAATATCGAATTTCTTTACGATAGCTTGAAAATTACGGCTGTAATCGTGTCGACAGACTGACGGACAGACAGACGGACATGGCTAAATCAACTCAGGTGGCGATGCTGATCAGAATATATGTATATACTTTTCTATACCTACCACGTCTCCTTTTGGGTGTTACACACGTCGCACAGAGGGGTGAAATCGCAAAAAATGGATATTAATTGAAAAATGAAAATTTGTTTTTTTGAAAAATACTTAGTATCCGATTAAAGTATATAAAATTATACATCACTACTGAAAATTTCAATGCCATATGTTGTTTACTTGTCAAGCTGCATTTTGTTAAAGTTAAGTAATTTTTGAGCTATTCGCGCACAATAGTGTTAATTGAAATTCGGTATATTTCGACGCTTAATATATAGTTTTTCGCAAGTCAAAAGTAATACTTTCACTATGGAATCTTCAACTTCAGGTATTTTAACGTTCTTCTAAAAAAATTGTGCTAACAAAAGTTGTGTAGAAATATGTTTAAAATTTTTTTTTAAAATATGTCTAAATTATGGCTATTTTCAAAATATACGTGGATATTTAAATGTGAATGGTGTGAGTTGGCGTTAGAATATTAATTTTCCAATAAACTACAGTTTCTAAGCTTTCATACTCAGTAATAATATCTTGCGCGTTTTTGCGCGAAATTTTTTTATTACATTTATTGTGAAAATAGTCCCTCTAGCAAAAAACACCAGTTCTTGTCTTTTGTTTGCTTTGTCTTCGTTTTCTTTGTTATAATTGTTGTTTTTGTATATTGTTAGCAACTGTGTGTTACAATGACAAAAGTATTTGTTATTGTGCGTTATGTGTTGTATGTTGTATGTTATGTGTTGTTAATATTAATTGCCGTATCTTGTGGTCATGACATCAATGTAGAAAAATTTAGAGTATTTGCTCAGAATACAGCTCGACTTTTTGCTAAGAAGTATCAGTGGTTTAACATGCCACCAACCTTGCATAAGTTTTTAATACATCGCCCAGAAATAATTTCGCATGCGCTATTACCGATCGGTGAGCTGTCTGAGGAAGCCCAGGAAGCCCGAAACAAAGATTTTAAAAACTACAGAGAACATTTTTCTCGCAAATGTAGTCGGGAGGATTGCAATCGAGACATATTAAATAGGTTCCTACTTAGTTCAGATCCAATCCTATCTGGTAAAACAAAATTGCCAAAAAAAAAATTCAACCAACTTCCTAAATCAGTAGTAGATCTACTAGTTTCGCCTTCAGTTTTGGCGAACAAGGCACCAGAAGGCACAAATCATGATACAGATGACGACGATGATTATATCGAGGGGATGCATTGGAGTTTGATGACTTTGGGCATATTTTTTAAAATAGCAGGTCAGAAACACATGTCTTATAATATAATACGATATATATAAATACCTACTTATGTATGAACTTTTTTCCTCTTTTGTAGATATGAAGGAACAAGCTATTTATATTTTTGAACAAACCGCTCACCGTACACATCCGTACACGATAGAACAATTTTAATATCTGCTTTGAGTCCCGAATTTAGTTACATATATGATAAGTACAATAATCCCCCTTATGTAAAAATTATATTACTTTTTTTCCAAAAAAAAAAAATCGACTAAGCCATAGCATTTTTTGAAAGAGGGCGTGGTACCGCCCTATTCCAGCTTGGATGTAATTCATACTGTACGATCAACATATATACCAAATCTCATCTTCATACCTCTGATAATTCATGAGATATATCCGTTCTAAGTTTCAGATTATATGGGCGGTGCCACGCCCCTTTATCCAATCATACCCAAGTAAAGCTTAGGACTATTAGCCGGTCAACAGTACCACATTGGGAAATTTTCATGATAATCGGTCTATTATTTCAGCCGCCAGAGCGATTTTTAATAAGTGGGAGTGGCACCGCCCACTTTTCTAATAAAATTATAGTTTATGTCACTCAGTGATAACGTAGCATTCCAATAGTGAAAGAATTTTTAAAATCGGATAAATAGTTTAATTAATCTCCATTTTTTGCGATTTCACCCCTCTGTGCGTCGTGACAAAATTAATATACCCCTTACGCAGTACGCGTTGGGGTATTAAGATAGTGAGATATATGTTTTGTAAACTGATTTATTACAAATAGAAGATGTCCAAAGAGTAGTGTGCGATATGTCAAGCGTATGTTCTTTGCTAAGGTCCACAACGCCATCTAGCTGTGATTCAAAAAGCAATTCCAAAGATTGGGATGTTGCATAAACTAAACTAATGCAAACAGCGTTGCCGCTTTAAATTCAACCAAACTTGGCAGTTTTATTTTCTTCAAATCAGCTTTTGGTTATATGGTAGATTTTTTTTTTAATTTGGAAGATTTTTCAATATTGTAGTTTATAAAAGCTATAAACCAAATAAAACACACAGAAAATAAATGTAGATCATAACGTTTGGTTCACCCTGCTTAAATATGCACATGTTGTAACTCTGCCAAGTTCTGGTGATCTTTGCTTTATACCCTAAACCTGAAAGGTCAGGGTATATTAACTTTGTGCAAACGTTTGTAACGCATAGAACGAAGCGAGTCGGGTATAGAAAAGTATATACATTCTTGATCAGGGTCACCTCATGAGTCGAGCTATCCATGTCCGTATACACAGGATAAGGAGAAGGAGTTGAGATAATTGAGTGAAACTCGGTACACATGGTCACATGGATCCAAGAATCTGCGCTATTGAATATTTTTGGAATCTACCCACGGGTGTCATTTGCCCAGGTGTAAAAATTGGGTGTCATCCGCCCACAGACACGCCCAGCTACCATACCACCCAAAAATTGAAAACTCAATAAATAAGCTTATGTAATATATAATAATAATAATAAGCTAATAAATAAGCTTATGTTTAATCTACAGAAATAAAGTTTGGTACGTGTGTTTTTATGGTGGTGACCGTGGCATGCAGGTTAAGTGTGTGGCTTAGCATGCTCGAGAGCCCGGGTTCGATCCCTAACCGTGGCGAAAAGTTTTTTTCAATAAAAAATTTTTCTGATCGGTCATCACCTCTCTGCAGACAATGGCAAACCTCAGAGAGTAAATAATGCCATGTAAAGCTTCTTGAGAACATGAACTTTAGCCGTTCGGAGTCGGCATAAAACATGTAGGTCCAGTTCTTGGTCAATTGTGTGCAAACATTTAATAACACACACAACACAATCGATCCTTAGAAGCTCGGTCAAAGTCCTTTCAAGGGCTGAAATGGCCAATTTGTTTTTGTGTTTACGTGTGTTTTTATAACAAACCAAAGATGATTTTGAAAAATGGACGTCATTTGCACACGGGCACGCCCACTTCCCATACAAAAGTTGCTTTACGAAGACATATATGGATCTGGAAGTGATAGTAATAGTTCTGATGACAATATAACATTATCTGTATTAAAACATCAATAAATTGCAAGCGAATAATATTAAATATTTTTTATATCGTCCCCTAGCGCCCATTTCGAAAAAAATTGTTTTTGTTCCATTTATTAATTTAGCATCAGATACAGCATGTGGAATACCTATATTATTGAAATAGTGAATATAAAGCAAGAAATATAGAAAAAAAATACCAGCAATTAGAACACTCATTGAAAAAAACACAAAAAAGGGTTTCCTGCTAAATTTTCATATCGGCGCTTATATGGGCACAATAAAAATTTTGGGCACAATTAAAATTTTAAAGAATTTGAAATCTTTAAATTAAAATTTGATCAGAAAAATTATATAAAAATGTTTTATATTCATCTTTAAAAATGACATTTACTATTCATGTGAACACACTTTAATTTAAAAATAATACACTAAATTCGGTAAATATTTGATATCGAGAATTTCCTTAGAAGACGTCTACTGTATTTAATTTAAACATGAATGTATGATAACATCTTATCGTTCTTATAATGTTGAAAATATTAAAAAAAAAAACAATTATAAATTTTTTATATTATAGCTTAGGAGTAAGCTGGCTGGCATCACGGCATTCTTTTTATACAGACGATTTAAAACGTGAAGACGATTATGGTCCAATATTAAAAAGCTTAAAAGCTACAATCATTGGCTTGGCGAACGAAAATTGTACGCTGCACTATGGGAAGTCTTGCTAATAACCAAAGAAGGTAAAAGAATTTACAAAACAGCTAATTTTAAACGTCAACGTCCAGGCTAAAATTTTTTGAAAAATTAAGCAAACAATAAATAAAGAATAATGCTGTTGCAATAATGAAATTGTTATTCGATGTTTTTATGGGGTTTTAACTATTGTAGGTTGTATGGGAGGTGGGCGTTTCACACTCCTCAAAAAAAAAAAACATTAATAAGCGAAAAATTGTAATAAACGCTTAGATTTCGCAAAATATAAATAAAAATCATGTCTATTACCTTTAATCACTGGTAGTACTCAGCAATTAAACAAAATTGTATATTTTTGGACCGGACTGTAGAAATAAAGTGTGGAGAAAGAAAAATACGGAATTAGACACAAAAAATACATGCCCTTCTTTTAATAATCGAGGTGTTAACATTATGTTATGGGGGTGTATGTGGAGTTCATAACATACAGTTTATAACTGACTGAGAATTCAGCAGACAAAGAAAAACTTGAGCTTTCGGGTTGCTATACAGTTGCGGTCAAAATAATAGTAGGGCTAAATATGAAAGGTGATCAAGCACGTTATTTTGTCAACAAGCCTTTTTTACTCTCCTCAGCTGTTAAACGCCGTTATATGGTGAGTATACAATCTGGTGACCTGATCTTGTAAACAACAACTCTTTGTTGTTTTTGTAAATTCACTTTTATTGAGAATTGATGCAAATTTATGCGGTCAAAAAAATAGTAGTGTTTTATTAATACATTCAAAGCATTGAAAAATTTTGCTAAATTATATTAAAAATATACAAAAAAGTAAGTATTGAGCTATTTTCCCTCAGTTTATAAAAAAAACAAAATTTAGTTGTGCCGTATTTTTCCAGAAATGGGACGAGGAAAACATTAGGTCTGTTCGCGTAGTCGATTGTAAACGAAATATTTCAAAAACTTTTACTTGAAAGTGCCTGAAAAGCGTTCGTTTACTGAGAAGATTGTGTAAAAGAGGGGAAATTCTTTTTAGTTTAGAGGGGAAAGTTTTTTAAAGTTTTTACTAGTAGAATTTCATGAGGTAAAGAAATGAAAACTGTCAAACGATAAGTGTGAGGAGCAGCACAGCAGTTGCGAACTAGGCAGATTTGACATTTTTCAGTTTTTTTACCAGAAAATCGTTCGTTTACTTTTTATGGTTGGAGTTAATTCTCTCTCAATTTAATTACTTTTGACGTTTTTCATTATTTTACAAGAAAAGTACGCGAACGGACCTATTGTTTTGTTGAAAAGCGGGAATTGATAAAAAATTAATAATGAAAGCAAAACATACAAAAAGGTTGAAAATCTGCTCAAATGTTCACCATCCACGATTTGCAATGCCATAAAATATAATAAAAAAACTCGCGTGTAGCAACGTACACGTGGCAGAAGTGAAACTTCTTTAACAGTAAGAAATAAGAGAAATTTTAGTGTGAAATAGAGAGTATCTGAAAAGAAATTCAATCAATACGAAATGGAATAATAATCTGTTGATTCAATATTTGCATCCAGGGACTGTACCGGCTGTGGTTTTTGCCGAAAGTGTCACATTAACTTTTATCTCTGAATTTTTATTTTTTCCTTTAAAAATAAAAGTTTTTTGTGCCTTATAGTTTTTGGGCAAGTGGTGACCGTGGCATGCAGGTTTAGTGTGTGGCTTAGCATGCTTGGAGCCCGGGTTCGATCCCCAGCCGCGGCGAAAAGTTTTTTCAATAAAAATTTTTCTGATCGGTCACCACCTCTCTGCAGACAATGGCAAACCTCAGAGAGTAAATAATGCCATATAATGGTTCTTGAGAACATGAACTTTGGCCGTTCGGATTCGGCATAAAACAACTAGGTCCAGTTCTCGGTCAATTGTGTACAAACATTTAATAACACACACAACACAATTGATCATAAGAAGCTCGGTCAAAGCCCTTTCAAGGGCTGAAATGGCCAATTTTTTTTTTTTAGTTTTTGGGCAAAAATAAGGTAAAAGTACGGAATTCCGTAAGGTTGAGGAATATTTTTGCTTAATGAATTATTTTAGCGAGGTTAAAAAACATTTTAATATAAGATCTTTTTAGGAGCATTTGGACATGTATTTTTTTTTAATTACAAAATAGTAAGTAGGTAGAAAAGTTATTTTTTAAGAGAAAATTTGGTTAATTTTCAAATTTCCCCAAATGTCTCTAATTCCGTGAGAAAATTTGTTGATTGAACTTTATTCCGTAAATTTAAGTCTCTAATTCCGTTAAAAATCCAAACCATAAGTTCAAGGGTTTATATTTGATACATTCTTTAATTTTTTCAAAATTAATTTTAGTAACGAAACTTAAAATAAGGTTTGAATGGTAATGAATTTACTGGATTACATGGGATTGAAAAAATGTTTAATAGAATAAAAATAAATCCTTTTAGTGGAGGTAATTTATACAGAACGCAACGATTCTTGATTTGTTTTGGAGGTCTTATTTTTTTAAGCACATCTATTTTGGTGTCAGTGTCATGGTTTTGACCTAGGAGTAGCACCGAGGAGTAACCAAAATGTTAGCGACTTTTCCTAGACACTTTTCTTATTCATATTTACTAAAACATAATCTCCTTTGAAAACAAATAATTCATTGATTAAAGCATTAAAAATTACTTCTTTGGTGTGTGTGGTTTTTTATTTTGGTGTAGTTTTTGATATTATCGGGATTTAAACTAGAGTGAATGCGGTGCTCAAGCAATTGAAGAAGGCACAACATCTTCTCGTTTTAAATGCTCTGCAATATTATTGATAGGCAGATTTTGCAGAGATCTTTTCTAAGAAACTTTAAGGAAGTGGAAGACGGCAATAGCTTTTGGTTGAATAAAATGAAAAATTCCGTATTTAGAATTCACTTAGATAGCGACAGATGAGAAGAATGCCCCTATGAAGAGCGACATTCGAAATAAATTAATTTTTAGTAACAGGAAACTCTATTTTTATCAAGTTATAGACTCGTTCAACAATTAATGCTTCCACGGTTTATAAAAGTACGGTGGTTCATCAACATTTATTTCTTTTATGTAGTTATTTCTCAATTTATAGACATTTTTTTTTGATACCTTATAACCATTCTTACAGTATTAAGTGCTAAATCTAGTTCTTTACTTAATTTAGTGATAAAAGAATCACTTATTGTCAATGAGGTAAAAAGATTTAATTAAATAATCAGACAGCAAAAAGATGTTAACATTGTTGACAATGATGACTTATCTCAAGATATTTTGAACTTTATTGCGTAAATGATTTTTCGCGATTCATTATTGTTTCAAAACAGAAATTTGAAATTTAATATAAGAAATAATAATTTTGTACAATAAAAACTAGGAAACTGACTTGATTTTGCTTGCACGGTTTCAAATAGACAACAAATATCTATACTTCCATAACATCCTTTTTAATAAATTTAAAGGAAATCAATGAATTACAAATACGCATATTAAGGATTTGGAAAGTAATTTTATATCACGTAATTGGCTCAAAATGTTTTTGAAGGATATATAAAGTTAACAAAACTTAATAACAATAAGAAGTATTAATAATGAATATGTAATTTAGTAATTTAAAATGCTATAACTTGCATTAAATCCGTTACTATCACGTCATTAGGTTCATTCAAAAAGTTGTTTGTCCTCAATTACGTAAATCACTAAAATAATTGCTATTTTTTAATACCTACTTTATTAAATCAACAAACACTATTAAAACACTGCTTACTTTTCGTTCAAAATAAATTTTATAAAACTTCTGTAAATTTTCAAATTATAAGCTTAAAAAGAAATGCTCTAAGGCTTAACCATTTTGATAAGAGAAACAGAACAAAGTGTGCATGCGGCGAAGTGTGTCGACTAACTCGGAAACTATGAACGATCTAACGATATCTCGAAAATGAGTGTGATGCAAATGTGGGAAGGACACGTTTCTCGAGACAGTGGCTTAAAAAAATTGTTTGATTTTGACCATGGCATCTTATTTTCCGGCATTAAAAAATAAATAAAAAAATTTACGGGATAAGGTTCACTTACGGAATTCCGTACATTTACCTTAACAGTGACTTTTGAATTTTATTTTATCGGTCAAAAATAACAGTTATTTTCTGCCCGGTCATTCCACGGTAATGAGGAACGTATGAGTCAAAAAATTTTGTTCAACAATATGATTCTATTATAGCTAAATGTTACCTTAGAAAATTTCAGTATTAAATTTAAGTTTTTTTGAATAATTATGTATATTTTTTATTTCTGTAGCAGATATTTATGTACACCGTAAAAATCTGCAGCACAGGTGGGACCACGTACAACCTATCCCATACCTTCACATAAAACATCCCAGTCGGCAATGACAGCACTTCGAGGCGCTAATAGCAGGCCTTCATATGGATTTCGAGTATGTATACTAGAGTGTATCGAAAATCTGACCCCCAATTCCGGTAACAAAATTAAATAGTACATGAAAAACCAGGTCGATTGGTATATTCTTTTTGTATTTTAACCAATTTTGGCGTCCCCCGAAATGCATTTTTGTGCATTTTTTATCAATTTTTGTACTGGAGACCCAGTAATGGTTGATTTAAATAGAAAATCAAGCTTATCAATCAATTCCTTTCATATAAAAACACAGAACTGCAAATTTTCATCCCTGTTGACAAATGCTCTGACGAGATAAAACAGTTTTTTTCAAAGTGAATCTACTTGTTATTTAATATTTGATATGTTTTTATGTTTTGTATTTTACTTCGTTGACTGTTCCGCTCTTTAGCTCGCAAGCTTCTTTAGCTGTTCCGCTTTTTTGACAGAAAGAAAGAAATTTATGGTTTGTGGAAAAACTCGCTATCACCTTCTTTCCTTACATTATGCGAAAACATTATGGATCGGGCCTTATTAAGACAAGGTGTTCAACTGTACACCTTTGAACTGTACATATTCTTTACTTTTTTATACTTTATTTTTATGTTTTTTAATACAGAATTGAATAAACAAAAATAAAAAAATTGCAAAACTAATTTTAAATAAAGTTTTTCTTCTATTGGGTAAAAACTGTTAGGTTTGCCTTATTTGGGTTTCTTATCTAATAGCATGTTCTCACTGCACGTATTTCGGCACTGATTCGTAATTTACAGCCCAATTAAGTGCCGGATTACGTATTCGCCATACAAAATTCGACAAGCTGAATTGCTCATTCGAAGGTAATTAATTTTTAATTATAATCCGAATTACGTACTCAGTAAAAGGTTTGAGAGTAAATGTTATCTTTTTTATAACATTTCTGTAGTATAGACTCGTTTTATTCTAAATTTATTATAAGTTTTATCCCACTCTATGGTATAAAACTTGCATTTCCATTCAAACAGCTATTTTACTCCAAAATAGTTTAATTTGTATACCATAAATTTATAAGTATCATATATTTGTTACAGTTATGCACACGAGAACCTCACGAAGCCACTCGGCTTTTACGTACAAATTGAGTTCACGAAGCTTCAGCGATGCTAGCAGACAATCAGTTGGCGTTTGTTCTTCAGATTTCTTTTTTAGTTTTTGTTTGAAAAAAGGTGGTTTAATTTGTTTTTTTAATGGTTTGAATCTAATATTCTTACTAAAATATGTGAACTTAAATACACAAAAAAAAAAACATAAAAAAAGTGGTTTTGATACTGAAATGAAAGCTTTTCAAAACTTTTAATGGTGTATGCTCAATTTTGTGAGTAACTGTATCTATCAAATAGTATAAAATTTATCCTCATATTTTGACTGTGTAGAAATCGGTTTCATTTCTAATTTTTTATCGAAAATTGATGGAAAACAGCACTTTGAGAAAAAAAAACAAAACAAAACAAAATATGTCAGCAGTCAAAGTAAGTATTTCTGTTTAAAAAATTAATTGAAATAACTAGGTCGTATCAATCGCTTAGCAAGTACCTAAGCTGGCCACATAAATAGGTACGTTGAAGATACAAATTAGTTGGGTCGCTCGCTTTAAAAAATTTTTTCTTAAATCTGTAAAAATGGAGAAATTATCTCTTTCGATTATCTTAAACGAAAAATTAAATTTTTCTTAATTTATTCTAGTTGTCTTCCAATTTTATGTTCCAAAGTCACGTGTGAGGTCATTACTATATATAAAACAAAAATTGGCTCTAAAACGGCAAACAGTTTTGTTCAAGATTTTGTAAAAATATCTCAAACGGTATAAGATGAAGATGAACGATAAAGTGAAATGTGTATCAGAAAAAGAGATTGCGAAAAAACGTGCCATTTAGCCATCGTAATTCTTTGTAAGTGAAAAGTTAATTTTGTTTTTAAAATAACAAAAATAAAAACTTAAATTCACTTTTTGAGATAAAACCAAATTAAAGTTTTTCAAAAAGTTGGCAACTCTGGCATAAAAATTCCAAAAATATTTAATTTTTTGAAATCGCTTTTCCATAGTTTTCTAATGATAGCAACTTCATTTACAAAAATAAGGTAACATAAGATGGAGATATGATTTATTAGAAATGACTTAATTTTTAAGAGTTACTTTAATAAAAAATTGGTATCTCCAAAATATTTTACAAAATTATGGTGATAAAAAAACAAATAACTGATATTCTTATAATAAGAAAAGGAACCTACTAAGAGCATGCGATAAATTTTTGGAAAAAATTTGCCATATATTTTTTGGTGCAATGAATATGATAATTCAAAACGAAAATAATAATATTTAACAATTTCATAATTTCTCGTTTTCACATAAGTTGACAGACTAACACTTTTATAATTTTTTTTCTTACTAAATCTAAAAAATATTTATTTAATTTATTTACTTTTGAACACCAAAAGCTTTAGAAATTCTTTACATAAAAATGGAAAAAATTTGTTAAAATATTAAAAGTCGAGCTTTTTTGCAGTTCTTGTGTTTATTTGGTTTTGTATATTCATTATAAATAAACAATAAAAAAAGTATATTGTGAAATGTCAGAATTTAATGTGCCTCTGTCAGATTTTAAGCTGCTAGCGGCTGAAAGAGTAAATATTTTTTAACAGTTTTCAGCCATTGAAAATGACTGTTCTACATTTTTTTGGACTTGCAGCGTACTGCTCACAGCAACTAAAAATTATATAGCTTCGTTTGGTGTGTTGCTCTTTTTGTATTTTTAATATATTAAAAATGCGAAAAAGCAAGTGTCATACCACCTTAAACAAAAATTTCTTCGGATCCAAACAAAACGAAATTTTTTATTGAAATAAACATTATTTTCAACGGTTGATTGGGACAAAAACGAAAAAATTTTATATCGTTTTCTCCGAAACGAAATAAATATTTTTCGTTTTTGGAATTACCGTTTTGTTATTTATTTTGCTTCAACCAAACGAAAAAAATATTTTGGTTATCGTTAAAATTACCGTTAACGTGCATGCCTGCGTTCGATTGCAAACGAAATAAATCTGCTTTTAAATAAGTTTAAGAATCATTTAAGAAATTTATTATTAAATATATTTAATTAAATATATTTAATGGATTGCTGATGAAAACAAAATAATAGTAAATTTCTTTTCAAATACTCTGCGACAATTACGCGCTCATTGTTCCTTGCCCACTTAAAATTGTTTAATGTTTTATGGTTGTAACAATAAAGAACAAAACTGGATTAACATGTGCAAGATTCCTTAGCAGCAAATTTTTAGCAGCAAATTATTAGCAGCGCTGAGCTGCAATTTATGGAATTACAAATGTCTGTCAAACACCAACAAATGTTGTTTATGAAAGAAAATAAGCCTAAAATAAGAATTAAAACTGCAAATTTATTTTATTTAACAGGGTTCACCTACATATGCAAATATAAACGGATTTCATGTTTTGTGTTTTATTTTCTAACTATTTTCCTTCATAAATAAAATTTGTACTCTTAATTTTTACTATTTTACTATTTATTGAAAAATAGCTGTTGCAGCGAAAAACATTCACCGCAAGATTTTTGCTGTCGTTTCATGTCGTTCGGTTTTTTCACTGACTGATACATACATACACAAGCATGTTAGAAGAAAACAATTTCAGCGAATAACAACAACAAAACTCACGGAAATATTATTTTCAATTAACTTTTAAACTAAATGGAATTTAAAAAAACTTCCTAAGAAAACAACCTTCGTTAGGAAGCGTAGAACAGTACAGAAAAATAAATTTTAAGATCGGTCAATCCGTTCGAGAGTTTAAGGTCTCTAAACAGCTTCAAACAACCTGTTCCATGGGAGCTTCGCTCGCTCGCTCCAATTAAGAAATATTAATTGTACTGATGAACAATAAAAAAAAACCTTGGATGTGGCTATTTTTTAGCATCCTTGCAGCTCACCCTGTCAAACTGAATTACGTTCGTGTCGTGAGAACGGTGTAATCATAGAAGTAAAATATAAGGAAGCGCTGTTTCCCTCACATACACTGTATGTGTACTGTGCAACGAAGTAAAATATAAGGAAGCGCTGTTTCTCCCACATACCAACGAAGTAAAATATAAGGAAGCGCTGTTTCCCTCACATACACTGTATGTGTACTGTGGCATTTTTGCAAACTGCCATACCGACATCGCAGGCATTTTTTGACATTTCTATTGAAAAATTTCCCCTCCGCTTACCCCTGCTGAACCAACACTTTCTTCCTACCAAATTCAATCTATAAAGCTGTCAAAATGTAAGCAATACTTCAGAGGCGCATTCAATTAAAATAGTTGCACACAACCAACGAAGTAAAATATAATGAAGCAGTGTAGTTGAGCTGAAATGAAGCATTTTACAAACACAGTAACGTTGTCACAAATACAAAAACATTCAAACAGGGCCGCATTCGGTAATGGTGTAAAGGAAGACGTTAAAAATATTCGGTTCCCCTGTAAGCCTAATTCACCCGTAAAATTATGTAAAAGACGTAAACTCAGAATAAAACTAAAATGATTCAAAACTAATTTCAATGATATATTAGCTGCGTTTTTTCCAACATCCAAATCCGATTTCCATACAAACAAAATCTTGCGTACAATTCAGATTATGTTTACTTGTATCACGACCAGGTGGCGCATAATCGCATAAGTGAACGTAAGAACCGAACAAAAAAAAACAAAATACGTAAGCAAATGTAAACAAATGACAGCTGACTTAAAAATATGGAGACAACGTGAAAGTAAGTGAAAAATCTTTATTTTGTTTAAAATATTTCAATCTAAAATAAATAATTTTTTATTCAGGTGCCCATAACAACACGTGGTCGGGTTACGGCCGACTTCATCGGCTATCGCCAGGCACCTCTGCTTCTCGCACGCCTTTCAATTACAATAAAATCTCCAATCTCACCAAGCGCGGTTAAGGCTTCCTTGGTCAATCCATCCGAGCCATGGTCTTTCGCTTCAAACACCTTCTTCGCTGGAGCTTCTTTATTCATACGATAGACATGGCCTAGCCACTGAATTGTAATACGCTGAACAAAGTCAATGTTGTTGTAGAACTCATACAGCTCGTGGTTCATTGGAATGCGATATTCGTCGCCAACTTGCACAGGCTTAATGATTTTGAGAAGAGCTTTTCTCTCGAACGCGCCAAGAGTGACTGCATCTGTTTGCGATACCACCCATGCCTCAGCGCCATTGACAAGCACAGGTATGATGAGCATATTGTAGACTGTAGTTTTGTCTAATAAATAAATAAAACAAACTCATTTATATACATATATAGACCTATAAGAAAGAAAGAATATATAGACCTATAAGAAAGAATCTGGCAGGATGCTAAAAGACGGGCAGATTTCTTTCAACATGCCAGAGGAAAGTAGCAATGGCTCACATTCTGGAGGAATCAGCGACGAATTCAAAATGTGTGTTGTTATTTTTAATGCAACGTTGTATACGTATTTTTATTAAAGATAAAATAAAAGAATGATATTAAATATAAATAAATGCAATAACATTTATTCAAAATAACAAATGGGAGTTGAGTTGTGTAAAAGTTAATAAGTTGTGAGTTAATAAACTTAACTTACACACTTAAACTAAGCATAAAAATAATAAATGTAATCTAAAGCTTTACTGCCGCTGCTGTTATTGTTGTTGCTGTTGTTGTTGTTTTCTTCTGGTGGTGTTTGTTTTCTTCTGGTTATGGTTTTTGCCCATTTGTCGGGGCTGTTCCTGCCGAAGTGAGGCTTGCACATGAGGCTTGCAGTACTTCTGCTGTTGTTAGTGTTGCTTTTGTAGTTGGAAGTTTTTGCCGGCCATTTATCGCGGTGCTTCTATCGAAGTTTGGCTTGTAGTACTTCTGTAGTTGTTGCTGAAGATCGTACCTGAAAATGACATTAAAAGTAAAACTTCTGTTAAAAAAACTAAGTACTAAAGCACTAAATAAATACCTTTATTTTTTGTTGACTATTTTTTATTTTGTTATATTTGCTGGACTTCACTTTTTTTACATAATTTATGACAATGCTGTTTACATTTCTTACGTTGTTTTGCATCGCCGTCTAGCTGTGATTAACTTACAGAGTTGCAAACCAAATCCAAATCCAGATAATGATGTTGGAAAAAACGCGGCTATTGTAATTTTATTAATAAATCATTCATAACAAGAGCGCCCTAACAAGTGTGCAACTCTATATATTGAATTTGGCGGGAAAAAAGTGTTGGTTGAGCAGGGGTAAGCGTAGGGGAAATTTTTCAATAGAAATGTCAAAAAAATGCCTGCGATGTCGGTATGGCAGTTTGCAAAAATGCCACAGTACACATACAGTGTATGTGAGGCAAACAGCGCTTCCTTATATTTTATTTCATTGGTTGCACACTTGTTAGGGCGCTCTTGTTATGAATGATTTATTAAAAAAATTTAAATATATCATTGAAATTAGTTTTGAATCATTTTAGTTTTATTCTGAGTTTACGTCTTTTACATAATTTTACCAATATTTTGTTTGTTAACAGGTGAAAAAGGCTTCCAGGGGCACCGAATACTTTTAACGTCTTCCTTTACAACATTACCGAATGCGGCCCTGTTTGAATGTTTTTGTATTTGTGACAACGTTACTGTGTTTGTAAAATGCTTCATTTCAGCTCAACGCGTCGAACATATCGTATTTTAATCATTTTTTGATCATATTCAAGATTAAAAAACGACTCGAAAAAGACTCTTCAAGAAGAGTCGCGTGTAGGGTACCATTTTCTCCCGAACAAACAGTCTTTTTTGATCAGAAAATGAGCGCACACGCGACTGTCACCATCGCGGAGGAGAGTCGAAAACGACTCTTATATGTTCAAAAATTCGATAAAATGCTAGCTGGGACTTAACTGCTTCCTTATATTTTACTTCGTTGTCAACAACACTGCTTCCTTATATTTTACTTCGTTGGGTTGCTTAAAGTAAAATATAAGGAAGCAGTGTTGTTGAGCTGATATGAGGCATTTTACTTCTTTGGGTTGTTTACACTTAAACCAAGTATTTTGGCAGCACTGACGATTAAGGTTGATGTTTATGATGTTAAAATCATAGACATACTCCAAAAGTACTTTTATTCGTTTTGGCTTACTTGGCTTTACGCATGGGATTATCTTAGGTCAAGGTAGGTTATTGGAACTTGTATGTTATGGTATTAAAATAAGTACTGCACGAACAAGCAATATAACATTCAAGAATTGAAACTTTTTAAAAAACTTTAGTAGATAGAGTATGCATTATAACATGATGCACAACAGGATTCGCTTAAATATGTTTTGATATGATATTTTATATGGATATTTTTAAATGAAAATCATTAGAAAAAACGAAATATCTCGAAAACGAAGCGATAGGTAGAGGAGTCGGACTATACCAAAATATTACACAGAAAGTATTGAAAAAATATACAAAAAGCGATATCTCGAAAACGGAGCGTTATTTTAAAGATGGATAGAATTATCGATCCATGGAAATCGATGCTTATTAAATTAAAATAAATGAACATTGAACAAAACCTTAAAATAATCAAATCTATAAATATAAATTCATTATAAGATAATTTACCATTTAATTATACTATGTTTACATATGGAGATTAAGATTAAGTAGATTAAGATAATCTTCTTCCGTAATCTGAACTGTTTACACTAGCTTCAAGAGATTAACTATGACATTTCATTAAGGGTATTCATGCAAAGAGGCAAGAATATAATTTGGGCAATTAGTTAATTTTATCAGGCAGGTTGCATGAGCATCCCTTAAAGTCGATTGAGCATTTGCATCATATATCAGCTGTTTGCAAGTTCAGGGTTTGCTTTCTGCAAATGAAGTATATAAATATTTTGTAATTTCTTCAATTCACAAAATTTCCATCCTTACCTCTTCCATTTTATTTAATTAGTTGTACAATTTTGACTATATCTTCTCCTGCTTCTAATTTTTTCTTTTGCTTTAGTGAAATAAATCAGCTGATTGATGTTATAAGTTTGCCTGTTCGTTTGCCCAGCTAAATCGTTGAGCAAAGATATCTGGTTTGTGCAAAAGCTTCTTCATACAAACTTTGACAGTTCATTTATAAGGAGAATAAACTTATACGGTTTATACCGCTTATAAGGGTTTTGCCCAGTTGCATGAATACCCTTATTGTTTTGTTTTGTTCTATTGTCTTCAGCCTTATAGATTCTGATTTAGTTCAAATGGGTAATGAAACGAATAAAAGAAACATTTATTTTATTCATATAGTTATACGATTAAAAATAAATATCATTATAATTAATATAAAGTGTATGCGGCTGTTTCACCGATTGGTTGGTTGAGGCACTGGTCTCTGTCCGCAATTGACGATGCTATCTTTTCTATCTGACCTTTAATTAACAAAAAGCAATTACATTATTTAATACGAAGTTTTTTAATTCCTACTTGCTATACTAACGTTTTGCAGTAATTTTCAACAATTTATGTAAAAATTTCATTGCGGCAGCCAATGCATTAATTAAATAGAAGCAATTGTTTGACATTTCCTTTTCTTACTTTACAGGGTTGTAGTATTTTAAGGAATTATCGCTACTCACAGCGTTGCAAACCTTTTTTGAGGAGATAAGCAAGTAGATTAATTTTTAATCTCGTTCTTTTTAATTATACTATGTTTATATATGGAGATAGTATAATATCTAATACTATGTTTACATATGGAGATTTAGAGCAAGTAGATTAAGCTAATCTTCTTCAGTAATCTAAACTGTTTACACCAGCTTAAAGAGATTAACTTTGACATTTCGTTGTTTTGGTTTGTTTTGTTTTGTTATTTTGTCTTCAGCTTTATAGATTCTGATTAACAATCGAATAAAAGTAACATTTACTTTATTTATATAGTTATACGATAACTAAAATATATAAATATAATTAATATAAGGTGTATGTGACTGTTTGTACTGGTTGAGGCACTGGTCTCTGTCCACAATAGAAGGTGTTTTCTTTTGCTGCTTGACCTATGATTTATAAAAAGCAATTACATTACTTAATACTAATTTTTTAATTCCAAAATACTTACGTGTTTCAGCAGTTTTCAACAATTTATGCAATAATATCTTCGCCGCAGGCAAATACACAAATTAAGGATGTCGGAAAAACATCGATGCATCGAAAATATCGATGTTTTGCTTCGATGCATCGAAAAATTGTCACTCGATGTTTGAATAGCCGATGCATCGATGTTTTTTAAATATCGAAAACTGACATCACTAGCACAGCGAACAGCCATTTATATTTTTTAATTGTGGAAAAAAATGAAGCGAGCATACACAGGATTTCTAATTATAACTCTCTCTCTGTAAGTCAAATTGAAAATAGATTTTTAAAATATAGATTTATAAAAACCCTAAAAATTTAGGGAGAGTTTTGGAGGACTTAAACATATACATTTTTATGATTTCTGTTGTTAACGAAAACGTTTTTGACGTGATTCGATAGTCCATTAGAAACATAAATAGTTCAGATATAGTAATTAATTTGAAATTATGTTCAATTTTGCTTATAACATATTTTGTTGTTTAGTAAAATCTTAAAAATCGTCTACAAATCGATGCATCGATGAATGCCCTCCAATGCATCGAAAGATATCGATGTACATTTCGATGCATCGAATCACAGAAAAACATCGATGTATTTTTCCCACTGACATCCCTAACACAAATTAAATAGAAACAATTGTTTGACATTTCATTTTCTTACTTCTTTATAGGGTTGTAGTTTTTAAGGAATCATCGCTACTCACAGCGTTGCAAACCTTTGTTGAGGAGATTAGCAAGTAGATTAATTTTTAATCTCGTTCTGAGGGGATTAACTTTTGTATGGCTAATCTCGTCAAATTCAACAAGATTAGCGAGTTAATCTCCTCAAATGGCTTATAGTACGTTTACATATGGAGATTAAATCGAGATTAAACCTTTTGAGGAGATTAACTCGCTAATCTTGTTGAATTTGACGAGATTAGCCATATAAAAGTTAATCTCCTCAAAACAAGATTAAAAATTAATCTACTTGCTAATCTCCTCAAAAATGGTTTGCAACGCTGTGATAGCGATAATTCCTTAAAAACTACAACTACAACTACTAATTTAGAAAAGTTTTGAACAGACTTTTCATGTCTAAATTGGTTAGGTGCCAGATTATTCTATTTTATTTTTGAAACAAAATTTAGGAGTTTTTAATTGGGAAAAGTGTACAAATACTTATAAAGCAAGAATTTTGATTTTAAAATCCTCGATTGTTCATTTCAAGTGATTATATCCCAAACCTGTAAGTTTATGGCATATTAACTTTGTGCAAACGTTTGTAACACCTAGAAATAAGCGAGTCCAGAATAGAAACGTGTATATATTTGTTTGACCGTTCGTCAATCTGCGTGTTGTCCGTTAACAGAGTGTAAGAACAAGGTTGAGATAATTGTATGAAGCTTGATATATATACATTTTCGATTTGCACTATTGAATATTTTTGGAGTCCGCTCACGGGCACGTCTTCCTCGCATATAATTACAAATTTGAAATCATTATGCCGAGGGTTGTATTTAAGCTCAGAAATAAAATGTGATATGAATGCATTTTACATCAAAACTAAGACGCATAAAAAATGGGCGTGCTACACCCACGAACATTCCCACTTCCTATGCAACTCACAAAATAAAAACACTATAAAATGGTTTATATTTGACAAACAGAGCTAAAATTTGGTATGGCAATATGTTATATCCATACTAAAGTGTGTTAAAAACGAGGGTGCGATACACCAACGAACGCGCCCACATCCAATACAACCAACAATAGGTTAACCTCTATAAGCCCAAAAAGAAATACATGGATTTTTTAAGCAAGACATTAACGGATTTTTATATTTAGCCTATTCACAGTTTGAATACGCAGGTCTGTTATATTTACGATTTGTTATTTGTACGCCAACTTACGCAAGCGTATTTTGCTTTATTGTTGTTTTGCATGCAAACGCAAATACGCAGACACGCGTAAATAAAAGTAGCCCTTGGACGTGTGTTTTGAGCCATGATATAATAACCAGGTAGTATAAATCGAGAGGGCTCAACTGTCATTGGAGGCATAGAATGTCAAAATGACGATTTGACGCCAAAACACTGATGCTTCTTGTACAATAATAAATGAAAACAGGGATATATTTATTTATATGTTTTCCTTGAAGTTGGAAATATTTTGCAATATATTTTATATTTTTGCGTAAATTGTTTTATAATATTTTATTATTATTAACTTTTGTGAAATATTTTAACCTTATACTCCTAATTATTCTAAAATAAAAGCGGAATTGTTTTAAAATAACGACAAACAAATTTTACTTGTTTACTCTAGTTGGAAAATATTGCTGTTTACCTAAATATAAGTGTTTACCTTTTATAAAATGTTAAAAATTTGTAAGTGAAACAACAGAAAAATCCCTTTCTTTTAGTGCAAAAGTAACCAGAAAGTGCAAGACCAAAGGCAAAAAATCCCTGTTTACTTCTTCTTATGATTACACTACTTGTATTTGACACATCATGTCTCCGTCTTGGCATCGCAGTCGCTTTTTATAATACCTGGTTTTTATATCATGTTTTGAGCCTCGTATTTATAAGCCGTCTACAGTTGCCAACTTCGCGTTAAGTGTTCTGTCAGTTAGAAAATAAGACAGTGGTGCCACTGCAAAATATGCAAACTTCACTAATTTTGTTTAACTTAAAAAACTATTTTTTTATTATTTTGAATGGTGGAGTGGTTTTAAGGATAGAACCTCAACTTCGCATAAAATTTATTAAGAAATAGAAGTGAACTAGTAAACCTGTTGCCCGAATTCGAGCAATTCAATAAAAATTAAGTGTTAGAAACATTGTTAGTGGTGACCGCGGCATGCAGGTTAAGTGTATATGCTTGGTATGCTTGGAGCCCTAGTAATGCAAATTTTAAATTTTTTTATTTTTACAACAAAAACAATTTTTAATACATTTTTTGAGGAAACATTCATTTTATTGGACTCTTTTTAAAGGCAATGATTAAAATAAAAATAATAAAGTAACGGTAAAAACTTTGTAATTATTTTAAAGTCAATTTATTGCAATTAAATACAAAAAAGAAATAAATGAAATTTTTTAAAAATTGGCAGAGATATTCGCTTCCAAATATAGAACTTTAAATTTCAGACAGTTTTTTTCTCTGCCTTGGCGTTTGATAAAAATACACGTTAAACAACTAAAGACAATTTTAAGAAAATTCATTAAAAATACATTTGGCACGATAATTACCGTAATTGCCAACATATTTCAAAGAAAATTAAACAAACATTTAAAAAAACAAAAAAAAGTTTTGAAAACCGTTAAAATTTGACTGAGTTGTTTGCTCGGAAAGTGGAACTTTTGATTTTGGAACTGCATTTTTCGGCCAATTGACATTTGAGGAATGCATAAAAGATAATTTTGGTTAAAAATTTTTAGTTTTGAAAAAAATTCAAATTCGACCAATTCATAAGCTCTTCTCAAATTAAATTTCAAATTGATTAAATTGCGGACTTTTGTACAAAAATTGTATTTCTGTTTTAAAAGGTTGGGAACCCCCTGAAGCGAAATCACAATTTTTAAAAGTGGTTTGCACATCTACAGCCTAAACCTGATTTAATGACATCTGAATCGATAAAATCGGTCCATTGGTCTGGGAGGAGTTGAAGTCACAAAAAAAACCTTAGCCTATTAATTATATAGATATATCTCCTAAACTCAATGTTTTGCATTGAACTCCTTATATATCAGATACTGTAATAATCCCCACAGGTAACACAATTTCTCCTTCAAAGAGTTTTTAACGTAGTGGCAACACTAACGATCAGTGTTGCCATCAAAAAAATTTTCATATCGTAACTTTTGCACTCTGCTCGTCGGATTTTCATCGGATCTGTAAAATTTTCAAAAACAACAACAACGTTGATCAGAAATCTCGTATTTGATTATGATGAATCCGAAATTATTAAAAATAACGAATACATTTAAATATAAAATTCGTGATCCCTTCAGAATTTTTTAAAAAATAGAGAGAAAACACCAATTAAACAAAAACAAATTTTTTTACCTCGTCTGGAAGTCGAACCCATGTTCCCAAGCGCTTGTTTTAATAAGCAAGCAAATTATCGCCTCCTGCTGCATTTTTTTGTTTAAAGTTTTTTAAAAAATTCAAAATATTTTCTGTCAATAATAATTCTCATAAAAATGCTGCTAAATTATTAAATGAAAATCCATTAGTCTTTTTTGCATAATTCAATGTATTTTTATATAAAATACCGTAATTTGTGACCAATCGACATAAAATTATAATTATTTCATAAAAATGCACTCTCAAAGAGCTGATGTTGCTTGTCTTCGTATTAAAAATAAAACACTTTTAAGGATATATTAAGGAAGATAGTAGAAGTAGATAGCACCACGGTGTGGATGTGATAGACGTCAATCTACTTCTGCCACCTTCTTTAAATAAATCTTGACACTTTCTAGAGATCTTTGAGATATAATTACGTAGACACGTGTAGGAGCTATGCAAGAGCTGGCTGAAGCTACCTTGAAAATGGTAAAAGGAATAACTAAGTTTATTTATTCCACAGAGATAATTTGGTAATATGAAAGCGTAAGACGAGGATTTCTTTTTAAGAAAAACGTTAAAAATTGTAAAAAAACAGACCTAAAAAATTATAAGCTCGATTCTGTTGGGTAATGCTTAAATATTTCTATCAAGAGAGGGTACTTTAACTTCAAGCATGCCGAAAATAATTATTTATAATTTTTTTAATGTTAAAGTTTAATAAAAAATGTTTTGAAACAGGAAATTATGATTTACTGTCTCGTATAAAACAATAAAAATTTGAAAAATAACAGTTCACAGTTAATATGAAAAAATTACCTGTTAATAAATAATGAATTATAAATACTTAATTAAGAGTGAATAGGTTAACAAAAATTTCGCCCTTTTGAATATGGAAAAATGGGCGAGAAGTTAATGTGTCGGACTGGCAACACGGAGGTACCAAGATCGAATCCGCTTCCAACACAATAAATAAATTTTTATAACGAAAAAAAATGTTAGAAAAAAAAAGAGAAACTCAATTTCAATTTGTCACATGAAAACAAAGAAAATAAAAACTGGAAGAGAACACTTCAAAATTATTTTTTTTCGAATAACATTTTTTTTCGAATAACATTTTTTTTCGAACATTTATTTTAACATATTTGACATGGCTATAAAACTTCAATATTATCATGATATAAATATTCTCTAATGCCCTCTATAGCAGCAACCACTGATATAAAAACCGCTCCAGACTATCTGATAAATCATACAACTTTTAATATGATCTGTCATATAATCAAGCTCAGATAATGTGAAGACATTTTTATCTGTTGTTAGAGTTCTCAAACAACAAAGCATACGATTTTTTTGACATTAGGATTGTTTTTATTTCCATCAGAGAAATCAAACCAAAATTGTTAATTTTTTATTCCGAACACTTTAAAATGATGGAAAATTACATGAAATAGACAATGAAATTGGTTAAGTAAACAACTTTTATATATTATGCAATTATTTAGTTCTGTTTTCCAAAATTAATTTTTCTCTTATAGAAAGTATCTGATAGTGCGAACATAATTATAAGAAAATGCTATGACCTGTCAGATGCTTTGAGAACTCTGACAAAAAAAGCATACAAAAGTTGTTTGATTTATCAGATAGTCTGACGCGGCTTTAAGACTGAAAAATGATATAAAGCTCCTATAAAGTAATGATAAGAATATGTTCAACAGAATATAATTTTACTGATGTAGGGTTTTATACCAACAAAAAAGTGCGCCTTTTTTGTCTTAAACGATTATTATACAATGATTATATCCGTAACTGTTGTGTTTAAATATGTTGTTGAGAATGTTCTTAGGTGTTTTATAGGGGGAAAATTGTTACTTGGGGTACAGCTTTTGTATTGCCAATCTCGTCAAATTCAACAAAATTAGTGGATTAATCTCCTCAAAAGGCTTAATCTCGATATGTAAATGTACTATTACCTGATTCAAAAAATCCTGGTTTTTTAGTTTCTGAATTTTTTTACTTCTTGGCCAAATTATAGATTTTATTTATTTTTGTTTTTACATTGAACATCCTTTCCTGTGTGATTTTTTTATTTTTATTAAGATATTTTAAGATCAGTATGTAGTAGTTTGTTTTCTATTTGGAGCCATTTTAAAAATTTCATCAATTAGTTTTAAGACCGTCTTCCACGAAACTTAAAAATTCTTGGATTATTATAAATTATGTCCCATCAGAATATATTCCATCAGCCTTACCTATAAATCGAATACTAACTTTCGACTTTATGACTTAATGTCGACTTCATATGTTTTTTCGAACTAATAAAAACTATAAAATCGAATTTTTGAAAAAGTCAACTCTAAAGAAAAAGGCAGCTTCAGCTCCAACTAAAGTTCTAACAAATCAATAAGAGCAAATTTATTATTTTCGTTCTGAGCATTTACATTTTCAATCCACTTGTTTAAATTTAAGTTTTTAATATATTGTGTATAAGTAAGAAAATTACTGAAGACACCGATCTTTAAGAAGATTTTAGTATTGTAAAAATGTGTGAGTCAATAAGAATCAAAACTCAGCTTAAATTGTTCGTCAATGTTGCCAAACTTTATTTCTAAGCAATTTTTCAGATTTTTAAAACCCATGCTTCTTGCCAAAGCGATGTTAAAATTTTTACCAACCGACCAGTTAATTCTGTCAGATCACAAGGACAAAATAACTATGTTAAAAATTTATATAACATCTAAATAAATTTTTGTATTATTTTCTTCAATTATATGATTAAGGGTAACCATTAACTCGGATCGAAATTAAGATTTCACCGGACACCAACTTAAAAGAGGGACTCTTAAAAACTATTTATGTACAATTGAACACCTGTCCGTAACTTGAACACCATATATTTATGACATTTCCAACGATGGCAGCACTGGTATTTTGACTCACATCTTCTTTCGGTTCGTAGATTCACTTTTTAAGTGGTTTAAAAGCGAATAGACGCATTACACACAGCTGCGACAAACATTTACGTTTTTCACTGCTTTAAATACACAGTTGTATCGTTTTATTTGAATTCAAGGCGTATTCACTTTGTTTTTTGTTTTCTATTTGAAAGAAAAACAAACGTTTTTTGAGCTCCTACGTTTGTTTTATATTTCAAATAGAAAAAAAACAATAGTGGTATTCATGCAATGCCGAAAACGTGCCGAATATGCCGAAAATCGGAAAAAGCGTAAACGCCGTATATCAACTGTCAAAATTGTTTAAATTGTTTAAATTTAAGTTTTTAATATATTGTGTATAAGTAAGAAAATTACTGAAGACACCGATCTTTAAGAAGATTTTAGTATTGTAAAAATGTGTGAGTCAATAAGAATCAAAACTCAGCTTAAATTGTTCGTCAATGTTGCCAAACTTTATTTCTAAGCAATTTTTCAGATTTTTAAAACCCATGCTTCTTGCCAAAGCGATGTTAAAATTTTTACCAACCGACCAGTTAATTCTGTCAGATCACAAGGACAAAATAACTATGTTAAAAATTTATATAACATCTAAATAAATTTTTGTATTATTTTCTTCAATTATATGATTAAGGGTAACCATTAACTCGGATCGAAATTAAGATTTCACCGGACACCAACTTAAAAGAGGGACTCTTAAAAACTATTTCTGTACAATTGAACACCTGTCCGTAACTTGAACACCATATATTTATGACATTTCCAACGATGGCAGCACTGGTATTTTGACTCACATCTTCTTTCGGTTCGTAGATTCACTTTTTAAGTGGTTTAAAAGCGAATAGACGCATTACACACAGCTGCGACAAACATTTACGTTTTTCACTGCTTTAAATACACAGTTGTATCGTTTTATTTGAATTCAAGGCGTATTCACTTTGTTTTTTGTTTTCTATTTGAAAGAAAAACAAACGTTTTTTGAGCTCCTACGTTTGTTTTATCTTTCAAATAGAAAAAAAACAATAGTGGTATTCATGCAATGCCGAAAACGTGCCGAATATGCCGAAAATCGGAAAAAGCGTAAACGCCGTATATCAACTGTCAAAATTTGTATGAATATACGCAAAGTTCACAGTTTTCCTCACGATTTTGATGCGAAAACAGTGCCGAAAACTTTCGGCAAAGAGTTGTTGCCACCTTTCAAATATTTATTACAAACTATAAACTTCTTACTCAACTTCCAACTTGAGAATCCTTTTAAACGACAAATTAGATGTTGTCAGTTGTCGAATAATAAAATAATTTATCTGGAATTTCGTTGCCTTAATTATGAAACCATTTATTTATTTATTTATATATTTACTTTTCAGCTCATTTATTAAACCAAAGTGGCCACTTTTATAATATAACTTTAAGAACTGCTGATTAGGGGGTTTCGCACGGTCGAACATGTCAGCCGACATTGTACGACGACAAACTAACGGGAATATTTTGTTGAGCTTTCGCACAATCGGACATGTACGACGACTTCATTTTTTTACTGACTCTCGAGAGTAACACATCGGTGTAATAATGACTAGGCAATTTTTAGCGGCAGCTATAATTGATCAAATTTTGGAAGAAGAACATGAAGAAAATATATGGAAATGAACTCTGTTCAAAATTTCACATGCGGAGCACTTGCCATTGTTTGATTTTATTTTTGTTCTTACTTCCTGTTGTTGCCTAAGCTGATGTTCACTCGTTGAAAATTTTATACAAATGATAAATGCAGCGAGTCGGACCGACATGCGTTCGCACGAACGACAAGTCGGATGGACCGGCAGAAAAATCAAAAATTTTTGATTATCATCCGACATGTCGGTCCGACTGTCTCATTTGCTTTCGAATGATCGTACATGTCATCGTACATGCCCAAGTCGGATGACATGTACGTCCGTGCGAAACCCCCTATTGATATACGCCACTAACCGAAAAATACAAAAAGGTGCCTCATGCAAAAACAGCGTATACGGCATCCACATACGGCATCGGAAAATATTCGGCATTGCATGAATACCACTAATGTGAATTCGAACGCATATATGAATACAACGATACAACTGCTTATTTCAAGTTGTGAAAAACCTATTTGTGTTAAAAATTTGTTAATTTGTGAAAAAATTTGAATGTGAAGTGAACGATTTTGAGACGTAGCTCAATTCAAATTGAACTCATTATATAAAAAAGGAAATATAGTGCAAAAATAAACTTTGGCAATCAGATATTTTTACTTGGAGTTTCGTGTTTTTTTTTGTGATTTTGATGGGGTGTTCAAGTTACGCACCAAAAAATGTTTTGGAATAATTCTAGTTTGGGGCCCACGCCCTTTTTTAATTTTTTTTTTTTGGATTATATGTATTTGGCCCTCCTAACCACAATGGTGCAAGAAAAAAAGGCCGCTCTCTTATGGTTACGGAGATACAGTTCATCAAAGTTACGAAATTTCAGTTAAAATAAGTGTCGTTTTTGTATGGAAATATGCTATATGAGTGCTTATTTGTGCAAGCAAACCTAAGTTTGAGGCAAAGCAAACTAGTACACCTATAAGGGGTGGTTTTGTGGTCGACCCCCCCCCCCCCCCCCCCACCCTCCCATTCACCCACCACACCCCCTTGGAGTTGAAAATGTTGTAAAAGGTAAATAAAATGTTTATACAAATTTTACAAAGTGTTATATACAATTATGATTGAAAAAAAAGTTGTTTTAAATTAGCGTCAATGGCGGCAGCAAATTTTTGTAAAAAATCGCCAATTTTTGTATAAAAATTTTCCATAGTCTTCACTGATAATATAAGACGAAGGAAAAGTTATGCTTAATGAGTAATAGCGCCGCAGGCGAAAAATTTGTATAAAAAATCGCGCGATTTTTTATAAAAATTTTTCAGTTTTCCTATTCAGCAAGTTATTCATATATAATACACTCAAAATTCAAAAAATACCAGTAAAAATAAAAAAGACGAACGAATAGTCGTGTTTGAGCAAAAAGCGCCGCAGGCGAAAAATTGTTATAAAAAATCGCGCGATTTTTTATAAAAATTTTTCAGTTTTCCAATTTTTTATTTTTTAGGTAAGTTTTTACGATTAAATTGATTGTTTAATAGTGAATATTCGTTTAAAAACTATGGAGAAATCACAAATTTTTATGAGCGATTTTTCAAACTTTGATGAATTGTATCTCCTAAACCAGAAGAGAGCGGCTTATTTTTTCTTGCACCATTGGATTTAGGAGGGCCAAATACATATAATCCAAAAAAAAAAAAATTAAAAAGGGGCGTGGGCCCCAAACTAGAATTATGCCAATGTTTTTCCCAGTTTCAGGCTTTGCCGAAGAATGGTCATAATTTTTTGTTTTGAATTTAATCCAATCATTTTCTTCAGCAAAGTCTAAGCTAATGTGAATACCACTAGAGTTATTACATCAAAGCTGTATTTATACAACATTTATCATTGCACATGCCTTGGTACAAAAAATTACCGTTGCAGCCCTGAACGTGACACACATGACTACACATTAATTACGCCATCTTTGTTGTTTTCTTTTCAACACAACAAAAAGATCTAGCTCTCTTGCACTTTAGACGATTTGGTTATAGATTGCATGAAACAGACAATACACATTGAAATAGCATCATAGGCCATGAATCTTGTCACCCGTGTTCACCATTGCAATCCATTTGCCGACGTTGTCGTAACCAAGTGGTGAATAAAATTATCACACATCGTGAATTCAAGGTGCCTGTCTGCAGTTTACTCACTGGTGCATGATACTTCAGTGCTTTTAGAGTAGACTTAAGTTCAAGCATTTAACTGAAAAATTAAGAAAAAGTCGCGCAACGTGAGTAAATTTTAAAAGTTCTGAAGTCAGAAATCTGGCGAGTGCTGTGGCTTGTGTCATCTTCGATTTACTACGACAGTGTATATAATATTCATCTCGCTCTGTTTGTTCGTGATAATTTCGTTGACAAGGACAACGGCTGGAAGTGGTTATAGGTAAGAGATGACAATATATGTTAATGCTATGATCTATCTCTTTTTATTACTTTGATATCGCACTTAATGCTTTTGGTGTAACGCGAAAGTTGAAAGAATTTGTCTTGTAGTTGGCTCACTTTTTTCATGGTGCGGCAAAAATAAGTAACATTGCGATATGAAAAAGTCAATTGCTTTTCCTACAACTGTGCAGAAAATTAAATTTTGATTTTCTTGGGGGAAAGCATTTTCTTATATAAAATAAAAATATTTAACTAAAATCATCATTTTATAGTAAAGTGAAAAAGATTTATTCATAATTGCGCCGCTTTTTGAGCTTGAATTCGTTCGATTGGCTAAGAATTGTTTTGCAGAGCACATTTGAGCGACCACGCTTACGGGGCTGATCACTGATTCATTGATCCAATAATTTGAAATTTGGATAAAATTCAAAGCCCTAGGTGCTTCCAGTGGTGGACACAGTGGTCGTGTTTGTCTCGCTTGTGTCCATCCTTCTCCGGAGTTTATGGGATCGATATAGGTCTCTTGTCATTGACACGAAAGAAATTTTTCAGACCACTGTTCGATAAGGCGTGTGTCCGTCGATTAATACACCCAACGCAGACTTCTGTTCACGACGTAGAAAGGTTTGAATTAATAAATTGGCATATTCGACAGCAGAGTAACCACTGTGGCAACAAGAACTTGAAAGTAAACACCAGAAACTCTAAAAACATAAAGTTAAGGTGGGTATAAAACATGACTGCACTGTTCAGTTAAAACATATTATTTAAGAGTTTGTTTAATATACATATTGATGGTATTGAGCTGAAGATTTAGGGACGATTATTATTGGTTATCCAATATGACATTCCTTCACTTTCCTGATTCAAATCCTCAGGTTTCCTCAGCAGTCGCTATAAAATGAATTATAGTAGTTCTGAGCACTCTGTCTAACTTTGAAACAATGGGCCATATTTTCAGTTTTGAACAAAAAATGGTGAAAATGAAGTTGAGTTTAAATATTCCTGTAAATCCAGCTAAAAGCTGATTTACTGGAGATGTATTTTCAATAATTAGTTTGAATCAAATATCTGCGAATATGTCATGAGAGTGGAATTTACTTAATACAGTGTCTTGAGTTAACAAATTATTGATAAATTTCCTTTTTAGGTGCTTTCTTCAACGAGAAAAATTGGGGTGGAATTTTCTACTCACAACTGAATCTTCGGAAAAATCTTGCTCAGAAGATAAAAAGAACGCAACTCCGGAAATAATAGCACCAGCAACCAAAATGACCCTACCGAGTGCCGCACGTGTGTATACAGACGTGAATGCACATAAACCCGATGAGTACTGGGACTATGAGAACTATGTGGTCGATTGGGCCAATCAAGATGACTATCAGTTGGTGCGGAAATTAGGCCGTGGTAAATATTCGGAAGTTTTCGAGGCAATAAATATAACGACCACTGAAAAATGTGTGGTAAAAATTCTGAAGCCTGTTAAAAAGAAGAAAATCAAGCGGGAGATTAAGATCCTCGAGAATCTACGTGGCGGCACCAACATTATCACTTTGCTGGCCGTCGTCAAGGATCCAGTGTCGCGCACACCAGCTCTTATTTTCGAGCACGTTAATAACACTGACTTTAAGCAGCTGTACCAGACATTAACTGATTACGAGATACGTTACTATTTGTTCGAGCTGCTAAAGGCTCTAGACTATTGCCACAGCATGGGCATTATGCACCGGGACGTAAAGCCACATAACGTCATGATTGATCATGAGAATCGCAAACTGCGTCTCATTGATTGGGGCTTAGCTGAATTCTATCACCCTGGACAGGAGTACAACGTCCGTGTTGCGTCCAGATACTTTAAGGGGCCTGAGCTTCTAGTGGACTACCAGATGTACGATTACTCGCTGGACATGTGGTCATTAGGTTGTATGTTGGCTTCGATGATATTCCGCAAGGAACCGTTTTTCCATGGTCATGACAACTACGATCAATTAGTGCGCATTGCCAAGGTGCTGGGCACCGAGGAGCTCTACGCTTATTTAGATAAATACAATATAGAATTGGATCCGCGGTTCCATGATATATTGCAAAGACACTCACGGAAGCGATGGGAACGATTCGTGCACTCCGAGAACCAGCACTTGGTGTCGCCTGAGGCACTCGACTTCCTCGACAAACTGTTGCGCTACGATCATGTTGAGCGACTGACTGCTCGTGAAGCTATGGTACATCCATACTTTTTGCCAATCGTCAATGGACAGATGAAGTCGAGTAACCAGCAATAGGATTAGTTGCTCGATGATGATGAGGAGGAGACGAACACGGAGGCAAGAGCCTTATTACGAGTTAAAAACGAAAACCCAGAACGAGATGAAGCAACTGGTGAAGGATGAATTCAAAAATTTATACACTGAAGATCAAGAACAGCATGCAACAACAACAACAAAAATAACAACTACAACAACATAAGCATTAACAAGTGCTAGTGTAAAGAAAAAAAGTAAAATTTAACAGTAAAATAAATAAATAAAAATATAATAAATATTTCTGCGGTTATCACACACATAAACAGACATTTATTTAAAGAGTTTTCCAAATTGTATTTTATTATTTCTTTGGCTTACGTAAAACAATAAAGATACTATAATAAAAACAAAATTAGAGATACAAGTAAAAAACGAGAATGCATAATTATACATACACAACATATTCAACATAAATGTATACATATAGCTATATATTTACAATAAATTGTTTTCCTTTTTTTGATAATTTAAACATTAATTAAATTTATACATATTCTCATCAATTACATAACATTAAACAATTATAATTATTATTTCGATTTGTTTCGCCCCCTTCGTTATTGTTTTAAAGTATTATAAAATTGTAGATTGCAAAACATTTCCTCATTCCCCCTCTCAGACATCGATATTAAACAGATCAGTTGGCCAACTTTAATCCAATAGCAATAATCAACTGGGAGTAGATGAAAAGGACTTTTATAACGAAGAAAAGAACTGCTACGCATATGCGGTTCAAATATTCATTCATGCTTTTTAAATTCCCATTCAAAGCAAGTCAAAGAGAGTGCAGTGGATGCATGAGTCCAATTTCATTAATAGCAACACTAATTATTTGAATAAAAAAAAAACAATAAATCGATATGAGCATAAGTAAAACATTAAACAACATAAAATGTTAAAATTAAATAAATGATAACAAATGAAGTGAAACTTGTTAAACTATATACAAATTATATATATTATATACATCAGATCCTTTCGTTTTTTCTTACCATCAAAATAATCTGTAAACAAAGACAAAAAGTAAAGCAAAGAAATCATTAAAACCTTAGATTTAAATAAAATAAAGCAGGAAAACGTAATATTTTCTAATGATTTTGTTAAAAAGTTTTTGTAGTGAAAATAATATCATTATTAATAAAGTTAATCATTAATATATAAATAATGCATTCAGTCAATAGTCGCAAAAGTTTTCATTTGAAATTGTTGAATAAAAAAAAAGACATTTCAATATTTTATGAAGAACGAGCACCTTAAAAACAATATTTTAATTGAAATTATTATTTCTTCTAAATAATAAGTTTTCGTAAGTTTGTAGATTTTTAACTATCCAAGGTGATAAACAATTAAAATGCCACAATTTTTTAAGTCATGTAAACTGGTGCGAGCATAACCTACGAATCATGCTTGAGCATTTAATAAATATCTGCTTTCAAAAAACCTTTTTCACACCTATAGTAAAATACCAACAAAATGTTGGAACCCAGATGGATACGTGATAAAGAAGTAAACAAAAAGCGCAACAACAAAATCTTGGCAGAATAAATGTTGTCAATTTTTTGAAATTTTGCAATTAGCAAAAGACTACTGATGAGTTGGACTAGCGTCTGACGAAACCATGGTCTTGTTTGCTCGGTCTGTTCTGCAAAAAACATTATTGTTGTATCAACCTGTTTGGCTTCACAAATTATTTGGCATAAAGCTCTAAATATAATTCTTGAACAATATGTTTTTTAAGTATTATAAACTAAAATAAAAAAGTGATACTTTGATATTTTTCGAAAATGGAAAAATCCTCGACGGTTCGCTTATCTAAATTAATTTGGAAGAGTCCTATTTTGTCTTAAACCCTATGTTTAGAGTTTCAAACCATTTGAAATAAATATATGTATATAAATAAATTAAGTTGAAAAAGTTCTCACTTACAAAAATAGACATTTTGTTAAAATAAATTTGTGCTCAAAAGCAATAGCTGTGTTCCACTAATTTATTCGATTAAACAAAATCTGTAGCTTCTATCGTGATCTAAGTCAAAATTATGGTAAAAAAACTAAAGAAGATTTCATAGTATATTATTAAGCGATGGTAAACTTCAGAGATGGATTTCACAAAAAATTATTACAGAAGTTTATTCGTGCAATAAATAACATAAACAAACTGATCATTAGCCAATAACGTCTAGGGCGATATAATTACCGATTATTCCGACGCCTTTTCTCTTATTGCGTATGTTGTCCACATACATATAGAATCGCTTCTGATTCGGCAGTAAATACCAAACAGTGATAGTGTAGCTGAGGTATATTTATAATTATACCTCATAAATAAAAAAGGTCACTGTCTATCACTGAGTATTGCTGTAAATCTGCTGTATATATAAAATTGTTCTGTACATGGCTTTGTCACTGAACTCCTCCGAAACGGCTAAACCGATTTGAATGAAATTTTGTGAGTACATGCGGCTGGGTCTGTAGATGGTTTGTATCTAAAGTTTGATCCGGTAGGTGGCGCTGTTATTGCTGTGGGAGTGTTTAGAGGGGTATTTGGGATTATAACTCTAAAACGAATTGGGAAATTGTCATGATTCTTTCACTACACCATTAATTTTTATGTATACAAAATTAATAAAAATAAACAAACAAAAAACCTTAAATTTTTATGAAAGTTAGGCTTGATTTTTCGATCGTATAAACCATTTTAAATTTTTATGATAGAAACTTCAAAGAAACCCTATATTTATGCATACCATATAAAAGAACATTAAAAATGTCATTTTTGGTTTCGAATATTTTTTCAACAACAAATATTTTTATCAGTTTTTTTTGCAAAATAAAGAAATTTGTTAAGGTTTTTTTTTAAAAATTATAAAAATTAGAAGGGAAACAAAAATGAAAAAGATTGAAATACTATCGGACAGACAATTAATCAAAAATTAAAAAAAAAAAAAATTAATGCAATCCTTTGTAACATGATGCAGTTATTTACTTTCAAAACCAGCATTTTCATTTTTGATTGATTTTTTTTCTCTATTTCACTAGAAAATAAAATAAGTACTAAAAACTTTTTGTGTGCTTGAGGTAATAACGTTTTTATGGTGTTAATTTCTTTGAAATTTTAGACAACTTGAAATTTGTCTAATGAAAGACAGCTAAACCAAGAATGTTACTAATCACAAAGGTATACAATTACCAAATTGCAATTATATAACTTTGAAAATTCTTGCACGGCAGATTATTTACCTTAAACATTTAAGGTGTTTTCTGAATATGAAGATCTTTGTATGTTTGGCGATGACAAAAAAAGGTAAACAATTAAGCTATAAATGATAAACGTGGCAAAAGTGTAGGTGCGCGGCTTTGGCGCTGAAGAGCCTTGATTCCCCCTCTGCGGACAGTGGCACACCTCAGAGCATTATAAATTCCATGAAGAGATTCTTGAAAACATTCAGTTTTGCTGATCGCAATTGGTATACAAGAAGTTAATGCAGTGTTTGTGCACAAAAGTTTAATCCATTGTGTACAAAATTTGACAAAATGTACAGCAAAAAAGATCATAAGTAGATCTGTAAATGTTTTTTCAAGGGCTGAAATGGCCAACTTTTTTTGGATATTTTGTATATAAAAAGGCACAAAATTTGCGTGAAAAATTGAGAGCATTTTATTATGATTCAGAGAGTTTTTATAAAATCAGTTTCTAAACAAGCAGGAAAAATATTGAAATCTATGCTTCTTCGGATTAATTATAATCCGATGTAAGTAAAAGTTGTGCAAAAAATCTAACCAGCAATTAGGGTAGATTGAAAAAACTTCGTCCTCTTTTATTTTTGAATGTTTCTATGAAAAAAGTAAGGTATACCGTTTTGAACAATACATAATAACGTCGAATTGGCCGTCGATATCGAAATATCATAGTACAAATTTTAATCTTTACTTGATCTTAAAAATGAAAATCGAAATTAAATCGAAAGTTTCTATACTTTTTACTCTGATACTTGCGCGCATTCGATCACAAAATCATATTGCATTGGCAATTGCCTCATCAGGCATTGCAGCGACATTGCTTGATGGTGGCCGCACTGCACATTCTGCACTTAAGTTGCAATTGAATATTCACACAATTCTAGACGCAATGTGCAACATAAAGAAGCGTTCGGGCCTGGCTAAGGTTTTGCAAAAGTGCAAAATATAATTCTGGGATGAATGGGATTTGCCCACAAAAATTCTCTAGAAGCTCTCGATAGAACGCTCAAAGATCTCAACGACAATACCAGACTTTTCGGTGGCGCATTACTGCTTTTATCCGGTGATTTCAGGCAGACATTGCCGGCCATTCCACGCGCTACTTATGAGGACGAATCGAATCTTTGGCGAAATGTTAGCGTAATACGCCTCACAATAAATATTCAACTGCAAAATGATCCACTGGCGCTGTCATTTCACATAACTTGCGTTTAAAAATTGGCACTACAATAATTTTACTTCGAAATTTAAATGCACCAAAGCTTTGTAATGACACCCGATTGGTCATAACAAATATTAGAGGAAATGTTCTTGAAGCTAAAATTTTGACCGGCAAGTTTCAAGGTGAAGTTGTTCTTCTTCCAAGGATCCCAATGAGACCTTCAGACTCGCCAATTCCATTCAGACGGCTGCAAGCTAACAGTTCGTTTGGCGGTCGCAATGACTTTCAATAAGTCACAAGATCAAATTGTCTTTTTGTGGGCTAGATCTAGAAAGCCCGTGCTTCTCACATGGCCAATTATATGTCGCGTGTTCTGGGGTTGGCAAGCCATCAAGTTTGTTCATTTATGATCAAACTCCTGAAGGATTGACAAAGAACATTGTACATGAACTCGCATTAAGATAAAAACAAAATTCAATTTGGTTGTATTAATATTAAAATTCAATATTTTTTCAAATGTTACTTTTAGTTTTAGTTTCTTACACTTCTTAAAAATTAAAATGTTCATTGGTTCACCATCAGTTTTTCCTTTGCTAACTTTTGTTAAATTAATATTAAAATCGTTTCAATTTTTTCTTAAAAACTATCATGTTTATTAGTTTTCTATCAATTTTTTCCTTTGATAGCCTTAATAAATCAATATCAAAATCCTTTAAATTTTCATTTTATCTTATTAGTAAATTTCAGGTAACGTACGGACTGTCAAACATTCACAGGGTCCGCTAGTATTAGTATATTTTTACGAAAATTGCGATAGAGTTTGAATTTTAAAACTAATTGAACCATTAGTGAATTCAAAACAAAAATATATGAACTTGTCCAGAAAATGGTCAACCAGAAATTTCAAAAATGTTCAAATAAAATATCTCTGCGAGCAGGGGCGTACCGAGACCATGTTGGTTGGGGTGGTATTATGGTATTTTGGCCGACTGAATGCCCTGAGTCCCGAATTTTTTAATACAACATAGCTAAATTACCCAAACCTCCTCCATCAATCTCCTTCTCCCAACCTTCTTCTTCTTCTCAACCTTCTTTGATCAAAATGCAATTTGGTTAGGATATAGCTTTTAAGTTGGTTGAATTTGAATTTTTTACAATAAAAAAAATGTTAAAAAAAATTTAGTTATATGCATTCATCAATTGTCAAATTTGTAATAATTCTACTCTCCATGGGTAATAGAATAATTCATTCTCCAATATCTTGGTCGAATTTTAACGGTTTTTCAATTTTTCTAATTATTTCTAAAAGTTTGTTAAATATTCCTTCCAATGTGAAAAAATCACTGTGAAGCTCTAACCAAAAGTATTTTTAATGAATTTTCTTATTATTGTCGTAAGTTATTTAGAGTATATTTCAAACAAATGAAAAGAAAGAGAAAAAAACTCTCAAATTGAATGTTCTAAATTGGGAAACAAATATCTCTGCCATCTTTGAATAGATTTTATTTATTTCTTTTTTGTATTTAAGGCTGATCAGTTAGCTTAAAAAAATGTTTAAAAGTTTTACCGTTCCTTTTTTATTTATATTTAAATTATACCTTTTTGAAAGAGACCAAAAAATTTAATTTTTTCTCAAAATATAAGGTAAATAATTTTTGTTGTTAAAGAAGAAAAACTCAAATTTGCATTTTTGATTTTCTTTCAAAGTCTATATCGCATTAAAGGTGAATGTAAAAAAATTGTGATTCCAAAAAAAAATTTATTTTGCCTTTTTACACCATTTTGCATTTTTTCACTATTCAAATTTTGTTAATATTTCACCTAAAGTCGGATATTGAACTTTTGTAAAGCACATTCAGATCATACCTAAGGGATAATCGCTGATTAAAATTTTGTTAATAAAAATAAATAATTAAAAAAAATATTTTTATATTGAATAGAAACAAATAAAATAAAAATACATCTTAAAAAGTTCAAGCACTAAACTACTGCGATTATCCGATTTCTATGTTGAAAAAACAGGTAGCTAAGAAATGGAACAATTTGATTAAAAATTCAATAAATGCCTTTTTTTTTGCCTTTTTTCAATGTTCTATGGATCATTTGGACCAAAATGGATGATTCTATGGCCAATCGGATGGAATGGGATTATCTTAGGTCACAGACAGGTCATTGAAACTTTTATGGGTTCGATGGAGTATCTGGACCAAAAGTGGATGATTCTTTGGCCAATCGGATGCAGTGGGATTATCTAAGGTTACAGGCGGGTCATTGGCACTTCTATGGATTGCATGGAGCATTTGGGCCAAAGTAGATAATAATATGGCCAATCAGATGCAATGGGATTTTCTGAGGTCATTGTCACTTGTATGAATTCCATGGAGCATTTAGACATAAATGAATGATTCTGTGGTCAAGCGGATGTAATGGGGCTATATAAGGTGTTGGATGGGTCATTGGAACTTTTATGAATTTTATATTAATACTAGCAGACCCGACAGACGTTGTCCTGTCCAAACTTCAATAAATATGATTGTGTTCGTTTTCGGAGAAGGAGGTTTTAGGATAATCGGGCTAGACCAACTTTAGAGTTGTTCTTTACTTTTTTTATTTACAAATAGTGTGTTATAATGGCATTTGTGTCATAACAGCATTAATAGTTTTTTTTTGGCGTGAAGCTAAGTGAAAATCATCGAAAGACATCGCATGCAATAGTGTGGAACTTCAATCCACTAAATGGCAAAACATACTCTTACAGGAAAATTTACCCTTTTAAATTGAAATGGTAAATCTGAAGATATCATTGGAATCCTGGGAATAAAAGCTATTGCACCCACTGCAAGCCCAGTAAGAATGATCCTTTAAAATTGTTGGCTGATTCTATAAAAGTTAAAAGATAACTGATATTTAGTGCCTTTTATTTTTTCGGGCAAAAATAACGGTTACTTTTTACTTCTTTTTTATCGGTCAAAAATAACAGTTATTTTGTGACTTATTTTTTCGGTCAAAAATATTAGGATTCATTATTTTATTTTCATGTTAACGCTGCGCATATTTTACACATGCTATCAATAGTTTTATAGACGGTAAAATGGCCTTTGAAAAAATACAAATTGCCTGATAGTTTTGACTGAAAAAATAAAAGGCAGAAAATAACTGTTATTTTTTACTGATAAAATAAAAGTCAAAAGTAACTGTTATGTTAGCCCGAAAAAAAGGCACAAAATAACTTGTACTTTTTTCTGAAAATATAAAAGTTAAAATATAACAGTTAATGTGTGAATTTTTCGAAAAAAAGCCATAACCGATACGGTCCCTGATTAAATTACTACTTATAAATTAAGCTTCAACTAAAAAACCGTCTTAGCCCTATCGAATTTCGTTAGTAACCAAATTTAAAATATACTACTTTGGTTAAAAAATTAATACAAACAAAACGCATGAATAAAAAATACTTATCGAAAAAAATTAATAATAAATGAAAAAAAAAATTTGTTTAAAAATTAATTACCCTTTCCGATCTACGCAAGAACTGTTGGTTAAAATTTGATACAGTTTTAGAACCTGCCGTTTTTGAATCAATAAAAATCAATGAAATAAACTGTTATGTCAAATTGCTCGATAATCCTTTAATTTCAAGATACGCACTTGTATGAAAGTGGCTAAAAAATAAATGAAATTACAAATTAAAAATCGAATATCATTTTCTAATTAAAAGTTGTAGTGCCTTGATCGTGAAAAGACTTATTAGATGGTATCTATCAAACTTTAAATAATTTAAATAAATTTTAATACTTACTGTTCCGACTCGTTTTCGCAAATACATATAAGAGCAGATTTTGGTTTTCTTTAAAAAAAAAACATCATATACAATTATATGCTTCAGGTCTAATCACACAATGGCAGCATTTTGTTGAAATAATAAAAAGTTAAGTCATATTAAGTCGCAATTGTACGTATACTGTCGGAAAGGGATTATGAATAAAGCTTGAATAATAAATAAAAAAATCAAAATAATAGAAAACGAAATAATGAACAAAAATAAATTCATGAAAAACAATTAATGCTAAATGAATAACGAAACTGAACTGCATTCATTTTAATAAAAAATCTAATTCAACATTCGGAATACGAAAAATTTATGATAAATACATATTTTAAAATTGGATATGAATTCAAAATTTTATTCATGGATCAATTTTGTATTCATTGCATTCTTATGTCAATGCATTCTTATGTCGTTATTCACTTCTACTTACACAGAGAAAAATGTGAAAACCTTTCGTATTACGTTACGTTCCAGAAAAGCAGAACTTTTGAAAACTTTTGAAAACGTTTAATCCACATTTTGCTCCTCTAAAATTTATTTTCATTTTAAAAATGGACATTTTAAAATGAGTTTCTAAACGTTCGTTTGATTTTCTATAAGAAACATTTTAATATGAGTTTTTAAAACGTTCATTTGATATTTTAAAATTAACATTTTAGAATTGAAGAATAATAAGAAGTTATTTAGTAAAATGTAAATTTTGACTATCAAACGAACGTTTTAAAAGCTCAATTTAAAATGTTTATTAAAGAAAATCATACGTACGTTTTAGAAGTTCATTTTAAAAAGTTTTAAAGTTTATTTTCATTTTAAGGTAATGAAACGATAAAAAGCTTAAATTATGAAAGTTACAAAAAATTATAACGTCTGATGCTGGCATGGCATAAAACTTTTAAATTAAAAATTTAAAAAAATAAAAAAATAAAATTTACAAAAATCGAATTTAAATTGACAGAGCTATGTTGTCTCAAAATATACCTGATATATTAATATGTACTTGAGTTTGAATACTTTGTTTTTGTTATAATTAAAAAATCAAGTTATCTGAATGTTTTTAATTCTATATTGAAAATTTTTATAATTGTATGTTCAGAAGAATTTGAATTTTCAATAAAATAGTTTGTTATAAAATATATTGCTTAAACATAATAATTGGCGACGAGGCAAAAAAAAAAAAGTAATATTCTCACGATGGAACTAAACCAAATCATTCAACAAGAACAAAGCTGGGCACAACAGTTATTAGAGACCCAAAAACAATTTTTCACAAGGCTTCTTAACCAAAATTCATCTCAAGCAAACCCCGAATCTTCACAAAACGTACACGTTCCTGTATTTCAAAAATATTCATTCGAACGGCATAATTTTGAAACATATACGGCACAATTAAAGGAACACTTGAAAGCATATGGAGTTACAAACCCTGATCAAAAACGGTCATTTTTTATATCATGGATGGGAGATGAGCTATTTGAATTGCTACAAAAACTATATGGGACGGAGAATTTTCAAACGAAAACATTTGAGGAAATACTAATTAAGCTCGAAGATTACTTCAAATCAAAAACACATGTCTTAGCATCTCGATTCAATTTTCATAGCAGGAGGATGAAACAAGGTGAGTCATACGCAAATTGGGTAGTAGAGTTAAAAGGACTAGCTCGCAATTGTTTATTTCATTGCACGAACACCAACTGCAACTCTGAGCTCGTGGAAGAGATGATCCGCGATATTATTGTAATTCATACACCACATGAAGTTGTTCGTACTGCTGCTCTTCAAAAAACCAATCCAACCCTGGAAGAAGTATTGAGTATTGCTGAATCATACGAATCAACACAAAAATCACTTAATACAATACGTGGGAATAATTTGATGGAAGTCAACACAATCAAACCTAATTACAAACAGAAATCAACAAATTATCAGAACCAAGCCGACAACAGAGGAGGATTTACCAAAGGTAATCAAGGGAATTGGAATAAGTCCAACAATACCATCAATAATAACAATCATCAAGGTAATTTCAATCATAATAAGTATTATAATAATAACAATCAAAGTCAATTTAACTTCCGAAAAAAATTACTCCCATCCTGTTCCGGATGTTTTAAAAATCATAAAAGAGAAAACTGTAAATTCCGTACAGCAAAATGTAATAAATGTGGTAGAATTGGACACATTGCCCCAGTATGTTCTTCAAAATTTATTAACATACTAGATAATACTGATCAAGTTCAGTCAATTGTTGAACATTGCCACAAAATTGATTCATTTATTGTTCGTATAAATAAAAAATTATTCATAAAGGTTCACTCTCCAAAAATTATTGTTGAAATTCAACAATTATGATTGTTAATAAATTTAACAATTGCCTTGTTAAAAATTTCTTTATGTTTTGAGTTTTAATTGTTTCATTTTATAAATTGACAATCATTATTGTGAAATTGTTAAATTTATTGTTGTTTTTATTTATTGTTGAATTTACAAATCTTATTGTCAATTTGAAAATTCGAAAACTCAATTAAGCAGCAAGAAAAAAAAAATAATTTTTGTGCAGGAATAAAGAAGAAAAAGAAGAAAAAAGAAGAGCTTCAATAAAATTGGATCCAATTGAATTGCACAGGAAAAAAATTCACGGGAAGAATAACAAAAAATATAGGTAATTATATTGCACTTAAGAAATATATTTTAATTAGATAAATTATAATTTAAAAGAAAAATGCAGAAATGCCAAAAATGCAGCAAAAATTTTCAAGCAGCAAAAATATTAGGAAGGCATCTACGATCTTTACATGGACTAAAAAAACATGATGAATACACATGTATGTGGAAGGATTGCTGTTTTAAGAACAATAACCAGTCATCATATTTGCATCATTTGCAAGGCCATGAAAAACTAAATGTAAGTTTATTTGATTTAATAAATTATAAAGACGACTAAAATAATTAAATGAAAATGTATATAACAAAAAATTATATCGCTTATATAGTCTATATAACTTTTAATGTGACCTTGGCGGAAACGGCTTTTGATGTAGGCCGGTTGTTTATCGCTCAAAAATTTGATATATTTTAAGATTTTGTATATTTTATATATTTTTCAGGTATATTGTGACAACTCATTCTCAATTCGTTAAAATATGTTTTTTTAATTTATAAAATAGTTTTAATTATTTGAAAAATGGCGCTCTATAAGCTCTAACAAGACAAGGGTCCTGTGCGGTCTTGTAGATTTTGCCACTTGTAAATATGGCCGGGACCATAAAACTATTTTCGATTCCATACAAACTCTAGAACACCGGCCTTCATCAATTTTCATTCGTTATCGAATAAAACTTATATTAATTAATTTTGCTATGGCGTTGTTTTATCATGTTTTACAAATTAAATAGGCTTTAATGGAAAACGATGCAGAACCTTTAAGGATGATTACAGAGGAAACTGCAACAGAGGAAAATGAGTCATTGGCTATAATAGAACAACCTATAATAGACCAATCACAAAAACAACAAAATGAATCCTTTTCTGTTCTATTAAAAAAATTTCAAGAGGAAGTAGAAAAATCGGCACTTCAGTTTGTTTTGCGAATGCACAACAACAAAAATCTATGTCGAAGTGCAGTTTTGCAAATACAAGAAGATTTACAAAACACAATTTTAAATACACTATCATCAGGATTAAGGACTATCATGGAAGCTGATACATCATCATATCCTGATACGCAAAAAAATATCAAACTATTAAGTGTTATTGACAGAACATTTGAAGGTTTTCAAACTGAATACTCTCTTATTAAGCTTTTGAAAAAAGGGATTTAATAGGTACAACACGCCAGTTTGAAATTGACTGTAAAATTGATATAATAAATAAAAGCTTTAATACAGAGTATGGTCCAAAAAAAACGAACTGGCATTCTTATGCCTATTAAGTCCCAAATATCAACATTTTTTACCTTCTATGTTAAAAAGCTGTTTGGAAAATACTAGAAAACTAGAAAGCAATAACGAAATTATAAGTGCAGTGAATGGTGAAAGATGGAAGACTATACGGAAAAATTACGATAGGACTGAAAACGTACTTCCAATGTTTTTATACATTGATGACTACGAACCGGACAATCCATTAGGCTCACACAAAGGACAGCACAAAATATCAGTAGTATATTATAGTTTTCCTACATTACCTTTAGATTTGGCATCAAAATTGGAAAACATTTTTATAGCTTTAATTTTTGAAGCTAAAGACAACCAAGAATTTGGTAATAAAAAATGTTTCGAAACATTAATAAAAGAAGTTAATGAATTGTCAAAATTTGGTTTAGAGCTATGTATTGATAATGAAGTAGTAAGGGTTTATTTTGTATTTTTAGGATTGTTAGGAGATAATTTGGGCCTAAATTCTGCACTTGGTTTTGTCAAATCATTTAATGCAAACTATTATTGCAGATTTTGTCGATTGCCAAAATTAGATATGAAAAAAAATATTAAAATAAAGTCGGATGATATGAGGACTATTCAAAATTATAACCATGATTTGAGTTTAATAAAGCCTGTATCTGAAACCGGTATTTTGGAAAAATCTATTTTTAATACTTTAAATTATTTCCATGTTACTCAAAATTTTATTTGTGACCCTATGCATGACTTGCTGGAAGAATTAAGAACAACTTAATTGAACAAAGTGACTGTTGACAACTTATTTCAAAAAGCCTCAGTGTTGCATTTAATAGTATGAATACCACTGCAGTGTTGTTTTATTTCGTATTATTTTTAATACTTTTTTCAATTTTTATTTTAATAGTTTTCAAATTTAATGCATTATATTGCAGTTTTAATTGAAATTTAAGAAAATATAATAATATTAAGCAATACAAAATATATTTTTTTCAATAAAACCCATTAATTTTAATGTTTTTCTTGTTAAAAAATGAATTATTTTAACATATTTTAGATCAATACTGTGTATAAGACTTTTTATTTATTTTATCACTTTTGAGATCATATTTATTAGCTTTTTATAAGCTAAGACATGTGTAAGCTTAGTAGTGTAGGCCATTAAATTGTAGTAAAATTTATTGTATCACTTTTGCAGCACTGATAACAATGAACAAATTGTATCATGGTTGCAGTCGTAATAAAATGCGACTTTTAGAACACTTCCTAAGACAGTGATATTAACCGAGTATGTATGTAACATACTTGTATAGAACATACTATCTGAGAAGGAAGTGCATTAATAATTGTTTTAATTTTTACTTTTCACAGATTACGGATATAACACGTTAGAAAAATTAAGATACATATCAGAAGAAGATATAAAACTGATAACTGGAGCAGATGTTAACTAATCAAAGCGTGCAACATACTCAAAAGCAAGCTATTTGATTGGATATTGGAGGAAGAAAAACCAAATTGATCCACATCCAATAGATGTTTTAAATAAAAACAATTTGGCAGAACATAAACTGGAAGATAATAGTAAAAAGGTGTTTATTGTAAGTAAAGATATATGACAAAAATATGATTTTTTTAAAACTAATCCCTTGTTTAAACTCAAGGATCTAAATGTAATAATAAACAACAAAAAAGGTACAGCAATTAAAGATTATTATGCTGTTAATTTTATTTTGGATGATGATAGGCGAAAAATTTTAGTAAACTTAATATTAGATCACGTTTTTGAACAAAATTTGAAATTAAGAATGTGCAATTTTGAAGACATTTGCAAACAAATTGTTATTTTATTACCAGAGGAAAAAGAGGTACATAACACTATATAAAATTTAATGTTTTAAAAGCAATTATTAAAAATCTGCAGGGAACTTATTACTATAAGGACGTTGTCAGGACGTCAGCTTCCGGAATTTTGTATTATAGATACCAAAATCGATTGCGTAGGCATCCAGACCACGTTGTTAAAAAGCGAAAATTGCAACAAAATTCAAAAGATATTCAGTTCTGTGACGGTAAGGTGATTTTTATTACGAAAAAATATTGCTATGATTTGAACTTTTTTAAATTTTGAATACATAAGAACCACATGTTTAATAATCTAAATACTTTAACAGATAATATCGAGCAGGCTACAAAATTTTACATGAGGAACACTATAGACGATTTCGAAGAAGCCCGCAAAATTTGGAACGATCTTTTTTCGAGCAGAACACAACAATTTCAAAATTCAAAAGATCCCAATTTGGACAAATTTTTAAAAGAATGGGCAATCCTCAAACATCCAAGTGGATATATATTGGTTGTTTTCAAATTATAACTCAAATTTGTTTTTATTTATATAATAACAATTTATTTTTATAGATTTGTGAAGATTTCGAAAGAAGTTACAAAACTCAAAGAGGACTTTTTGATAGATGGTCAACTTTTGTTCTCAAATATAATGTCATCAAGGCCAAAATAAAAGAAACAACAACCATTGAACTCATAAACACAGCAATTGGTGGATCAGAAGGTTGTATAGTTTTTAGATTTATAGTAATGCCTTTCTAACCATTTATATTTCAATAGAGGAGCGAAACCATGCATACATTATGGGGCTACATGCTGCGTTGAAGCCTGTCATCCCAATAAAAAATAACACAATCAAGTCCTGGCTGCCAACAATTAAGAACTCTCAAGACAGTTTTTTTTCGGTTGGTGAGAAATGCCATAGAGGTAAACGATATAATAAAAAAGAAAAATGAAATATCTAACGCAATGGGTATTGCAAATCAGCCATACATTATTGGTGTAGGTGAAAATATAAATGTGGCATACTTTTTAGTAATAGTTGAAAATTTTAAATATAAGTTTTCAAGTTTTTTAAAAAGTTTAGATGTTTGTTTTAAAATTTATATTGTTTTAAATTTGGAGTATTCTTTAGAAAATTTATCGGTTTGGTCATTTATTGAAAATTATTTTTACGACATTAAATCAAAAAACATTAACGCGCACACAAAACGATTGTTGGATGATTTGCAGTATCAATTTGTTAAATAATGTTTTATATATCATTTACTTCTATGGCATTTCTTACCAATCGAAGTTTTCCTTAGTAAAGTATTATTAAGACACGCTTTTTTACAAAACCACAATAACCCTTAATTAGTTATTTTTTCAAAAAATACTCAAAAAACAAAAATTTGTCTTAAAAGTTAATTAATTTGCTTAAATACTTATTTATATCATGATACTGATAGAATTTGACCATTTTCAATATTTTTTCAAGTTTATTGAAATACTTCTGAAAAATTTGTGTTCAAAGTTTATTAATTTGTTTAAATACTAATTGAATATTTTTGTATCATAATGCTTGTGTACCAAATTTTTACCTTTTTGTTAAAATAAAAATAAAAAATTACAAAAAATAAAATTACATCTAAAACCTTTTATTTTTTGTTTATTGTCATGAAGAATTTGACACTTAATTTTTGACGTTTAAATTTTAACATTTAATTTTTGACGTTTAAATTTTGACATTTAATTCTTGACGTTTAAAGTTTTTGACATTTTAACATTCATAAATGACAAGACAACCATCAAAATTTAATTTCGAAAAATCTACAATTTTGATTGTTATTTCTAACAAGAAATCAACAATTACGATTGTTAATGCTATTTTAACCAAGATTATTGTTATTTTATTGTTAGAATTAACAATTTTTTTTTGAGAGTGTTGAAATCAATAATATCCCAATGGAATTTCAGTTCGACACTGGTGCAACTTGTTCAATGATTGATTTGAAATCTTATAGTTATTTTAAAAATGCAAGATTGTTCAAACGTAATTATATATTAAAAGCATATGGGAACCAAGAGATTCCAGTGCTTGGTGTTTTACATGTTATTGTAAAACTGGGGGAAGAAGTGAAGAAATTAGATCTTTTAGTTGCTAAAACTTTTGAAGGCACAAATATATTTGGTATCGATTGGATTGATTCATTCAATTGTCTTAAAAAGGATATATTTCAACTCGATAACTCTCAAACGGAAGTAGATAAGATTTGTCAACATCATTCCGCTCTCTTTGATAACTCTCTTGGTCACTGCAATTCATTTCAGGCACATTTGTATCTTAAACCAAATGCTGTACCCAAGTTTTTTAAATCAAGACCCATTCCATACGCTCTTCAAAAACAATTTGAGCAAGAAGCTAAAAGGTTAGAACAATTAAAAATTTGGAAGCCTGTTAAATTCAGCTCGTGGGCAACTCCAATTGTTATTGTTCCGAAACCAAATTCACAGATACGAGTTTGTGCAGATTTTAAACAAACAATCAATCCTCAATTAGACATGGAACAGTATCCCATTCCAAAATTTCAAGATTTACTTTTTAAATTACAAGGCGGAAAAAAATTTTCGAAAAATGATCTTTCCGATGCATATTTTCAAATTCCAATGGATGAAGATTCGAAGAAACTACTAGCGGTTAACACTCCATTAGGTCTTTTTCAATATCAACGGTTACCTTTTGGTGTTTCAAGCGCACCTGCAATATTCCAACGATTTCTAGAACAACAAATTTCAGATATTCCATTCTGTGTTAATTATCTTGATGATATAGCAGTTACTGGAAAATCTGACGAGGAACATTTACAAAATTTAGAAAAATTACTTTCAAACTTAGAAAATTGCGGACTACGTTGCAAGAAGTTAAAATGTAGTTTTATGAAAGATAAAATTGAATATCTGGGAAACATAATAAGCGAGAAGGGCATTGAACCATCTAATGCAGGTGTGAAAGCAATTAAGCAACTACCACGTCCGCAAAATATTCAAGAATTACAAGCTTTTATGGGAAAAATAACTTATTATATGAAATATATTCGAAATTTTTCAACAATATGCGAACCGCTTAATCAATTACGACGAAATAATGTGCCTTTTACATGGGGAGAAAGACAAGAAGAAGCATTTAAAAACCTTAAACAACAGCTTATAGATACCACAAAGTTATCCCATTTCAATGAAAATTTGCCATTAATATTAGCAACAGATGCATCTTCCTATGGGCTAGGAGCTGTACTTTCGCATATTTTTCCAAATGGCTCGGAAAAACCAATTGCGCATGCTTCTAAAACCCTTAATATACACCAGAAAAATTACAGTCAAATAGAAAAGGAAGCTCTCGGAATAATTTTCGGCGTAAAAAAATTTCATGACTATCTGTACGGTCGGAAATTTATTCTATTCACAGATCACAAACCTTTGGTTTCGATTTTTAATCCCCAGAAAAGCATTCCCACACATACAGCTCATCGACTCCAGAGGTGGGCGCTATTTTTGTCAGGTTATACCTATGATATTAAATATAAAAATACAACCATGCACCAAAATGCAGATGCTCTATCCCGTCTCCCTTGTTCAGCAGATACAAATTTTGACGAAGAAATGGATACTTTACAAATTAATTTAGCAGAAGAACTAACAAATTTTCCCATTGATGCCAAAAAATAGCAGATTGTACAGTCAGAGATAAACTTTTGCAAAAGGCATATAAGTATATACAAAATGGTTGGCCACAGAAAAACGTTGATGAAGTGTTAACACCATTTTTCAATAGACGTCAATCTTTAATAACTCAAAATGGAGTAATTTTACTACAAACAGATTTCAACAGAGTGGTGATACCTTCGTGTTTTAGAGAAAAAGTTTTAAAATTACTTCATGATGGGCATTGGGGCGTTGTGAAAACAAAGCAACTGGCAAGACGTTATTGTTGGTGGCCAAAAATAGATTTTGATATCGAGCAATTAATTGGTAGTTGCACTGCATGTAATTTAGAGAGTAGTTTGCCGTCGAATGACTTTAAAACATGGCCAACACCAAACAAGCCATGGCAGCGAATCCATATAGATTTTGCAGGACCATTCCAAAATTCAGTATGGTTAATTTGTGTGGATGCATACTCACATTATCCATACATTGCAAAAATGGATTCTACATCATCAAGCTCAACTATTACCGTTCTCAAAAATATATTTGCAATCGAAGGCTTACCAGAAATTATTGTGTCGGACAACGGACCTCAATTTACCGCGGAGGAGTTCAAGAAATTCTGCAAGCTAAATGGTATATACCATTGGACATCAGCACCATTTCGTCCAGCGTCTAATGGACAAGCTGAACGCTTTGTTCGCACATTCAAAACATCAATTCGAAAACATATAACATCTGGAAGGAGTATTCAGGATTCTCTTATATCCTATTTAAGTTCATACCGATCAACACCACTAGCTTCAGGCAAATCACCAGCTGAACTACTACATAGCCGCCAACCTAGAACAGCACTTAGTATTATGCAACCTACACAAAAATTTGAAATTCAAAATAACTCAAAATTTTGTATTGATGAAATTGTATGGACTTACAATTTTTCACGTGGACCTCGTTGGATTCAAGCTAAAATAGAAAAACAAATTGGAAACATGATGTATTTACTCAAAACGGAAAATGACAAAATTTTAAAACGGCATCAAAATCAAATACGGAAATGTTTGAACCCTTTGAAAGGAAATAACCAATTATCTCATATTTTCAACGAAGCTCAAGCCTTAGTAAATTCACCGAGAACGTTAAGTAACCATAATCCATCTTTCGTTTCAGTTAATTCTCCAATATCGAATTTTAATCCTGGTCTAATTCCACAAATCGTTCCTTGCTTAAAGCAACAAGTTCCATCACAAGTGTCGGTTCAAGATCCAACGGTACAGACAAGAAGATCAGAAAGGCAAAGAAGAAGACCATTCATATTTGAAGACTTTATATTAGCAAAAATACCGCGGAGGAATTGATATATTAATATATACTTGAGTTTGAATACTTTGTTTTTGTTATAATTAAAAAATCAAGTTATCTGAATGTTTTTAATTCTATATTGAAAATTTTTATAATTGTATGTTCAGAAGAATTTGAATTTTCAATAAAATAGTTTGTTATAAAATATATTGCTTAAACATAATAATACCCTTTTTAGGCATACGCATGGCTGTGGGTCCGCGAAAAAACTCTTTAAATCTCAAACTCCGAATTTTCTTTTAAAACAATAAACCAATCCAAGAAAAAAATTTAAGCCAAATCGGAAATGGTGAGTGCAACTTATATTATACTTCAATATGAAATGGGCGATACATATTTTTATGAAAATATTTGAAGACTTGTGGTTTAGTTGCATTAACTTTTTACTTTTTACATGACTGTCCTGTATTTGTATAGGAGATTTTCAAGTACACTAAATTTTCGCTCCAAAAACGAAATTACATTCGGTAAGGTCTGAGAAGTCTAAATAAAGAGCTCTATCTATCTATCTATCTATCTATCTATCTATCTATCTATATATCTATCTATCTATCTATCTATCTATCTATCTATCTTTCTATCTATCTATTTATCTATCTATCTATATATCTATCTGTAACATCTTGTTAACATCTTGTTTTAAAGTAAGCAGCATCGGGATGAAAACTGTTCCATTTAAATTAATTTAAGGATTTTGTAAATGAATTTTACCACACCTTTCAGTATCGTATCAATGCACTTACACCTGTTAACTAATGCGAACACACCTTTCCACACATTGATAACACTATGCGCCAATATTTTAAATTTTTTTCTCGCTCTTTTCAAGTCTATCTTGGATACTACTTATCCGATTTTTATAATCAAGGCTAAAATTAGAATATAATTTTATAATCATAAATAACGTCAGGAAACGCATATGAAGGAAGGAACTAAAATTGGACATTGTACTGGTTTTTTAAATTTTTGATTCAAATTTTGGATCTACCTTTTTAAGTACAGTCGAACCGGTTTTTGTGCGGTAGTAAAGTACCTAGAAAAAAAAAACGGGCGAACAAATTCACGAAACTCTTGTGCACCATTAAAGAATGTGCCTAAATTAAAAAATCGCTTAAAACAAATAGCACTTAAAAGAAATCGCAAAGAAACAGACTGCATGAAAACAGGTTTGACTGTATTAATGACCAAAACATTAACATTTACATATTTAGCATAAATATGGCAAAGCTAAAAATTAAGCTTCATAACGATTCATTGCAGGAATTTTTTTTTGGATTTGATTTTTTTGGCTACTTTTAAAACTCAAGTTTTAATAACTTTTAAGAGCAGTTTTAAAGAAAAAAAGGACTCCATGGACTAAGTTAAACATGTTGCTTTATGTTAGTGAAAGAATTACAAAAATCGGTTGAGTAGTTCTTGAGTTATACGGCAATGTAGATACGTGAGAAGCCTTTTATATAATAGTATAGATGTGCGAATATATATATATATAGAAAAAAATGTTTCTTTTTGAAAATTATTTTTTATTTTTTGATATTTTATGATTTTTTTTCCGATGCTCTCCGTTTGAAATTCAAATCGAGAATCGCAAAAAAATTAATGCAATCCTTTGTAACATGACCGAGTTATTTAATTTCAAATCCAGCATTGTCATTTTTGACTGATTTTTTTTTCTATTTCACCAAAAAATATAATATTAGTACTTAAAACTTTTTGTGTGTTTCAGATACGAAAGTTTTTGTGGCGTCAATTTCTTGGAAATAATAAGCAACTTTCATGTTCCTAAACGAAATTTTTCTAATAAAAGACATCTAAGCCAATATTATTACTTACAACAAAAGTATGCAAGTATCCGCCCCGGGTACACGCTAAAATGGGGTGCAAAATTTTACAAAAGAACTTTTTACCACACAATTTTTTATTATAATAAGAACACTTTAATGGCTGCGGTGTTATGTTTTGAGCATAAAAAGGGTGCAAAAGTGAATGCAAATATTTTTTACTTCGTTTTTATTAAAAATTTAACTTTATATGAAATTTTTTTCAATTTAAACAAACGCTCATACTAAAACCTAAAGCCTGGTTTTCACTATGTCAACTTCAATGGTCAGTTATTGTCAGTCACATGAAAAATGCCAACACGTTGTCATTTTTTTCTGTTTGATAATAGCGAAAAATAGAACAAACTGATCTCTTCACATGTTTATAGCAAAAATTGCAAAAAAAATGTTATTTATGTGATTTTTTAAACTTTTCAATTTCATGTTAAACAATAAATGACTAAGTGAAAACCAATCATAATTCAATTCAATTCGGAATTTAATTTATCATTGGTTAGGGGGTCAACTGCCAAACAAATGCAATTTTTAATAGTTATGTTTTTGGGTATCTTGTTACGTGAAACAATTTAAAAATCAATACTCAACTAATTATATGCTCATAAATTTTCTAAAAAATTAAATTATGATTACATTTTTTATTTAAATTGAATAAATGGCGTTTTATAACAATTTTAAGGCGTTCTGACGTTTTTTTTATTTTATTTTGAAGATGTCTACTAAAACCACAAGATGGTTTTCTGACTCCTTAACTATACTAAAATAATCATTATTATGATTAAATCAACCAACAAAAACTGTCATAAATACATTTTTTAACAGAAGATGCACAGTTCCTTAAAAATTATTCTAATTATTTAAATTAAATTTTGTTCTCAGTCACCGAATGTGAAGCATCAACAGATTCCTTGTAATTGTCAGCTCTTTTTGGGCCATTCAGACTCTTGACCTTGTCCAGTTAGGGCTAGTTTGCTTTGGGAATTATGTACATAATGAGTATGAAATAAATTTCTGATAATAATTTGGCATCAGTGTAATATAGTGATCCTGTGATATTAATAGTCGAGGATAGGGCAGTCAAATCTTACAGACCTCAGTTTTTTCTATCAAAGTCTAAGCTGAGATGAATATAGAATACTTTAAAGAAGTTGACAAAATTTAGAAAAAAGTTTATAAATTAATTTTAATAATTTATTTTAATTTTCACTTAACTTTTATATAGAAGACATGGGTTGATTTCGAAAATATATTTAACTTTATAGTTATTCAGGGTAAATGAGGGAAAATTTGCCAACGGTTTGCTTCCAGGTCCTGTTTTTTCTTCAATTATGCACAATTTTTCGTAAAATTTTCACAACTTTTTATTATAAACTAGCTTAAGTTTTTATAACTTCTTAAAGTCAGTTCTCAAATTATTTAAAACTGATATCGTGTGGTTTACTGATAGTAAATTGTTCTCGCATAACTTATAAGCCCTATAAGTTTTTTTTTCAAATCTTTTCTAAAATATGTCATTTTTATAGCGGTTGATTCAAAAATATGTAGTCGGATTTATCGACAATTATTGTAAAATTAAAACGGAAATAGTAAAAAATTTTTTTTAAAAAGATCTTTGGGGATTTACTCCCTGTTGTTAATCAAAATTTTGCCTAAACAAAACATTTTTGAAAAATTTCTTGATTGCGGAAATCCTGCTTTAAAAAATTTGAGTTATATTTCAAATTTGAAATTAAGTTAAATTTTTCAAGTTTTGTGTAGTTGCCAATTTACATATCTTTCAAATGATATCAAATATATTAATATCGATGAGATTATTTTTAAATTTTGTTTATTGTAACAGAATTTTATAAACTATACAAATAATTAAAATATTTATAAATTTATTTGCACTTTAACAAACTAATCATGACAGTAAAGTATTATTTAAAGAATTATATTAATTTCGTGGTATTTTTTAACATGAGGTTTACTATAACCTTCTTAAGGGGTGCACAATTTAGTTTCCGCCCCGGGTGCCACCAACCCTAGCTACGCCACTGACGCAGATATCTTAGATTGTAAAGAACTAGAACCTCTTGGCGGCCGGAATGACAACTTTTGTGGTCATAAATTTTAACAGCAGTGCATTTATACGATAGGACAACATTAATTGCGCACAAGTAGACTTTTTTAAGAATCCTGAAATCAGTATACAAATAAACTGATTTCGACAAGTTGTGTACAGATTGGACTGATTTTTTAAAAATTTTATTAGATACGTATTAGTCTTATCCCGGATATTTCCTCTCGATCTTTTGATGGACTGCAATTGAAGAATGCGTTATAGATTTATCAACTATTACACATACCTCAGATACCAAGAAGAAAAGGAAAATCAAGATTAAATTTTTGTGTTGTTTAATTGAAATCTTTTTTGAACTGATTAATTTACATAGCTTGAAAAATATTTTTGATAAAATTCAGAACAAACAATTGCGTTTTAAATTAACGAACAAGCATATTTTTCAGCGAGTATTATATGTCGGCTTTAACACCGCAAGCTTTTTTTATTTCGGTATCGAACAATTAAAAAACCAAATAATTTAAAAAGTTTTTAAAATCATTTTTTTATTTATTAATTGATATTAAAAAATCTTATTAAATTCATATATAAAAATCTTATTTGTTCATTTTAAGCCAAAACTTTGACATAACTTCACTTTGACATTATTGCCTTCAGTGAGACTTGGCTTAAACCTAATACTTTAAGTACTGAAATTCTGTCTAATACCTTTAATATATACCGTAAAGATAGAACCTCTATTGCTGGTAATTTTTGCAATGGTGGTGGCGTTTTTATTGCCGTTAAGTCTTCACACTCATTCACACAAGAAATAATAATATCTGAGTCTTTAGATATTGAATTTGCTATGTTGTTGTGAAGTTTGGTTCTTTGAGAAATTATATTATATGTTCGTATATTCCTCATGCTTCCAATGTTGAGGTGTTTGGGAAACATCTGATGTCAATTAGTAAAATTTGCTCACAACTTCAGCCTCACGACCACATTTTAATAACTGGTGACTTCAGCTTTCCTAATGTTTTTTGGAACCGTTGTGCTGAAATTTCTGCAGTATTCCTGCCATCTTCAGAACATTCATCTGTTTACTCATTTTTAAATGAGCTTGCGATTCAAGGACTTTTTCAAATAAACTATTACTGAAATAGGAATAACCGATTGGTAGATACTACTTCTTACGATAGTTTAAGTTATTCTTTAAATCTGCAACCTGGCGATATATGTTCTGCAATAATTGACATTAACATGGTTTCAATCTACTTGAAAAATCTTAAGACGTCTTATAAAACCGGTCCTGGCAATAAACCTTCTTGTATATTGAAATATTGCTATGAAGATCTTGTTATAACAATTACTATGCTTTTAACAGCATCGTTGCAATCTTGCTATTTTCCAGTGGCTTGGAAATCTTTTATTATACCGCTGGATAAGTCTGGCAATAGGGCTTTGATAGACAACTATCGGGGAATTTCACCTAAGCTTTTTGCGCAATAGCGCTCTACCTAAGCTTTTTGAAGCTATTGTAACCTCACTATTATCACATAGCGTTAAATCTTTAATATATCCATTTCAACATGGATTCTAAATAGCTAAATAGATGGTGTAGTGTACAAAGTAACATGCAACTTTTAATTAAATACTTTAATTTTGTTTTACTTTGTTTTAAAAAAAAAAATTTTATGTATTCAAATTTTTAAGACTCAAAAAAAATAATTTACTTCACTTCAAATTTTTTCTTCTTCATGATCATACATAATTAATTATAATTGTATCAAATATTAATTAATAAAAATTTATAAAAATAAAATAAGTTTAATCGTAACAAAAATAAACCAGTGAATATAAAGAAATTGCAAACGCGAAATTATTGTGCACCAAAAATTGGCGATCCTGCCAGGAGTAATTATAACTGATCATTACAAAAACAGTCATCAACTGACTATTACCAGGAGTTACAAGATTCATACCATCCTGTATACTCTCAACAACACTCACCGGCGCTTTGCAACCCAACATACATATATGGTATATGATACTCTACAAAATCGAGCACAATCTGAGCAGCCGACTGGATCCTTACCTTTACTAGGTGTGACAACAACGCAACACAACTGGTTACAATTGTGCCTAAAAATTTCAACAACAATAACAGCAACAGAAATACAATATCAAAGCCTCAACAACAATAACAACTTCAACAACAGCGTATGTCTACCACAACTAGCTACAACATCTATAAGATAAGTTCTTATTTTAATCTATTATTCATTATTTTATTACTATATATTACTATTAATTTATAATAATTGTTATAAAATATTAACATAACACTATTTAATTTTTTTTTTCAATATTTTAAACATTAAATCAAATTATTAAACAAATAATATTGTAAACTCCTCTCCAATTAAACACACTTTTTAAAATATTTTCAAATGGTATTAACTAGATCATTTACTAAAAACAATCCATTACAAACAAATACATTACCAATTAATACTAATCCTCACACAACTGAAGACAACATTTCTCAAACACCTCCATCCAGCGCTTCTCCATTTAATACATCAACTCCAAACCAAAACACTTCCCAAATACTGTCATCTAATACAACAACACTAAATCGAAACACAACAATGGAGAACAACCACACAACTTTTCAAATCCAGAACACTCATATCCCTCACACATCAATCACACACAATTCCATAAAATTACCATCATTTTGGCTAGAATGTCCTGATGCTTGGTTTTTACAAGCAGAAGTACAATTTACTCTACACAATATCACAGATGACAATTTAAAATTTCAATTAATTCTAATTTCACTTCCGCAACACGTTATTACTAAAATTTTGGATGTTATTCATCCACCTCCAACTATTCACAAGTACCAATGCATTAAAAACGCATTGTGTGAAAGATTTTCTCTTAGCGAAGAGAAGAGATTGGAAGAACTTTTTGTCCAATACTCAATTAGGTGATCGTAAACCTTCTGAATTTTTTCGAGACATGAAGTCTCTGGCCGGTTCCAACTCAATCGTCGGTCACGAATAACTGTATAAGTTGTGGCAACGAAAATTACCACAACACTTACAGATACATTTGACTTCTCGTTCTGATAAAAGTGTTGATGAAAGAATTAATCTCGCAGATAAAATTTATGAAGTCACAAATAAATCACAAAATTCAGCAACAATTTCAAGCATCAATTAAAATTCAATCGAACAGTGCATGCAGAGTTTAACCCAAATTACTGCAACACTTTGTCAAAATTTAAATCAAATAACCATGGACATAGCTGAACTCAAGTTAAGATCTAGATCTAGATCTAGAAGTATACCCTCTTAAAAATACTTCGGCAGAGACTGTAGCTAACACTTTCGTAAAAAATTATGTTCCACGTTTTGGTGTTCCACTCAAAATTACTATGGACCAAGGCACGCAATTCACATCAAAATTATTTAGAGAATTAACAAATTTACTGGGTGCACATAAAATTCACACCTCACCATACCATCCACAATCAAATGGAATGGTAGAACGCTTTCATCGACAACTTAAGACGTCAATTATATCTTCAGACGATTCAGTTCATTGGTCAGAATTCTTGCCTTGGATTCTTCTTGGTCTAAGAACCGCAATCAAGGAAGATTTAAATTGTTCTTCCGCAGAATTGGTTTACGGTCAAATCTTGAAGTTACCAGGAGAATTGGTTGTTCAAAGTAATGATATTATAAACATAGATCTTACTCTTCAAAAGTTAAGAGAACATTTTTCACATGTTCGTTCGAAAATTGTTCATCATAAGAAAAAATTATAGTTACGTTCCAAAATCGCTTAGTACTTGTGAATATGTTTTTGTAAAATCAATCGTTCATCTGGACTTCAACAACCATTTGATGTACCTTTTAAAGTTATTTCTAGACATGATAAAACATTTCAAATTAAATATGGTAACACAATAAAATCTATCTACACTCAAAAGAAAGTGACTTTTAACATTATATAAATGTTCAATTGGAGGGGGAGTATTTGTAGTGTACAAAGTAACATGCAACTTTTAATTAAATACTTTAATTTTGTTTCACTTTGTTTTAAAAAAAAAATATTTTATGTATTCAAATTTTTAAGACTCAAAAAAAATAATTTACTTCACTTCAAATTTTTTCTTCTTCATGATCATACATAATTAATTATAATTGTATCAAATATTAATTAATAAAAATTTATAAAAATAAAATAAGTTTAATCGTAACAAAAATAAACCAGTGAATATAAAGAAATTGCACACGCAAAATTATTGTGCACCAAAGATGGCTAAATCGGATGAAACCCACACCTATCTCCCATACAACCTCCTCAGGTCAAAACAAGAAATCAATATGTACAGTATTGTGCAAAACCTAAGCAAATCGTCTTTCCCATTTGAATAAAGTTTCGAATTTTTTTAAAGTGCAGAAATAAATATAAGAAAAGATCTTCTTTAACAGCTCATGTAACTACTCCAACAAATAAAAGAAACTAAAACATGTTTCCTTTAGTAACGGTATATAAATAAGCGCAACCAAAGGGGGGTTACGGGGTTTAAACCAAGACGAAAATTACCACAACTTATACAGTAATTCGTGACCGACGATTGAGTTGGAACCGGCCAGAGACTTCATGTCTCGAAAAAATTCAGAAGGTTTACGATCACCTAAATTATTGTAGTACCAAGAAAAATAGTTTTCAATCAAAGTGAGTCACATAAAAAGCAATCACACGTTTTATGAAATGAGTGAAAACCCCAAATGTATATTTCAAATCGATTCTGGTTGATGCATAACCTGCTAAATTAGTCATATTTTCTTCCTTCAGACTCAAAAGTAAGAAAAGTAAGAAGTACTCTTAAAAACTAGAAAATATTTTTTTTAAACACCTATAAAAAATTTATTTTTCTTGATATTCAAATGCATTTAAGATTATTGGAAAAGTACTGAGCTCTTCTTTCTTTTGGTGTATCGTATAGTGTTGTTTAATCAAAACTGAGTACTATGAAAAATGCGTTTTTTATAAGTGTTAAAAAATATAAATATTCGAAAATCATGAATTTTGTACAGGATTTTTTTCATTTTCCATAAATTTTTCTCTATAAATGAGAATTTTTTGTGCGAGAAATATACTTAACATTATTAGAGACATTGAAATATTTCCATTTCCCACAAGTGAACAAATATTTATTTGAAAATTTATTCTAATTGAATTATCGAAAATAGAAAAATTTTTTATCGGAGAAAGGTATGTTTTTTTTTTTGAATGTGTGGGGAGAAAAATATTGAATTTTTGCTGACCTTATTGGGACCCGAGTAAAAATGAAAATATTTTAGCTCAAGCCTTATAACCTTCGTACAACTGCCAAACAAGAAAAAAATCCATTAAACGGCCTACAACTGGTGCTTGCAAAATATTTTGGCCGAACAGATCCTAAACAACGTTGCAGCCAGTTTATTTTAAAACGACCGCTACCACTGCTGTTCACCTTCTGTACGGATAGAATGTCCTGACAGTGACTGTTTTAATTAAAAAACAAAAAAAAAAAAAATATGGTGCTGGTCATGACTGAAGTTTGAACAAGGAACCATTAGTGCAATAATTGAACGCACTAACCGCTACAACTCTACAAGTTCTACATTTGATAAACCCCCCCAAAAAAAATTCCTGGTTGCGCCCCTGGGCATATACATAACCAAAAAACTAAACACAGTCCCAAAAAAGCTGTGCAAAACCTAAGCAACTTTTGCTAAATCCAGCGAAACTTTTTTGATTTCCAGCGAAGGATTTGATTTTGTCTGATGTCAAATTACGTCTTTAATCTTTAATTTTCAGAATTGCTTTCATCTAGTCATCCATAAATTAGTTTTTTTAAGCGCAAAGTTTTCAAGCGAGGTTTGAATATTTTGGCGAAATTTCAGATGAGATTGAAGTTTTGTAATCATGTCAGTCAATCAATAATGACTATTTCTTTTACTATTTATTCAATTTTCCTTTAAATGGAGTTTTTTGTGGCTCAATTCAGGACCAAATTAAACCATTCAATGTCTAGGCTAGCATAATCGTGGACAATTTTTTTTTTAGGTATTATTCCCATCATTTAGGCCATAAAAAGATTAAAAAAACATTCCTCTGGTTTTTACATGCGCTGTTTAGCTTCTGCCAGGCTGTCTAATACTACCCCGACAACAATCAACAAATATAAACAATATTTCTGATACAAAGTTTGTATTACCCTTAAGCTTGAAAAGTATTTTTTAGAATTAATAGCAAAAGTAAAAAAAAAAATACAAAAACAACAACGTAAAAAGCGTTGCATTTTTTTGCAAAATAAAATGAAATCCAAAAACTGACAACACTCAATCCGTACGATAGAAAGAATGCGAGTGTGCACAAGGATAACGGGATAAATTTATTTTCAACTGATTCAACTGATTACGTAAATCAATTGAGAATGTATTGGGAATGTTTTGAAAAAATTTCAATCACTCTTTGATTTTATACCAGCAGTTTTTGTTAATGATTTTCTACTATGGCACGTGGCAAAGCGATTTGTAAAGAAATAAGAAAGTTAATTGTCAAAAACTTTCTTTTAAAACAAAAGTTATGGTTTTTATTGCAAGGCCCCTAAGACTACCAAAGTCAACTGTCCAATACGTTATCAAAAATTATGTGAATATCGTCTCAATTGGGCCACAGCAGCATGGACGAGGTAATAAATTAAAAGTAAATGATCGAGATATACGAGCATTGGAGGCCATAATAATACAAAAAGGACGGACTTCAGTGAGAAACTTAGCAAAATATGGTCAAAAATGGACAAATCCATTGAAAGGGCTAAGATAAGAAAGTTTCAGTCATTACCACTACCCCTGCGTTTTTACAGACCCTTCCAAAACTTGACTTAAGCTAATTTTACTAGTATTCTACTACTGTTGACCAAGTATAGTAGTATTCATAGTTACAAAAATTATATTTCTCAAGTTTATAAGTCAGTTTAATTGCATGCAAGTATAATTTTACCGTTACACCTTTTTACATACCTAAACACTCTTGTATTCAATAAACTTTGTAAGGCAGTGATTTCTTGAAAGAAATAGTTGTTTTGGTGGCATACAATTTTATTAAACCATATTTATTTAACCTGTAAGCAAATGGTTCACGGGTTAAAGTCTAAATTGATGTGAAGGCCTAAGAATCCTTAAGAAAATAAAAGCATTTTTATAACATGTTATTGCTAATTTTATTTAAAGAGGGATAATTTTCAAATTGAGTTTTCGTGGTGATCCCTTTACGCTGACATCTGTCACTTTTTCATTGCGTTATTAACGAATAAACTTTAGATTCATAAATTTCATAACCTTTTGTAAAGCTTTAATTTTATTTTAAGTTTTTATCATATATGTATAATACCTTATGATAAGAAACCACAAAAATTGATCACAACCAGAAACAAGCAATGAAAAGACATGTTAATCTGTTATTCATTTACCATAGATGATAATAATTTACTTACATTTGATTTAATCAAATGTAAAGACAGAGTTGCTTAGGTATTGCGCAATACTGTACAGGAGACCAGGCAGGGTTGGTACATATTTTTTAAGAAAATCTCTACGCAGCCGGAAAAATCCCTATTTTTCCCTTCGCTTAAAAAATGTTCCCTACGATATTTCCTACGATACAACCGTTGAAGTAATATTTGCACTTTAACTAAGCGTTGTCCCCCAAATTATTTTCTAGTAACGTAATGATGGATTTAAAAAGTAGATTTTCAAAAAAATCTTTGATCTGTATTAATTTTTATAACTGCTTAATGATACTTTTACATCGAAAAACATTACATTATCTACAAAAGCTGTAAGAAAACATTGTAAAAGATATACGGTTTTTTCAAAGAATCTCCTGGTCTTTGTAGGCACTTACACGACTTAAAGCGGTATTTTTTATTTTTTCGCGAAAAGGTCATAGTTTGGCATTTATCTGGATTAAGTGAATAAGTGCCCCTACCCGCCGTTTTGTCTTTTCTCTTATATTATAGGAGCGGACCTCGTATGGAAATCTACAATGAATGGCTGCTTGTAAAAACTTTAAATTTTATAATATTTTCTTCACAATATTTTGAATTCCTGTGTTTTCTTTTTACTTAATATTGAAATTTAACATATTATCAAAATAATTCTTCTAACTTTTCATTTTATGGTTGAAACTTCATGTATCAGAAGATTTTGGTATCTATATACTTTAAAAATATGTATGTTTATTTCAGTAAAAAAATTTTTAGTTTTTTTTTTAAATAATATTGCATCTGGGCTCAGCGTACGAAATAATAAACAAAAAGATTACAAACTCTAATTTTTTTATTACTGGTGAATTAATTCGCGCTAGAATCTCACTGTAGACCACAGTGGGTCGGTGGGTTAAACCGAATCTCACTAACTCTCACGTGGGGAGAGGGGGTTGTCGCAAAGATGACGTAATTTTTTAACCGCAAGAAACAGTGTAGAATTTATGAGATAACTGGGTTAAAATGAGTTAAACTAGTTTTTCTACTAAAATATGGTTCCAGTAGTCACTCTCGAGACCAATTTAGAAGTTCGCATTTAATTACTTTTCTATTCGATTTTTTCATTGTGATTATAAACTACGATCTCAGTAGTCTTCTAGTCAGTTGTCAGTCAACTAGTCCTAAATTAAAGTCTAATGTATAAAAATCTCGTGTCACGGTGTTAGTGTTTGAACTCCTCCGAAACGGCCAGACCGATTTTAATGAAATTTTTTGTCTATATTTGGAAGGTATGAGAATAGGTCGTAAAGTATTTTTCACCCTCTTACTCGCGAGCAGCGTGGCGCTTTTTCAAGAACACAAATTTTCGGCTTTACTTTCGTCTATAAAACGCACATCAATGAAATCCGGTACGAACTTACTATTGAGTCTTAGCCTTCGACTGTCAAATTTGAGCGATCTTTGGAAAGGGTGGCATGCTTCCGCCCATAAAATTCAATTTTTTGAAATCGCATATATTAGGAACTCAATGTCGTATAACATTGAATCTTGGTATGAAGTAACTGATGGGCCAGGTTTTTCAATTATAAAACTGACATGAGCATTGGAAAACGGGGCTTGGATCCACCTATACAGTCAAAATGTTCGATACAGAATAGCTAAAGAAGTAAAAGTCACAGAGCATTTTAACTCAGAATGTAGATACTATTTGGTGGTGTCCTCCTACTGGAAAACTAGAACGGGCATTGTTCAAGGGATGTGGCTCCTCCCTTATAAGACACAGTTTTTTAATTGAATCATTTGGAAATAATAGTCACAGAACAAAGGTACAATCCTTAGGAAGTAATTGCATAATAAAGCGGGTATTGAACCAGGGGTGTGGCTAGGGTTAGGGTTAGGATGGTTCATGGTTCAATTATTCTTATGGTTGTCCCGATATTCGACATACCCTCATTTTTTGTAAACAATAAACTGTTCCCTCTCGAAAATTAATGACAACCAGGGTTTTGTAGTCTCCTCAAAAAAATTCATGTTTCAGTGTTTTGTTGTGTTTTTTTTTTTTTTTATAAAAAAAGCAGAGTCATAACTGTTATAAGAAATATCTTTAAAAATTGGACCATAACTTGGTTATATTGTAAAAAAAAAAATATTTATCAATAATAACTATTATTTAAGAAAAAAAACAATTTTTCTCTGAAATAAGAGTTATGAATGAAGAAAATATTTTTTCGTTGCTGATAACGTTTATTTTCAATTTTTATTTTTTTACGTTGCCTCATAACTGTTATAGACGAGAAAAAAATTTTTACGTTGCTCATAATTTGTATGAAATAAAAAATCTTTGTTACTTTTTTACGGGTAAGATTATCAATTGTAATTTTATTTTCTTGCTATCAGTAAAAGAATAAGGACTTTTTACAAAATAAGGCATTCATAAAAAATGCAGTTGTGAATGCAACGTAAGTGTATTCTTAAATCGTATTTTAGGGCAACAGCAGTACAAGTGATTTATCGGAAAAAAATTAGTTACATAAGTATGAGAACGCAAAGAAGAAATTGATATTTCATTCAAAAAATCATTCATTTCAGTAATTTCACATGTCATTTCAGCGAGTAACCGCGGATTTCACAATTTTGTATAAACGTATTTTAATTGTTTGTTAGAGAAAAAGAAGTACAATTGCACTTGGACGAGACTCCTGAATAGCATAAACTTTTTGTTTAGGCGAACAGTAGTATAATTGCAGTTGCTGTACTTCTTTTTCTGATTTTTCTTAACCATAGAAGTAAAAAACTCAAATTTTGTATAAAACTTAATGACACGAAGAACCAACTACTCATTTTAAGAAAAAACAAAAATACAGTAAAAAACAAACAACTAAAAACGATGCAAATGGAAGATTTTTATTGGATAGTGACAGGGCGGTGCCATGCCATGCCCCCTTTCCAAAGATTGCTCAAAATTATTAGTCGAAGGGCACGACTCAATAGTTAGTTCTAGGTCAGTTATAGGTCAAAACTTGTGTTTACCGAAAATTTGTGTTCTTAAAAAATGCAACGCCACTAGCGGGTAGGAGGGTGAAAACAAACTTTACGACCTATTCTCATACCTACCAAATATATAACACTATAGAACACCAAACTTCAAAATATTTCAGATCAGACTGAAGTAGGGAAAAATTGTTATGGGAATCTATAGTTCTGTGTATTTTCATATCATCTGCGTAGATGAGCAGATGAGAGTTTTTAATGATGTGAGTTTCATCATTAATTGCTAAAATAAACAGAAGTGGACCAAGGTGACTACCCTGCGGATCACCTGCGGACTCAGCAACAAATTCAGAAGAATACGCCTGGGAATCGTATTTGATAAGATCGCTCTATCAAATACGATTTAATCTAGCTCACAAAATATTGTCGGAATCCCATTGTCTTGATTTTAAACAAAATTAGATTGTGTGGTAAAAGCTTTACTGCTTCCCTACAGTGAATTTTTACCCGATCGTACACAATAATGTTATGACTTCCCCACAGTGAATTTTTACCCGATCATATACAAGTACAAACTGAGAAAACACAGCAAAGAGTTCTATATAAAACTAGTAAGGTATATCTTCGACTTGGTCGAAGTTAAAATACCCCCACGGCCGATTCTTAAGGGTGGAAGAATCTTAAATTGATGAGCTTTTTGTATGTGATTTTGAGAGATTTTATTATTTTTATGTGTCTAAAATACATACATATCAAATTGTTTTCCTGCAGCTTAAATATAAGCCTTTTTATAAATTTTTAAATTTTGGGGTTTTATGGGAGGTGGGCGTGTTAGATTGTGTATGACGCCCATTTTTCTAGCATACCTCAGTTTCGACTTAGAATACACAAATACCGAGGTTCTGTCTTGTAACTTTAATATTAGCCTCTTTATAGATTTTTCAATTTTGGGGTTGTATGGGAGGTGGGCGTGTTAATGGGTGGAGAAAGCCCATTTTTCTAACACACCTCAGTTTTGACATTGAATACACAAATACCGAGTTTCCGTCTTGTAACTTTAATATTAGCCTCTTTATAGATTTTTCAATTTTGGGGTTGTATGGGAGGTGGGCGTGTTAGTGGGTGGATGACGCCCATTTTTTTTAAACATATCAGTTTTGACATAGAATACACATATACCAAATTTCAGTATTGTAGCTTTAATATTAGCTTCTTTGTAGAGTTTTCAATTTTGGGGTTGTATGGGAGGTAGGCGTGGTTTTCATCCGATTTAGCCCATTCTCGAACTTGACCTTAGTTTTTTTAAAAAAAGCTTAAATATCGAATTTCATTACGATAGCTTCAAAATTACGGCTGTAATCGTGTCGACAGACAGACGGACAGACGGACAGACGGACAGACGGACAGACGGACAGACGGACAGACAGACGGACATGGCTAAATCAATTCAGGTGGTGATGCTGAACAAGAATATATATACTTTTCCATACCTACCACGCCTCCTTTTGGGTGTTACACACGTCGTGACAAAATTAATATACCCCTTACGCAGTACGCGTGGGGGTATAAAAATTAATGGAATTATCCAAGTTATTTTCATTTATATATTCTAACATTGCATTGAGTTTACAGCGGAGTAAATGATTCAACCTAAAAAGTCAGCTTTTTTAACATTGAATTCATAAACTTTGTCATAAATGGAATTTGAATTCACTAGTTTTTCTCTATCAGACTTGTACCAATTTCACAATGGAGGATGGTATTCATCAACAGTTGTCAGAGTATGCAAGGCCCTCTTAACAATGACATTGTTACTGTCCGTAGTTAAGACCAGGTCAAGAAGTCGATTAAGTCTATTATATATACAACTCACTCGTTGTAAATCAGAACATATATTATCAACATATATAAAGGGTTTTCCAATAAGAGGTGTTATTTAGAATAGTTCGCTATTTCGGTAGCTGTCACTTTTGAAGCTGTTAATTTTTGACATTTGACAAGTAGAAATTACGCCATTTTTTTGGTTGTCGTACCGCAATACAGAAAAGTTTCCAGACCGTGTTATCTCTTGAAGAGGTGATCACAATTGGCCACCGAGATCTTCTGATTTAACACCTTGCGACTTGATTCTTTGGGGCCACGTGAAAGATAAGGTCTATGACAACAGCCCAGCGTCCATTAAAAACCTCAAAGATGGAATTTGTGAGTCCACTTTGCGATTTTGTTATGGAAAATTTCATGAAAAGGATATGGCCCTGTAAGCGTGGTCGTGATGGCCATTTGGCTGATGTTATTTTTCATTATTAACGGCATACCTTCCTCTTTGTTATGAAATAATCATTCGATCATTTATCTCAAAAAATGACGTTTTTCTTTGAATATCAAAATAACACCTCTAATGGGAAAACCCTGTATGTTCTTGCCGAGTCTTCGGCTTAGATGCACAAAAATATGTTTCATCGTCAGAAGAATACTATTTTTAGTCAGGCAAATAAAAATCGCCCAATAATAAAATGTCGTCATTTACGTCAAGTAATTTAATTATATAATCTAGCAACTAGCAAGGCTTGCATAGACCTCTGCAATGTATTACTTTAACGCATATCAGTTCTATATCAATTGAGCAGGGAATATCAACAAGCGAACTGACAAAGCAGTTCCTCACTGCTAAAAGGACACCACCACCGACAGAGGAACTCTTGTCTATCCTTTCTAACAACTTGAAAACTATTGTCAAACAATTCTAAATCATTGATACTTCCATTTTGCCACCTTTCTGTTAAAGCGATTATATCCTCAGAGCTACTTTGTTATTAGATCGGGTTATTGTACTAATTGACACCTATCCAACGACACACCTTTCACGATCGGGTTAAAACTGGTAAAGATACACAAAAAATAACATTTGGGACATATTTTGGGTTCACAAAAAAAAAAAAAAAATGTTTATTGTTCTGAAATTCTCTCAACATAAGTTTTCGTATTAAGGGCGGTAAATGCAAACTTTTTTTTGGTGGCCCACCTTTATGTTTATGTTATATTTTGGTTTATATTTTGGTGTTTTATAATTACTAGTATCGCCTGGGGTCGAAATTCGAACAATTTATTGGTTGCCTATTTATAATTATATGCGAGATGAAAATCAAAAATGCAATTTTGTGTTTTTGTTTTTTTTTTAACAACAAAAATAAGCGAAGAAAATCAAAAATGCAATTTTGAGTTTTTGTTTTTTTACAACAAAAATCATTTTTACCCCATATTTTAAGAATACATCAAATTTTATGGTCTTTTTTTAAAAGGAATAATTTAAATATAAACAAACAAAAAACGGTATTATTTTCAATATTTTTTTTAAGTTAACTGATAAGACTTAAATACAAAAAAGAAATAAATGAAATCTATTCACAGATGGCGGAGAAATTGGCTTCCCAATTTAGAACATTCAATTTGAGACAGTTTTTTTCTCTCCTTGGCATTTGGTTGAAACACACGCTAAATAAGTAACGACAATATTAAGAAAATTCATTAAAAATACTTTTGGTTAGAACTTTGCTGTAATTTTTATCACATTTGAAAGAAAATTTAACAAACTTTTAGAAAAAATTAGAAAAATTAATATACCGTTAAAATTCGACCAAGATGGAAATTCACATGGAAAGTAAAATTTTTGAATTCAAAACACAGTTTTTTAAAAATCTTACAATTGACGAAGTGATAAAACTAAATTTTTTAAAGAAATTGTTACTTTTAAAAAAAAATACAAAGTCGACCAACTCAAAAACTCTCCCTCAACCAAATTTCATATTAATCAAAGAGCGCGTTTTTTCTCAAAAATTTAATTTCTCTCTTCAAAGGTTGGGAACCCCCTCTATCAGATGTATAATTTATATATACATTCTGCACATCTGGGCAACATAACCTTTCGAATGATATAAGTTTCATTTATTTGAGTTTTAATTAATACCAAAAAAGCGTACCTACGACAAACTTTAATGTTCACGTATTAATATATAAGATAAGAAAAATGTTTATTTCTTGCTGCCCCTTTGCAATTTTCTGCCGTATAATATTTATCCGTGGATTACGATATAACGAACAGTTTCAAATGTTTGAATTCATTCTAGTGGTTACTTAAATTGTACTGAATGTTAATATGCTTTTCTGTGGCTTAAGTCGATATTTTAATATTTTAAAATATTTTTTTATTGCGCTTATTTAAATAAAAGCTTATTTTTATGTTCTAAGCTATAATTTTTATAGCAACATTTTTATCTGCTCCACATCACTGTTGCCAGATTGAGGGAAATTTCCCTAAATGAGGTAATTTTTGACTCGTTTTTTGGGCAGAGGTAAAAAAGGTAATTTTTTACTAAAAGTGGTAAATTTTGCAATATAATTATTTTTTAAGATTTCCAAATATTTTTAGTTTATTTTTAGTTTTATTTCCTTTCTGAACATACTCACAAGCAGTCTTTTATTATTGAGAATCCCCTTTTGTACCAACAAACAGATTGTAACTTAAAAACTAAAGAATTTGAAACTAAACTAAACTAAAGAAACACATAAAGAAACAAGAAATAATTAAATGTTTTGAAATTGCATTGAATATTGCTTAAAAGAATATCGGTAATAGAAAATCATTACCAGTTCCTAAAAAAAAAGTTAATGGAAAAGTAATGGATAATAAGAAATCCGTTACATATCGTGAATTGGAAAAGTTGTTGGCAATAGGAAGAACCAATTCTTCAAGGCTAGCAAAGAAATGTTTTATTGTGGAAGTAGTGAAGTGAGTTATTACGGCTTCACTAATTATTTAAAATTTTGTATTTTTTTTAGAAAGAATTAAATTTTCTCAGAATTACCACTTTCCCAATTAGTGGTAAATTTCAGTTCGGCTCTCTGGCAACACTGCTCCACATACATATATGTATGTATGAATTAGTTCATGTTTTTATTTTGTTCTGTAGCGTACGATGAATTTGTGAATTTTTCTCTCCTCATTCGAATTCGAAGATGCTTCTTTCAATAAGAGTATAAAATGGAATCCTTTAAGCAGCATCTAAAAGCTTTATGCAATACATTATTTTCTTCACTCAGTCTCAATGTGAATCGTGTCCGTGATGGTGATGAAAATTCAGTGAAATCGACATTTTGATTTATTACACTATAATTGCTAGAAATTCTTTGTGGAAAAAATGTTATTAAATTATTCTTGAATAATTATTCTTTGTGCATAAAATAAAGCAAAAGTAAGTGAAGTTCATCATATGAAATGAAGAATCAAAAAAAGTTAAATGAAAAGATGAAGTTACTTGAATGGGCGTTTCATCAAAGTCCTGATGTAATCATTCAGTTTCAACAATCTTCATTCTGTGATAAAAACACGCCCAATATTTGATACCTTGTTAACTAATGAAAACAGCTTTATATCGCGTAGTTGTTAATCAAAAATTACTTAATATAATTAAATTAAAAAATTTAACCAAAGAGCAAATTATGAAAAAAAAAGATGGTACACAATTCGTGCGTAGATACAAAATATATCCTATATACATATATGTCCTGTGTGTATGTATGTATGTATGTTAAACAAATTTTAAATTAATTAAAAACAAAAGGAAAACAGTCCCAGCATACAAAAATCAAACAGACAATCACAGTTCTTAGGCTTAAAGGATTAATAAAATTATTCTAATCTTAACGAAAAAAAATATAAAAGTATAGTAAAGAGGATATTAAGCAAGTTTTTTAGCGATTTCAAAGTGCGCGTGTTTTATCAAAGCTTTAGAAAGGAATGTGAGAGAAGAGAGCGCATGAAGAGAACGTGTACTCAATCCATCCCTTGAGCAGCATCAAAATACATTATGAGAAAAAAATAAACCAAATATTTTCCTTTTACTTTTTATTTAACGTTTTCCTAACTGAAAGTGCAACTTACAGAAGGCAAAGTTCGAAATAGCTTTGAGTAAATATTTACAATATTTGTTATAAAAAGTTTTTGCAGTTACTTTCTGGTCTTCCGTGAGTGTTATTTAAATTTTTGAAGCAATTTACTAAAGAAAAACAGAATAATGTAAATATGTGTCGGATGTTTGACGACGATTCCAAGATATAAATGCCAATAAGAATCTGTTTATGCTTCGCATTGAATTACGATTGAAATAAACAGCTCTTGTTGAAACAACTATGTGTTATTTGAAAGTATTAGTTTTTAATACTTTAAGTTGTTTTGTATCCTTGTATTTTGTATTTTTATTTTTAAATACAGTGTAGCATGCATTTAACCCGCCCCTCTCCAAAATAAGCACTTTGCTTTACATTTTTTGAATAAAATTAGAATACATATTAATATTTTGATAGAGTTATATATTAAGCGATATTCAATTCGATTCCGCTCTCTTAAGGATTATTTCCCGAAAGGAAATTTCAATTATTCAATATATATTTCAATTACCATACGGATATGAAGCATCCTTCCTATCATAGAGGATCCTTAAAATGTATTGCCAGTATTTTGTATTTTGTCTACATATTGCTTAGATTCAAACATGCTTGCCGCGTTGGTTATCGACTTTCAAGAGGTGGTTGGTTCGATTTTTGTAATGAACGGTTTTGAATAATAATAATTTTTTATTTTTTAATTTGAACGTATTTATTTTATGCAAATGTATTGTTATTAAATCTAATATTTTTTCCTTGCATTGAAAAAAAAAAATCATACAGTGAAAAATAGTTTTGCGCGGTATTTTTGTGTGCGATTTTATTATTGTACGATTTGTTTAAGCCAGTTTTATTTTTATGCGCTCTTTTCTCTGCTATTTTTTTTTGTGCGGTTGGTTTAGTCCACGATAGAATAGTAAGGTAGGCGCTTATTCGAGGAGAAGAGAGTTACATTTCAAAGTCAGCTGCTCGAATTTAGTTTTCAAATTGTTGTTGTTGCCTTTGTCGTTTAAATTTTGTTAGTGTCAAACAAGTAAAAAAAGTCTAAAGTCGGTCTAGTCCTAAACCTCCTATAATATTTATATATATCTTAAAATACTTAAACAAATAAACATAACTTCCTATCAAAATTTATGTATTCTATATATCTATAGAATTAAAATAGGTTAAACTAATCTGATTTATATGGTAGGCGGGTGTGTTGGTGGGTAGATGACGCCCATTGTTTGCGTACACCTCAGTTTTGATATTAAATGCTGCCATACGAAGGTTCATCTCTAGGTCAAATATGAACGTTTTAATAGTGTTTTTAATATTGTGGATTGTATGGGAGGTGCGCGTGTTAATGAGGGGATCATCACTTCGTTCTATGCGTTACAAGAGTTAATATACCCTGACCTTACAGATTTAGGGTATAATTAGATAATTCAGCAGCAGTGGCGTAACTAGATAATCAAGGGCCCGTGTGCAAAATTGAAAAAGGGCCCATACCAGAAAAATTAAAAAAACTTCAAAACAAAAGAAGTACGGAAACATTATTGTTTTTATTTTATTTTACTAAATTTTTTGTTTTGATTTACCATAAGCAAAAGTTTATATTAATTTTAAATCTTACTCAGACGCCTGTTTATTCTCAATTGCAATCAATGCTAAATTCGACAACTTGGATTGGCTTGTCTTATTTCTTAAATAATTTTCAATTTACTAAATGACCGGTCTGTACTTACGGAAAACTCTGGGATTGTGAAGAACAACAGCATAGCTGTGTAAACTTCTGTAACGTCACATTCTATTGCTTCAAAATTTGTAATGATTTTTTGACAAAATTGATTAACAGTGTCCAATTCACTAACTTGCAAATATTGATGAATTGTTGAGTAAAATTTTTGGCTACTATTTGACAGTATTTTGTCTGAAAGTTATCGCATTATTTATTATATCAGATTCGTTATCTTTTGCTATTTGAAGTGTCAGCGAAGGGCCCCTATCGCTCAAGGGCCCCGGTGCTCTGCACCGTCTTGCACCTATGGAGTTACGCCACTGTTCAGCAGTCATATTAAAATGAGCCTACCTTATTATTTTATCATGGTTTTGTCAAAAAGAATCGACTTCTTTCGCATCAGATAATGTTTATGCAAGGATCCAGTAACGCAGGAAATTAGAAAGCTTTTTCTTAAAATAGTTAACGGCTCCGAACAGTCGTTGAAATGCTGAAAAGGAGCATTCCATCGTGACGTACACGACATTTGTACGAATTTTACTATGTTTAAAAGATGCTTTCTAAAAATTGAAATAATTATGAATTATTCTTTTACATTATTTTATTAATTTAAGACCTCTCACACTTTTTTAAATAAGTTTTACCAAATTTCTTTTGATGGTTAAAAGAAGGAAAACGATCAAATGTTGTGTGACGTACCCGACAATGAATCACCCAGTTTTGATGTCAAAACGATTTTTCACGAAAATTCAGCTAAACCGCAGTTGCCAAAAAAAAAAATATGGATATAATAATAAAAACATGCATTTTGAAGATAACTATACAAATTCAAATTCAGAAATTAAACTTATATCAAAAAAATATGAAAATTTATAAAAAGCAAGCGTGACGTACACGACATACTGTGTGACGTATACGACACGTACGAATTTAAACTATTTTGTTGGTGTTTTTTACTTTGAATAGTGGTGTTTCAGCATCATGTTATATCCTTGAGTGTGAATTTCGTTTCCAATGCACTGCATAATGTGAAAGTTTATATGTCCGTGATAATTTGCATAGGCATCCATGGGGATTTCTGATTGGCGTGGCGCTATTACAAAACTCTGTATCTCGGTTAATATTGACACTAGGGTACTGAAATTGAAATGAAACAGGGGTAGGAAAATTCAGTACAACGTTCGACGAAAAAGTGGGATGGATTATCCATAGAGCGTGGTACTTGAACAAAATTACTTTTTTTCGATTAAAATTCATACTAGGGTCTCGGGAAATTCGGTGAAGGTGTGGTTAGAATTATTTCAAATCACGATTAAGAAACATGGTGGGACTCAAAAAAGGGGCGTGTCACTATAAGGAAAACTATGTAAGTTAGTTTATATTGTTTCAAGGAGAGCTATTTGGTACATTGATACATTTTTCAAAATATCTCTAAAACTGTTTAAGATGGAGATAAGAAATATATACAGTGAATCAAAAAAGTTTAGGCACAAGCAATGTTTCTGAAAAAAGTGTTGCTTAAGTATCTAATAATAACGAATTTGACCAAAGTTTTAATGAAGTAAGTACCATTAGAAATAGTTCTTTCTTAATATTCAAAAAATGTCCCGTTACTTCAAACTACCAATCAAAATTTAAGCGGATGAAGGAAAAATCCTAATCAAAAAGTTTAGGCACACTTTGTATGTGTCTCATGTTGTATCTTATTTAGCAATATCTCTTGGATTTTTGTCTTTACTTTTGCGCTTAAGTTATTTGTTAAAAGTTTTTACTGAGTGTTGATGTTGGTTTCGGTAAAGATTGAGCGAAGAAATAAGCAATGGAACAGAAATTTTAAAATAATAATAAATGTTTATGTATAGAAAAAACCGTATCGCGAAACCGATAAATTAGTAAAGAGATCATATTCAAGTGTCAGAAACATCATAAATCATTATAAAATACCGGTAAAGTAAAGCGTAAGAGCCGATCTGGTCGTGCCAAAATTTTAACGCTACACCAGGATTAGATTGTAGTGCCTGCAGTTACTCAAAACCCTAAAATTTAGCTGTTAAATTGTGCCACGAAATACAGCAACGATTTGAAAAAACTTTGATGCTCGACCAATTCGCGATACACTTAATGAAGCTGGATATCAGGTTCGAGTTTATCGGCGCAAGCTACAAATTTAAGCTTCAAATACAAAAAAGAGTTTGGAGTTCCCAAAACCCTACGTAAATGAGCCAGATTCATTTTGGGATTGTATTATTTTTAGTGATGGATCTTAATTCAATTTGTTTGCATCATATGGCGCTCAAAACCGTTTAAGAAAACTGAAAAAAGAGCTGTAGGAAAATAGCATAAAAAAACAGTGAAATACAGTGGCGGAAATCGAATGATTAAGGGCTATTTGGCGGTGTCTGGAGTTAGGAATCTCATTTTTATTGATGATAAAATGGATAAACACCTTTGCTTGAATATTTTAAGTGAGCATTTGACACCCAGTGTTGAAAATTTGGGGCTAACTGGGATACAATATAAATTTCAACAAGATAACGACCCAAAAAATTGGTCTTATCTTTTGCTGGAATGGCTTATCTAGCTCTGAAATCAGCTAAAAACACCTTTGCAAGCACCCGATATGAACCCCATTCAGCATTTTTGGTACTTACTAGAAAAAAAAACGAAATCTCAAATAAAATACTTCTAAAATGCGCTCAAGGAAGCCATACGCACCGAATGGTCAATAATACCACCAGAGAAGACATCAAAATCTGTAAGAATGCGAAGACGTTAAGAGGCGATAATTTAGGCCAAAGGAGGTCTAGCCAAATATTCAAGGACTTGAAATTTACTCACTTTAATAAAAACATAATCACTTGTGCCTAAACTTTTTTGATGTCAAAATCATGTTTTTTTTTAGTATTGTAACATTTAATATGAATTAAAATTGAAATTAAATTTTTATTTTGGTGTAAATACAAAATGAAATGTTTATTTTTTAAATGCTTATACTTTTCTTTTCTGCAAGTGTACTGGAAAAAGTTGTACTAACAAATTTAAACTCATAACTGCTTTGTGCCTAAACTTTTTTGATGCACTGTATATTTTTGATAAAAAGTTTTCTGTACATTTTTTATAAAGAGTTTTCCATCATATAAAAAAAACAATTTTTAAAATTTAAGAGAGAGATAAAAAGTTACACTCTCAAAATATGTTAAAATATTTATATTTTTCAGCTTTGAAGGGACATGTTTCGCAAACTAAAAAAGATAATTCAACTTTGGGTTTTCAAATTTAAATAACTTATATTTTAAGTATTTAAATACGATCGAAATATTTAAATATTTAGTGCAATAGTTAAAAAAAATGACAAATTTTAAAATTTTTGCCTAAGTTCGAAATGATGGCTGCGTTCGATTCGCCAGTGCTCAACTCGCTTGTGAAAAAAACGTCTACTCATATTGTTTTTATTTACTTAATAGTTGGCAACGCTTTTATTACGTCGACCACATCAAAAAATAAATTAAAATTTTTTACCTGCCAAAAAATTTATCAAAATTTTGAAATATTTTGGAAATATACAAGCGAAGAAACTCAAGCCTGACTATGGAATACCCTTAACCTCCTATCATATATTATATATTGATATACTTAAACAAACGTAAATAAATTCTTATTTTTCAAAGTTCATGTATTCCTTTAAAGTTTTCACTAATATGGGTTGTATGGGAGTAGGGCGTATTCGTGGGCGGGTGGCACCCATTTTTTGTGCGCACCTTAGTTTTATTATAAAATTCTCTCATACAAAGTTTAATCCCTGTAAGTTATACACAAAACTTTTTATGGTATTTTGAAATAAGATCCTCCCATACCAAGTTTAATCCCTGTAGGCCATGTATAAACCTTTTTATGGTATTTTCAATATTTTGGTTGAATGGGTAGTAGGCGTGTCCTTGGATTATCTCGACTCCTTCTTCTTATCCTGTGTTTACGGAGAAAACACAGACGGACGGACGGACGGGGGGCTGACAGACGGACATGGCTTAATCAACTCACGAGGTGACTCTGATCAAGAATATTTGTACTTTTCTTTACCGGGCTCGCTTATTTCTAGGTGTTTCAAACGTTTGCACAAAGTTAATATATCCTGACCTTTCAGGTTTAGGGTATTAGCATTTGACTGCTTGAAGAAATTTAATTTTGTTTTTGTACTCACATCACATTTTGGCAGAATCTATGACAATTAACTCTATCCCGTACACAAACCAACTAAAAAATAAGAACTTGGCAACACAACTTTGCTCAACTCAATAGGTTGTTGACTTTCTCTATGCTCAACTAGCTGGAGACTTTGTTGTTGTTTTCTCATACAAATTTTGAAATAAGCGACATTAAGCGAGTATAGGCTGGCGAATCGAACGCAGCTGATGATGAAAAACGGATACCTTTTTTAAAATCTGCGTTTAAAATTCATCTACACAGAGAAAAAAACACATACCTTGCTCTGGTCAAAACTTTCTCTATTTTTGATAATAGCAATTTTCTCTTTTTCAAATAAAATTTTCTTCAATTAGAATAAATTTTCACATTTTCGAAGAAATATTTCTTTACTTCTAGGAAATGGAAATATTTCAATGTCTCTAATAATGATAAGTATTTTTCTCGTACAAAAAATTTCTCATTTATAGAGAAATTTTATTGAAAATGAAAAACTTTTCTTATATTTTGATAAAAAATTCACTATGAGAAGTATTTTCTTCAATAAAAACAAATATTTTCTCAAAAATGAAGTGTTTTTTCTAAAAACGATATATTTTTCTATTTCATGGAAGCTTTTTATCATTTTTAGAGAATTTTTAGTATCGCAATTAGAGAATAGCATTCTCTGGAGTAAAGTCTATACCATTTTTCTCTAAATATAATGCCTTTTTTATCATATCCCGAGACACTTTTTTCTGAGTGTAGAATTGATAGCACTTTATTCTGCATCTTTGGTTATTTCCCCATATTGTCCTTACGCAAAAACTTCTATTGACTGTGTGACGTACGCGACTATAAGCGCAACCAAAGGGGGGGTTTCGGGGTTTAAACCCCCTCAAAAATTATTGTAGTACCTAACAAAATAGTATTAAATCAAAGTGAGTCACATGAAAAGCAATCACACGTTTTATGAAATGAGTGAAAACCCCAAATGTATGTTTCAAATAGATTCTGGTTGATGCATAATCTACTTAATTAGTCATATTTTTTTCCTTCAGACTGCACATTAAGCCGGATTGATTTTGTATGGAGAAAAAAAAGTGAGCCGGACACCGACTCAAAAGTAAGAAGTACTCTTAAAAACTAGATAATATTTTTTTAAACACCTATAAAAAATTTATTTTTCTTGATATTCAAATGCATTTAAGATTACAAAAGGACTGAGATTGGAAAAGTACTGAGCTCTTATTTCTTTTGGTGTATTGTATAATGTTGTTTAATCAAAACTGAGTACTGTGAAAAATGCGTTTTTTATAAGTGTTTAAAAAATATAAATATTCGAAAATCATGAATTTTGCACTAGAGCGCTATCTGGCGCTAATTTTACTAAAAACTGGTTAAAGTAAAAAGAAATCGATTTGCGTATCTAAAAACTCTATGTACCCACTTATATATATATACCCACCAAGATTTGCCAAAATCAAACAGTAATTATGGCAATTAAATAATAATTGAGCTGAAGGAAGCTTTTGAATATCGATTTCTCACATTTTATATAATTAGTTTTGGCTAAACCGCACCATACGATATATCAATGGAAAGAAGAGCTCAATAATTTTCCAATAAATTTAAATTCATGTGAATATCAGGAAAAATACATATTGTACACGTATTTAAAACAACTTCTTTTCGAAAATGACAAAATATTTATTTAGTATACCATGAAAATCTTTAGTTTTTTGCTTATTTGGGTATGCATTCTAAAGAAAAAAGTTTATACAAAAAAATTCGTTTTCTGCAGAAAAGACGTTCAGAAGAACCAAACCGCTCCATGAGGATTTCTCCGATCCAAGCAAAATTATACAGAAATTGTTTTTAAGAGTCCCTCTAACTTTTAAGTCAGTGTCTAGTCAAATTTCAATTTCGATCCGGCTTACTAACCATGTTTAATTTTTGTTATATTCTGATTCTGACCACTTGAAGGGTTATTGGCAATCTTTTCAACTTCTAGCATGGAGGAAACTTGAAAAATTTGGAAACAAATTAATTCAAAAGTAAGACATAGTAAAAAAGCCTCAATTTGAGGAAAATCGATCACTCGCCACTGAAAAAATCAAAGAAATTTCCAGCTAAATTGTTATTTTTTGTCCTTTTTTAAAGTCATTTTTTAAACATCGATAACACAAACTCTACAGAATTGAGTTTATAGTGAAGTCATTTGATTTATTATAAAAGTAATTCCAATTGACTTCCTAAAATGGAGAAAAAATTAACAATTTCTAATTTTCCATCGTAGTTTCCAAAATCCGTTTCATAAAATTTCTCTTAATTTTTAAATATTTTCCGATATAAAGGAATTTTGGCTTATTAGGAAAAAAACATGTTGGTTAAATTTTTCTTCTGTTCGCCCATCCAGTGACATAATATAGTTACACGCCTTGTTCATAATTTTCCATTGGATATTCAAAATCAGTTTTATGAAAATTCCTCAAAATTGCGCAAATATTAACCGATTTTGGAAAAGTGTAGGAAAGACCTATCGTTAATAATATATTATTTCGATTTCGTCAGCATTTGCGCATTGGACAACTAATACCAAACGATTTTTTTCAAATTCAGACTCGTTGTTTTTCATCCCAAGGTGTCAGAAATTTAGCGGTTTTTACTTTCGGAATTGAGCATAATTAATGCTCACTAAAGGACGAATTATAAAGTTAGTGCCAGCCAATTGGGTATTTTTACAACGATGAAAAATGTTCACTGCACTCAGTAAAAAGTTTCTCGGAATAAGTAAAAAGACATAATATTTAGGGAAATATGTTAAGAGTTTGCTCCAGAGAATGCTTTTCTCTAAATGTGGTACTAAAAAATCCCCAAAAATGATAAAAAGCTTCCATGAAAAAGGGAAATTTATAAAAATATATCGATTTTAGAGAATAAGACTTTTTTATTTTTGAAAAAAAGATTTAATATTATTGAAGAAAATATTTCGCACAATGAATTTTTTATCAAAATTTAGTAAAAATTTTTAATTTTCCTTAAATTTTTCTCTATTAATGAGAATTTTTGTGCGGGAAAAATACTTATCATTATTAGAGACATTGAAATATTTCCATTTCCCACAAGTGAAGAAATATTTATTTGAAGATGTGAAAATTTATTCTAATCGAAATATCGAAAAAAGAGAAATTTTTGTATCGGAGAAAGGTAGGTATTTTTTTCTGAATGTGTGGGGAGCGAAATATTGAATTTTTGCTGATCTAATTGGGACCCGAGTAAAAATTAAAATATTTTAGCTCAAGCCTTATAACCTTCGTACAACTGCCAAACAAGAAAAAAATCCTTTAAACGGCCTACAACTGGTGCTTGCAAAATATTTTGGCCGAACAGATCCTAAACAACGTTGAAGCCAGTTTATTTTAAAACGACCGCTACCACTGCTGTTCACCTTCTGTACGGATAGAATGTCCTGACAGTGACCGTTTTAATTTAAAAAAAAAAAAAAATATGGTGCTGGTCATGCCTGAAGTTTGAACAAGGAACCATAAGTGCAAAAATTGAACGCACTAACCGCTACAACTCAGCCGCTGTAATTACGTAAAATTGTTTTTATATATAAGTTCTACATTTGATAAAACCCCCCCAAAAAAAATTCCTGGTTGCGCCCCTGTACGCGACAAACAATTAACTTTTAATTTAAATACATTCAAAATGAAAAAGTCTGAAGATTTAGTAGTCTTACAATTGTTGACACTTTGTCTGTTTAGTAGTGATGTGAAAAAATTCTACCTTCACTCTTACCCTAATGATGACAATATATATCTTTTAAGCGTGACGTACATGACATCAATTTGCCAATTATAATATAATCGATTTTAAGCAAATGTAACCAGGCGCGGATTTAGGTGGGGGCTAGGGGGGCTGCAGCCCCCGGCCCCGAGCAGACAGGGGCCCCGCAGGCGCTTATAAATAAAGAGTGTTTTTTAAGAGCTTGCTGATTTGAAATTTAAATAAAACACATGCCAAATTATGAAATGGCCAAAAAAATTTTTTATTTGGTAGATAATAATAAATCCATATTTATTGTTTTTGTTTTTTAAATCAAAAGTCAGTATTACGGGTGGGACATGAAAAAATACCTTTTAGGTATTGCTTTTATCTAAGATTGTCATCACTTATAGAAGCAAATATGTCCTCATTTTATAATTTCTGAACATCCTGGAGTCCTTCAACGTGCTTGTTTTTTTTTTCTTTTTACTTCTTTATGCAGAATTCCTTGCGTTCCGACAACGGCGTTATTCATCCGATTATATGGCTGTTGTCTGAACGCTAAAAAAAATGCAGCGACTTTATTTTAATTAAAGAGTGCTTTGAGAAAAAAAAAATTAAAGTTTAAAGTGCATTATTTCATGAATTCTGTTTGTTTTTAATAACGAAAAAGTATTTCTATTCCGAGATAAATTTAATTTTATTTTTTTACCCCATGGTTGACATTTTCGTGGAATGGCCGTGGATGGATTTTCTATCTTAAAAAGACAAAAATATTACGGAAAAACAGTTCTGCCTTAGATCATCACCAACGAATTAATAGGATTGAATTTGTGTTTGGTTTATTGTCATAGCAAAATACATAGGTGCATGAATTGAAATCGCTTTAACTGGAATGGTAAATCTGAGGGGATTGTAAGGAATCGAGGCATTCAAACTTTTTCTCCATTTGCTGAACCAGTCAGAATAATACCATAAAATAAATTTTGAATAAGGTAACACCATTGCATAAAAATAAAGTCATCTATTGTTTTCAGTGCAATGCTCAAGCATGAAGTAAACTTTATGCCATTATTCAACTGTCAGACCTGTTGAAGCAAAGGTACCAGCTTTCATGTCATTGATAACGTTTGCAACGCATAGAAATAAGCGAGTCCGGTATAAAAAAGTATATATTTTCTTGATCAGAGTCATATCGTGAGTCGATTTATTTATGTCCGTTCGTCCGTCCGTCTGTGTGTTGTCCATAAGCACAGGATAAGAAGGAATTGAGATAACTCCATCTTGGTACACATATTCAAATGGATCCAACATCTGCACTATTGGATATTTTTGGAATTCACCCATGGTTTCTGCTTACCCCCCATGCAGCCCAAAAATTGAAAACTCATTAACATACATAAGCTTATATTTAGTCTAAAAAAAAAAACAAAAACAAAACAAATTGGCCATTTCAGCCCTTGAAAGGACTTTGACAGAGCTTCTTATGATCAATTGTGTTGTGTGTGTTATTAAATGTTTGCACACAATTGACCGAGAACTGGATCTACATGTCTTATGCCGACTTTGAACGGCTCATGTTCTCAAGAAGCTTTACATGGCATTATTTACTCTCTGAGGTTTGCCATTGTCTGCAGAGAGGTGGTGACCGATCAGAAAAATTTTTTATTAAAAAAAACTTTTCGCCGCGGCTGGGGATCGAACCCGGGATCCGAGCATGCTAAGCCACACACTTAACCTGCATGCCACGGTCACCTTATTTAGTCTACAGATATCAAATCTTTTCATACTTCGCCAACTGGGTGTGTATTTTAGTACGTAGGTGCATTCTGTCTGTTCCGGTTGATCCGGATAGATTAAAGAATGTATGTCGTGCATGCGTATAGTACGGGCTATACGTATTCATGAGATTCCACACTCCTTTGGCGAATCCAAAAAAAAAAAAAAAGTGTTAGGCAAGTGTTATGCTTTTACCTCAGTCAATAAGAGCATTTATTATTCAATCTCATTCCACAAACATCTCTACCATCAACCACAACTTCCAAAGCCGTATACAGAGAAACTTCCCTAACTCTATCTACTCGAACTCTAAATTCTCCATCACTCAAAGTACTATTCGTAATTTCTCGATGAATTTTTCTTAGTTTTTGATCTCTATAACTCGAATTTTCTGTAACTCGAAGTGAAATTCTGGTCCCATGACGTTTCGAGTAAGGGAAGTTGCACTGTATATTAGTGAATTTTTAATTTCAGTTGATATGACTGGGAATTGAACCCAGACTTAATTTCTAACATGCTTGCAAATTTTAAGAATCATAGATTTACTAAAGATTAAGCGTAAAGATAGAAAGACTAAGATTAAGCTTTGTGCTCACATCATAGTGCAATATTAATTTTAGGAGAAAGAAAAAGATGCATTTCTTACAATCAGTTAAAAATTTCGATCTACTTATAACGAATGTATGCATTTCGATTATCCCTATATCTGTCATCTCTTTTGTTATCTAGTCTCAATGAGCGCGACCCGAGATAATATTCCAATCCTTATCACTACATAACTAAAATATATGCAAGAACAATAAGATTATTTTTTTTTGTCAATATCTTCAACTTATGTAGAAGTTTTCTTATTTTATCGTTGCATCTAGCGACATGCGCATAACACATTTTCCTTTTTTGTTTATTGTTTACACGCGTCCTTCTCCCATATTTTCTTATGTAAGAGACATGGAAAGGAATCATCAATCATGTGGGACAAAAAAAAAATGTTTGTAATAGAGATAATAAAAAATCCAATAAATATTTATCGTCGGTCAGGCGAAATAATTTACACTGAAAAAGAACACAAAGTTTGCAATACACTGTAAAAAATATTTTTATTATATTTATATTTTATTATACCTATTTATATGTTTTAATGTAATTATTCAGATATTAATATATATATTTATTTTATCTTAAATAAATTTTCGGTTATGTTTTAACATTTTGAATGTACTTTTATAATTTAATTTCGTTTGGCATTTGATTGGGTCATTTATTTTTTGTGGCAACGTCACTTATTGAACATAAGCTCAGCTGGTGACCTTCCTGTTACAGCATGTGAACTTATATGCTGGTAAAATACAAACCGAATAAGGTTCAGCACTATGTCCGAATTCGCTGGCATTTTCTTAAGAAAACTATTCGTTGTTTGAACCATGCGTTGAGCCTACCCGTTAGATGATGGGTGGAAAGGTGCACATCTTACGTGACGTATTAAATTGTTGTTCATAAACGTTTCAAACTCGCCGGATGTATGCGGTTCCGTTGTTAGAAACGACGACATCTGGAAGACCATGAGTGGTAAAGAGCGAGCGTTACGATCTGATAGCAGATTGGGATGACGTGGATTTGATGATGTGTTCTTCCAACCATTTGGAATACGAATCGACCCCTATAAAAAAAAAACAGTTTTCCTAGAAATGGTCCGGTGAAATCTATGCGAAATCTATATGAATGTAATTATTCAGATATTAATATATACAGCCGTTGACAACTAATTAGAAACGATACCATACTTGGTGCACTTTACCGCACTGGACGTGCGTTTTGCAATGTTCTTTCTTTTATCTTTTTACAAAAACAATTAAACTGACTTCCACAAGTAATTTATGCAGCAAAATCAATTTTAGTAGGAGAATATAATTTATTCCATTGACAACTAATTAGAAACGATTTGTTAACATTAAAGTTTTCAAACTTTTTATGCATAACTTCCGAATATTTCGATAAGATTTTATTATTTTGAACTGTTTACACATAATTTCAACAAAAAACTGTATAAGTAAAATTTCATAAAATGGAAAAAGCCAAGAGATGCACGCCAGGTACCCGCAAGGCAATTATTGAATTGAACAGTGGTGGGCTATCATACGGATCAATTCAAATGCTTAAAAGCGATGGTTTTCAATGCTATTCCCTCATCTTCGACAATATAAAACCACGGAAAATGTATCACTCCAAAAAAATACCGCGCAAAACTTCAGTACAAATTGATCAAAAGATTGCACGACTATCAAAACCTGATCCAAGGAAGAGCACACATCCAGCGTAAAATAGTGGATGAAATTGGGGTCAGTGTATCAAAATGAACCGTTGCACGACTTAAAGTGGTAGCTGGCCTTCAACGCTCGCAAAGAAAACATCGTATTGAACTTGCCAAAGATCATGTATCTTTTCCGGCAAAGCAGTGCAAATACTTGTTGTGAGGAGTGTTAAAACAAATTTCAATAGCATTGATACTGATGGTAGAAAGAGTGTCCGACGCCCAAAAGGTAATGAACTTGATCTAAAGTAGATCTTTGTTTGGGGGAAATTTTCTGGGACTGGCATTGGTCTAATTCACTGTGTTTCTGGCACAATGACCAACGAAGAATACGTTTATATCTTAAGAATTGTTATGCTGCTTTGAGATGAAGACAATATCTCAGTGATTTGGTCATTCCAGCAGGATAATGATCCCAAGCATACGGCAAAACTGACCAACAAATTTTTTGATTCAATTGCTATGACTGGCCGTCGTAAAGTCCTGATGTAAATCCCATCGAGCATTCATTGAACGATTTGAAAAATGCTGTAAGCACACTTAACATAACAAATTTGGATAATTTTTTAGCAAGATTCAAGAAAGAAAGATCCAAGGCCTTATCCTTAATGCAAAGACGATATATTGTAGTTTTAAAGCAAAACGTGTTTCTAACAAAATATTATGCCTTAAACATCACTTTTGTTAAGTTTCACATATTTTACTATTTTTTTTTTGCCTGAATTTAATGTTTTTTGCAAGCGTTTCTAATTAGTTGTCACAGATATATTTAAGGTTTAAGAATAAAAGTTTATTTTTAACCAACTGTACCATTAAATACTTTTCAACTAGTTTTTTGTTTTTAAGATATATCCGTGTAGTTGCAGAAATTAGAAAGTCAATATGGATAATTGAAAAGTTAAAGAAGAAATGGGAAGATGTCTTATAATGAAAATATCGTTTCTAATTAGTTGTCAACTGCTGTACATTTATTTTACCTTAAATGAATTTTGTGTTATATTTTAACATTTTGTATTTACTTTTATAATTTTATTTCGTTCGACATTTGATTGGGTCATTAATTTTTTGTGGCAACGCTTAGAAACAAATAAGATAAAAAGTCACTCAGCTGTTAGTATGGAGTGAAGTGAGCACCCGAACGCGTTGGAATTTTCTAATGAAATTTTTAGGATTTGTTGTTTTTGATTAAATTAAGAAAATTCCAGAGTTCCAGAATTTTCCGATTTTCCGTTTTCCAGCTACAAGGTGGTCGAAAAATGGACCAATGGCCCAATGTGTATACAAAAATTTAAAAATTTTTAATAAATTATTTTAGCTTTAAATTGAGCATAATATGCCTTGAGAGTTTTGATTGACATTTTTGACACGCCCACCTCCCATACAACCCACAATAACGAAAACACTACAAAGGCATGTGAGCTACAAGAATAAAACTTGGTATGTGCAAATTGATAATCAAAATTTAAATCTATATAAACTATAAGACATATCTTCGACTTGGCCGAAGTTGCAATACCCCCACGGGCGATTCGCAATGGTACAAAATCTTAAATTTAAACTTTTTTTATATGAGATTTCAAAAAATTTTCCTATTTTGATAAAGTCAAAAAAACACATTCATATCAAATTGTTCTCCTGCAAAGTAAAGACAAGCCTCTTTATGTAGTTTTCAATTGGGGTTGTGTGTAGTGTCCGACCGAATATTCGGTTTCGACCAGTTTCGGTTCTTTTAATCAGTTTTGGCTATTCGGCATCAATATGGCCGAAACCGAACATTGGGTCGGACACTACTAATTCGGTTCTTTCATCAAAATTTTTAATGTGTTAAGTAGTGTTAAGTACAACAAAAACGTGAAACTTAGAGTCATTTGATTGACCGTATGAGTTGGGCCCAGCACAAAACGATAAATGCTCTTTTTTTAGACTATAATATTAAGTTATTTAACTTTAAATACTAAAAAGTTCCTTTAAGTTGTATTAAAAATTATCTCTTTATTTAGTATTTCAAAATTGAATGTTAATAAAAAACATCAAAGAATATTTATCGTATATATCGATGGTTTAGCTCACTAAAGTGATAAGTGAAAAAATTCAAATGTTCAGGAACGTCGATTTTCTTTTGAAATTTGAATACACCTCAATACAAAACACGCATTCACTGGCTATGCATTTTCAATAAATTTACACAAGGTAGATATTATATTGATGGCTTCAGAAATGCAATAAACCTATTTTCGTCAAAAGGTCACTTATCACTTTAGTGCGCTTAACCATCAATATACGTTATTATATTCTCTTTGAATTGTTATGTTTTTGTAGGCTTTTAACAATAAATTGAAAAAAAAAAAATGCTTTTTAAAAAAATGTTCATGTACACTGAGAAAAAAACACATACCTTGCTCTGGTCAAAACTTTCTCTATTTTTGATAATAGCAATTTTCTCTTTTTCAAATAAAATTTTCTTCAATTAGAATAAATTTTCACATTTTCGAAGAGATATTTCTTTACTTCTAGGAAATGGAAATATTTCAATGTCTCTAATAATGACAAGTATTTTTCTCGCACAAAAAATTTATCATTTATAGAGAAATTTAATTGAAAATGAAAAACTTTTCTTATATTTTGATAAAAAATTCACTACGAGAAGTATTTTCTTCAATAAAAACAAATATTTTCTCAAAAAAAAAAGTATTTTTCTCTAAAAACGACATATTTTTCTATTTCATGGAACCTTTTTATCATTTTTAGAGAATTTTAAGTATCGCAATTAGAGAATAGCATTCTCTGGAGTAAAGTCTATACCATTTTTCTCTAAATATGATGCCTTTTTTATCATATTCCGAGACACTTTTTTCTGAGTGTAGACATTCAGTTTCGGTTTCGGCCAAAATTTTGGTTTCGGTCGGACACTAGTTGTATGGGAGGAGGGCGTGTTCTTGAAATGTTGATGCCAATTTTTCTAACACGCCTCAGTTTTGATGTAATAATAATACACAAATACCCAATTTCAGGTCTATAGCTTAAACATTAGCCTATCTATACAGTTTTCAATATTATGGGTTGTATGGGAGGTGGGCGTGTTCGTGGATGGATGACGCCTATTTTTTTATCGCGTCTTAATTTTTACATAAAATGAATAAATATTTAATTTTATTTTTGTAGCTTCGACAGAAGGCTATTTATGTAGTTTTCAATTTTGGGGTTGTATGGGGTGGGTGTGTTCGTGGGTAAATGACGTCGATTTTTCTGAAACGTCTTAATTTTTGTATAAAAAAAATAATAAATATCTAGTTTTACTTTTTCCATTTTGCTAACGCACCTGAGTCTTACCATCCACCATTTTAGGGGTGACACCATTTCGATTTTTTTTTTATTTCTCAAACAAACAGAAAAAGTGATAAAATACTTTACGGTAAAAAATGTAACTGCTAAGCAATGATGAGGAAACATTGCGGAAACATTTCGAGCTGTAAAATCCGAAAACTTTTTGTAACACAACGCAAATGAGTCCATATTAAGTGTTTAAAATTTGGCAGCAGCTTACGATGAAATTTCAGAAAAGGTGCTACTTGTTGAAATTGCTTCCGATGCTACATAAATGCAGCACAAATTGATTTCGAAAGCGCCAACAATTAGACAGCTTTTGGGGCTCCTTTTTGGAAACTTCGCCAAATATTTCATTAGCATTGAAATTATTTCCTACAATTTGTTTATCAGTAGCTTCATGCGAAAGGTGTTTTTCAAAGCTTAAATAAATACAGACTTATTTGGACTTCCATTGGACTTTCAAGGTATTCCATGGGACAGGCCAGAGTTACCGATCTTGCTTTTTTATCCATTGCAAACGAGCTTGAACTGATTTCGATGAGGTTATTTCGAATATTGCAACTCTTAAAGTAAGAAATGCCAGTATTTAGGACAGCTCACTTTTCGAAACGCAAATAGTTACAAAATTTGTTTTTTTGTTTTTATTTATTTTAGAATATTGAACCAAATATTAAGTTATATAAAATTTGAGAGATTTTTTTAGCATATCTTTAAAATCTTTAACAAAAAAAAAAAAAAACGGATTCTTGGATTTAAGCGAAACTTTTTTGAAATTTTATTTGAAGTATTTACTTTTGACTTTCAAAATATTATCTGCATCTTTTCATAAACAAGTAATATTATGCAGGAAAAAAAATAAAGTCTAACTAATTTTCGTAATTTTCACTGATTTTCGTTAGGATCGGGTTACTTTTGTACGTACCTTCCATACAAAATTATGTAAAATTTAAATATACATCCTAGGGAGGTACCCCTTAGGTCTTATCAATTTCTACCATTTTCAGTGCACATCAATTTATCTAATTGCCAGCCGTTTGACCTAATTTTTTTAAGATCGGCCAACTTTGGCATGCATCTCCCATACAAAATAATGTAAAAATTAATATAGGAATAGTACCCAAGGGAAGTACCCATAGGAACTGACCAATTTCAACCATTTTTGCAATTTTTGTGAAATTTAACAATCACGACATTTTTAATAAAAATGTTTCGCCTGCAATAATAACTTTTAACCCTCTTTTTAATCATTTAATTTATAAAAAAAAATATTTTTATTACAAATTGAATAATAATTTATTTTTTATTAATAATTTAAAATCGCACGATTTTAATACAAAATTATTCACACAAAAAAGGTCAAATAACAGTTATTAAATTCTTTAAAAACAAAAACAAATCGCATTTTACTACAATAAAAACAAAAATTTTTCAAAATGTAATATTTTTTCCGGTTTTTTTAACAATTTGTTATTGTTTGTCGTTTGTGGTTTTTTTCGGAAACATAAAAGAAATAATAAAAACACAAAAGCTCATCGATTTGGTTTCTAATTGCATTTAGAAATTTCTTATAGGGGTGACACCATGGGTATCCGCCCCTGGTGACACCAAGCCTAGGAACGCCTCTGGTCGAATCAACTAACATCTTCACAACAACAACACTTACTGCAACGATGCGACTGCTCAGAACTAGTGTCCGACCGAAACCAAAATTTTGGCCGAAACCGAAATTCGGCCATTTTTGTAATATTCGGCCGAAATCGAATCTGAATGTCTAAATGAAAATTTTTTTAAAAAACTTTTTATTTTTTAAATTTTTAAAAAAAAGCTTTGCCATTGTCTGCAGAGAGGTGGTGACCGATCAGAAAAATTTTTTTTATTGAAAAACTTTTCGCCGCGACTGGGGATCGAACTCGGGCTCCAAGCATGCTAAGCCACAAACTTAGCATGCATGCCACGGTGACCACTAATTATTTTAATATATGTTGCAAATTTTTCCCCACCACCTGAGACTGATGTAGTAAATGCACACAAATTCCAAGTTGATGTTTTAATTTCTGAAGAGTTGAGCCAGTAGCGTACATTTTAACGACTGCTGCCTCAACAGTTTTATTGAACGCTATCAAAATTAAATTTTTCTCTAGTCTTGGCAATGTTGAGTATGCTGAATATGCCCTTTGTATTTTGTTGTTTATTTATGACCGCTCTCTTCTTTGATATATTTTTTAAAAATTTGAAGTAGTCGACAGAAACGTCCATACTACCTGTATTTAATACTAGCGGATGTAACCTGGTGTTACTCGGGGTTGTGCCTCGAGCACAGAAAAAGGACGATTTTCAAAAATGCTCTCATTTTAACATTTTTGAAATTATCAATTAAATTTTAAAATTTTTTAAATTATCGTTTTTTGGGGTTTTGCTCCCTCCTTCCGTCGAAAGTGTTTTGTCAAATTTCTTTAAGACTGTACCTGCCAGACATGATTAAAAAAACAATGACATCCTAAACGTCTCTATCTGACATCTGGTTTCTGAGGAAAATGGATACCCACACTCAGAAAAAAGCACATATCTTTCTCCGGTGAAAAATTTCTCTATTTTCGATAATAGCAATTTTCTCTTTTTCTATTAAAATTTTCGTCAATTAGAATAAATTTTTACATTTTCGAAGAAATATTTCTTCACTTGTTGGAAATGGAAATATTTCAATGTCTCTTATAATTATAACTATTTTTCTCGCACAAAAAAAATTCTCATAGAGAACAATTTATTGGAAATGAAAAATTTTTCTTATATTTTGATAAAGGCTTCTTAAATGAGAAACCCTCGATAAAGGATTTTTAAAATTTGTACTCTCATCTGAGCACAAATGTTGTCAAAAAATACTTCAAACTATTTCGAAAAATATGAAAACATGGCGATTTGTTTGCACCTTTATTTTTATTTTATTTTTTATAATAACCTGTATTGCCTTTAGCGGAAAAAGGAACAAGAAAAAGTCCTATGACCGACTTTTCGGTTACCCAGAATACTGGACAATAAATGATTGCAAGGAAATTTAGATACCATAAAATTTACAAGTCGTTGTTTTCGATACAATACAAATAGCAAAGATTATAATATTTATGGAACATTCAGAAGGCAGTAAGACAAAAATAGAATTCCGAAACGAAACTTTTTATTTTGTAGATGTTATGTTCTTCGTTCCTGTTAAAAATGCGAAGCTAACATAAAAGCAATATTCCACCAAAAACAAAACCTGTGCAGCAAACTTCAAATCTAAAGAGAACGGATGTTAAGAAATTTGCTTATAAAAGATGGAGCATGCTTTAGAAAAGACTTTGCACATAGTTTCTTTAAGAAATTACAGTCAGTAGAGTGTTTGAATGGCAATGTACAGACTCTGTGTGCAGAACTTTTATTTTATGTTTTTACAACAATATGAATTCATTTGGAATATATTTTTAATTTTATTTGAGTAAAATATGAGATAATTTTTCTTAAAAATATATTTTAATTTTTGTTTTATTCAAACCAAGGTATATCCAGGATGCTGTGTTGTGAGCAAATCAAGTTATATCCATGTTTGGTGTAAAACAAGTAATATTCAAATTGAAAAGCTCTATATTTTCAAAAGTTTCCCAATTTATAGAAATTTGGTTTCCAAAAATGTTTCCAAATCTATACAGTTACTAGCTGACCCGGCAAACGTTGTTTTATCTTCAATTTTTATTTTCACTGAAAGTGTGATTCCGTTGTAAAGTCGTGGCGGATTGATATTTAGAAAAAGAATGGTAACCGACATATCAAATATTGTTCAAATACCGTTAACTGCAGCTGAAATAAAGTATTTTTTTATTTTTAATAGCTGACCGACAGACGTTGTCCTGTCCTAATTAAAAAAAAATTTGTGTTTGTTTTGTGAATTTGTGAAAAGCTGTTGCAAATGTGTAAAGATAGTTAAAAAAGGGGGAAAATACCTTTTTTTGAATGATAATTTTTATTCATATAGGTTTGGGGTATGTTTGATTTACATTTGATTTGAAAATAAGTACAATGAATCTTATGGTGTTTAATTTACATTTTGATTGAAAGATCTCTGGTCAGGTAAGCAATTAAAAAAAAAATTTTTTTCGATTGCTTAGCTGTGATAACATATTTTCGTTCATTCCAATGCTCTTTGATACAAGACATTTTTTGTTTTGTTATCTGGAGCGAAAACAATTAATGCTGATGGTATTTATGGTGGCGAGAAGCATGGATTTTCAAGGTTAATGCCTCAAACACGCAATGACTGCCCTTGAGACTTGTTAATTGACATTGCAAATGCAAGCCTTACCGGAAACTGCAAGCGTTTAAAATCGAATGGCAGGTCGGTCGGAATAATTGGGATCCGTGGTATCAAAACATCTTCACCTTTGTACTTTTCTTCTTTAAGTATTGTTGCTTAGATGACGTTATTCATCAGGTTTTTTACCGCAAGCCGGGTGCCATTGCAAAAACGTGGTTGGTTTCTGTTTTGTAACATTATGATTACCTACCCGACTTTCAGTTAGAGATTGTGAGGTGAACTGGCAGACGACGGGAAATTGAATACATCCAGCAATTGCTTTGAAAAGACTTCTCCAGATTGATCGTTCTGCAGTTCGACACGCATGTTCACAGTCAATTTGAGTTTCTTTCCACAAAACGGACGACTTAAAACACGCATTAAGTTCATTGGCTGGAGTTGATCGTGGAATCACTGGCAATAATTAACGAGAATCACCTGCCAACAGAATCATCAATGTCTCCAAAGACTTTTTATGCGCCATTGTAGGGGAAGAGTGGCATGAAAGAGCCAAGTTTTGAAAGAGCCATCTTGATTTACGCGGTAGTTTTCATACGAATGCTTCTTAAATTATAATTTTTAAGAAGCAATACTCGCCATATGGCACCCTCGAACATTTGACAGTTCACTGATAATAAATGACGATGGTGTATCGTATTTTGGATTTCTTCATCATTAAGTAAGTTTTTCAGAACATTTTATTTGTTTTGTGACGTCTTCAACTTTAAAACTAACAGTAATATTATTATACTATAATTTTATGGATATATTAGGCCTACCAATAACATATTTATTTTGCCGGAAAAATCTTGATTTCATACTAATTTTTGAGGTTATGTTTCTTTGGACAATATGTTTTGAAAGAGCTGGGTTGCGGTGGAATGAAAAAGCGTAAAGGAAGTTTAAATTATTTTTGTCAAAAATGTTTTTAAGTGTTTTAAACCTCTTATTTTGTTTTTGGAATAGGTGTTATTATTATAGATGTTCTTCAAAGCGATTTAATTTTTTTGCTGAAAGTATTTTTAAGTTTTTTAACTATTTTTTGTTTTTAGTTTTGAATTTTTTTATTTATTTAATTTGTTTTTGTAAAAACAATACTTTTTATAATAACAATTAATATTTTTGATAAAATATTCGTTATTTTTCGTGTTAAGTCTTGTAATAAGAAGATGGCTCTTTCAAAACTTTGGTTGGCTCTTTCAATGCCCATGTGTTATGAAAGAGCCGAATTTCATGTTTTTTATAAATGGCTACAGGTCCAAGAATATTGTTGATTTTGGAAAATATTTCATGGTATTACGTTCATAAATGAATGAGAAAATACTTTTGATACAAGAATTATAATTTTATTAATTATTTTTATATATTTTGTAACTTTTTTAAAACTGGCTCTTTCATGCCACTCTTCCCCTACACTCATCCCAAACGGTCAGTTTGCTTTGTTGCAAAACTTTGGCTATCGCACTGTTCTTGGAAATGTTGCATGTTGAATTTTTATTGATTTGCATATTCAATGGCAACTTGAGTGCTGAATGAGCAGTTCGACCGCCTTCTAACAACGTAGCTGCAATTCCTGATGAAGCAAGTGCAAGTGCAATGTCATTCTGCGAGCGTATCGTTGCCAAAATCAACGCGAGCAAAAAAGTGTTTCCAGTTTCACCGGGAGCGTCAAAAAAAAATCCCTGCAGTTCCATCGTTCACAACTTTCATAAGAGTGTTATACGCATATTTTTGTTGTCGATTTAACAGTGGAACGCTCGTTCGAACTAATTTCCTCAAGGCATCGCAATTATATTGCTTTTCGCGTCGCAACTCTTGACTGAATGCGTCGTGCATCGGACGATTGGGAGCTGTCATGTCTAAGTAACATAATGCCTTGTTCGACATCATCAAGCACATGTTCCCAATTTATATCAAAGTCTAGTTGTAAATTTCCTCGCTCAGTTGCAAATTTGGATTTGATATTCAAATACGCATCTAATGCAAAATATCATCACACATGGCATCTTTGTATTTGCTCCACAAATCAGTTGGTTTGGATGGGAAGAAATAATTGGTCGAGATAAATTTCGAAAACAGTGCTCGTATTTGATGAGGATTTGACGAAAGCTCAGCATCTCCCAAGAGCAACAATCGCAAACGTTAACACGCTTCTCTATATGTGTCACACAGTTCACCATTTATAGTTCGCAAATCTTGGAATGATGTTGGGCCACAAACGTTGACTAACAGCAAACGTAAATAGAGCACTCATCGTTTCTTGGATGGACTTTGTAAATGCGACCTAATGAGTCGGTGGAAAACAACTTGGGGTAACCTGGAACTGGATTTCCTTGTTTCCGCCGTTGAAATTTCTTTGACGATTGATTCCAAGTGTAATACCTTGGAAGTGGACAATTTTTCTTTATGTAAAAAACTTTTGTAGATTGTTACAAACATTTAAAAAAAAATTAGCTAAACCAGCCAAGGCGTTCTGCAGTTTTAGATATATATATCAAAACAGTGGGCGTGGTCAATTTTTCTTTCAGTAAAAACTTAAATTGGATTACAACGAACATTTAAAAAAAGAATAAGCCAAATCGGTGTAGCCGTTTTCCGATTTTAGATAAATCGAAAAAAGTGGGCGTAAAAGTGGGCATAGTCAATTTTTCTTTCCGTAAAAACTAAAATTGGATTACTACGAACATTTAAAAAAATAATTAGCCAAATCGGTGCAGCCGTTTTCCGATTTTAGATAAATCGAAAAAGTTGGCTAAAAGTGGGTGTGGTCAATTTTTCTTTCCGCAAAAACCTAAGTTGGACTACGATGAGCATTTAAAAAAAAATTATCCAAATCGGTCCAGCCGTTCGTCCAACTGTTCCAACTGATCGGTCCAACTGATGCAATTACCAACGAACGACATTTGATTTTTATTTATACAAAATATGAAAACATTCCGTTAGAAAAATAAAAGGTCGGTTTCCGTACGCACTTCAAGTAAATTTCGAGTAAAGTTCGGGTAGTAGATTGTAATTTGATTATGTGTCAAAATAAGAAAATTTGTCAAAAAGTACGGAAACGGTTTCAAGTAAGTTTCAAGCACAACAGCTGTTTTTTGAAAACAATAAAATTTAATTTCTTTGCTTTTCTATTTGAAACACCTTCGTAAGAGTTCATATTGGTTATTAAAACTAACTAAATTGATTTGCTAACCAATTGCATATATTTTTTTCACTACACAAATGTGGTGACCGTGGCATGCAGGTTAAGTGTGTGGCTTAGCATACTCGGAGCCCGGGTTCGATCCCCAGCCGCGGCGAAAAGTTTTCAATAATAAAATGTTTCTGATCGGTCACCACCTCTCTGCAAATAATCGCAAACCTCAGGGAGTAAATAATGCCATGTAAAGCATCTTGAGAACATGAACTTTAGCCGTTCGGAAACTGCATAAAGCATGTAGCATTGAATAATTATAATTATAATATAGAATGGACACCGCCAACATTCGCCGCTACGCCGTTCACATGTCTCTAGTATCGTTTTTCATATCACCAAAGATTTTCACCTACTTTGTGCACAAGCTAATAAAATCCTAAATTGATCCCAAAATAGAGATAAATAATGTCCCTCCTTGTTCAAGGTCAGTAGCTGCCGCTCTGCTGACAAGTGTTTTCGTTTTATTTGTGTTATTTGGTTTTTAAGCAAATTGTGTAAAATTAAAATTTAATAGAATGAGTTTTGAAGCTTAAAATAATTTTTCAGTAAAATAACCTATTTAATTAAGCAAAATAATGTCGATTTATAAATATCATATTCAAAATGAATGCTTTCATGTTTATATATAATATTTTTATGTACATTAAAGTAGTAAATAATAGACAAAATAAAAAATTAATTCAATCGTAATATCCTAGAGTACGGGGTATAATTGTTGGTGTCACTTTATTTAGATAAATAAAGTACTTTGAGCAATGAAACACTTTATTACATTTACTTTTTAACACATTAATAAGTAAATGTCAGCACACTATTGTAATGTCAGAACAAGCAAACGTTTATCAAAATAGCTATGTTTAAATTTTAGGGAGTCAATAATTACACCACTGAGAAAAAAGAACATATATTAAATTTAAGCAAAAAAAAGTTTATAATAGAAATTAAACGCATTTGCGTCTCTACAAACAAAATTAAAAGCAAACGTGTTTAAATTTGAACTATAAAATCTATATTCAAACATTCAGCTCCATACCTCAATGCGTTGTTGAGATATTCATTGGGTATTTTTAAACCCATTAGGCCATCGTGATAACTTTTCTTCGAATTTTTTCAAAATAATTGCAATGCGTACTTAACGACAAAAATGCTAACTGAACTCTGTACCGATTATTTTTGGTGACCGTGACATGCAGATTAAGTGTGTGGCTTAGCATGCTCGGAGCCCGAGTTCGATCCCCAGTCGCAAATCAGTCGAAATCAGTTAATTACTTATTATATAAAAACTATATAACTATTATACTCTATTATTATTATTAAATATAAACTTATTATATAACTACTTATAAAAAACTAAATATTTCAGTTGTGCTTTGATTTATTTTCTATATTTTCTGCTTTCTACTGCCGTTATTTCCACCATCGGAAAATTGATGGTTTTCGTAGTGTGGTAACTCTAGTCAAATGGCAGAATTTTAAGGATACATCTAGTAGTCTAAGAAATTTTGATCTAGGGATATTTTGAAAAAAATTATTTTCATGGGTATTTTTCTATCCATATGGGTTTTCCAATGGGAAATGTGTTAATTGCATATGTTTTGAGTCTTTGCAGCCTCAAGCCTTTTTTATTAGGCCGGATCAATTTTCGTTTTCAAAAACTCGTAGGCGCGGAAAATGTTCTACGGAAAATTCTGACCATCTTTTCCCAAAAAACACTAAGCCTAATATCGAGCCTCCGGTTTTTCGAAAGAAATTTTGAATTTGTGTTGCTACAAAATGTAAAGAAATTGAAAAAAAGAACCAAAAAATTACTGTACTGATGTACAGATTTAAGTGGTTTCGAACAAAAATTTAAAATAATATTTTATTTATAAATTTCACTTGTTTGTTTCATTATGTGTCAACAAAAAAATAAAAAATTTTCAGATTGCATTATAACATTAAAAAATATTCTAAAAATTTATTTAAAATAGAATAACAACATTTGAAAGCTAGATTTGTTATTATCGTTTCATCATTTAATTTTGAATTTCGTGAAATCTATTGCTGATTTTGTGGCAATCTATATAATTAATAGGCTAAGGTTTTTTTTGTGACTTCAACTCCTCCCAGACCAATGGACCGATTCTATAGATTTAGATGTCATTAAATCAGGTTTAGGCTGTATATGTGCAAACCACTTTTAAAAATTGTGATTTCACTTCAGGGAGTTCCCAACCTTTTAAAACAGAAATAAAATTTTTGTACAAAAATCCGTTATTTTATCGATTTGAAATTTAGTTTGAGAAGAGCTTATGAATTGTTCGAATTTGAATTTTTTTCAAAACTAAAAATTTTTAACCAAAATTATCTTTTATGCATTCCTCAAATGTCAATTGTCCTAAAAATGCAGTTCCAAAATCAAAAAATTCCACTTTCCGAGCAAACAAGTCAGTCAAATTTTAACGGTTTTCAAATTTTTTTTGTTTTTCTAAATTTTTGTTTAATTTTCTTTGAAATGTGTTGGCAATTACGGTAATTATCTTGCCAAATGTATTTTTAATGAATTTTCTTAATATTTTCTTTAGTTGTTTAACGTGTATTTTTATCAAACGCCAAGACAGAGAAAAAAACTCTCTGAAATTTAAAGTTCTGTATTTGGAAGCGAATATCTCTGCCACTTTTTAAAAAACTTCATTTATTTCTTTTTTGTATTTAATTGCAATTAATTGACTTTAAAATAATTACAAAGTTTTTACCGTTACTTTATTATTTATATTTTAATCATTGCCTTTAAAAAGAGTCCAATAAAATGAATGTTTCCTCAAAAAATGTATTAAAAATTGTTTTTGTTGTAAAAATAAAAAAATTTCAAATTTGCATTTTTGATTTTCTTTCATTGTATATAGTTTATTTAAGACGAATTTGTTTTTGTTTGACAGAAAAATTAATAAATACTATGTGTCATCGAAAAAACAAGGCTACCCCCTATGGTTTTTTGCTCGAAATTTTTTTTTTTTAAAATGTTGTTCTTATAATTTTTAAATCTTCAATAAGCTTCAAAAACAATATATTTGAAAAAAATTTCATTATAGCTACAACCAATTAAAAGTTATAGCCACGAATCTGTTTTAATCATCCTGCTTATCTATATAATTAATAGGCTAAGGTTTTTTTTGTGACTTCAACTCCTCCCAGACCAATGGACCGATTCTATCGATTTAGATGTCATTAAATCAGGTTTAGGCTGTATATGTGCAAACCACTTTTAAAAATTGTGATTTCACTTCAGGGGGTTCCCAACCTTTTAAAACAGAAATAAAATTTTTGCACAAAAATCCGTTATTTTATCGATTTGAAATTTAGTTTGAGAAGAGCTTATGAATTGTTCGAATTTGAATTTTTTTCAAAACTAAAAATTTTTAACCAAAATTATCTTTTATGCATTCCTCAAATGTCAATTGTCCTAAAAATGCAGTTCCAAAATCAAAAAATTCCACTTTCCGAGCAAACAAGTCAGTCAAATTTTAACGGTTTTCAAATTTTTTTTGTTTTTCTAAATTTTTGTTTAATTTTCTTTGAAATGTGTTGGCAATTACGGTAATTATCTTGCCAAATGTATTTTTAATGAATTTTCTTAATATTTTCTTTAGTTGTTTAACGTGTATTTTTATCAAACGCCAAGACAGAGAAAAAAACTCTCTGAAATTTAAAGTTCTGTATTTGGAAGCGAATATCTCTGCCACTTTTTAAAAAACTTCATTTATTTCTTTTTTGTATTTAATTGCAATTAATTGACTTTAAAATAATTACAAAGTTTTTACCGTTACTTTATTATTTATATTTTAATCATTGCCTTTAAAAAGAGTCCAATAAAATGAATGTTTCCTCAAAAAATGTATTAAAAATTGTTTTTGTTGTAAAAATAAAAAAATTTCAAATTTGCATTTTTGATTTTCTTTCATTGTATATAGTTTATTTAAGACGAATTTGTTTTTGTTTGACAGAAAAATTAATAAATACTATGTGTCATCGAAAAAACAAGGCTACCCCCTATGGTTTTTTGCTCGAAATTTTTTTTTTTTAAAATGTTGTTCTTATAATTTTTAAATCTTCAATAAGCTTCAAAAACAATATATTTGAAAAAAATTTCATTATAGCTACAACCAATTAAAAGTTATAGCCACGAATCTGTTTTAATCATCCTGCTTATCTATATAATTAATAGGCTAAGGTTTTTTTTGTGACTTCAACTCCTCCCAGACCAATGGACCGATTCTATCGATTTAGATGTCATTAAATCAGGTTTAGGCTGTATATGTGCAAACCACTTTTAAAAATTGTGATTTCACTTCAGGGGGTTCCCAACCTTTTAAAACAGAAATAAAATTTTTGCACAAAAATCCGTTATTTTATCGATTTGAAATTTAGTTTGAGAAGAGCTTATGAATTGTTCGAATTTGAATTTTTTTCAAAACTAAAAATTTTTAACCAAAATTATCTTTTATGCATTCCTCAAATGTCAATTGTCCTAAAAATGCAGTTCCAAAATCAAAAAATTCCACTTTCCGAGCAAACAAGTCAGTCAAATTTTAACGGTTTTCAAATTTTTTTTGTTTTTCTAAATTTTTGTTTAATTTTCTTTGAAATGTGTTGGCAATTACGGTAATTATCTTGCCAAATGTATTTTTAATGAATTTTCTTAATATTTTCTTTAGTTGTTTAACGTGTATTTTTATCAAACGCCAAGACAGAGAAAAAAACTCTCTGAAATTTAAAGTTCTGTATTTGGAAGCGAATATCTCTGCCACTTTTTAAAAAACTTCATTTATTTCTTTTTTGTATTTAATTGCAATTAATTGACTTTAAAATAATTACAAAGTTTTTACCGTTACTTTATTATTTATATTTTAATCATTGCCTTTAAAAAGAGTCCAATAAAATGAATGTTTCCTCAAAAAATGTATTAAAAATTGTTTTTGTTGTAAAAATAAAAAAATTTCAAATTTGCATTTTTGATTTTCTTTCATTGTATATAGTTTATTTAAGACGAATTTGTTTTTGTTTGACAGAAAAATTAATAAATACTATGTGTCATCGAAAAAACAAGGCTACCCCCTATGGTTTTTTGCTCGAAATTTTTTTTTTTTTAAATGTTGTTCTTATAATTTTTAAATCTTCAATAAGCTTCAAAAACAATATATTTGAAAAAAATTTCATTATAGCTACAACCAATTAAAAGTTATAGCCACGAATCTGTTTTAATCATCCTGCTTATCTATATAATTAATAGGCTAAGGTTTTTTTTGTGACTTCAACTCCTCCCAGACCAATGGACCGATTCTATAGATTTAGATGTCATTAAATCAGGTTTAGGCTGTATATGTGCAAACCACTTTTAAAAATTGTGATTTCACTTCAGGGAGTTCCCAACCTTTTAAAACAGAAATAAAATTTTTGTACAAAAATCCGTTATTTTATCGATTTGAAATTTAGTTTGAGAAGAGCTTATGAATTGTTCGAATTTGAATTTTTTTCAAAACTAAAAATTTTTAACCAAAATTATCTTTTATGCATTCCTCAAATGTCAATTGTCCTAAAAATGCAGTTCCAAAATCAAAAAATTCCACTTTCCGAGCAAACAAGTCAGTCAAATTTTAACGGTTTTCAAATTTTTTTTGTTTTTCTAAATTTTTGTTTAATTTTCTTTGAAATGTGTTGGCAATTACGGTAATTATCTTGCCAAATGTATTTTTAATGAATTTTCTTAATATTTTCTTTAGTTGTTTAACGTGTATTTTTATCAAACGCCAAGACAGAGAAAAAAACTCTCTGAAATTTAAAGTTCTGTATTTGGAAGCGAATATCTCTGCCACTTTTTAAAAAACTTCATTTATTTCTTTTTTGTATTTAATTGCAATTAATTGACTTTAAAATAATTACAAAGTTTTTACCGTTACTTTATTATTTATATTTTAATCATTGCCTTTAAAAAGAGTCCAATAAAATGAATGTTTCCTCAAAAAATGTATTAAAAATTGTTTTTGTTGTAAAAATAAAAAAATTTCAAATTTGCATTTTTGATTTTCTTTCATTGTATATAGTTTATTTAAGACGAATTTGTTTTTGTTTGACAGAAAAATTAATAAATACTATGTGTCATCGAAAAAACAAGGCTACCCCCTATGGTTTTTTGCTCGAAATTTTTTTTTTTTTAAATGTTGTTCTTATAATTTTTAAATCTTCAATAAGCTTCAAAAACAATATATTTGAAAAAAATTTCATTATAGCTACAACCAATTAAAAGTTATAGCCACGAATCTGTTTTAATCATCCTGCTTATCTATATAATTAATAGGCTAAGGTTTTTTTTGTGACTTCAACTCCTCCCAGACCAATGGACCGATTCTATCGATTTAGATGTCATTAAATCAGGTTTAGGCTGTATATGTGCAAACCACTTTTAAAAATTGTGATTTCACTTCAGGGGGTTCCCAACCTTTTAAAACAGAAATAAAATTTTTGCACAAAAATCCGTTATTTTATCGATTTGAAATTTAGTTTGAGAAGAGCTTATGAATTGTTCGAATTTGAATTTTTTTCAAAACTAAAAATTTTTAACCAAAATTATCTTTTATGCATTCCTCAAATGTCAATTGTCCTAAAAATGCAGTTCCAAAATCAAAAAATTCCACTTTCCGAGCAAACAAGTCAGTCAAATTTTAACGGTTTTCAAATTTTTTTTGTTTTTCTAAATTTTTGTTTAATTTTCTTTGAAATGTGTTGGCAATTACGGTAATTATCTTGCCAAATGTATTTTTAATGAATTTTCTTAATATTTTCTTTAGTTGTTTAACGTGTATTTTTATCAAACGCCAAGACAGAGAAAAAAACTCTCTGAAATTTAAAGTTCTGTATTTGGAAGCGAATATCTCTGCCACTTTTTAAAAAACTTCATTTATTTCTTTTTTGTATTTAATTGCAATTAATTGACTTTAAAATAATTACAAAGTTTTTACCGTTACTTTATTATTTATATTTTAATCATTGCCTTTAAAAAGAGTCCAATAAAATGAATGTTTCCTCAAAAAATGTATTAAAAATTGTTTTTGTTGTAAAAATAAAAAAATTTCAAATTTGCATTTTTGATTTTCTTTCATTGTATATAGTTTATTTAAGACGAATTTGTTTTTGTTTGACAGAAAAATTAATAAATACTATGTGTCATCGAAAAAACAAGGCTACCCCCTATGGTTTTTTGCTCGAAATTTTTTTTTTTTTAAATGTTGTTCTTATAATTTTTAAATCTTCAATAAGCTTCAAAAACAATATATTTGAAAAAAATTTCATTATAGCTACAACCAATTAAAAGTTATAGCCACGAATCTGTTTTAATCATCCTGCTTATCTATATAATTAATAGGCTAAGGTTTTTTTTGTGACTTCAACTCCTCCCAGACCAATGGACCGATTCTATCGATTTAGATGTCATTAAATCAGGTTTAGGCTGTATATGTGCAAACCACTTTTAAAAATTGTGATTTCACTTCAGGGGGTTCCCAACCTTTTAAAACAGAAATAAAATTTTTGCACAAAAATCCGTTATTTTATCGATTTGAAATTTAGTTTGAGAAGAGCTTATGAATTGTTCGAATTTGAATTTTTTTCAAAACTAAAAATTTTTAACCAAAATTATCTTTTATGCATTCCTCAAATGTCAATTGTCCTAAAAATGCAGTTCCAAAATCAAAAAATTCCACTTTCCGAGCAAACAAGTCAGTCAAATTTTAACGGTTTTCAAAAAAAAATTGGTTTTTTTTGGATTTTTTGATGTTTTTTCATCTAAATGTGTCATAAATCGATGTTGTAGGTGTTCTGTAAGTACCTTTTATTAATTTCTGAAATATATCGTAGTATTATTTATTAAATCTATTTTTTAATGCGTTTTTTTTTAACATTTGTTATATTTTATAGCTGGAAGAGTTAAGCTGCGATGTTTTCGAATAGTAATAATGTTTTTCTCAGTTGTTATATTAGTTTAAGTCCGTCTTCGTATTTTGACAGTTACATTAAAAAATTTTGTGTCAGATCAAACGTGTAAAGTCAAACCATTCAGATAATGATCTTTTATATCATTATTGAGACTCAATATATCGTTTCTAACAATTAATTTTTATTGAATTGCTCGAATTCGGGCAACAGGTTTACTAGTACTTTTTAAAGTAGTGCTTTCTACAAATATTTAGCGATAGCTAATTATCAAAACAACACAACAAAAAATAGCTTAAAATAATACAACTAATATAAAATACTTCATAATTTGAATCGTTCTCCTTTATAAATTTTATTTGTCTTGCATTTGATTTTAGACTAGAATTCTTTCTGAAGAGTATAATACTCCAAGTATTGAATCCTGTGTTTTAAGATCCCTTTATTTTTGTTAATAGTTTTCATGAGAACGGTTTTTACTAAAAGTATTTTTACTCAAATCTTAAATTTTTCAATAGTTTTGCCTTATAAATTTTATTTTCATACATTTGGGGTGTTTAACCCCCAAAACACCCTGCGTTCGCCCCTGTGAACATTCTTTTTAATTTCTATATTATTTAGTTCTAAATTTATTTTTGCTAACACTGTTATTTGTTCTATATTTGTTTCATAACTTATTTTCTTTTGTTTTTGTCACTATAAAAAATTGGTACTGCAATTTTTGAAAGTCTTGATTTAAGGAGGGACATGACATTTGCTGTTTTTTTAAATCGTTTTTTTTAAATTTTAGTAAATATTCTTAAAACTCTAAGAAAAAAAATTTCATGGAAAAATTCCTACGGGTTCAAAAAATAAAGCCGGATTAGTGAGAGTGCATTTTTATTTTTCGCATTATTTTTCTTTGTTCACAAACTTTGAACGCGTTTATCTCGAAACCATGTTTCCGGTACTGTTTGCGGCACTAGCGGGTTCATTTTTTGACAAAATTTTTTTATTATATATTTAAACTTGATTCTCTATCGATAGAATATATATATATTAGGCTGGGTCGATTTGTATGGAGACAAAAAATCTGACGTTGCCTGGGCGATTTTCGGTTCGGGCATGAAAAGTTATTAAACAAAAAAAAAGGTGGTTTGGAGGTACACTTTACCCCATCGCACCCTCAATTTTGTGAATTTTTTCTATAGGAATTTTTAAAAATTTTTTTTAATAAAACGTGCACAGCTAAGGCAAAACTAATGCCAGATATGAAATCCTCATACCAGATTCTTCCAAAAAACGGTCCAACATGTATACGTTGTCATACAAGAATTTACGGTAACAAATTCCTAAAGAAAAAATTTCACTAAATTCAAAGTATATTCTTATCGTTGGTGCGTATGAATTTTTAAAATTTTTGTTTTTGAAAATCCATTCTAGGTGGCGCTGTAGGCACAATCTTTATGCAGTTTCATTACCGATTTATATGATATACATTTACCTATATATATATGATACCATATAAGATATGGTGCGAATATAAGGTGGATAACAGCAGTGGTTCAGCCGTGATGGTCACAATTACATACGCACCAACGATAAGAATTCAATGACAACACAATTGATCATAAGAAGCTCGGTCAAAGTCCTTTCAAGGGCTGAAATGGCCAATTTGTATTTTTGTATGTACACAAGTCAACAATTTAATTTTATAATTTTGACAATCAGCTGTTTGATGCTTGATATTCGTGCTCGAAGAAATTGTTCAAGTAAAGTTCGAGTAATAGAGAGCGACAAAAAGTGACATTTTGCTTGTTCTTCCTCTCTCTCGTGCTGGAAAAATGTGTAAAGAAACGCTTTCGAGTAACTTCAAGTGAGTACGGAAACAGACCTAAAGTGATAGCACTTTTTGTTCAATAACTCAGAATTAGAATTTTGAGATATAACTTGATTTGCATGTTTGTTCTTCATATATGCAATATAGTATAACTTCTTTCATTGACACCAGAAGTCAACGAAATTATATATTTGCAATCTTTACTTAAACTGCAGCAATAATAAAGTACAAACAAATGTTCATCTACAAGGAAATTAAATGGTGTAACGAAGGGTTGAATAACTGCTGAACAATTTATGTGATATTTTTTATAAAATCTGAACAGGATTGACACTTGATGTGCTTTCTTTCAAAGCTTTTATAATATTTTGGCTATAATGACATCTATCAGCGTTTTAACAGATTTTATAAAAAATCGTTTTGCAACAGGCTTGATTTTTTTACCCTCAACCTGATGTTAAATAACTTTGTGCAAACAATTGTAACACCTAGAAATAAACGAGTACGGTATAGAAAAGTATATATATATATAAGAGTGGGTCGCTTTATATGGGAGAAAAACTGAATATAAAAAGACACCCCCTAAAATGAAAGCTTACATCGAAATTGTTCCAGCACTATAACAATTTTTTTTTGTGTTCCAAAAATGGTCTTTTAGTTACAACATTTGTATTTTTAGTCCGATCATGAAGTACAGCATATCGTTGAATAGGTCTGAAAGAATACTACTTTGATGTCGATGGTGTCAGAGGACATCTTCAAGTAGTCATGCTGAGCACATGTCCTTTCCTCTCGTCTCTGTCTGATATTTAGTTTGCGAGCTACATTTTCGTCTCTGTTCGATGTATGGTTTGCGAACTACACTCGCTAGTGCTAGTGGGATGTGGAATCCAAATTTATTTGCATTAAAAACAAATATTAAAATTTTACGCCATCTGTTGGGTAAAACCATTAAACGAAATATGATCCAATTCATTTTTTTCATAAGGGTTTAATCTAACCAGATCTAACCTCTGGTTTCAAAATAGTATACTAGAACAGTAGTGCATACATAAACCCAATGCTTACAATGCTGCCAAAGCGAACCAATCAGTTCGTGCAAAACAAAAGCAATACAAGCATAAACAACGAAAGAAAAACAAAGAAAGCAGCAGGCACATTATGAGCAGCTGATGATTGATTTTCTTATTTAAAAACATGCATTTTTCTTCTTATATTTTACTATTTTGTGACTTTAATATAATAGTGACAAAGTCTAAAATTAGATATTCATTCAGCGCAGGATATATCTGATATTTTAGTATATATATTATCTTTGAACAATGCGGATTCAAGACTGTAGGTATACCCTAAAGTATTCGTCAAAAAATTGCCTAACCTTGAAAAAATCTGTTAAAATGACCCCATACAAACCGCGCTGTAAGACGTAATTCTACGTCAAAATTATATTTACAAAAGTGAAACATTTTGGTTAAAGTAAATTCAAAGTTCGAGGTAAATATTTATGTGATTTTATACAAAAATATTTTGCAATGATTTCGCTTTTACAGATTTCCGCTTGCGTTTTGTTTGAGTTCAAACGAAGCTGTTGACACAGAGATCCGTCGGCAGAAATGAGTTTATGGTGGATTGAAATGATCGCCAAGTTTTGGAATTGGTCGCACCTAAAATCTAACTGAATGCATGTTTTTATCTAAACATTAGCATACTTTTAGGGAATTCTCAAATTAAGTTTTGGTAAACGTAGAAAGCAACCTGAGTTTAGTTGCGTTTTCTCCTGCATTATTGTACTGGAAACCCAACCGTTAATATTGAGTTCAAGGCCAAAACGCAATTTTGTACTGGAAACGCAAACTAATAAGGAGTTGAGATACTTGCATGCAACTTGGTCAACATGTTTACATGAACCCAAGGAGCTGCACTATTGGAATATTTTTGGAATCTAACCAAAGACACGCCTACCTCCCATACAACACAAAAATTAAAAACAGCATAAATAAGCTCATAATTAACCTACAACAATAAAATTAGATATGTATGGCTTCTATATCAAAACAAACATGTTTTCGAAAAATTAATTTCATCCGCTCATGGACACGCCCACCTCCCATACAACCCAAAAATTAAAAACTCAATAAATAAGCTCGTGTTTAACTTACAAAGATAAGTTTCATTACGTATATATCTTATATCAAAACAAAAATGTTTTGAAAAATAGGTGTCATCCGCCCATGGACACGCTCACGGATACGCCCACCTCCCATTCAACCAATAATTGAAAACTCAATAAATAAGCTCATGTTTAACCTACAGAGATAAGATTCAGTTCGTATGTATTTTATATCAAAACAAATATGTCTTCGAATCGATGTCATGCACCTACGGACACTCCCACTTCCCACACAATACCAAAAATGGGAAACTCTATAATTAAGCTATGCTTAATCTAATGAGATAAAATTTGATACGTTTTCTAACAAAACTACGATGAGTTAAAATATTGGGCGTAATCCGTTCACGAACGCGCCTATCTCCCATACAACCCACAACACCGAAAAAACTATCAAGGCATTATTCTGTGATGTAAAAGAATAAAACTTAGTATGTGTAAATTTTCCATCAACATTAAAATGCATTTAAAATATGGGCTTCATCCGCTCGCGTACACGCCCATTTTTAACACTATTACTCTATTTTGAAAACGTGGGTTTAGGGTATTTCATAGTCGGGCTAGACCGATTTTAGTCTTTTTTAACTTGTTCTAAAATAGATTCGACTTTTTGAAACAAAAAGATTTCATTGATTGCAATTGGTTTTAAAAACTATTAGTCATTTGAAATAAGTGAAATTTGTAAAATTTACAAAAAAGAACATATGTTTAGAGGGCCTATATTTTTTGACATGTTATCAGTTTTGAAAAATACTTGAAAATCTCTCTTTAGCGTCAAAAATACAATTTCACCCATTCATTTCATTTCATCAAAAACAACCTTTAAATTTAAGCCGTTAGTCATTTGGGTCGATTTATAGAATATCGCTATTATCACCACGGTTACCAACAAATTTGAATTATAACTATTCAGACACATCTACATGGTACAATCCGTTACATGACACCTAAAACAAATTTTTATGTTTACTCTAGGCGACTCCCACAACAAAAACTTAATCAAGTTCATAAATATATAGATAAATCTAACAAATAAATCGAATAATTAACAGCAAAAATCTGTTGTCAAAATAATAATTAATAATAATTAAATTTATCAAATATATGAGAGTAAATATATTTAAAGAATTATACTTTTTACTTCCACTGAACGAAAGCCTATTCAGTACATTGCGGATTATTTTGTTAATATTTGTTTTCTTGTTGTGGAACTAAAATAAGGCAAGCGGAACAAGCCATTCAACTAATCCTCATGTAATCTGCAAATGAACTCGCTTTCAATTCTTTATGTAACCGTGTGTGAATAAAAAAAAAAAAAAATTCACTAAGCTTTGACGTTTCTAATATTTTCTTATAAGTCTTTTGGATATGTCTTTTACATCGAATTTGGGGCACACTTTCTTAAAAATATAGAGATAGTGATGAGACTTGTAAGCTATTTGGAATTTTGTTTTCCGGTCTTCAGCAAAGTTGTAGCTATTGACATGGAAAAGAAAAGCTGGGAGCAAACTTTTACAAAAAAACTTCACCGAAGCCTAAAAATCGCAAAAATGGAAAACATTGTTATTTTTACCATTTTTGGTCCATATCTTTCAAACCGTTTTGAATTTTGGCAAACTATAAACAACGAATTTGTAGACAAGTAAAAACTAAACAACTATTTAGAACATGTCAATTGCATCCGAGTGCTCCTTGATACCGTTTTGGACCTGAAAGTGTGACATATTTTCAAAAATAACCATAATACCATCCACCATTATAATCAACAAAGAGATAATAGGTGTCAATTTGATTTTCGTGGATTTTTACGCAGAATTACTTCTTACAGCGCGGTTTGTATGGGGTTCTTTTTACATATTTTTTCAAGCACATGAAACGTTTCTGAGTAATACTTTAGGGTATACCTACAGCCTTTAATACTCATTGTTCAAAGATAATACATATATTAAAATATCAGATATATCCTGCGCTGAACGAATATCTAATTTTGGACTTTGTCACTTTTATATTAAAGTCACAAAAATAAAATATAAGAAGAAAAATGCATGTTTTTATATAAGAAAATCAATCATCAGCTGCTTATAATGTGTGCTGATTTCTTTGTTTTTCTTTCGTTGTTTATGATTTTGTTTTGCACGAACTGATTGGTTCGCTTTGGCAGCATTGTAAGCAGCATTGGTCCGCCCCGGGCGGCAATATTTTAGGGGCGGCACTGAAGCTTAATAACGCCTTTTACAAAATAAATATGTGTACAATATCATTTTAAGGTGTACAAACAAAAGAAAGAACTAAACTTAATGAATAAATTTGGCCACCACTGTAAATGTAACTATATTTATGAGCTTCGTATTGAGCACAACCAAAATATAAAATCGTTTTTCGAGTATCGAAATTAGTTGCCAAAGAAATAAAAAAATATATAATATTTAGGCATGTGCGAGAAGTTGAATTTTCGAGTAACTCGGCTGCGACTTGAAACTCGTATTGAATAACTGGTATTTTCGAGTCTCTCAAAGTTTTTTGAGTTTTTTAGTGCATCAGTGGAAATGCCCAGTAGAAAAGTGGTTTAACAGAATAACGTTTTTCAACTTAGGTATATTTGGTAAAAATAGCTGTTTTGTGCTTTGATGTGTTGAGTGTGGGAGAAAGGCGGAATTTTCGTTTGATTATGGCGAATTGTAAGTTCAGAGTGCATATTGAGAAATAAGACTTATGCGTATAATTTTAAGTCGTATCTATTATATTTTTTTGTGATTTTTGAAGGGATTTCACTGTTTTAATAAAATCACTTTGGAGAGGAGTAAGACGTGGTCTAAACTGATTTAGGTCATTTTCTAATTTAATAATTTAATTATTAATTTTGAAGAACTGATTTTGAGAAATGACCACAAGGTCATGCTCTTGCTGAAAAACACGCAATTCTTACTCCTTTGATTCTCCTGAATGATAAGTTGGAATGTAAACTGCATGAATTCTGTCACGAAGAAATTGACAAGGAAGAGTTTCTCGTTGAGAGAAAAATACTTCAGAATATTGTTTCTATTGCTCACAAAGAAACTGATTCTTGTATGAAAGGTCCACTTGAACTTTTAAAATTTATTTTTAAATTGAGTCTAGAAAACGCAGTTCCAAACATTGTTATACTGTTACGAAAGATGCGTACTAACCATACTAACCATTGCTGTTAGTATTGCCACTTGTGAGAGGAGCTTTTCAAAGCTTTTATTCATAAAAACCTACTTTAGAACTACAATGAGTACGTCTCGCCTACAAAATCTTGCCATATGATCTATAGAATACAAGTTAAGTAATGAAATAAACTTTGACAATGTTTAACGATTTTGCTAATAAAAAAACAAGAAAAATAATAATTTAATAAAATATTAAATAAAAAAAAATTGTATTTGTATAAATTTCTTTTTCGGTGTCATTAAGGAATAATTTTTTTTATCGTTGGCCTAATTCTAATATGACGTAAGTCAACATAAAAGCGATTATTTACGTTTAAGGGGACTTGACGCCTTCAAAATTTTGTTTATTTTAATGTTTTAAAATGTGTATAAGTTCAATGAAAATAAGATATAATTTTGAAAAATTAAAAATATATTTTATGGAAAAATATTACTATTATTATTAAAAATATTAATATATTATTATTAGAATTTTAGAACACTTTATTCTTTCCTGTTTTTTCAAAATCAAGTTAATTTAAAGTTGCTTGGTTTTGTTGTATAATCTATATAATTAATAGGCTAAGGTTTTTTTTGTGACTTCAACTCCTCCCAGACCAATGGACCGATTCTATCGATTTAGATGTCATTAAATCAGGTTTAGGCTGTTTATGTGCAAACCACTTTTAAAAATTGTGATTTCACTTCAGGCGGTTCCCAACCTTTTAAAACAGGAATAAAATTTTTGTACAAAAATCCGTTATTTTATCGATTTGAAATTTAGTTTGAGAAGAGCTTATGAATTGATCGAATTTGAATTTTTTTCAAAACTAAAAATTTTTAACCAAAATTATCTTTTATGCATTCCTCAAATGTCATTTGTCCGAAAAATGCAGTTCCAAAATCAAAAATTCCACTTTCCGAGCAAACAAGTCAGTCAAATTTTTACAGTTTTCAATTTTTTTTTGTTTTTCTAAATTTTTGTTTAATTTTCTTTGAAATGTGTTGGGAATTACGGTTATTATCTTGCCATATGTATTTTTAATGAATTTTCTTAATATTTTCTTTAGTTGTTTAACGTGTATTTTTATCAAACGCCAAGACAGAGAAAAAAACTCTCTGAAATTTAAAGTTCTGTATTTGGAAGCGAATATCTCTGCCACTTTTTAAAAAATTTCATTTATTTCTTTTTTGTATTTAATTGCAATTAATTGACTTTAAAAAAATAACACAGTTTTTACCGTTACTTTATTATTTATATTTTAATCATTGCCTTTAAAAAGATTCCAATAAAATGAATGTTTCCTCAAAAAATGTATTCAAAATTGTTTTTGTTGTAAAAATAAAAAAAATTTCAAATTTGCATTTTTGATTTTCTTTCATTGTATATAGTTTATTTAAGACGAATTTGTTTTTGTTTGACAGAAAAATTGAAAAATACTATGTGTCATCGAAAAAACAAGGCTACCTTTTATGCATTAAAAGTTAAACTAGGCCTTTTATTTTTTCAGTCAATAATATAAGTTAAAATTTGACTTTTATTTTTTCAGTCAATAATAAAAGTTAAACTATGACTTTTATTTTTCCGGTCAGAAATATAAGTTAAAATTTTACTTTAATTTTTTCGCAGTGCAACACAACTTTCTTAACAGGAACCTAACCACTTGAAGATGAAAACTAAATGGAAAAAAATTATTTTCGGCGTCCTTGGCTACATTTTTATCACTTATTTACTGGTAAAATTAATTCATTTGAGTGAATGATTTGGATAAGATGACAAATGTATTTAAAAAATTAGCAATACTCTTTTAACATTTTTGAGATGCCAACATAAAAATCAAATTTTAACTGTTATTTTTGACTCAAAAAATAAAAGTCATATTTTAACTTTTATTTTTGACTGAAAAAATAAAAGTCAAATTTTAACTTATATTTTTGACCGAAAAAAAATCGGTCAAAAAATAACTATTACTTTTGACTTTTTTTATAAAAGTCAAACAAATAAAAAGCTTTTATGATTATTATTCCTTAGCTTACAAGCATCGCACTGCTATATTCAAATATCGAATACACAAATTCTTTCTGTCTGACTTTTTGAATTCAAATTTCGATAATAACTGTTATTTTCGGTCCCTGCTGGAGAGTATACTAATATTTTTGTAATAATTTCCAAAAAACAAAAATTCAAGGAACTTATCAAGATACATGGTTTTGATAGATAATTACTTACAAATTTTCAATTTAATCGAAATTTTTTTCAAGTGACGACAGTGTACGCTGTTTTTTATTATATTCGATACGTTTGAAGAAGAAGATGTGAATAAGAAAAAATTTTCAAGAAATAATTTTTCGCATAAAATTTTACTTCGTTTAAGTAAAGTGCTGAAAAGTACTGAAGTTACTTGGTTTTGTTGTAACCCATTTTATTCTAATCAAGGCATTTCAAGTTACTTGTTTTATTTTTTTTTAATATTAGTGTTAAGAAATTAGATAGGCAAAAATGGATTGAAGTTTTTCGTAGACTTTTTGCTCAAGATTTTAAAACATGATAGAACAACAAAACCATGGGTTTAACACGGGAAAAATGAGAGCATAAATAGACTCATGCGCGCGTTTTGCTCCATTTTTTCCAAATTTGCGTCGTATTAGAAATAGGTTGATAATATGTATATTATAATTTTTTTTTTATATAATTGAGAAAAATGAAAGACCGCGTTAAATATTATATCAAAGATCTTTTTTTTTTATTGCATATGAGAGGGGCGGTAAATTTGGAATCCGCACCGGGCGGCTTAGCCTCTCGGTACGCCACTGTTATGTTCAAATCAACCAACAAAAACTATTAAAAATACAGTTTTCAAGATAGAAAGATAAGATGCACAGTTCCTTAAAAATTATTCTAATTATTAAAATTAAATTTTGTTCTCAATCACCTGGGCAAGTTTGCTTTGAGAATAATGTAGATAATGAGAATGAAACAAATTTCTGATATCAACTTGGTATCACTGTAATATTGTAATACTGAGATATGTATGGTCAAAGATCATATAATGTATTATATGATCTTTGGTATGGTAGCATTAATGGTGGTATTTATGGTGATATTTATAAAGCAGTCAAATGTAACAGACCTACTAAGTTTTAATTTCTAATTTCTATAAGTTTTAATTTCAATGTGTGTAATTATTTTTTGTCATCATTTGATTATCAGCAATAAAACTGGTCAAGCGCCGCCACTGACTGGACCTACATACATGTCTTATTTCGACTAAGAACTGCTAAAGAATTATTGCCATAAATAATTTTATGGCAATAATTCACATGGTGTAATTCTCTCCCTTATGTGAATTATTGTGACGGCTGATTATGTGGCAATAATGCACATGGCTTTAATTCTCTACCTAATGTCATAATAAATCCCGAGACGTAAATGCACAGTTCTGATACTGCATGATATTATTTTTGCTAAGTGTAATGGCAATAATACACACAGCTATGTGCATTATTCCCACAAGAATTATTAATGCCAACTTATGGCACTTATACACTTTATATGTGAATTATTCCCATTATCTCTTTATGGCAATAATTCACTTGGAATTAATACCTTTTGTCGTGCGGACTATTGCCATAAGGAGTTTTATGATGAATTATTATCAATAATGATCACTTGCTTATGGCAATAAAGCACATGGCAATAATTATCAACACCATGACACCCATGTCTTGTTCCCACCTTAGTTTTGATATAAAAACTCCCACGCTAAGTTTTATCGCTTAAGGTCAAGTACAAACCTTTTTATAGTTCTAAATATTTCAAACATTTTGAGTTGTATGAGAGGTGGGCGTGTTTGTGGGCGGTTGACTCAAATTTTGTACAAAGCTTAGTTAAAGTTTAAAACGTTTGGTTTAGTTTCCTGTAGCTTAAAAATAAGGCTCTTCAAAAAGCTTTCAATTTTGGGGTTGTAAAGGAGTTGGGCATCTTAGTTTTGATTTTAAATACATACGTATAAAATTCTATTTCTGTAGTTTAAATACAACCCTCTTTTTAGTGATTTAAACTTTGTGGTTTTTATTTTCTTACTATATTTTGTTTAAAATGAATGTTAATTTAAAAATAAAATAAAAAAATCACTGCGATTTAAAATTAAGAAGACATGCCCGAATAACATGATTTCACCTTATTTTGGGAATGGGGAATCGAAATGGGGACTTTTTTAAGTGTTCAGCATGTTTTCATACTGAAAACTTAGATCATAATAAAGATTTTTCAGGTTTCCCCTATTTTATGGCTTGTAATTTTATATAGTTGGCTTTTTCGGCAAGTTTTATTTTAAAAAGTTGTTCAGAATGTATCAGGCTTTATTTCTCCGAATCTTTTCACCTTCAGACTTCTAAGCTTGCTATATTATGTCTACTTTTTCTTTTCGAGACAGAAATATAGCAACAATTTAATTTTTTGCTTTCAAATTTGTCATAAATCATCAAAACTTGCTATTTTTTTATATATTAAATGTGTACAAAATGTATTTCTGTTACTCTTCGTAATTTTTGACAATTAAATTCCAATGCAAGTCAGCGAGCAATGAATGAAGTTTTTTCCAGAATATAAATGTTCTAAAGGAGCAGCAATCAATCAATACCAATTCATAACATTATACAATAAATTATGTGCAAAAATCGAAAAAAAAATTAAAATATTCAAAATTTAAACCTTTTAAAAATTATTAGGTATAATTTTTAATCGATTTTTTTCTTGTATAACTTAGTATTCAACTCCCTTAAATGCTTTAAATCATATAATTAACATTAACTAATTTCAGCATTAACGGCAGAAAAATGATGGTTTAATAGAAGAAAGTTCTGAATAAATAAGAGAAGGCTTCACAGAACTCATACACATGCACACACACACACACTTATGTGCATATCACCGCGGACCTACTTTTATTCATATTTTGACTTGCTGAACATCGACATTTCATTGAATCTACTCGTACAATGAAAATGTCACCAACAATGGGTGAGACAATTAGAGCATGGCTTTTGTCTGCCCTTATGGTGCATGGAGCAGTAGCCGGAAATCCTGATGCAAAGCGACTTTATGATGATCTATTGAGTAATTACAATAAGCTTGTTCGGCCGGTGGTAAATACAACAGATGTTCTAAAAGTTTGCATTAAGCTGAAATTATCACAGTTAATTGATGTGGTACGAGTACATTTGATTCTCCATTTTCTTGCATCAATAGTTAACACTAAATCTCTTTCAGAATCTAAAAAATCAAATTATGACCACAAATCTTTGGGTTGAGCAAGTATGTCTTATTGTCTTGTAGTTGAAAAGGTTAAGAAATTTAATCCTATTTAATTTTTCAGTCCTGGTACGACTACAAGTTGCGATGGGAACCCAAAGAATATGGAGGTGTGCACATGCTACATGTTCCTTCAGATCATATCTGGCGTCCAGATATAGTATTATACAACAAGTAAGTAACTTGGCTGTGACTGTATTCGAAAAGTTAAAGAACTTTTGAAAAGTCTGTGAAAGTATTCCCCATGCAAAATTTTATTTGTATTGAATTCATAAAAAAAAATACTAGTTATAAAGTATAAGGACAATAACTTTTATGTATTATGATGCTACATAAAGTCCGTTAGTATTTTAAAAAATATCTCAAAATGTTCGTAAAAAGGACAATAAACTTTAAATGGATTAAAAAAAAAAAACACAAGGCAAATATAGCATTTACTATTAAAAATGCACTTATGTTAGAAATCGTCTATGGACATCACCAGAACTTAGGTATTATATAAGATACCATCCGGTTTTATTTCAATTTCAATGTTTTGCAAGATGTAAGGATTGTCATCGTACAATATTTTAACATAGATTCAATTATAGTTCTTATGTAATATATTTAGGTATATATGTTATGTATGTATATGTGAAAATTGTGTGAAGAAGAAACTAAAATTATGAAATATAAATAACACAAATATATTAGTGCCGATGGTAACTTCGAGGTGACACTTGCGACAAAAGCCACAATTTACTCTGAAGGATTAGTTGAATGGAAGCCACCGGCTATTTACAAATCATCGTGTGAGATAGATGTAGAATATTTTCCATTTGACGAACAGACATGTGTTCTCAAATTTGGCAGTTGGACATATGATGGGTTTAAGGTATGTTTTCGCAAAAGTGTTTTCTTATCCAGACAAGTTATCGATTCAAAATTATTTATTTTTCCAATATTCGTTTATTACAACCCCACGATTTCTAAATTCTTAACAATTTCTAGAAATTTTTCAAACACAATGAACAACAAAAAAAAAAAAAAACTTAATATTATATAAGCAGAAGTATATATTTTCCTTACCATCCCAGGCAAAAGCTTTTGAATGCGTTCATAATACATAAAAATACATTTAAAAAAATCAATACAGCATGCTATATATTAAATATACTATAGTATATACAGACTTATTTATTTTATCGCATTCTTCATTCGATATATAGCAAATATCGAAAGCTTTCGTCATACCAAAAAAGGAAGAATTGTGAAATCAATTATTTGAATATCTAACTCTTTCTTCTCAAAGAACTGTCTATACATCAAACACACTTCAAATTTACTTCATAACTTACAGTTCTTTGTTTAATCGAATTAAAATAAAAAGACATTTTTACTTCATTTCAAAGGAGAACGTTAAGTTTAGTTTAGTTTTTATTCAATTTGTTTTTTTTTTTTTTTTTTTTTAATATAATTTTGCTTAAGTTAACTCAAACTTATGTACATACTTAACCATGATCAGTTATATTTCTTTTTATTACCTTACTTAAAATCTTTTTAAATAATATTTCAATGCGTAGACTTGGATTAATTTTTTTGTTTGAGAGTGAATGGTGATTTGATCTTCTTAATAATGGTGTACAAATTATATTCTTTAACAAAAATATTATTATACACAAAACCTATAATACTTCGTCTATTTAATTGCAGTACTTAAAGTTGATATAATTTGTTGAATTTAAAATAATGAAATATTTTTTTATCAAATAACACAACACATTTTAACAATATATATTTAAATTCCACGCGGAATACAAGTTATAGGATAATGTATTCATTATATCATGTTTTATTTTTCTTCGATATTAGGTATCCGTTAAATAAAATTAAACATCATGTACATCCTTACTTAAGCCTAACATAATTTATGACTTTTGAAATTCTATAAATTCTGTAAAGAAAATTTTTTTCTTGGAGTATTTTTTCTTATTCTCTACAAAAAAAAAATATATATATATATATCTGGGTTTAATCACTGGCTTAATCACAAGTGATCGACGATCGAATTCGTAAGTGAAGTAAAAATTTCAAGTATTATTATGTCAAAAAAAAAAAAAAAACAAAATAAAAAAAAAATATGTACCTACTTCGTATAGATTAAAACTACATCATTAATTTAGGGAATTGTTCAACATATTTTTCAGTGCTGATGGTCATTATGAAGTCACACTTATGACAAAAGCAACAGTCCATAGTAATGGATTGGTTATATGGCAACCACCTGCCGTCTATAAGTCATCCTGTTCAATCGATGTTGAATATTTTCCATATGACGTACAGACGTGTATCTTAAAATTAGGAAGTTGGACATATGATGGTTTTAAGGTGCTAATAATTATTTTTAAACTATTATCATATCTAAGAAATCCTTAAAAATTGCAATTCGTTGAAAATCATATATATTTAATCGTATTTAATTTGTTTATAAGAAAGCGGAATGTTCCTTTAAAATAGCGTTTGTATATTATAATTTTCATAGAAAATGAGAAAAATTTTGTGGATACTATAAAACTTTTAAATTAGTTTCATCGATTAACATTACAATATAATAGCTTAACGTTAAATAATTATTTTTGCAATTTCATAAGAATATATAAAAAAATCCACAAAGTTTATATCGAATGAAAGTGCCATGTTCATAGTTAATTTGAATATTCAATGAAATTGCTTTTTCCATTGAAATGCATGTTTATGAAAATACTAAAAGTTTATTAAATTCGATAGGTGTGTATTGCATGTGTAACCTGCCTGCAGAGATTCAGAGAAACGTGAAATTAAAAGCATGCAATTTTCACTTTTTACAACGAAATTGTAAGCCTTGTACATATGTTGTCCCAAGGCAAAGATCTATTTTAATAGTTGACTGTGCATTTTTGATTCGAATATCGATTTTTTTTTATTACATTTTTATATTTTTATAATTTCACTAAAATGGAATGCAATTAAAAAATAAAGAAAGACATTTTAAATATTACAAAGATTCCAAATTCCAGAATTCAAGAAACATTGATCATATTTCTATTAAGATATCTTGCTTTAAAGTTTTCTTACTTCAATTAAGCATCTCTGTTTTGTGTCATAACTTGACTTGAGAATATCTTTAAATATCCTTATTTGGTTTCTATAAAGCAGAGAAGGGCACATTTTCAATTCTCTAGCACACGTGTTTGGAAGCAAAATGCTGCTTGCGCGACGTCAACACACGTTCACTATAAGCTACTTCGTGAGGCTTACGATCGTGTGCATTCGACTGGTGCTTTGTTTTTATTTTGGCAGCAAATCAAGTCAGTTGTTTTTCAGCTTTTGTTGACATAACATCTCTTTGCGCAATTTTTTAAAATATAGCGAGAAAATTAGTTAAATAAATCTTCGTTTTTCTCTGCTTTACACACAATCAAAGAATGTGATAGTATGTGTGTGCCCACTACTGCTATAAAGACATATACCACAAAAATAAATATATATACTCAGTTACCATAACTCAGTTATCTAAAGTGGTTATTACTTTTGACACTTAAATGTTACTCATGAATCTATTTAACCCATTTTAGTCCGCTGGTAGATTTCCCGACCACTGACTTTAAGACTAATTTCTGAAAAAAATATCAAAAATATTTTCAAATTCTTTCTGCAAAGACATAATTTGGTTAAATGGAAATTCAGAAAAAAAATAAAAATTTCCAAATTTTCCATTTTGCATGAAGAGGCAATATTTTTTAATATTTTTTCCATAAATTAATTTTAACGTTAGTGGTCGAAAAATCGACCAGCTGACTAAAATGGGTTAAGATAGGAGCAAAATTACTAGCCTTTTCTGAAAACTTGAACACGTTAAGCTTCTGCTCCTTTTGCAGTTAAAGCACAATTTTTTATCAGTAAATCGATTAATTGTAAGAATCGAAAAATTTATCAAGCACGAATAAAACAGCTTCGGTAAATTGAGAGATAAAAATTTTTAATTTTTTGTTAGTACATATTTTAAATATGATGCAATTACCTACCTCTCTTTGATGTTCAAATTTCTCTTTATTTTCAAATAAAACTTCGTTCAGGATTCATAACCATTAGTTTTTTTCAATTTTGACTTGAACTTTTTTTAATAAATATGCTTGAAAACAATTATAAAATATATTTACTTAAAATCCTCGGAATACCTGAATAGCATGGTTGCTAGCATGGTTGCTAGCATGGAAATGCTCCATAATAGAGTGCTTAGAAATCGAGAGACGTTTCGATTTGTTAACAAAGACAAATATAAAGTCCATCTGGAAATAATACAAAATACTAAACCATCAAAGACCGAATTTATTAAAACATCGTTTTTTTTCACACATGCAGTTCAAATTCAGTAAATTTAATTGTGATTCTGTTTGTTGAATGCTGTCTTTCTTTTTTATTAAATGTTGTGAATTAATGTGCATGATAACCAATAGCATGTTAAGAAGTTTCTCATTCGGCTTCATTACTTTTTCAGTTTAAAAATACACATTGGTTTTTTTATACACATCGTTTTTTTAATCATCTTATGAAATATAGTGTTTTTTGAAGAATATCAATTTCAAATGCCTATTATGTCATGCATGTTGTTTTCCAATATTTAAATTTTTTGGAATGATTTTTATTGTAAAATGTACATCCTTTTTATGATGCATATATAACTCGTGAGTTGTTATAGTTCAAATTTTGCAACTTTTCCTGAAGATCTTTCAAAGAATACTTTTCTAATAAAATTCAAACAAAACAAAAATGGAATTTAAACAAACTTTAATTTGAATATTATCTATAGACATCAATAGCCACATTATATGTCTCGAAACGAAGACATTATGTATATTTGTACATTTTCAATGAAACTGTTAATTTCGAAGTGCAGTGAGATACCGTTAATAACAACAAAGTATGAGATTCAGTTCTACAAACCTGCCTTAAACTTCTGAAACATTGTTAACAATAAGAAACTATATATTGAGCGCTATCTTTCTTCAAGTGTGAAGGTCTTAAGCAAAACAGAAAATTTAATATTCTATTTTTGGTAGCTGATACCACAATTGAAGAGTCGACGTACTAAGCGTCAATTTACTGATCAAGTTAGATTTTTCCACTGACTGAAACTTTCAAATGCCTACATTTGCACCTTTTCACTCAATAAAAATTTTTTTATAACCTGGTGCAGTAAATATAATGGGAATCCTCGAAAAAACATTTCACATAGAAATGTCACTTACAACGTTATTCGCGTCGACTCTGCAATTACATAAAAAAAAAAAAAACAAATTGGCCATTTCAGCCCTTGAAAGGACTTTGACCGAGCTTCTTATGATCAATTGTGCTGTGTGTGTTATTAAAATGTTTGCACACAATTGACCGAGAACTGGACCTACATGTTTTATGCCGACTCCGAACGGCTAACGTTCATGGTCTCAAGAAACTTTACATGGCATTGTTTACTCTCTGAGGTTTGCCATTGTCTGCAGAGAGGTGGTAACCGATCAGAAAAATTTTTTATTGAAAAAACTTTTCGCCGCGGCTGGGGATCGAACCCGGGCTCCGAGCATACTAAGCCACACACTTAACCTGCATGCCACGGTCACTACCTGCAATTACATACGAGTCGTTGAAATACCTTCTCATGTCTGAAGTACATAGCATGTTTGGTAGTTTATTAAGTACTACGGTGAGTGTGACTTATAAAAACGCATTTGTATACCGTCGGTTATACGGGTCATCAACAGCGAGTGAATTCTTTAGTAATAGAATTAAAAGCCAATGCACAAGTTGTACCATACATATGCATGTATGTATGTGTCTCACACATCTTTCATAGTATCAAAAGACGGTGCTACTGCAAAATGTATATAAACTTCCTTACTTACTAAGGTGGCCATGACAACCCCGTTGTCGGGTTACGCCCGACTTCATCAGCTCTCGTCAGGCGTCTCTGCTTTGCGCGCGCCGTCTCCAATCTCTTTTAACCAAGCGCGGTAAGGGCTTCTTCAGTCACTCCATCGGCTTTCGCCTCAAACACCTTTTTCGCTGGAGCTTCTTCATCCATACGAAAGACATGACCCAGCCAACGTAGTCGCTAAATTTTTATACGCTGGACAAAGCCAATGTCATCGTAGAGCTCGTACAGTTCGTGGTTCATTCGAATGCGATAGTCGTCGCCAAATCGAACAGGACCAAAGATTTTGCGAAGAACTTTCCTCTCGAACACCCCAAGAGCGGCAGCATCTGTTTGAGTTACCATCAATGTCTCAGCACCATAGAGAAGCACAGGTATGATGAGTGTTTTGTAGAGTGTTAGTTTTGTCGATCGAGAGAGGGCTGTGGAACCTAATTGCTTACTTAGCCCGTAGTAGCACCTATTAGAAATTGTTATTCTTCGTTTTATCTCCAGGCTGACATTGTTGCTGCTGTTTACGGCGGTGCCAAGGTATGTAAACTCCTTGACAACTTCAAAGTTATATTTGCCTGCTGTAACAAGTGAGCCTAGACGCTGCGCTTCCCTATTTGCAGACAGCATATACTTTGTTTTTCCCTCGTTCACCGTCAAACCAACTTTGGCTGATTCCTTTTCGATAGTGGCGAAAGCAGCGGTTACATCTCTCTTGGTTATGCCGATAATATCGATATCATCAGTATACGCAAGGAGCTGGACACCTTTGTAGAAAATGGTATCATTTCGATGTACACCTGCCTTTCGTAGGATCCCCTCCATGATGAAATTGAAAAGATCGCATTAGAGAGCCTTATCAACTTTGCAGGTATACCGAACTCAGACACTGTTGCGTACAGGCTATTCCGAATCGGGCTATCGAACACAGCTTTGTAATCAACAATGATTTGTGTCAATTTTATTTTCGTAGGTTTTCTCCCGGATATGGCGTAGTGTAATTATCTGGTCTATGCTGGACTTGCCAGGACGAAAGCTACACTGATAAGGTCCAATCAGTGTTTTGGTATGCGGCTTGAATGTTCAGATTGTCGGGTCTCCTTTCTTAAGTATAGGACAAAGCACACTGAGATTCCAAGCGTCAGTCATACTTTTCGCTAGCCATATTTTGCTGCCGCCGTCGGTTATAAACAATTCAGCAGGCAGGCCGTCAGCACCTGTGGCTTTTAGGAAAAAAGCCTCCTTTTCTTGTTTATTGGTTTCACATTAAGAAAGAAGCCAGTTTTTTCTGAAAATGCCGACAACTCTTGTTAAAAGACTATACTTATTTTCTATACAAAGCCGTTTTATCTTTCTTGCCAACGATAGTGCACTGGATCATATAGATCTGATCAAATCGGCTTGAGTTAAATTAAAAAACTAAAAGCTGTATTCCTGTTGGTAAGAAATGATGGTTAAGACAAAATTTTTTTATATACAAATTTAATATGCTTATTTTATACAAACTAAATAGAGAAAAAAAGACCAAAATTAAAAAACCAGTTAATTATTTTGAAATTATTTGGATGTTTACAGAATGCTTGTTAGTATTTTATTGCATAACTTTACGTATTTTTCTGAATTATTGCATGCAATTTTGAGCATTTAATTAAACAGTTTTTATATATAAGAGCTTGAAAATCATTGAATATTCAAATTTTTTTAAATTATTGTTTAGTAAACTTATGTGCGTTTATATTTTATGTTCGTTGCTGTTGTTACTGTTAATAGGAATTAAATAAAAAATATAAAACTATCTTAAAAAAAAAATAAAAACAACAACTATTACGTACTAGACCAATACATGTTTAGGAAAGCTGTTATGTTTATTTGAAAACAATGACATGACAATAAAACGCAAATAAAATATTATATTGTACTCACATATAGCCAAAAAAAAAATCTAAAGAAATATATTCTTAAAAATTATTCTTACTATTTAATATTATTTAGACACGCAGGGTGTATAATTAGTTATGATCGAATATCTCATATAAAAAATGTAATATTAGTCAATAAAAAATAATTAAAATGTGTTATTTTAATTATTTTAAATAAATTTCAATTTTATTTCAATTTAAATAAATTTCAAAATCTTTGAAAAAAGTTGACTATGGATGAATAGGATTCAGGTCACATCGTACCCGCGAATCTCATTACTTTTTACAAGTTGGGATTTGATTTTTTGTAAGCTTAAATTTTTTTTAAAGTAAGCCCGCCAAAACAAATTATTTAATACTCATATTGGCTAATTGGCGAATTTTAGTTCAGTGATGAATTCCATCTATAAAAATTTATAAAACCCGTTTAGGAAAATGTGAAATCTAATTTGCTTTTCTGTTTTCTTCTATCTGAATGTTTTCCTGTTTTTCTAGCAAAAGCAAACATTTAATTTCTTTGTCATCTGATTTAAAACAGATGACAAAAAGCTAAAACTGAAAACAATATATGAAAAAAACCCTTAAAAACAAATAAGGGTTTAAAAACAATAATTAAAAATAAAGTTCATTCACGGTATGAGAAGTATATAACAACGTTTTTAAAAAATAAAATAGAGCGCATAGGCACACATAAATAAAAATGCGACTTTCATCCTGATTTCCAAAAATTTTAAAAATTCGATTTTTTATTTATAGGATCAGCAATACAGGGAATTTTCGTTAATAACACAGTTTAAAATATTTCCAAAACAGTTTTCAATATTGTCTACAAAACAAATTAATATTTTAAGAATGAGTATAATATCTACAATTATAAAATAAATTTTGACAGTGTCTTTTTATAAGGTCTAGAATACTTTAGAAGAAATTTGTTGTTTACTGACCACTAACTAACCGTGGTGATAATTTTGAAAGACAATGGATTCGCATTCAGCGTTCCTTTTCGTAACTAGTGTTTGCTCAAGAACCGAATTCGTAAAAATTTAAACGGAACACTAAAAAATCCTTATACCCTAAAGCCTTTCCTACACAAGCTCCATTGAATTATTTGGATACTAATTGTTAGCAGGGCTGCCACTCTCAAACATTTTATTCTACCAAATTTCATCCATAAATTTACCAAAATGAAAAAGAATTTACCAAACACAAAACAAAATTATTCTTAAGTGTTTACAGTGTTAAAGAGTTTGGATTAGTCATGTTTGATAAATTCTAGGGTACTTTTTACATGGACCATGAAATCATCTAAGAAGGAAATGTTCCGAGGTGTTACTCTCCGATTTGATTCCTTTTCGAAAAAAAGGTCGAAATTTTGTTTGCGGGGAATGTCTAAATTTAATCGGGAGTCAAAATGATCTTATCACTTCAAGTTTTTTTTTTTTCTCTTCACCTCAGAAATAGTCTCAGAATCATAAAATGTAATAAAAAGATTACGAAAAACCTAACGTGATAGAATTATTTGAACTCCGATGCATTTTTGGCATGCATGATACCATTCAGTGAGGTTTATTTAAAACATTGTTTATATTCTATGTTCTAATTGTTTGTAAGTGTTTAAAATTTTTTATCTAAATGTAAAATGAAAGAATTGTTTTAAATTAATCATGAAGATGACTTCCAATGGAAGTCGAAATATTGGTTGAAATATAACATAAGATTAGTTTATTAAAAAAACTGATATTTTTAAAAGTCGAAGGTCGATTAATAAAGTAACAATTTTGTTTCTAAGTTAAAGAAACAATACATTTATACATATTTTTTAATTAAATTATTATTTATTATACGCTTGAAGATGTTTCATCGCTTTCCACATCGGTCATCTTCTTTATAATAAAAAAATCTAAACAGAAATAACATAATCGCTTAGTATCTAAATTTTAAGAAAATCAATTAATTTAAAATAAAAACTTACTTTTACTTATCCATCAATTTCTTCCCTAAATCGACGATCTTAGCAACTGACAAATTCAAATTTTTAACATTTTGCTTTACGTTCATTCGTGTAATTTTCACTCGATGCGTTCGTCTTTATTTGAAAGATTATTTTCAATCATAAGGGTGGTGCTCCACGATGAGCATAATTGATATAATTTTTCCTATCTATATATTTATATTCAAGTTCAAGTTATACTTGTTTAAAAATTATCAATCTCAAGCAAGCTTGGTCTTATATTTTTAGCAAGTATTTGAAATCTTTTTCAAGTACACTTGTGCAATAGAGTGAGTCGGTCTCCATACAAAAAAAAAAGTTTGAAAAAACCACCCCCTATTTTAAAGTTGACCTCGAGATGTTTCCAAAAACAAAAATATTTTTTTTGGACCACCGGAAAAACAGCCAAAATGGTCTTTTTTGCATAACTTAAGCATGACATGTCAGATCTTAAGAAATTATAGGTCGTTGAAGAGGGCTTAACGAGCACTACATTTTCGTTTTATGTCATTTTGACTTGGCGGCGTAGATTGTGATAAAACACAATAGCTATGAAACGTGTTTAAGCTTCGGTGTAAACATAGTATAAGATAGTGGCTGCATTCAAACAACATAACTCTTCTGGTTATGTTTTTTTTAAGTGTATAATAATCCACATTTTGCATACAAGAATTTTATCTATTTACATTAGGGGTATTCGCGATTCAGTGCAGTTGCCAGTGCATTTGAGGACTTGTGCAGTTGGGTTTCCGAGAACACACCACACTTTTAACTAATATTATAATTATGATTATTATCAAGTTTATTATTATGACTTAATTGACATTATAATTTATAATATAATTGGTGTTGTATCACTATTTCAAAGCTGTCAATGTACACAACTAATCAAGTCCTAAGTTTAAGGCTATAGTAGAAATATGATATGTAGATTTTTTACGTTCGTGTATTTTTTTTTTTAAATTGCACAAGTCCTCAACTGCACTGGGGAAGTGCACTGAATTTTGAATGCCCCTATTATAAATTTACAACACAAAACTTTTGTAGTTGAGTGTTAGTTATTGACCATATTTGTGTTTAAATTCAAGGGCATGATACAATAATAAGGTAGGCTCATATTAATATGGCTGCTCAAGTGTCTATTTTTACACAAACAATGCTGTGAGTACTATAAACGTCAAACGAAAAGACAACAACAACAATTAGAACAACTCAAATTCGAGCAGCTGATATTGACATCTAGCTCACTTCCTCTCCAATATGCGTCCTACCTTGTTATTATACTCTAAACCTGAAAGGTCAGGGTATATTAACTTTGTGGAAACGTTTGTAACGCATAGAACGAAGCGAGTCCGGTATAGAAAAGAATATATATTCTTGATCAGCGTCACCTCGTGAGTCGAGCTATTCATGTCCGTCCGTCCGTCTGTGTGTTGTCCGTAAACACAGGATAACAAGAAGGAGTTGAGATAATTGGATGAAACTTGGTGCACTTGGTCACATGGACCCAAGGATCTGCACTATTGAATATTTTTTGAATCATTGTTAATGCTTTTATTGTGCTTTCGCTATGGGAGGTGGGCGTATTTATAAACGGATAACTCCCAATTTTTGAACACACCTTATTTTTGGAATAAAATACATACATACCAAATTTCATCTCTCTATGAAAAACATAACCTTAATTATTGAGTTTTAAACTTTTTGGGATGTATAGGAGGTAGGCGTGTCCGTGAGCGGATGACGTCCATTTTTCAAAACCATCTTTTCTTTATTACAAAAAACATACGTACCAAATTTTATCTCTGTAGGTTAAACAGAGACTTATTTATTGCGTTTTCAATTTTTGGGTTCTATGGGAGGTGAGCGTGTCCGTGAGCGGATGACACCAATTTTTTTTAAGACATCTTTGTGTTGACACAAAACACATATACACCAAATTTTATTGTTGTAGTTTAATTATGAGCTTATTTATGCAGTTGGTTATGTTCAAGTTCTCAAGAAGCCTTAAATAGCAATATTTACTTTCTGAGATTTGCCATTTTCTGCAGAGAGGTGAATCAGAAAAATGTATTTCTATTGAAAAAACTTGCTGTCTGATGTGAGGATTGAACTTGGGTTGGCCCTGTTCGTTGACTCGTACGCCACACACTTATGGCCATGTAATGTAGGCGGTCAAGGGCACGGCACGGGCACGAATTGTTGTTGTTTCAATGTAAAAGGAAAATTTGAGTGAGTGAGCGAGGGAATATATTTTGACCACCGCAGTCACCAAATGATTCGACTATCGATACCAAATCACTGGACAAAACAGTGTTGCGTTGTGCAAATATTCACAATATTTGAGTTTCAGTATCAAAGTAGTGCATTATTGTATTAAAATAGTACACATTAAAGAAAAAAATGTATAAATAAACAAATAAAACTTAGTACACACCAAAACTTACGCTAGCAAACTTTTATTTATTTTACGTTTAAGTTAATTGGAATAACACCTGCAAATAAGAAAATAACGTGAAAGTGATTTATTAATTTATCATTAATGTTTTTAATATAAGGTTTTTATACTAAATTTGGAATGGCAGCACTTAAACCTTTCAATGGATTTGTCCATTATATTGGACGCATCGAGAAATTATTATTTTTTATTTTCCAACGTTTTTTTTAACTCCAATAGGTTGGTACTATAAAATGAAGTTGTACCAACATGACAAAAATAAATTTAAAGAGATATATAACGCAAAACACTATACTTCATAAGAAGAAGAAACCTTAAATTAGACATTTACCTTAGAAAAGATAAAACTTATAATCTATTATAATGTGAAAGTCAAATAGAAATAAGTAAGAATTCATAAAAAAAAGAAAACTCGTGCGTTGAGAACAAAGTTTAAACAAATTTTTAAAAATGTAAAATATACACTCCGCGTCAGCAGAATATGTTCACTATTTCAATGAGATAAAATGATTTTTTCTCACAAGAGCATAACAAGGTTATTTTTTATTAATGCCACTCGTCTGTGGAATTCTTTACCGAGTCATGTAAGAGCTTTAAGAGATATAACAAGATTCAGACGTGCCGTATTTCAGCATTTTGCTTCTATTTAAGTTTTTCTAGCCAGTTTTCTTAAAATCTATGCTTACCTTCTTCTTCATTTCTTTTCTTTTCAATTCTGTCATACTCTACTTCGATTTCTTCTATTTCTGCTTAATATTAAGATTTAAATTATTACAAGTATAGTTAAGGTTAGGTTAAGTTTATATTTTATTTTGTATAATCCAGAAGATTTTATCCCAACCTTGTACATTAAAAGAACGAAGTTCTTATCGTACTATAAATATAAATAAATAAAATAAAAAAAAAACTTCCCACTAGGAAAAGCGATCATCCCAAGATAAGTTCTTGGCACATACTTTTAGATTTGGAGGTCATGACCGTGCGTTTCCAAACGTCATATACTTTTTTGTATGAAACTACTATTACGGGGGTATTAATCTCTTTTTAACTTCCTTGTGGCAGTGACGAAGTGATTAGGCAAGATTCATTGTAGGTTTTTTAAGACAATGAACGAGAGATGCATTTTAACCTAATTCTATTTATTGATTTATAAGGTACTATTTAATTTATAAACTAAGCAATTATAAAACTAATACAATTTACTAATTTAGTATCAGTTGGCCAGATCATCTTTCAAATTGGGATCCCCATTAATCCCAATGTATTTGTGTACTTGTTCGGCGGTATGAGCTGCAGATAAGAGAGCATTTATTCGCAACTAAACTTCCAACTTTTGCCTGTCAGTGACAAAAATCAGGCATTAAGCTGCGGAAAACGCTAGTCTTTAAACCGTGCGACAGGTAATTAATAGTGCTCTGCTCCTAACAAGACATAAGAGTAAGAAAATACCACAACTTTATCTTGAAAGGCAGGAAAATCGGTTGAATTTTTGTAAGAATCACATCATTTGGAAGAGAGGATGGCATTAGGTAGTTTTCTCTAACGAAAATAAGTTCAGTTTGGATGGACCAGCTGATTATAACTATTACTTTCATAATTTGCGAAAGAAGAACCGATTTTGAACTCATCATCATAGCCATAGCCCCCCAATATCATATTTTGAAACTGATGAGCTGAAGTTGACGATACTAGACTAAAATTACTTCAGGTTCCAACATATGTTTGGACTCTTGGAAAGGATTTACCAACATAGTAACGCTCCTATTCATACGGTATGCACCGTTACAAGCTGGATCAGTGAACAAAATATTCAATTAATATCATGGACTCCAAACTCTCCGGACCTAAACATTATTAAAAAAGATTTGCGTTGGTTGTTTCGGAATGTGTACGAATCCGGTAGACAGTTTAAAAACTTAGAGTCACTCATTTCTTCCATTAAACTGGCTTGGAGTAAAATTTCCTTGAACTACATGGATCAACTTCAAGACTCAATTCCAAACCAGATTTTTCAAACTATATTAAGTAAAAGAAGCAGCACTCGTTATAAAAAATTATTAAATTTAACAAAAAAAAAAAAATAAGTAGAGATAAAATATAAAAGTTTTTCATATCGATTTTTTGAAATGAATGTGATGACCTATTCGACCTATTCTAATGACGCATCAAAAAGTGCATAATTTTGCTTTGCTAAAGCTTAAACAACAACAGAAAACTAACGGTTACTTTATTTAAAATTTCGCTTTACCTAATTTTTTTTAATAATACACTTAAGAGAAAACAACAACAAAAAGTTTTCTGCTATGCTAATTTTGGGAGAAAAAAATCTTTTATACATCATTGAAACAGCGAACCTATTCTGCTAACGAGGAGTGTATAAGACACCATACTTAAGTCTGAACATTCTTTTAAAGAAATAGAATAAAATAAAAATGCCTTCAAGGCAAAAGGCATTGATCACTTTATATAATCACTTTATATCATCACTTTATATAATCGTACAAATCAAGCATTACTGGTTTTGCGTGCAACTTTTAACTTTTATTCGGCAAATAAAATATAGCAAAAATAGAAAAGTATTTTTAAAAGCACACTTGAGCAATAAAAAACCCAAATTCATAAAAAAGTGGTATTAAAAATTTACTAAACAAAATATCATTTTGTGTTGAGGACATAAAAAAATAACAAATTGTACAATTGTATTCGATTATTACGTAAATGTATAGCTCTACACTTAAAATACCAACACAAAAATAAGAATTTAAATAAATTTACAACATAATATAAAGAAAAAACACTTAAATAGATAATGATTTTGAATTTCAAAAGCATTTATTAATTTATTATTTTTAGAAAGCATGTGTCTGTATTATGTGTATTTTCTTTAAAATTAAAATAACAGAATGTCTTTTTGAAATGAGCATGTTAAAACCTACCAATTCTGTTTGTTTTATTTTGAATTGTTGCAAGCTATTTATTAGTTTTTATTTTGTTTGTATGTCAAAATTAGTTCATTTTTTTTTAATTATGACGATGAAGTTATTCTAGTTTGTGAAAAAAATCTTATTCTAATAAAACGCAGGCTGAGAATATTATTATGTTTGATAAATTTTTATTTATATGATTTATCGATTATTGTGTCATTGTGAGAACTGAGGTCATTACTATTCAAAAGTACATCCTAGCATGCTATAATAATAAGGTAAGCTCATATAAATATGGCTGCTCAACTTCTAATTTTACACTTGCAAAACTGTGAGTGACACAAACGTCAAACTATAAAGGTAACAAGAACAATTAGATAAACTAAAATTCCAACAGCTGATTTTGACATCTAGCTCACTTCCTCTCCAATATGCGTCTACCTTGTTATTATATCATGCATCCTAGTTGCTTATCCTAGTTGCTTACTTTGAGGAAGATAAAAATGTTATTCATTATTTTCGGTTTTATTGACATTAGTTGGCCTCAGATTTTTTATGATTTCGGACTTTTTGTTTTTACGACTTTGATCGTGTTTTTATGCTCTGGAATCCAAACCACTTAAAGCATTATTGGCCCATGTTACACGATGTCCGTTTGTCCGATGGCCATGAACACTGTTTACTCTCTTGTCCGGTGGTTGGTTACACGACAGAAAATTTTGGTCGGACACATTTGACATTTCATTCAGTTTGAGTACCTTTTTCTACTGCACTTTATTTCGTGCACTTTGAAAACAATTACTTTTAATAGCAACGTTGCGTAGATACAAAAGTGATTGAATGCGGTATTTGTTTGTTGTTTATTCAACATGGGAACCGATATCGACTTGGTAACTGTAAATATAAGAAAATATTTATTATTAAATTTATAAATGAATTCCATTAATATATTTATAATTTTATTTACTGATTCTTGCAACACCACTTTCTTGTCAATATTTTTAATAATAGAATCTGCCAAAAATAAGGGTTAAAAACAACTATTTTTCCTTTATCTTATAGTAGGATAGTAGTACTTTTCTTTAAAAAAGCGTACTTTTTAGCTACTGAAGCGCATTAAATTTTATTTCACCACACCGCCACACTGTTCTGCTTGTTGTCTGCTGACATGAACAGCGGACAAAATGAACATATTTTGTCCGCCTTGCAAAAAGTTCCTCCGCTCTCACTCTCAATGTTTTCTGACAGTATCAGATTGAAAGCAACAACAACGGTCGGACAAACGGACATCGTGTAACATGGGCCATTCAAGTGGTTTATTCGAGAAAACACAGACTTTTCAGATTAATTTAGGAGAGAGATAAAAAAGTTTGAGAAAAAGTAAAGTTCTTAGAATTTTACGAAGAGTGCTTATTTTTTAAATTTGTAATCCTTTTTTTACCTCCCCACATAGGGAATGGAAAAAAACCTTAACGAACGGTTCCTTTTTGTTCGGTTCGAGAGAGCGCAATCTTTATTCAGCTTTATGCAAATTCAGCTCTTCTACTCAACCACAATCACAACCACGCAGAAGAAAGAGAGCGGAATAAAATGGAAGAGGTTGTGTTGTTTGATCAAAAAACATTATTTGTTGTGCTTTTTGATCGTGATCAAAAAACCTTACCTTATGTAGTGAATGTTAGCGTTGCAGAACATCAGCAAAAAAACATGTTGGCGCATGATACAATTTTTATTAAAGTCGCCGGCACACCTATATTTTATATGCATTTAAATGTTGATGAAAAATTTACACATACCAAATTTATAGCCGATACACATTGACAGCAACCTGCGACGAACAACAAACGTCAAACAATAGAACGCATGTCTTCTTATGTAAGTGTAATTTTTGCCTGCAGCACGACAAAGAGAGGATTCGACGACAAATGTTGCAGCCGCAGACTTCTAATTTGACAGCCTATTTCTAATTTGACAGCCGACAAAAGAGTACTCTGAAGTTTGTTTACGTTTTTGTTTTAATTTTATTCAAGCTAGCTGTGCATTTTTCGTTGTGTGAGTCTTGTGATTATTGTTTTGATAAATATAGTTTGAAAGCGAGTTAATAAATTAAATTAAATTCATCATAAATACAAAAATACAGATTGTTGCTGTTGCAATCATTATAATCAAGTCGTCGAGAACACTGCGACAATTCTCTCTGACGACTAGTTTTCGTTTTGTCGGTGGACGCAGGCTGCAGTCAATGTGTATCGGCTATTATTCGTGTAGCTCACAGTCAATGCTTTTATTATGCTTTCGCTATGGGAGTTGGGCGTGTTTATGGACGGATTACTCCCAATTTCTGAACAAACCTTAGTTTTGGTATAAAATACATACATACATACCAAATTTAATTTCTCTATGAAAAACATAACATTATTTATTGAGTTTTAAACTTTTTGGGTTGTATGGGAGGTAGGGGTGTCCGTAGGCGGATGACGTTCATTTTTCAAAACCATATTTGTCTTGTCATAAGAAACATACGTGCCAAATTTTAGCTGTGTAGGTTAAACAGAGGCTTATTTATTCCGTTATCATCGTTATTTGGGTTGAATATTGGACGGACGGACATCGATAGCTCGACTCACGTGGCGACGCTGATCAAGAATCTATATACTTTACCGGACTCGCTTCGTTCAATGCGTTACAGTCGTTTGCACAAAGTTAATATACCCTGACCTTTCAGGTTTAAGCCTAGTACTATGTTCGATTGCGTAAAATTTCACTGGCAACAGCCATTTATTTGTTGCGTGAAAATTTTGACAGATATTTTGTTGCGAACGAACAGCTGTTCATCAGTTTACAAATTTCGACAAGAAGCAGAAAATCATTTAAGTTCATTAATTTTTATTATTTGTGATTATATAAATACAAAATAAATATTTATACAAGCAGGCATGATGTGCTGTGTTGTGGAGCAGGACAAGTCATTAGTTTATGGCTGCAAGCTGGTGTATCCATATTTACAATTTCCAACAACTGCAATTATTAATTGCAAAACTTTAGAAATAGTACAAAAATATAATTTTAATTAGAAACATTGTTCGTTTGCTTGCCATTTTTTTATTTTAATGAATAATTGTCACTTTTCACGGCAAAATAAATGGTCGGTTCAATTAAATTGCCTTGAAAACAATGTTGCTAGTTGCATGTTGCGGAATATAGTAATAGATTTTCCGCAGCGAAGCATAGTACAGTTTTGACGAAAAAGTTGTGAAATGTTCATGGTTGTTTCACAGCTGTAATTTTTTGTATGGAGATTTGACTGGAATTTCACGTAAGCCGAACAGAGTTCTATGCTTTAGGGTATAAAAAGTATTTCAGATATTTTGGACAATTGGGCGTGGCAGCTGCCATACAACTTAAACACATTTTGTGCTTTATCTTAGATATAAAAAAGGCTTGAATAACGAAATAAAAGAAAATACATGACATGTGATTTCCAAAAAATATAAAAAGTGTCGGCATGATTGACCAAGTAGGCGTGGACTAAAATACATTTTGGGCTTTATCACAGGAATTAAATTAGCAGCAATAACGAAATTAAAGGTAGATATTTAATATGTGAAGAATGGGAGCTTTATGTTGTTGTTGCTCAATTGTTTATGTTGCTAACTTGTATGAAATTAAACACTGTTAGCCGGAGTCTTTAATACAAAATTGTAGCATGCGCCAACATGTTTTTTTGCTGTTGTTCTGCAAAGCTAACATTCGCTATATAAGGTAAGGTTTTTTATCACGATCAAAAAGCACAACAAAGCACATAATGTTTTTTGATCAAACAGCACCACCTCTTCCATTTTATTCCGCTCTCTTTCTTCAGCGTGGTTGTTATTGTGCTTGTGTTCGAGTCGAAGAGCCAAATGCGGAATAGAGAGAGAAAAATGTTTGAGTGCGCGCGATTTTTATTCGGTAAGTATAAGGTACGGTTTTTTCTATTCTCTGGTCCCCACATACAAGTTTTAGGGTACCGCACACTACAGACTTTTAATCGGCCGATGCCTTATGGTGTCTTATGCAAGTGCGCATACCTACCGATTAAACGAAAACCAACTATAAAATCAAGTGGAAATCTGACCTTCCATTTGATTTTTTAGTTGGGTTTCGTTTAATCGGTAGGTGTGCGCACTTACATAAGACACCATAAGACATCGGCCGATAAAGGTCTGAAGTGTGCGGTACCTCTTAAGGCCTACATTATGCAGTTTTCTCAAATTTCAAAATACCTTTCTAAAAATTTTCTTACAAGACATAAGTTTTTCGGGTTAATTTTAATAAGATAAGATAAGAAATCTTATATTTATACAATATCAGATACAGGAGCTAGTGGATATTGCAAATTTGATGCACCTAAAATTTACCTTTTTACAGTACTTTTTTTTCAGCGAGGGGTTCATATAATTGTAAATATTATATTACCATGTTAATTGGCTATTTTCAACATTTAAATTGACATCACAAAATTCAGATACGTTTTACCGAAAATCGTTAAACTCCTACCTATTTTTAATTGTTGTTAATTAAAATTAGTTAATTTTGCATTGTTTTGAAAAACACAAAATAAGGTGGAAGGGTTTGCAAAAAGAAGAGTTTGATTTACAAACAGTTGTGTACATCACTTGTTTTTGACACTATTATGCCCACAGGTTGGCAGCGCAGTCAGTAATAATAGTAGGTACCTGTAATTGTTGTTCTATGGCTTAGGCCGTGCATAGTGAAGCATATGAGCGTTGGCTTCGATGTGTTTCAAAACTGTTATAGAAAGGGTTTCGCAAGCAAGCGCATTACACCACTTTTTCAAGCGTTTGAGTGAATAATTGTATAGATGTTGTTCAGTGAACTTATATCGTGACTAGTGGAATTCGAACAAAAACTGCCGATATAATAGTGGACCCTAAATAAATGTGCGTTGCGTTGCGTACTCAAGCGTCATTTCAAATTGATTTGAATGAAATGACCATAGTACAATAAACAAGGTAGCTGCAAGGCTATCAATCCTCTCTCGCTCAGAGTCAGAATTGTCAAATTAAATACAAATAATTTGATGTCTCGTTTTGTTCCTCTATTTCATTCAGTATTTTTTTGACAGTGCTGACTTTCGGCTCTCAGCCCTGCGGCTACCTTATTTGTTGTACTATGGAAATGACAAATAAAAATAATTTGTTTTGTAGGAAAAGATTGCCAACTAAAATTACAAAAAAATATTTTCTTGAAGTTTGTAAATTCATCCATGCTGTATGATTGAAAAAAGCGGTCAATTTCAATATAAACCTCGCTTAATAAATTAATCCTGTCTAAAACATATATTTTTTCTGATTTTAAATACAATTTCAATACATAAGTGGTTAAAATCAAAATTTAAATTATTTATTAAACAGGTTGCAACCAGTGTTGCCGGAGTAAATTTATTTTTATCTCCAAAACAGAAAATGAAAATAGTCAAAATGTAAAAAAAATAGCCAAAAGGTTAATTCATTGTATTAGAAAAAAGAAACAAAACTAACATTCATACCTTTTTTAACTAACTAGTTTTTTGTACAACATAGTACCGTTTTTTACTGGAAACAGATTTACAAACATGTTTTTTTTTAAATATGTTATAAAAAATTATGTGTTAAAATATATAAGAGCATATTTTAAACACATTTAGGGCAAATATCCTTTAAAAATACGGACCTTTAATATAGAAGGACCTTACCTCATTAATGTTTTACTTGATAAGAGTAGAGAAAACTTCATAAAAGTAAGGTTTGCATTTTCGGAAGTAAAAGAAAGTATTGCATTTTTTTTTAGCTTTGAACCAAGGATTTCAGGTGTTAAACGTATTCAGTCAAGTCTGCCTTGGTTCAGAAATGGGAGAAAGATAAGTAGGTGAGAAAGTGAAATCAAGTGAAACAAGTGGAGAATGTTATATATGTGGCGTAATGCTATATCAACTTACTTTTCCATGCTGACTTGCTTAATTATACTTTTGAAAACAAACCAGAATTACTTTCAATGATCAAAGTTATATACATTGTTGCATACTCTTATGTGACACATGATTAGAGATGTTGTATGTCAAATTATTGGATATTCTTGCGCTCGGCTGCACGATAAGCATCACTGGCAGGCCGTCTTCAAATGAAGAGAGAATTCACCCTCACGTTCAAATTTTAAATCATTTCCCTGCAAACATTTGAAAGACGATTGGCAGAAAAGTGGATTTTGCGTTGCACCAGTGATTCGCCCAAGTGTTTTTGGGAAAATGCATCGCTTTTCAAATGCTCAAACAATAAATGCGCGAGTCACGAAAATTTTCAAAATGTTCTTTCGCTCATTTCGGCGATTGTTGGAAGATGGATTTTTGAAAAATATTCAAAATCAATAATGGGAATATGACAAAAGGCTTTGAGAAATTGTTAAGTTTCGAAGCAGCGTCGCATTATATCGAAGCGAAATAAAAACAAATTCATAAAAACAAATTCACAGAAACATTCACTGAATTCGGACAGAACAGCGATGCTTCAGAGCAAATTGCTGAGGACTCTAAAATGGACTTCGTTTGCCACCCTTTTTGGCGAATTTCTTATAACTCCTCTCGGCGGTACATTGGCGAATCTTCCCGGAGAACCGGCCTTAGCAGCTTACAGTCGGTAATACCCGGATGATGCGATTCTCAGGCAATTGAAAATGTTATATGTTAAATAAAAAATAAATTTTCGCCGGAATGCAAAAACATAGCCGGGTAAAAAATAGCCAAATGAAAAATAAAATCGCCAAATAGCCAAAACTGATCACAAGCAAAATAAATAGCCACTTTTGGCTATAAATAGCCAAAACGGCAACACTGGTTGCAACCCTTTTCTGCTTAGCAATATACGGTGAGCGCTCCCTCGACAAGTTTTTGAAAAGTAAACGAAAATTGAGAAACAGAACGAAAAATTGCTTACGCAGAACTTGGGCGGCTCAATATATTGCTGAGCAAGTACGGTCTTTTGCTTTCTAACTTTTGTATGCTTACGCATAACTTGGTTGAGCCTTTAATTGTTTTAAAGCTGCATAGAAGCACAACTTGTAACTTTTGGAACTATAAGGTCTATTGCCTGAAATTGCCAACATAAATTAGCTTTAGGATTTGTGTTGCAAATTTCACAACGTATCTTTAAGCAGCTTTAGGAGTGACAAATTCTGCAATGAACCTCTATAGACCGATTTTTATTTACTCGTTGTATGGGATGTAGGCGCGTACATGGGCGGAATTAAAAATATTAAAATAATTTTTTGAAAAAAACAATTGAAAAAAGCCCTTTTCACTGAAAACACAAACATTTGGAACCACTAAATTTGGAACACTGGAACAATTCCTTGCGCAGAATGTTATTATCTATCTATTTTTGGACATAATTTCAATTTGAAAAATGTAGGTTTGTATGTATTTTGTGCTTTTAATACGACGCTATTTCATTTTTGCTAAACCATCTCATAATCGAAATAAATCAATTGCCAAAATTGCGGCACAATCAGCCCAGCAGTTTTGGAGTAGCATTTTTATTAATTTATGGACGGTAAAAAGGGCTGTGGCAAAATTAATAAGTACAATAAGTCACCACCACTTGGACTCGCACAGTTTTACCATTAAAATATGTGCAACTCAGGAAATATAATTTTGTTGTGGTGCGCTTAACCAACACTTTAGATAAGCCAGAAATAGAATCATACAAAATAATTGCACAACTTTTTTTCACTTTTATTGCTAGATTTTTAATATAAAAGAATTAATAAAAATTACAATTTTCTTTGTGTTTATTCATTGATAAAGCCTAGTAGTTCGTTTGCGTGAAATTTCGATGGCAACATCCATTTATTTGTTGCGTGAAAATTTTGACAGATATTTTGTTGCGAACGAATAGCTGATATTCAGCTTACAAATTTCGAAAAAAAAATAAATAAACGGCAAGAATTAATTAGAGACAAAGCAGAACATCATGTAATCTCAAATACAAAATAAATATTTTAGAATGGATACGGTATGCGTATGGATGATGTCCTTTGTTGTGGCTCCGGCAAGCTGCTAGCAAATGCAACCGCCAACACCGCACCGCGGAAAGGTGCATCCGTAATTGCCATTTCCATCCACTGCAATAATCAATTGCAAAATTTAAAAAATAAATTAAATTAAATTTTCTTTTTAAAATCAACTTTTGTATTTAGCTGTTTCAGTTAAGTTGAAGATTTTTTGTTTACTTGTTGGTACCGATAGGACGGGGATTAGTTCGTTATTATTACGCGAAGGTTTTGAAAATTCGGAAGTTATAACTTTTGAATTATAGGTCACACCCTCGGAATCTGATATTCGGCCTCTATTAACATGTGCTGGTATAACTGTCATACTAACAGGTGTTTTTTTAGAAGTATAGAACTTCCGATAGGGACAACTGTCAAATTAGCTGTCATACTGGTGAAGTAGCTTTGCTTTTTCTTTCACTATGCTTTGGCAAATCACAATGCCAAGACTTACATCAGAACAATGTTTATAAATCGTGCAAAACTTAAACTTATACAAAACTTCGCCAAGTTTACGGTGCTCATAACCGTTCACCTGAACAGCTAATACGCAATACTATGGATCAATTCATGACCATATTTTCTCTTTTGGATAATATTCATAATATTCAAATCGATCCCGTACCGTGCTTACAGATGAATCCCTCGCCGCTGTAGACGTGATTGTCGTCTCTGCCCGTTCACTACTTAGAAACTTCGAAGAAAGATCTTTTCCAACATCCATATAAGATTCAAATGGTGAAAGAATTAAACTTTGTTTTTTTGGCAAAAAATATTCTTTCTTGATCAAGCTTCATAATCTACAAGACTTTTTAATGTTCTTTCCGAATGTGACAGCAGATTAACACTATCTGGTGCCCTCTTTTTCAAAATGTCAGTGCAAACTGAACTTAAAGCTAATAAAGTATGGTGCTAATTCTCTGGATCTGTTGGCATTAATACACTCAGGGAAATATACTCTTACCTGATCTACTTTATTTTTAACTGACCATTTTGCTAAGGTGAGTCAACCACATTTTATTATTATACACTGACTGATCTGGTAAACAGAAGCATGTGGAGAAATAACAAATGATTTTTGTCTACTTTTTGCACATTTTTAAACATGCAATAGCATGGCTTTTTGGTTAGGCGATGTGCTCTCATGCGTTAGCTAAGGAAGTCCAGGTTGGATTCTTGTATTGGACGGTTTTGAAGACTAATATTTTTATTATTTTTTAATATTAAGGTGTGTATTTAATGCAAATGCGTCTTTAGGGCAAAAACAACTACGTTTTTGGATATATTAAAAACTTTTTAAACTTATATTTTTTTCCCTTGGTGTATGTGTAAGTAAGTAAGTAGTATGTGTAGCGTGTGAGTGCGATGAAATATTTACGTTCAAACATACAATAACATGGCTTCATGGTTAGTCGTTGACTCTCATGCGATAGCTACGGAAGTCCAGGTTCGATTCTTGTAATGGATAGTTTTGAAGACTAATTACTTTTTTATAAGTAGTTTATTTAACCATTAAAAAGTTAAATATATGCTTATATTAACTAAGCACATTTTTCAGTTTGATTAAGCCATAAAAACAGGTTAAATTGACATGCAAATCATTTGGTTGCCTTAATTTGATGATTCATGTTGGAAAAGTATTACCTGAAATTTGGTTAATATTTAGCTAAATCAACCACATTATTTCTCTGGGCTTAGTTCCTATAATAGTTCTAAATGGCGCATTTTAAACATAAATTTTGACGATTTCCAATTTCCAATTACTATTTCATTTGAAATTGTAAAAATTCAAAATGACAAATTCAATATGGAAGACAAAACTTTTAAATTTTTTCGATTTTGGACTAAAATGAATACATACATACATATATTTTAGGGATCGCTGATTACTAACCTGGGATCAGATTTAAAAAATTCAAAATTGGGAATCCAATATGGCGAATTCAATGTATGAATAAGGTCTTATTTCGACTTAAAACTATATTGTTTTTTGAGGTCAGAAGATTGGGAATATGAACCTTGATGTTGGTATGAAACGAGCAACGTAGCAATCATATATTGAAGACAGGCGATACGAAAATAAAGTTCATAAACATGAGTGAACGTATATTTGTTGAACTTGACACTGATGAATAAAATCTGATGCCATATTTCTAATCTTCTAACCTCAAAAAAGGCGACATTTTAAATTTTGATTTTTTAAAATAAAAAATTCGTAATTTTTTTTATTTTGATACGGCATTTTAAAAAAATGACACCAAAATGCGTCAATCTGGTGTCAGATTAAGTACACTCTAAGAACAAATGGCGCTACATTTCACTACAATTATTGCTGGCAACACTTTAACAGCAATTATTGCATAGTATAACTAACGAAGTAATAGCAGGGAGGAGAGCAGCTTACCGTGATTGTCAAAACGAAGTTGAGAGCTCATACAAAATCTACGAACGAGTAGAACGCTAAGAATAGGCAAAATTTAAACAATGATTCGCTACCAACTCTCGCGTGTTTATGTTAAATAATTGTAGAAAATTGTGATTTGTCGCTTTGTATATTATTTTTATTGTTATTGTTAAAGTAATAATGAATAAAATTAAAAGTGCAAATTGAATAAACTGCAATTCATTGGATGCTGTTTGCAGTCACTGTTGCTGCTGCTTAAACTCGGACCTCTTAGAACAATTCGCTGCAAACACCTTGAAGTCACTGTTATTCCTCAGTTATTGTATTATATTTATTTTATCTAGTTTATTGTTTAATAAAACAATATCACAACGAAAATATTAAATGTTATTTGCACTTAACACAACACGATGTTCCATTGAATTTAGATTTGTTTGCTTGCTTTGGCTTGTTTGCTTTGTCTGCATTTGCCAAGATGGCCGATTTTGACATTTAGGGTACTGACAGAGAGAGTACGTTCAATCCTGCTATTACTTCGTTAGTTATACTATGCATTCGCCAAGATGGCCGATTTTGACATTTAGGGTACTGACAGAGAGAGTACGTTCAATCCTGCTATTACTTCGTTAGTTATACTTTGAATTATTGTAGTAAAATCCCACAGAACAGAATATAGAATATTCTCTCTCACTCCTCTCTCTCTCTCTCTCTCTCGCTCTCAAATTTCTCCTAAAATTTTTCTTTTTTGCTCTATTAAATAGAGTGCATTGATAAATAATATCGCTGAAAATGCGTATTATTTATCCTTCTTGTTCTATTATTGATTACTTATTAATTATTAATGAATTTATTATTAAGTAATCAACATTCAAGCACATTTATTAGTGTTTATTATTACATGGAATAGCATCATATAACATTGTTGTTGTTCCATGTCGTGATCAATACTAACTGAAGTAAAATTATTTATCTGCTAAAAATATGAATTAATTATGAGAGCGAACTGAGCGAAAACCAAGTCTTATTTATATTAAGTTGCATACATTTTTGATGTTTTCTTATTTCGGCACCCTTATTTTGAAATGAGAGCAAAAGAGCGTAGTCATTTGAGTAAAGAACCGACACGGTTGCCTGAATATTGGTAGTTTTTGTAGTACTATTTGGTAAATAGAATACTCAAATTTTTGTTTAGTACTTTTATTGGTCCTTTTTTTATTCGGATGTCCTGATAAAATTAAGTCATTGAGTTTGATCTATGCCCATAATTTTAGTTTTGATTGAAGGATTTCAGTACTATGCCCTAAAAAAGGTTTAATGAAATAAATATATATTAAGAAAATCAAGAAAGACAGACGAAATAAATATTTTCATATTCGAAACTCGTAAAAACCACTTTTACTTCCAATTTTGACAAAAATCAAAATTTTAACACATCTTGACTTAGTGTGTACACAATAAAACAGAAAACTGCACAAAACCCTGAAAAATACTTTTTTTTTCTCGAGCAGCACAAAACCCTACTCTGCAAACGTCAAAATATTTTTGTTTACATAAAATAAGGATGCGTCAAAAAATGTACGCAACCTTAAATAAATCAACCTTGAGCGAAAACCAGCTGTTATAGCCAGCGTTGCCATATGGTCCGATATTTCGTATTTGTTACGATTTTCGGTCTTGAATCCGATGATCCGATACATGGTCGAAATTCATCAAAATGTTACGATTTCCGAAAAAATAGATCCGACGTCCGATTTTGCATATTTTTATTTAAGTATAAGTAATAAAAAAAAAATTAAGATATAAAAATTGGTGACAGCTGTCAATTTTGTTTTAAAATCCCTGTGTCAAGACTCCTTTAACTAATGACAATGTGTAGTTAAAGGAATGACGATTATTTAATTTAATTTTTACTCTTTTTTTCTGTGCTGAAAAGTATATGAAATATATTTTATCATAATATTTTTTATATGTACCCAATAAATCAAACGAATTTGCCTAGAATTTGATAGAATCCGAAATCTCAGATATTTATTTCGAAAAAAAAGTTCGAAAACGTTTTGCTAATGAACTCGAAGGCGGAAAAAATGCACACTTCATTCTCGAAATGAGATTTTTTCATAATAAAATCACTACCGAGAATTTCAGCATTAGCGAGTAATTTCAGGAGTTTGTTTTCGAAATGAAATTTTTTTAATGTTTTCACATCTTACGCAAATTATTATGATAAAAGATTATGAGATTATTTTTTGTTAAAAATAAGAAAAAAAATATTTTCAGGAACCGTACCCATGTCACTTGGGTGCAAGTTTTCCACGTTATCCGCAAGCATATCTCAGTTGTAACTTTACAGCTGCGTAATTTGCTTGGTAAGTAAACAAGCACCTGTGAACGTGGGTTCGACTTCCAGCTGAGGCAAAAAAATGTATTGTTGTTTTTTTTTATTTGGTGTTTTATCTCTATTTTTGAAAAAATCTGAAGGGATCACGGATTTAAAAAAAAGTGTTGCGTTGATTCATTGTATATATAAATAAATATATATAAATAAATAACGAGATTGTGGAATGGAGTGTTAAAAAGATCAGATTTAAAATTAAGTTAGAAAATGATTGTTCTTTATTCCGTTGACGTATTAAAGTCAAATAAATAAAAAAACTATTTGTTTCTCAGATATCTTGGATCCTTAGATAAGCTAGATATGAGATAAATATCTCTTCTTAGAAATATGTCATTTTAAAATTTATTCGCTATTTTTTATAATCGCGGATTCATCATAATCGAATGCGAGATTTCTGATCCGAGTTTTCGGTTTCGTTACAAATTCGATGAAAAACCGGGAACGCTATGTGGTTTATAGGGTAGTTATGTTTCTAATGAACTGACTTTTGAAACAAAATTTTGATATTTTATTAAAAAATACACCTTAAAACATCCACAATATTTTTATATCTCTTTTTAATGGTTAATGGCTTCCGAAAATTTCTACGTTGTTGTTGTTGTTTTTTTTTTGAAAATTTCACAAATACGACGAGAATCCGATGAGCTGAGTGCAAAAGTTACGATATGAACATTTTTTTGATGGCAACACTGGTTATAGCGTTAAATCTCGCTTAAAGAGCGTTCAATGATTTTCTGAGCGATAACACGCTGAACTAGCGATAAAATACGCTTCATTTTGGCTAAATTGGAAAAGCTCGCTGCGTTGAGTTTTATTTTTTTAAATCGCCAATAAATGCGTGAAATTTCTCAGCAATTATTGTTGTAATATTACAATCAGTTTTTAGAGTGTACTATAAGTACTGTAAGTACTATAAGTACTGTAAGTACTATAAGTACTATAAGTACTATAAGTACTATAAGTACTGTAAGATATGTTCTTTGAGCAGGATTGAATAATTTTTTCTCAAAAAAACATAAGTTCATAAAATAAAAGTGTTAAATATGATAAATATTTCATATTTTAAATGATATTTCCACAATTATTTCTTCTGCGTCAAAAACGCGGTAAATACCAGCTAGTAAAGTTTTAAGTTTTATTAGTTACGCCAAAGAAGAAATTGAAATATTCTTACAGAAACAATTTTATTTCTTTGCCAAACTTATATAGCTTTTAAGCTAAAATTTGGGTATGTTTAATAGAATTCTTTTATATATGGGCATTTCCACGAAAATGTCAACCACAGCTAGAGAATATAATTTATTTGTAAGTCCAATTTTTAAATCTAGTAAAATACTGTTGTATAATGGTCGAATACTCGCAATATTGTGGGTACAAAAGTTATCAATTCATTTCATTTGTCGATAAAATTTTTATTAAAGTTTTATATTCATCGAAGATGTATACAATTAAAGTGTAGACGTTTCACCTTTATAATTTTATGCTTTTTTCATTTTTTTTAACTCTTTGAAATCAGAATTTATTTGTTGTAATGGAATGCACATTTTTTTTTTTATTTTATAAAATAAAACTATTTTTAAAAGCCTTAGTTGGTCTTCTTAATTACACATTTTCTTAACGGAAATTTTGTCGCGTGGGTTATGTCGCGTTAGTTATTGTAAAGATTTTTTGGAAACTCGAAATATTTTTCAAAAGGTTTGGAAACTCTAAATATTTTTAAATAGGCAAAGAGTTTATCAGTAAAGTGGGTTTATTATGAAACTTCACTGTTTTTCTTTATTTAAAAATTAAAAACAAAAACAAATTATTTGGGAAATTTCGCTGAATTTTTACAACCCAAACTTGCATGTAAAATACACTTCCCTTTTTTGTCACGTGAGTTACGCCCATATTTACCACTGCTATTCTTAAGTAGATACAGGAACGATAATTTTGGTAAATCATACCATTACTATTTCTTCTAAGATATATGTACGTTAGAATTTTTTTTCATAAACAACATAAACTTCCCAGAAAACCAAGCTTAATGACGTAGGCATGTCGCGTGAGTTACGATGGAAATGCCCATATCTTTATTTATATTTTTCTAGAATATATCTTTAATATATATTTGTCTAGAAAACACGTTGAAAATCTTTAAAGATATTTTTGGAGGTTAAATACAAAAGGCATTTTGAACCATAGTTTGACAAATCTAAGAAATATATTTTTTTAAATATTTAAGTGCTTAAAAAGTCGATGTCATTTTAAAAATATCTTAAGTTCTAGAGAAAAACTTAGTAAGCAGTCTGACTATCCTTGACCTGAAGTTTTGAGACATATTAATTTTTCCTTGTGTTAAAAAATGCAGCTATTATGACTCGGTATTACTCGTATTGATGCTGTTCTTGCTTTTTAAAAATTCAATATCATTTTATTATTCCCATTTTATTAATTTTTTTTTCTTTTATTTTTGGTGGCTTTTGTTTTTTTTTATTGAACTATTTCCTAAACAATTTTTATTGTGTATATTATTTGATATTATAAACATAACAGAATTTGCTGCAAATTTGTGTACAAGGACGAGAATGTCCAAAAGCAATCAGAGCCTTAAAGTTTCTACCTGCGCCAATCACCAGTACCATAGTTTTAAAATTTTTTTTTATGTTTCAGACAGATATTTCTTTCTGAAAAAAACAATTCTTGCTAATTTTGCTATGGTAACCATAATTTATAACTAATAACTAATTTTTCTATAAGGTCTCTTAATGTATACATATATAATATAATAGTGATAAGAAATTTAGCTTTTTAAAGGTTAGAACTACTAAACACACAGTGATACAAAGAATAATGAATTAGAAATGCTAAAGAAATGATACTATTTTTCGTGAAGATCTTGTCAAGTAAAACACGAATTTGTGTGTGAAATATGCCAAAACACCTCTAAAATTTTAAACCGGGTTTGCGCACTTATACACCAGTAACTTTGTTGGCAATAAAGCAATATTCAGTTTATCAACGGCTTTAAAAAGAAACAACTTAAACGTTTCGAATAATTAGTATATAATTTATGAATATTTTTAAAATCTGTGTGTTTATTTGTCAAGCAAATACATTTTTTTTTTTAATTTTATCAAGTTTGGCTATGCTTTTATACACTAGTTTATAAAGAAACCAGACTACGTGTTTATTTTTTTTATTATTAAAACAGTACGTGTAAAATGCAATTTTCATTTAGAAAATCGGTAAGTACTCGGTACTTTTCATGAACACACAATTTTTGCCCAATCAACTCAAAAATGTTAACTTGATCTTTTTGCTTTTTTTTATTAATTCAGCCTCTTTAGTTTCTCATTGAAGTGACCAGCAATATTCTGAATCATTTTTTTTTTAGTTTTTCTATGACAACAATGTTCATTGTTGAACTCAAAGAAGTGCACAAAGGTTTTTAACCGTAAGACACGATTTTAGTGGTATTTGGCAAATTTTAAATACAGATTGTTGTTTTACTCAACAATATCTACAAGAAAAAAAATATAGTACTGTACCCTTCCCAGATATGTTATTTTGGGTTGTTGCACTGTGTAATGTAAGAAATATTTTGGCCTGATGTTAAATTTATAGATTTCTCAACTAATGGCTAATTATAATTGCGATTTTATTATTGAATACATTTTATGTCTATAATATTTTGTATGTATTAAAATATACATACATTTTTGACTTAATGTTTATTTCATTTACTTATTTATTTTATTTTAAACTTATACTTAATAAAAAAATCTAACTTTGGGTAAATTACACTTGTATGCAGCTAAGACACCCATCATGCGACAATTTTGTATAGTTTAAGATCTCCTTAACTTGGTGAACACCATGTTAGCGTACCTACACGGGTCATTGCCAATTAATTGAAAATGTTATCAATTGCAATTAACCGTTCTGATCGTGTGTCTACTCTCTGCAGACAAATCATTCATAGAGTGAAAACATGTACATTAGGTGTTAGGAGTCGGCATAAACATATAGATCCTGTTCTCAATCAATTTAATTGGAAACATTTAATAGTAAGCACAAAAAAATTCATCATAAAAATTTTGATCGAAGTACTTGGTCAAGGTATTAATTGGCCAATTAATTTTAATTTTCTTTTTTGCTTTAAAATATCATAAAAAAAGCATCTTGAAGTGAAACTTCTTAAGCGCCGTTGTGTTGAAGTGATTTTTTTTTCAATAAAACGGAAGCGATGAAACGCTGAGCGGAAGCGCAATATTTTTATATATATTAATGGCTAAAACCAGATTGTGCTAAATTTGTACTTAATCTGTACAAAATTTCTCATGCGGTTTGTGTCTGCACTTAAAATGATACAATGCATATTGCAACAGCAAAAGTTCAGCTGGATGTCAAGATAATGATGTCACGCAAAGCATATTGCAACAGGAAAGTTCAGCTACATCTAGGGTTACCAACTCTGAAAAGTACAAAATCGGGACGGAACCATAAAAAATGCGGGACTTGGCTCAAAAATGCGGGACAGCATTAGATGCAATATTTTATTTTATTAAATAATTCCTTTTATACTGTGAGGAATAAAGGGTATCAACGATGCCTTTACACCATCGCATTGGTTCCTTGATAATGTTTAGATCTCTTTCCAACTCTTGCCCAATTCATGAAAAAACCAAAAAATAAATCCAAAGTGTTTTGATAAATAAAATGTATGAAAAATAAATGATAAATTTAATTTGATAATAAAATTAAACAGTTTTAGTAAACTGTGTTTCATGTCAAATTCGAAATTTAGATACAAACAATCTTAAGATCTCAAATTAGGGACAAAAGGCGTCCCGCAAGGGGTCGTCGCGGGACGCTAAAAAATTAGCTGAAATGCGGGACGTCCCGCGAAATCCGGGACAGTTGGGAACCCTAACTACATCTCAAAAACAGCTGTTCGAATTGCAAATAATAACAAACCATAATGAATAGTAAGGCCTAGTTTCACCAACTATACTATAGCATAAAATTCACTTCATAAACCATCCTTAAGTTCAACTTAAATATGGAAAGTACGTTACTTAAGTTATACTTAAGTCGTCGATAGCAATTAGCTGATTATATTTTGCAAAACAATTTTGAAATTGTGAAAAAATAATTTGTGAAAAAGTTGAACTTAGCTGAGGCTAAACTTATGGACAACTTAAGTATAGTTGGTAAGACTGGCACAAATAGTTCAATTGTTTTATCATTTCTATGCTAATAAAACATTTTCAAGGTATGCCGAAAACTAAAAGTTCAACGGATCCTGTACGTGCATTTCGAGCACGCCGAAAGGCATGATGCTTCAATTGGACATAATATTGAAAATAAAAAAAAGATTACATACGATAAAATTCCAATGATTTTAACACAGCTCTCCTTTTGATTGAGCTTCTTTACACGCAAAGAAAAAAAAAACGAACTTCGTTTGTCGTGCTTAAAATCTTTTTTTGGAAACGTTTGAACAGTTGTCATAACAATAGTTAGTTGCAAGAAATTAATTTCGTTAAAATTAACGTGAGTTATTTTTAAGTTGTAGCAACAGAAAAATTTGATTTCTTCAACTGAAAACTTCATTTGTAGAAAAAATATCCTTTTCTTATGGCATACACATTTTTCATCTAAAAAAATTCATGTCTCACAATAGCTCAATGGAAGCGTGCTAGACTTCCATTATTGAAATTTAATTATTATTATAATTTTTATTGAAATTCTAATTCTGTTTCATTAACTGCTTCGTCAAAAATAACCGACAAAATAAGTTTTACTGTAAAGACATTAATTAAAAAAAAATATGTTTGGTGTCCTTGTCGGGTATTGATCAAGTTCCTAGAGTCGAACTCCAGCAAACTCGGCTAAACTTGAACTTCTGAAACAATGATAAAATTTCATTTAAGGGACGTGATACCTTCAAACATTTTTTTATTTTAATGTTTTAAAATGCGTATAAGTTGAATAAAAAGTAAGATATCAGTTTGAAAAATTAAATATATATTTTTGTGTAAGAACATATCGCAAAAAAAATTGTTTTATTATTTTAATCATATATGTTGTTTTACACTTGTCGATGCATGGAATGAACTACGGACAGAAAAATCGGTTTAATAATTTTTTAAATTTTTGGCCGATTTTGTCCAAAAAACTTGACAATTTTGGAAAAAACGACACCATTTTGTTATTTTTCAACCAAAATTGTTTCTTCTAGTTCATTCCATGGCGGTTTTGATTCTGATAAAAACCCCGTTTTTTCCCGATGTCCCATTGAGTTGTAATCATGCCCGCCATGGTTTATTGATGTTTTTTTTTTTCAAATAATTCCAGTAGCCATATATGTAAATAAAAAAAAAACAAATAAATTTCTTTTGTGCAATTTTTTTACTAGAAAATATATATTTAATTTTTCAAAATTATATCTTATTTTTAATTCAACTTTAGGCATTTTAAACATTAAAAGACATTTTTTGTGAAGGTGTCACGTCCCCTTAGTTCGATGTTTTTTCGTTCAGAAAAAGAGATATTTTTTTAAGGTGATGACGACTGAATATTCGTTTGCGGCAAATACAGTTCGCAAACGAAGTATAGTTGGTGAATTTTTCAGTTGCGGTAAGCGAAAAATTTCTTTGCGTGTAAAAAAATTTAAAAATTTAAATTCAATATAAAAATGTGCAGCAGCTGCACTGAATCATCAACTGAGGCAACAAGATCAAAATCAGTGATTGACGCATCTTTTTCCTAGATCTTATATTGATAAAATCGAAACTAAAGCATTTATTTCATATTTACGTTACCATAAGCCACTCGTTTCATTAGTTGCAATTGAATAATTAATAATAAAATAAGTTTTAAACTTGGTACCAATTAGATTATACCAATTATATTATAACACAAAACCTTATCATTATCCCACTCCTAATACTGTGCATTCGTCTCATTTAGTTTAGTCTTCTGAAGGATTAACTTCTACCGTTTGTGTTGGCCACATATATACTTTTTTTCGATATGTGGTAACGATAACTATTTAAATTTTATTTTTCCAGCGGATTAAGATATATAGATAACAAATATTTTTTTACAATTCTTGTCATAATCTTATATTTCAGGTTCTGACATGCACAATAATAGCATTTAACGCACTAAAATAATAACTTGAGAAATCAACAAAGATTTTAAATCGCAATACACATTTCTTATAAATTTCCTAGAAGATCCCATTTTCCATTCACTGGAAGATAAATTATCTTTAGTTTGATGTTATCAACATTCATTTAGTTTTGAGTTAACTCGAAATATAGTCCTAAATCGATAGAAAAATTTTCTATATACTTTTGAAGTACGGAGATCTATATATATTTGTCGTATCAATGGGTGTTATATTGTGTAAACAAAGTGTAATTAAACCAAGGAGAAAAATCTTTTAAAACATTACTTTCTTAACAACCTACTTCAATGTGAATATAATCCGATTTTTCAGTGAATTGATACTCTTTGCATTGAATGACTGTGGGTGAATAAGTATTATATGTACTATAGTATATGGCACAACTCAAAAATATATTTGAAAATATTTTCCTATCTCTTGATTTTTCTTATCACTTAATCACTTTAATTTTGCATTCTTAGTTGCACCAGAATAATATAACCAATATATTAGTCACTCTGGCTTTTCCAAGAGTGTTTTTTTAAATAATTTAATGTTTTTTTTTTTTTTTTTTTGCAAATGTCTTCCTAAGACGCATGATTACTTTTTTCAAATCAGAATTGGATGGTAAAGCATGCTTATAATAATTTGAACTTAATAATTTTAAGCATTGATCGATCATTGCATGTTTTTTTATTCAATATAGGAATGTATCATGAATGCTTATTTACGTACATATTTATTTTTTAATATGTATACAAATGCATTATATAAGCCCATACGAGAGAATTAAGTTCTAGCATGCAAATTAAATGCAACGCATGATTAATTTGGATTTATATAAAGATAGTTCCTTAACTTAAATAATGCCAAATAATTTCATATCAAATAAAAATATAATTTTTTTGTTTAAGAATTTTGTTTTACTGCTTATTAAATTTTATTATGCTATTTTTAAATTTTATATAATTTCTGTGCCCATTTTAAAAATCGCTGAGAAGTAAAGGCGTTGTTGTTGTTGTATAAGCCAATGAGATTCAGTAATCTACTAATTAATCCTTCTGATGCAAATGCATCACGATTTGTTTTCTTTCATTAGTTTTAAAATGTTTAAAATCTCACTTTTATAAGATAGAAAACATGTTTTTTACTTATTTCGATATTTTCATAATGTTCCATTTAATTAATATCTCCCGAGTTTCTTCAACCCGATTTGGTATTTTCAAATAGAGAATAAGCTGTGAATTAATATTACTAGATTATTATTCCACTAAGTCAGTACCACTACACTAAGTCATTTGCCAAAAGTCCAATTTTTACGGCGTTTTAAAGAGAACGGAAATATCGGGGCGCACAAAAAGAAAAGTCAAACACTTTTAGACCAATTTTCTACTGTATTCCCACTGACAAGTGAATGCACGTTAAACTCAAAAAATGTCGAAAGCTCGAGTTACTCGAAAATTTACTCGAACAATCTAATTAATCGCACAGACTTAGATTTCCTAAAAAGTATATCTTAACCAATAAATAGTCGCCTGTAAACAATGTACACCTTGTGTCCGTCCGATTTATCGCATGATTTCAAAAATAGTTGTCGGACTCGGTTTTCAATTATAGAAACACCATCGATTTAATATGGGCATAGTTTGAAATTTTGGAATTGTGATCTGTCATATTAAAGTTGTTAACATCAGTCACAGTATCGATGAAATTTCCCGATTTTTCGTCGATACCTTCTTGACAACTTTCAATTTTTGGAGAATAACTATGAAAAAAACTAGTAAAGTTCTAATTATCGGTGTAAGAAGTTGGAGTTGGCCGAACACGAAGTATCAATAAAAAAGGTTTCTCGAGTTATAATATGATAAATGATGGGTTTTAAAAAGCTGCGGTAAAATTCAATTATAAAAACACACACACAAATACAAATTGGCCATTTCAGCCCTAGAAAGGACTTTGACCTAGCTTCTTATGATCAATTGTGTTGTGTGTGTTATTAAATGTTTGCACACAATTGACCGAGAACTGGACCTACATGTTTTATGCCGATTCCGAAAGGCTAAAGTTCATGTTCTCAAGAAGCTTTACATGGCATTATTTACTCTCTGAGGTTTGCCATTGTCTGCAAAGAGGTGGTGACCGATCAGAAAAATTTTGTACTGAAAAAAACTTTTCGCCGCGGCTGGGGATCGAACCCGGGCTCCGAGCATGCTAAGCCACACACTTAACCTGCATGCCACGGTCACCACTCCAAAATTCCAAAATTCAATTATTCCATCTGGAAGATTACATGAAGATAATTTGTATGATTTAAAAGCAAAAATAATAAATCAGTAACAATTTTTTCTATTATGAAATTTCAATAAAACTTATATAGAAGGGTGTGAAAAAGGTCAAAAATGTCCGTTTGCTCCATAAATTAGAACCTGTTTAATCAAAAAGTTTAAACCATAAAATTGTTTAACTTTCTTACACCTCAAAGATGACATAAATTGAAAAAAATCAATTTTTGGGGGCCGAATAAAAAATATTGTAAATGAACTTGAAATTTTTAACAAAAAAAAAATGTATTAATCTGTAAAGAACATTTCCAAATCTTCCAGATGGCATCATTACTTTTTCAAAATTCCAACAATGAACTTTTAACCTCATAGCTAAGTTTAAAAAAAAGCAATATAATGTTTTTGGAACAAAACAACAAAGAAATTTGTTAGAAAAGTTATTCAGTGTACACTCTTACACTTTTCACATTCTGGGCAATTATTTTACTACTTACTCACGGCTGTGAAAGATTGTGTGTGATAGATAGAGTCCGCACAAGAAGGCGTATTCAAGGCCAATCCATTCACCGACTTTCAATGTCGAAGTTATATTATGACCTAAAAGCAAAAATTTCAATAAGATCCAAATACTTAGTATCGAAAGAGATCAGTCGTACGATTATTGGTTTAAGCCACAGCATCGCCTTTATTTTATTTGTTTTATAATATTTTACTTCTACATACCAACATTCCCTCCTATTTTTACTAAATCTTTATTTAAAAGAAATCTCCACTACATAATATTTTCAAAAGAATCTTGTAAGTTTATGAGGCAAATTTATTTTTTAACTGAGATCAATAGCGCAACTCTAAGATACCTCTAAAACACAGTACATCCATACAAATGATGTTGTGAGTTTTTATTACTGAACTACTGTCATTGTTTTGTTTTTTTTTCAACTTTATTAGTTGTTTTTACTATAACTTCATTTAAGTGTAATTTAATAATGAATTACATATGTTCAGAAAATCCTATCCTGCATGATTTATATTCATTATATACTTACGTGACAGTATACTATAGTTTAAACTCATCTTATCAATAATTATAATGATTGTAGGTACTCATAACAGTTATACAGAATATCTGTGATTCACAATAAAACTATTTTGATGAGTACATCAAACTAATTATCGAGATTTTCGTTCGAAAAATCTGTTAAATTTGTTGAATATGTGTGGATCTCTTAAAAAATACTATTTTTATACAATCAATTAGTGTTGCGCTTTATCTCTTCCATTGATCGCTTTCATACATCATCTCATTATTTATCTCAACTATTTTGAACTTAACATTATTTTTTGGATGTTTCTTTTCTTTCCCATAAATTAAATACATACAAAACTTATAAAAAATAATATTTTACCAATTTTGCATGACATTTCTTTATACAAGTGTTATTTAAATATACATACAATATCTGGAAAAATTCGATTGTTGAAATAAGTTCTTAAATACTTATCTTATAAACACTTATTGTACACTGATAATAAATAATACTAAATAATTTTGATTTCTTATATCAATATATTTCCTTGATGCCGTTAATCGCTGCACTCTATAGGTGGATCTAAGGCACATGGATGAGCAACAAGGAAGTAACATTGTGGACGTAGGCGTCGACCTGTCAGAGTTTTATATGTCAGTCGAATGGGATATTTTGGAGGTTCCAGCTGTTAGGTAAATATTACATAAATCTGTATGAAGAGCAAATGCTTCAAATATTTCTCAAAGTTAATTATTTAGTTATTTACGAACATCCCAATATTAAAAAAAGTTGACATATATACATTTAAAATTGTGGTAACAAAAATAATCATAATTTTCATTTTTTCTTGAAATTTTAATTTATCGACTAAAGCTTTGTGCAATCGTTTGTAACACTCAAAAATAAACGAGTCCAATAAAGAAAAGTAAATATATTCTTGATCAGCGCCATCTTGTGAGTCGATTAAGCCCTCCTGTCCAACTGCGCATCCGTACGTTCGTCTGTCTGTGTGTTGTCTTTGAACTGAACTCGGGATAAAAAAAAGGAATTAAGATAATTACACTTGGCACACTAGTTAATATGGGCTCAAGTGTTCAAATTTCAAATTTAAAAGAGTGCAAAGAGGCATTTGTTGGCTACAGAGCTGCACAGAAATAATTCAAACATAAGCAAACAAGGAATGGTACAATTTTTAACAACACTATGAACTAGACATGGGTAACGCAGTGTTGCGTTGCGTTTTTGAGTTGATGCACTTAAATGCTTTACTGCGTTAATACACTTCTTTTAAAAAAGGTTACGCAATAGCGCATTAATACAAATGTAGCACCTAAAGCAAAGCAAACAGCGAGAAACAAATGTAAAGCAAATGGACAAGTTGTACGCTTTATCGAGCAGAGTTGGAAACGACAGAAAGTTGAATCAAACAAAATATGATTGTATTAAATAAGAAAAGAGGTTGCGCGGAGCTGAGCAGAGCTGCCAGGTGGCGGGATTTTCCCCGTTTTTCGGGATTTTTCGTTCAAATGGGAATGGCGGGGAAAACATTGATATAAACGGGGAAAATAAAAATACAACGTAAAGTACCTTGCTTTAAATTTTAGAGTTACCTTGTCGAAGCAAAATATGTCATTTCTTATGTCATCTTGTTGACAATTCCTTATTGCCGCTTGCGAAGAAATTTTTGACAGGTTTGACTTTACGAATGATAGTTTTAAGGCTATGTTCTTTTATTTATCCAATATGTTAAAAAACACATTTTCATCATTTGAATAAATAGTATCTTATTTATAATATCTTATTTTCCACACGTTTCCATGTTTAAAAAAAAAAAAAATAGTTTCGTTTGGTTTTTGCATTCCCCAAAGCTAGTTATTTTGGAGACAATTGGAAAAATCAACTAGTTTATTTCTAGTGAAATTGGAGTTAGCTTGGAACTAGTACAAAAGACAATCAGCATAGAACAGTTTGAATTTATTTTTATATTCTTAGTTTTTCTTGTCAGCAGGCACTAACAAAATTAAAAACCTCTTAAAACGTGTTGGGGCCCGTTTTTTTTATTTAGATTCCGAACTTCTATAGCATAGTAACTTGTATATAATTATATAATTACTATACAATAATTTAATAAGTTATATTGTACGAACACGTAATTCAAATAAGGCTGATAATAGGGCTTAAAAATTACCTTTTCTGGACTGTATCAAAACGGACCAGTTTAAAACCATTCATATTGGAACTAGCACTGATATAGGGAAAAAGGAATGTTTATAGGGATAATTGTCTTTTCCTATGACATTAACCCGTAAAAAGCGTCACCTCTTTCAATGCAAAACGGTAATGTAGTTAGACCAGTACTAGCCTTTTTTGGAACTAGTTCAGAACTATTCTAAATCTGGTCCATTTATCTGCAGGGTTTAAACAAAACAAAACTAAAGAACGCTCTTGATCAAAGCTCTATATCCGGAACTCTCCACACTAAATCTTTGATGAAATTTCAAAAATGTTTTGAAATTAAAATAAATACTTACAGCCTTATTCAATAGATTTTCTTAAACAAAAGTTTAACAGTTGTTTAGTAACGCAATGTTTGATGATTTAAACAACGTTGCTTCATTTATTATTCATAAACATTTCTTATTCATTGAAATGGTAGCAAAAATAATTCACAATAATCAAGAAATCGTTCATATTTAGCGGAAACAAGAACCATTTTGGAGCATGCCTATGATAATAATAGCATAAATACCAACATTAAGCAAAGTAACGCGGTAGTGCTGCCAATAATCATAGGTTCAATTTAAGTAGACTTTAAACGCAAATTTCGGCGTTTAAAAGCTACTTAAGTTACGTAGTTGTAAAACATATTTATGAATGAGGATCTGTTGTTAAAAGCATTTTTACAATAACGCAGCCACTAAAATCAGTTTATGAATAAGTCCGTGAATGTTCAGGTTTTTATAATAATAATGTATATATTTCAAATAAGATAAGGGGGCGATCTTCACATGGCAACGTGTCTGACTGCCTCAACTTGGCGAGGCCAGCATTATCCATGTCTCAAGTCGACTCAAACCTCCGCGTGGTGTCTCCTGGAAACGTCAAAGAACTATCTCCCGATTAACTTTGGCGGCGAATCTGAGCGGCGGTCTTCCTTTGGCCATCAAGCAAAGGTTGTGCGTTGGGTTTGAAGCCCACCATGTAATAAACCATTTCAATGAAAAGTTTAAGAATAAATAAAAGAATGATCCCCAAATCTGATGACGACAACCGCAAACGAAAAACTGATAATGATTTACGGATATGCACCTGGAATGTCCGAACCCTAAATTGAGATGGTGCCTCTGTCAAACTGATTGATATCTTAGAAAGATATAATTCTGATATCACTACAATCCAAGAAATCCGATGGAAGGAACAGGGTTGCTTACGGCAAGCATCCTGTGATATCTACTACAGCGGCCATGCGGAGAAGCACGAGTTTGGATGCGGATTTGTAGTTGGCAAGAGAATACGGCATCATGGTCCTGCGATTCACTCCTGTGAACGAACGACTTGCCATAATCCGCTTCAAAGCTAAATTTTTGAACATGACGAGATCAAAGAAAGTTTTTACGAGTGCCTTGAAGACGCATATGAGCGCTGCCCCCGTCATGACATAAAAATCGTGCTTGGTGACTTCAACGCCAAGGTGGGTAAGGAAAACATATTTGGTCCAACAGTGGGAAAGTTCAGCCTCTACGACAACACATCCGATAACGGAATGAGGTTGATTGACTTTGCCGCAGCACGAAACATGGTCGTTAGTACCACCAGATTCAAGCATCTTAATATTCATAAGGCCACCTGGCTGTCCCCTGATCAAAAAACATGCAACCAAATTCGTCATGATTTGATTGACGGAAGGCACTCTTCCATTGTACTAGACGTACGCACGATCCGTGGTCACAACATAGTCGGATAGTCGCAGCCAAGATCCGCACTCGTCTGTGCGCAGCTAAGAATGCTCGCAATCCTGCACTAAGAAAGCTAGACGCCGACAAGCTGCAGTCAAAACGGACGGCCGAAGCCTTCGCTACTCGACTCTCACTCCTGCTTCAAGAAAGCACTCCGATCGATGATATATGCAAACAGTGGACACACATATCCCACTCTATGCGTACGGCTGCCGAAGAGGTGATAGGCTACCATCGCCCTTGCCGAAACCAGTGGCACGACCAGGAGTGTCGCGACGCCACTGCAGAGAAAGACACCGCCTGCAAAGCCACCCTGCAGTCGTTTGTAACGCGTGCTATTATGGAGCGATACCGAGAGAAGAGGAGGGAAGAGAGACGCATTTTCAGGCGAAAAATACTAGAGGCGGAAATGCGTGAGTGCAAGAAAATTGAGATGCATGGCGACAGGAATGAGACTCGAAAATTTTTCGAAAAAATAAGATGCCTGGCTGATGGTTTTAAAACCGGAGCCTCTTCCTGCAAGGATGAGAATGGTAATCTAGTGACAGATATCCAGAGTACACTGGTGTTATGGAGGGAACACTTCTCTAGTTTTTTAACTAGCAAGTCCACCATCGACCAGATCTTCACGCTCCGACAAATCTTGGAAAAGACCCTCGAAAAACAAATCGACACACACCATCTTTTTGTCGATTTCAAAGCCGTCTTCGACAATCCAATAAGGAGTCACCTATACTGCATCATGTCTGAATTTGGTATTCCTGCGAAGCTAATACGTCTTTGCAGGATGACACTGAAGAATACCAGCAGTGCAATGAAAATCGGGAAGGACCTCTCCCTTCCGTTCGATACCAAGCGAGGTTTCAGACAAGGTGATTTCTTATCGTGCGACTTCTTTAATATAGTAATGGAGAAGATCATTCAAGCTGCTGACCTGAGACGCAGCGGCACAATTTTCTATAAGAGTGTTATGCTGCTGGCGTATGCAGATGATATCGACATCGTTGACCACAATACGTGCGAAGTCAGTGCAGCATTCTCCAGGCTAGAAAAAGAGTCGAATCGAATGGGTCTTGCAGTGAACGCAGATAAAACGAAGTATCTCGTGTCAACAAACAAACAGTCCCAGCGTCTTGGAAACCACATCACTGTTGACAACACCTCCTTTGAGGTAGTGAAGGACTTTGTTTACCTGGGATCCAGTATTAACTTCTCCAACGATATCAGTATTGAGATGAAACGAAGGATAACTCTTGCCAACAGGTGTTACTTTGAGCTCAGTAGGCAATTGAGAAGCAGAGCTCTCTCTCGACGAACAAAACTGACGCTCTATAAGTCAATAATCATGCTCGTCCTACTATACGCATCACAAACCTGGACGTTGAGCAGCTCTGATTAAAGGACTTTGGGAGCGTTCGAGAGAAAAATTTATATAATTTTTACAATGATTGTTAGGTTAATCTCAGGCCCTTAAGGTTCTATCCCGAATATTGATAATATATCGCTTATAATTATTGCATGTTTTTTATGGATACGTACGTATTTGATCAAAGTATTTTTTTTTTGTTATAATTAAATGAAATAATTTAAATTTAATTCTAAATTTTAAAACGGGGAAAAAACGGGGAAAATTTTTTTTGTGTATGCAAAAATGGGAATTTATTTTTGCTGACACCCGGCAGCACTGTGTGAGCTTATTTCAAATTGAACATGTTCGATTTAAAAAGTATAAGCAAACTTAAATCCAACTTCATACTTGTTTTATCGACGAGAAATGTGTATGTATCTCTTTCAGAGCTCGATAAAATATTGCGAAAAAACACAGCCATCTGCTTGCTTGCTTGAATTTTGGATTATTTTTTTAATTTTTGGTGGATGCTGAAATTCATTCAGTTAAATTATATTATATTTATCATATTATTGTTAATAAATATAACTATAACATTAAACATTGTAATGGGATACTGATTTTGTTATTTTCAACGTGTGATATCTTTAGCACATGACTCAACTCAATAACTAATTTTGTTATTTTCAATGTGTGATATCTTTAGCACATGACTCAACGCACTATGCAATGTTATACTGTGCGAATTTCTGTGTTAATACTCGTCTTGTTGATACAGAAATCATAACATTTCGAACAGCGTCATGGCGCAATTGCGTTGACGCATTTCGCTGATATAGTAAACTGCGCTTGAACTAGTACGTCAGCGCTGATATTTTTACTGCGTTGCCCATGTCTACTGTGAACTGCTCAAATTTTAGAAGGAATAATGGTATTCTCATAACGATTAAAATTTTCCATTTCGTAAACTCGTAATATTCCGACCCTCTGTTAAATGAACGCAGGTGTCTTTAGGCATGTGATTAATTTGTCATGCATATGCCAATACAATTCTTGTGAACAAGAGCAGCTGACTTAAAGTTTTGTTAAGGAGACTCGAGGTGGGGCCCATACTTGTCAACCCATACAAATCATTGTAACTTTTTTATTGAAAGAGCGTCAGAGTGGCCATCATAACTTTTTCGTTTTAAGTCCGATTTTAAAAATTTTTCAATCAAAACAAATTAGATTTAATTATCTTTAATATGGCAATCAAAAATTTGTTTAATCTTATACAAATAAAAGTTAAAAAAATAGTTTGTGTTTTTTATTTTTTTTCTGTTTTTATCAGTTTTCTATACCAAGGTCAAGTGTAAGTGTATTCATCAAAAATTATGAATAAAATATTTGTCTTAACAAGGTTAACCATTTTGCAGAACAAATTTTCGAACAACTTAGCCGTTATGAAATTTTTAGGCGATAAAGTGACTCAAAATGATGAGGTATGTGCACAAAAATTGAAATTGCGAAAAAATATATGAAAGCTCCATCATTGAATTGCTTTTGAATTAAAGGCAACATTCTTCTTCAAATTTAAAAAATATTATGCTTTTTTGAGATATTAGCAAATACATTTTTTTTAAAAATGGTTGGCAACCCTAACATCCTAAAACTTTAAAATTATATATTTTTTCCAGAAAGTTCTTTCCAATACCTTTCAAACGGTACCTTATTTATAAAAACTGACGTAGATACAATTAATTGAAAATTTCACGATTCTGGCGTTTCGGACGATTTGCAGAATTGAGGGGTCCATAACTTTTCAACGAATGGCGATAAAAAAAAAAAATAAATGAACTTATATTCTTTGAATTTTAAAAGGAATCTATAGCCCAAAAATAAAACATATCGAAAGCCATGAGACGGACCCGTTTTGCGTTATGCTTGGGATGGGCGCCCTGACCTTTCAGTTGTAGGGTATAAAAACTAATTTCCGACCGATTATTCGGCTTCGGTAATTGGCATAATCGGCCGATATTTTGACCTCCACCTTCGGCATCAGCCGATTATTTTTGCCGAGGTATTGTACACCAGTAGCATTGAAAAGTGTTGATTTTCTCATCTACAAGTAAATGAGTTCCTGTCAAAACAGCTGTTTTTTGTTATATGCGTTGGCCACATTCAGCTGTGTCAACTGTTGTGATAACGGCACGTCGGGGAGCGCTGTTATCGGTATTGAAGTGTCAGAAAAGTTGTCAAGTTGATGAAATAAAACAGTACAGCAGCAGCGTAGCGAAACAGTACAGCTTTGACGAAAAATTTTTGAAATGTTCACGCTCGTTTCACAGTTGTCATTATAACCTAAACCTGAAAGGTCAGGGTATATTAATTTTGTGCAAACGTTTGTAACGCATAGAACGCAGCGAGTGCGGTATAGAAAAGTATATATATTCTTGATCAGCGTCACCTCGTGAGTTGAGCTATTCATGTGTGTCCGTCCGTCTGTGTGCTGTCCGTAAACACAGGATAAGAAGAAGGAGTTGAGATAATTGGATGAAACTTAGTACACATGGTCATATGCACCCAAGGATCTGCACTATTGAATATTTTTGGAATCCGCCCACGGACACGCCTACCACCCATACGACGCAAAAATTAAAAACTGCATAGATAAGCTCACAATAAACCGAAAACAATAAAAATTGGTATGTATGTGTTTTGCATAAACACAAAGATGTTTTCGAAAAATGGGTATTAAGATAACTCAATAGATAAGATAGATAAGATCATGTTTTTCTTAGAGAGATCAAATTTGGTATGTTTTTTTTTATACCAAAACTAAGGTGTGTTAAAAAATTGGGCGTAATCCGTCCATGATCACGCCCATCTCCCATACAACTCACAATAGCGGAAGCACAATAAAGGCATTAACTGTGAGCTACTGGAATAAAACTTGGTATGTGTAAATTTTTCATCAACATTGAAATACATATAAAATATAGGCTTCATCCGCCCACAGACACGCCTTTTTTTAATTATTTTATTGTATTTTGTAAAAGTAGGTTTAGGGTATTTCATAGTCGGTCTAGACCGACTTTAGACTTTCTTTACTTGTTTTTTGTATGGAGATTTGAGTGTAATTTCACGTGAAGCCAAACAGAGTACTATGCTTTATCCCGCAACATCCCACAATATTTCAAAAAACTCCGAATGTAATTTTTTTAACCGAAAGAACTCTGAAATAGAATACCTAATCTAATCTGGAGGTCCAACTTTCAATCACTTTTTTCATCATTTGTGACCATATATCGATAATAACGCGACGAATGTTGTCCTCCAAGTGGTCGACCGTTTTGAGCTTATCGGCGTAGACCAACGACTTCACATATCCCCAAAGAAAATAGTCTAGTGGCGTTAAATCGCACGATCTTGGAGGCCAATTCACGTGTCTGAAATGTGAAATTATGCGGTTACCAAACGTTTCTTTCAGTAAATCAATTGTGGCACGATTGCAACAGCTCCTGCACATCATGGTTCTTCAATTGAGGAACGAAAAAGTCAGTCATCATGGCTCTATAGCGGTCACCATTGACTGCAATGTTCTGGCCAGCAACGTTTTTAAAGAAGTTCGGACCAATGTTTTCACCAGACCATAAAGTACACCATACAGTCAGTTTTTTTGATTGTAATGATTGTAATGGTGTCTCATCATACACTTGAGAATTATCTTCACTCCAAATACGGCAGTTTTTTTTATTGACATAACATTTAACCAAAAGTGAGCTTCAACGCTTAACAAAATTCAATTTTGAAAATTTCGAACAGAACCATTATTTTCAAAATAAATTTGCACAATTTGGAAGCGTTGTTCAGGCATCATTCTATTCATGTTGAAATGCCAAACCAAAATAAACACGAATCACTTGACAGCTGACAAAATGGCTGCCAGATAAAACAGTGTTGTCAACTTGAAGTTCTATTCCTCTTAAAAAAACACTCTACTATTTCTCGTGCAAAACTGGCAAAGCTGAAACGCTACAGTTAGAAGACAATAAAAACATGGTATATTTTAAGAAAAAAAGTCTTTAATCAACAATTTTAATGAAATCAATTCTTCTTCTACAAGGCAATTTTTGAAATTTCGGCATTGTTATCATGAAGAATAGGAAGCCAAAATACACAAAAATTTACTCAAATAAACTAGAACATGTCTACATTCTGAAAATATAATAATTAAATTAAAATTCAAGAATAGATTTTGGCCAAATTCTGAGTCCACTGGCCCATAGTACGCTGCTGGAAAGCGCAATGCTTAAAAATTAAATTTATAACTGGTATAACTATTGGAACTATTGGCATCACTGGAAGCGTACTTCGCAACAACTCCAAAAAAGATTTTAGCGTTACAAAAAGAATGTTTGATTATAAAAATTTGGTTTTTAGTTTTTGTTATATAAGTTTCCATTTATAACATGAATTTTGAGTAAGACATACACATATTACCTCCTCATATTTGGTTAAAAGTGCAGTTTTTTTCCACAAAATTGTTAATTTTTTAAATTTTTAAGTTACTGGCCCACCGTTGAAAATTTTAATACCATTTTGGAAAAAAAAAAACAAAAAATATATTCTCCGCCCAACCTTTTCTTCAAATATTCAAATATTTTGATACTCCTGTCTTTGCAGAAATGAAAAATTTTATACATGCTGTGACGAACCGTACCTGGACATAACATTTAACATAACAATGCGAAGGAAGACCCTGTTTTACACCGTTAACATTATCATACCTTGTATGGGAATATCATTTTTAACCGTGCTTACTTTTTACTTGCCATCGGATAGTGGAGAAAAGGTAATAATAAACTGTTAAGCAATTAAATAATTATTTAAATAGTAATGAGCTTCATCAAAAAACCTATCAAAAAACATTAGGTATATATATATATTTAAAAGGCACAAAGAAATTCAATCTACCAACAATCCAAGCAGAAATTGTTATAAAAATACAACCTGTTCTAACGGTTGCTATTCGCCCATTATTTTTCAGAAAAAGCTATCTTGTATATGTATATTATTTTACACAGATATTATTTTACACTGTATCTACCCAACCAACCAAAATGCTTGAGAATAATATTATAACAAGCTTAGCAACATAAGCCTTAAGCTTGAAAAAAGCTTGAGAATCTATTGAAAAAGTATATCACAGTAATTGTAGAAAAATCAAAACGGAACCCTTGTGATAATATTACTCAAGCAAGATTGTTATAAGCTTGTTTTTGCAATTTTGGAATAAGCTTATAAAATAATATTATATCAATAAATGTATAGAAAAGCTTACTATCCTCAATAGTTTTATAAGCTTTTTCTCACAATTGTAAAATAAGCTTTAAAAAATGTTTTATTGTTTTTTTCGATAATTTTTTTAAGCTATTTCTTGCATCTGTAAAATTAACCTAATAATAATGTTTTATTAACATAGCATAGATTGTGTATGCATATGCACATACATAAATATACAGCTTCAACTGTGGATAGAGTTTCATCTAAAAAATCTTCAAATTCAATAATAAATTGTATGTCCAACAAAACAATATATTTTATTTGACAGAAAAAAAAAATGGTTAGAGATTCTATTGTATAAAACAACTGATTCTCAATCATACTTAATAAAGTATTGTTAAATATAAGTGTTTATTAAGCATACTTTAGAAACAGTTATGTATATCAAGCGTTTCTCAAACACTATTGAGAATTCATTAGGATTTATCTTTTTATCAAGCTTTTAACAAGCTATATTGAGAAATGCTTATAACCTAGTGTTTTTATTAAGCTTATTCTTAAGTACAATTGCCTTTCGCTTTTCAAATGGTCGGTTGGGTAAAGCCTGGTTTTCATTATGTCAATTTCAATGGTCAGTTGTTGTCAGTCACATAAAAAATGCGAACACGTTGTCATTTCTTTTCTGTTTGACAATGGCGAAAAATAGGAAAAACTGATCTCTTCACATGTTCATGGCAAAAATTGCAAAAAAAAATTTTTAATGTGATTTTTTAAACTTTTAAATTTCATGTCAAACAAAAATTGACTAGTGAAAACCAAGCATTATATTTAATTTATATATAAACAGGCGTAGGGAAAACAGTTTAGAACCATTTTCTCTCGTGTTTCGCAACCGATTTTAATAATTTGTTTTTATTTGATCAGAGTGTGGAGAAACAGAGCATCGACCATTTTTTTGTAATTATAAATATCATGAATCATCAATAATTTTTTTTAATTTGAAAAAGTTAAAAAATTGCTTTCTAGTATACATTTCTCTAAAACAAGAGAATACAAATGCAAAAACTATGCAAATTATTAATTCATGATTTTTATGGAATACATGAACAGTATAAACAGTACCACCATAATTTATAACCAATGCTTACAATCAAAAGTCTTGTGCTATCCCAAGTACAACTTTCGCTTCGAATATCCTTCATGCAGGACACTGTTGGTAAAAATCATGAGTAGCACGGTGTGTGGCAAGAAATTGTTAGTCAAACTGCATTATTACTTTTGCTTTAAGACATATTTGGTTTTTTTTAAAAAATCAAAGCATTTTAATATCGTAATTTTTTATTGTTTTTCCCAAAAAACAACTTAGTCCTTGCGGGGCAGGAAGATGTCCTTTATTTTTTATAAATTTTTTTTGGGTGATCTTGACAAGCCTATGCAACTTTTGAGACCTCTTAGAATTCGATCTAAATTTTTCGATATGCCCTACTGAGCACAAGATGCGCAATTTTTTTTATTTACCTCTCCCGGTTCTAGTAGGAGCTTTGGAAAGTCGACCTTTTTAATCAAAAAATCACCGGTATAAAAAAAGCAGTTTTAGCCTTTCTGCAAGAAAAATTCCCAAAAATACATTTCTCACACTATTCGATTCAAACAAAAAATATTTGAGAGAGTTTTAATAGAGGTACAAAGAAAATAACATTTATTTTAAAATTTTTGTTAAAAAATTTTTTAAAAAGCTTATGACCTTAATGTCCTACTAGTTTTATGTGAAAAACACGAAAAATGCCAAAGTTTGATGGAAAAAAAAAATTAATTTTTGGAAAATTATATTAATATATTAATATCTGGGGTCTTTCTTTTAAACACATATTTGAACCTTAAATTTTAAGAGTTAATAAATAAAATTTCCACTTTTTTCCCCAAAATTAGTTTTATTTCGATTTTAAATAGACTTGATTTGCGATTTGTTCTAACTCCTGCACTTATTTATTGACAAACAAAAGCACATATGTATGTGTGAATGAGAGTGCATCATCACAAGAGTATTATTAATATGTATACTAGTGTAAAAGCCCGTCCTACGACGGGAAGGAACCATTTAGAGTAGAAAATGCGACAAAAAATTTATTGGATTTATATACAAAGGTTTTTATTTGAAAACATGTTTATTAAATTATTTTTATAAAACTTCCGTATATACAACATTTCTAATAAAAAAATTCTTATGCTTGGTTTTCACTTAGGGCCAGTTTTTCAGTGCGGGTGTAAACTCTAGTCAAATTAAACCAAGGTTAACTCACCAAAATTGGACGTTTAAGCTCGGTTTAAGCAAAAAACAACACATCATATGATAATTTAAGTCAATTCAACTTAAACGAATGCTACAATATCTAGTTAAACAGAGTTTCACATCTCTTTTTGGTGAATTAATCTCAGTTTAATTTGACTCGGAGTTTAAGCCCGCACTGAAAAACTGGCCCTTAGTCATTTTTGTTTGACAGGAAATTTAAAAGTTTAAAAAATCACATAAATAACATTTTTTTTTTGCAATTTTTGCTATAAACATGTGAAGGGATCAGTTTTTCCTATTTTTCGCCATTGTCAAACAGAAAAAAATGACAACGTGTTGGCATTTTTCATGTGACTGATAACAACTGACTATTGAAATTGACATAGTGAAAACCATGCTTTAGAATTTTAACCAATTAACCTTGTACCTTGCCATCTATAATGCTTAGTTTTACATCATCAGCCCGCTAAAACTGCCCATGACTAAATACCAGTTCTTTTAAAACAACTCCTACTTTTTGCAATATTTAACCTTGCAATTTATTTATGGTCATTGAAAATGTCAGTTTAACTGGAAATTGACGGCTTCGGAGAGTGAAAGGCAAATCTGTGTTTGTCGGGGCCAAATCAATTCTAGGTATGAAAACTATTTAATGTTCGCCAGTGCACCTGTCAATACTTGTGCGATGATAAATTAAGTTTTTAGGTTTCTCAAAACTAACCACCTTCCATTACAGATATCTCTTTTGGTATGGAAATTTCGAAGAAGTATTATAATACTTCCAATTTTGAGGTTTAACTTATGCAGTGGCATTCCTGAAGGATAAAATTTATTCAAAAACTCGGCAGGGCAATTTTGTTTATCGCTATCATCACTGTCTTCAATTTAATCCGTGCTCAAATCTCTCACTGTGTCACCATTTAAAATATTTAGAACTTGCTCGTTGACTTCGTTCACTTCGGAATTTTTTGGGTACAGGATAGCAATTTTGAAATAATGGTTGATGATATTCGGACTCAAAGTATCGCCAAAAATCTATTTAACCCTTTCAATGGACTTGTCCATTATATTGGACACTTCGGAAATTTTTTTTTTTTTATTTTCCAAAGTTTTTTTCTAAAATCAAATAGGTTGGTGCTATGAAGTGAAGTTGTGCCAACATGACAAAAATAGTTTTAGGGAGATATATAACGTTTAACTTAGTTAGATTTTCGATTTTATGCCCAACAGTAGCCTTCAATTTTTTTATATCGCGTGTTAATAAATTTTGCAAATAAAGTGAGTATTGTGATTGGTGTGCAAAGTATAATTTTTTTTTTATAATAAAAAAAAAAAAACAAATTGGCCATTTCAGCCCTTGAAAGGACTTTGACCGAGCTTCTTATCATCAATTGTGTTATGTGTGTTATTAAATGTTTGCATACAATTAACCGAGAACTGGACCTACACGTTTTATGCCGACTTCGAACTGCTAAAGTTCATGTTCTCAAGAAGCTTTACATGGCATTATTTATTCTCTGAGGTTTGCCATTGTCTGCAGAGAGGTGGTGACCGATCTGAAAAATTTTTTATTGAAAAAACTTTTCGCCGCGACTGGGGATTGAACTCGGGCTCCGAGCGTACTAAGCCAGACACTTAACCTGCACGCCACGATCACCATAATTTTTTTTTTTTTATAATGACATTTGCATAAATAACGCATTTGCATTTGTCTCCGGTTGTTTTAGTTGAACTAAAATATTATAATACAACGTTATCGTGGTTTTTTCCATTATATTAGACAGCCTGCCAAAAGCAAAGCAGCTCATGTAAAAATCAGAGGGAATATAAGCTCAAAAAAATGGTCCACGATTATTCTAGGCAAGCCATTGAAAGGGTTAATAAGCGAACCTTTACACACAAAATAATCTGGAATTTCTATGATATCTTCATCTCCATTTCCTAACTTGAGTAGCCAATCGCTAAAACTTGGATCAGAAGACCGAACATTGTGATTTAATTCTAGCAATTCCAATTGACACCAACGTCACTGAATGTAATAATTGCTGTTCAGTTTATGCAGACCGAATAGGTTGCGGTTCTGTTAATTAAGAAGCACTGTAATAGCAAGACATGATGTTTGATGTATAGTAGTTGAGGAAAATGACGATAGTCTTAAAGTACAAAGATTTCCAATACATAATTTAATAACAGGTTCTGGTCCATTGTGAACAGGTCTTAAAAGGTTTAGTAAGTACAAACATTTCAAATGGATAATTTTACAACAGGTTCTGGTCCAGCCTAAACATGTTTTACGATATGGAGCAAAAGGTTTAGTAAGTACAAACATTTCATATGGATAGTTTTCTAACAGGTTCTGGTACAGGCTGAACAGGTCTTACGATATAGGTTCTGGTCCAGGCTAAACATGTTTTACGATATAGAGCACGGAGCAGGACGCTTGTCTTTTATATATTAAGACTAGAGTGGGTCGCTTTATTTGGGAGAAAAAATGAATGTAAAAAGACACCCCCTAAAATGAAAGCTTACATCGAAAGTGTTTCAGCACTATAAAAATTTTTTTTTTTGGGTGTCCCAAAAAACAGCCAAAATGGTCTTTTAGTTATAACACTAGTGTAAAAGCCCGTCCTACGACGGGAAGGAACCATTTAGAGTACAAAATGCGACAAAAAATTTATTGGATTTATATACAAAGGTTTTTATTTGAAAACATGTTTATTAAATTATTTTTATAAAACTTCCTTTTATACAACATTTCTAGTAAAAAAATTCTTATGCTTGGTTTTCACTAAGGGCCAGTTTTTCAGTGCGGGTGTAAACTCTAGTCAAATTAAACCAAGGTTAACTCACCAAAATTGGACATTTAAGCTCGGTTTAAGCAAAAAACAACACATCATATGATAATTTAAGTCAATTCAAATTAAACGAATGCTACAATATCTAGTTAAACAGAGTTTCACATCTCTTTTTGGTGAATTAATCTCAGTTTAATTTGACTCGAGTTTAAACCCGCACTGAATAACTGGCCCTTAGTCATTTTTGTTTGGCAGGAAATTTAAAAGTTTAAAAAATCACATAAATAACATTTTTTTTTTGCACTTTTTGCTATAAACATGTGAAGGGATCAGTTTTTCCTATTTTTCGCCATTGTCAAACAGAAAAAAATGACAACGTGTTGGCATTTTTCATGTGACTGACAACAACTGACCATTGAAATTGACATAGTGAAAACCATGCTTTAGAATTTTAACCAATTAACCTTGTACCTTGCCATCTATCTTGCCATTTATATATTAAGATTTGCATAAATAACGCATTTGCATTTGTCTCCGGTTGTTTTAGTTGAACTAAAATATTATAATACAACGTTATCGTGGTTTTGTCCATTATATTAGACAGCCTGCCAAAAGCAAAGTAGCTCATGTAAAAATCAGAGGGATGTTTTTTAATCTTTTTATTGGTTAAATGATGGGAATATAAGCTCAAAAAAATTTTCCACGATTATTCTAGGCAAGCCATTGAAAGGGTTAATAAGCGAACCTTTACAAACAAAATAATCTGGAATTTCTATGATATCTTCATCTCCATTTCCTAACTTGAGTAGCCAATCGCTAAAACTTGGATCAGAAGACCGAACATTGTGATTTAGTTCTAGCAATTCCAATTGACACCAACGTCACTGAATGTAATAATTGCTGTTCAGTTTATGCAGACCGAATAGGTTGCGGTTCTGTTAATTAAGAAGCACTGTAATAGCATTGAATAATTATAATATAGAATGGACACCGCCAACATTCGCCGCTACGCCGTTAACATGTCTCTAGTATCGTTTTTCATTTCACCAAAGATTTTCACCTACTTTGTGCACAAGCTAATAAAATCCTAAATTGATCCCAAAATAGAGATAAATAATTTCCCTCCTTGTTCAAGGTCAGTAGCTGCTGCTCTGCTGACAAGTGTTTTCGTTTTATTTGTGTTATTTGGTTTTGAAGCAAATTGTGTAAAATGAAAATTTAATAGAATTTAATTTGAGGCTTAAAATAATTCTTCAGTAAAATAATCTCTTTAATAAGCAAAATAATGTCGATATATAAAAATCATATTCAAAATGAACGTTTTCAAGTTTATTTATAATATTTTTATGTACATTAAAGTAGTAAATAATAGACAAAATAAAAAAATTAATTCAATCGTAATATCCTAGAGTACGCGGTATAATTGTAGGTGCCACTTTATTAACATAAATAAAGTACTTTATTACATTTACTTTTTAACACATTAATAAGTCAGCACACTATTGTAATGTCAGAACAAGCAGTTTTTGTAATAAAAAATTTTACCAAATGCATTCTTCAATTTTAGCAAACGTTTTTCAAAATAGCTATGTTTAAATTTTAGGCAGTCAATAATTGCACCACTGAGAAAAAAACATATATTAAATTTAAACAAAAAAAAAAGTTTATAATAGAAATTTAACGCATTTGCGTCTCTACAAAAAAAATTTAAAGCAAACGTGTTTAAATTTCAACTATAAAATATATATTCAAACATTCAACTCCATACCTCAATGCGTTGTTGAGATATTCATTGGGTATTTTCAAACCCATTAGGCTATCGTGAAAACTTTTCTTCGAATTTTTTCAAAATAATAGAAATGCGTATTCAACGACAAAACAGCTAATTGAAATCTGTATCAATTATTTTTGGTGACCATGGCATGCAGGTTAAGTGTGTGGCTTAGCAATGCTCGGAGCCCGAGCTCGATCCCCAGTCGCAAATCAGTCGAATTCAGTTTATTACTTATTATATAAAAACTATATTACTATTATACTATATTATTATTATTATTATTATATATAAACTTATTATATAACTACTTATAAAAAACTAAATTTTTCTGTTGTGCTTTGATTTTCTTTCTTTATTTTCCGCTTTCCACTGCCGATATTTCCCCCATCGGAAAATTAATGGTTTTCGTAGTCTGGTGACTTTAGTCAAATGGCAGGATTTCAAGGATACATCTAGTAGTCTAAGAAATTTTGATCTGGTGATTTTTTGAAAAAAATTATTTTCATGGGTATTTTTCTATCCTTTAGTTTTCCAATGGGAAATGTGTTAATTGCATATGTTTTGAGTCTTTGTAGCCTTAAGCCTTTTTTATTAGGCCGGATTAATTTTTGTTTGCAAAAACTCGTAGGCGCGGAAAATGTTCTACGGAAAATTCTGATCATCTTTTCCCAAAAAACACTAAGCCTAAAATCGAGCCTCCGGTTTTTCGAAAGAAATTTTGAATTTGTGTTGCTACCAAATGTGAAGAAATTGAAAAAAATAACCAAAAACTGACTGTACCGATATACAGATTTTAGTGGTTTCGAACAAAAATTTAAAATAATATTTTATTTATAAATTTCACTTGCTTGTTTCATTATGTGTCAACAAAAAATAAAAAATTTTCAGATTGCATTATTAAAAATATTTTGAAAATTGATTTAAAATAGAATAACAACATTTGAAATCTAGATTTGTTATTATCGTTTCATCATTTAATTTTGAATTTCGTGAAATCTATTGCTGATTTTGTGGCAATACTTTTTAAAGTAGTGCTTTCTACAAATATTAAGCGATAGCTAATTATCAAAAAAACACAACAAAAAATAGCTTAAAATAATTCAACTAATATAAAATACTTCATAATATGAATCGTTTTGCTTTACAAATTTTATTTGTCTTTCATTTGATTTTAGACTGGAATTTTTTCTGAAGAATATAATACGCCAAGTATTGAATCCTGTGTTTTAAGATCCCTTTATTTTTATTAATAGTTTTCATAAGGAGGTTTTTAACTATAAGTATTTTTACTCAAATCTTTAAATTTTTATTAGTTTGCCTTGTTCATTTTATTTTCATTCATTTGGGGGGTTTAACCCCAAAACCCCCCTGCGTTCGACCCTGTGAACATTATTTTCAATTTCTATATTATTTAGTTCTAAATTTATTTTTGCTAACACTGGTGTTTTTTCTATATTTGTTTCATTACTTGTTTTCTTCGTTTTTGTCACTATAAAAAATTGGCACTGCAATTTTTGAAAGTCTTGATTTAAGGAGGGACATGACACTGGCCGTTTTTTAAATCGATTTTTTTATAATTTGTATTTTAGTAAATATTCTTAAGATTCTAAAAAATTCTTACGTGTTCAAAAAATACAGCCGTATTAGTTAGAGCGCATTTTTAATTTTCGCCTTTTTTTTCTTTGTTCACAAACTTTGAACGCGTTTATCTCGAAACCATGTTTCTCGTACTGGTTGCGGCACTAGCGGGTTCATTTTTTGACAACATTTTTTTTTTTGTATTTCTTTATACTTGATTTGCTATCGATAGAATATATATATTCTATACAATTTTTTAAAATTTAAAAAAAAAACTCCTGTCATACGATAACCAATTTTGTTAAAATTTAAAAAAGTCATTTTTTTCAGATCGGACAATTTTTGCGACTCCCAGCGCTGCAACCATGAGGCCCCGTTTTTTTTTTCTTTGCCGCCAGTTTGGAGCTCTATAAAACCATGTTGAATTGAAATACACATTTTTTTGAATTTTTTTTCTTTTAATTTGTTCAATTTTCTACAATAATAAAATTTTAGAAAAATGTTCGTTTTTGACTAAGCTATGAATTTTTTTAAAAAAAGGTCTGTTTTCTCTGCCGTGAATGTTATGTCCCTCTTTAAAGCCACTAATATTTACGAACTTCTTTTCAAAGTGTTCGGCGCATATATACAATTTTTCATCTTCTATCAACTTGGAAGAAAAGCTTTCTTTTTGCATAAGAAATCTAGAAATTCCATTTTTTTTTTTTTAATTTCACACCCGACGTAATCATAAAACTTCAACACACTTAAGTTAATAAAAGATCTTTCAAATTATTTAAATAAATAAAACTCTTACGCGCTACCAATGCATAGCGCCAATAAAAAAGTTAACAAAGTGGTCAAAAAGCTAGCAATTGACAAAAGACACAAAACAATACTGCAGAAAGTAACTGGTAATCAGAAAAGGGCTATAACAATAACAAAAAAAGTGAAAAAAAATCCAAGGGAAATTTTTCACACATAAGCGAAGACAATTTATTTGGGTTATAGAACTGGATAATTATGTGGAGTGCACATATCTGCCACATAGCTCTAATGTCGCTTCATCGTCGGTAGTGTCACCTTCTATTTGTAATTATTCAATGGTAATAGCAAGACATGATGTTTGATGTATAGTAATTGAGAAAATGACGATAGTCTTAAAGTACAAAGATTTCCAATACATAATTTAATAACAGGTTTTGGTCCATTGTGAACAGGTCTTAAAAGGTTTAGTAAGTACAAACATTTCAAATGGATAATTTTACAACAGGTTCTGATCCAGGCTAAACATGTTTTACGATATAGAGCAAAAGGTTTAGTAAGTACAAACATTTCATATGGATAATTTTCTAACAGGTTCTGGTACAGGCTGAACAGGTTTTACGATATAGGTTCTGGTCCAGGCTAAACATGTTTTACGATATAGGGCACGGAGCAGGACGCTTGTCTTTTATATATTAAGATTAGTATTTTAAGTCCGATCATGAAGTGCAGCATATCGTTGGATAGGTCTGAAAGAATACTACATCGTCGATGATGTATATTGACAATAGTATATTGATTTTTTATAAAGTTTATTTAAACAATAATTTTAAATCAAAGTTATGGGGTACCTAAAGCAAAAAAATAAAAATTGCAATATATCTACTTGAAGATGACCTCTGACACCATCGACACCAAAGAACACGATATAGTATTCTTTCAGACCTATCCAACGATATACTGCACTTCATGATCGGACTTAAAATACTAATGTAATAAAAAAAAAAATTTTATAGTGCTGAAACACTTTCGATGTAAGCTTTCATTTTAGGGGGTGTCTTTTTATATTCATTTTTGGTGACCCGCCTTAATGTATACATTATTATTGTCTACCGGCTGAGCTGTTTAAGACCGGTGGCGAAGCTCTGTTTAAATGCATTCATAGACTTCTATGCAGAATATGGTCGGAAGAATGTATTCCGGATGATTGGAACCTCAGTGTGCTCTGCCCAATCCACAAGAAAAGCGATCCCACCATTTGCGCCAACTACGGTGGGATTAGCCTTCTTAATATCGCATATAAGGTCCTGTCGAGCGTATTGTGTGTAAGACTGAAGCCCATCGTTAACCAACTGATTGGACCTTATCAGTGTGCCTTCAGACCTGGATAGTCCACCATCGACCAGATCTTCACGCTCCGACAAATCTTGGAAAAGACCCTCGAAAAACAAATCGACATACACCATCTTTTTGTCGATTTCAAAGCCGTCTTCGACAGTCCAATAAGGAGTCACCTATACTCCATCATGTCTGAATTTGGTATTCCTGCGAAGCTAATACGTCTTTGCAACATGACACTGTACAACACCACCAGCGCAGTGAAAATCGGGAAGGACCTCTCCCTTCCGTTCAATACCAAGCGAGGTTTCAGACAAGGTGATTCCTTATCGTGCGACTTCTTTAATATAGTAATGGAGAAGATCATCCGAGCTGCTGACCTGAGACGCAGCGGCACAATTTTCTATAAGAGTGTTATGCTGCTGGCGTATGCAGATGATATTGACATCATTGGCCAAAATACGCGTGAAGTCAGTGCAGCATTCTTCAGGCTAGAAAAAGAGTCGAGTCGAATGGGTCTTGCAGTGAACGCAGATAAAACGAAGTATCTTGTGTCAACAAACAAACAGTCCCAGCGTCTTGGAAACCACATCACTGTTGACAACACCTCCTTTGAGGTAGTGAAGGACTTTGTTTACCTGGGATCCAGCATTCACTCCTCCAACGATATCAGTATTGAGATTAAACGAAGGATTACTCTTGCCAACAAGTGTTACTTTGGCAGTAGGCAATTGAGAAGCAGAGCTCTCTCTCGACGAACAAAACTGACGCTCTATAAGTCAATAATCATGCCCGTCCTACTATACGCATCACATACCTGGACGTTGAGCAGCTCTGATGAAACGACTTTGGGAGCGTTCGAGAAAAAAATCCTTCGCAAGATCTATTGTTCAATCTGCGTCAATGGCGAGTACGGAATACGATGGAACCACGAGCTGTATGAGCTATATGCCGACATCGATATAGTCAAGCGTATTAAAATATAGCGGCTTCGCTGGCTAGTTCATGTCGAGAGAATGAACGACGAAGCTCCAGCGAAAAAAATATTGGATTCGGTACCCAGCGGTGGCCAATGCAGACGAGGAAGACCGCATCTCCGTTGAAAAGACCAGGCATTGGATAACCTGACAACGCTTGGTTATCAGTTTCCAAGTGGCGCCAGCAAGCCCACAACAAAAGACATTATTATAAGTACACTAGTTTTTTCCCGTCAAAAATGACGGGCCCTGTTTTAATAAAGGAAAAAACATGAAATATTGATTTTCTTTAAGCCGAATTAGAATTCAGTGATGGTCACATATACGATTTTAAATTATGCAAATAACAATTTTTTGTTCCAAATATTTATAAAACAACTGAAAGTAAAAATTGAAACCATAGTAGGTACGACGAAATAAGTTTAACAATTTTCTGAAAAACTGAAAATTTCAAAATTAAAAAATATATAAACAAATTTATGAAGTTTCAATAAATCTCAAAACAAAAAATGCCTAGAAATATGCTATGAAATTTTTCAAAAAATCAAGCGTTCCGCACTCACATTTTACGGAATTATGTTATAGTAATAATAATTATAATTATTATTGTTTTGCATATACTAGGGTAATCAAATTATAGGATCCCGGAATCCCGGACGATTTTTTTTAAATTTGGGATTTTAGTTACAAAATACGGGGTTTTGAAAATAGAAGAGGGAGATATTTAGTTTTTAGTTCTGCGGTTCGTGGGATTTTAGGAGAATTTTTCGTGGGATTTTAGGATCCAAATTTTTAACTTTAAGGATTGTAACAGTAAAAATCAAATTTTCCTTTAGAAGATATTAAAATATACATTCTGTGTGAAAATTTAGAAAATATTTATTCAAGCATTTTATTGAATGAAAATTGAAAAATTTTTTGAAAATTCATTTATTGAGATTCATATTTTTTATTGTTTTGATTTATTATTGCTGATATTTGCTTAATAAATAATTTTTTTTTTCTTAATTCATTTTCTCTTTCATATTCTGTATACATTCTGAAATTGACAATTTTACAGTTTTTACACTCATTTTTAGCTACTAGGAGACCATAATTGACCTAGATATGAAATTTCATCAAAATAGGTGCATTTTTCTAATTTTACCCATTCGCTATATGGGCTCGCATCACTGTGCGGGGCGGGGCCTACTTAAGGACAGAGCATTTAGATTGGATCTTTTAATAGTCAAAATATTAATTTTTACGCATTTACATATGTCTTAAAGTAAACAAATATCTCTTGAATTTTTATTTAAAAACTTTTTATAAAAGGTTAAAAGGCTATATAAATATTTGGAAAATTACGATCATGCTTGAGACCACAATACAATTAAGTATTTGTTATGGAACTACTGTATTATTTCTGTTATTAATAGTTTGATATCTCTCAAAAAAAAAAAAACAAGCAAAACATATCCCTCCTTCAGGTAAAATTTTCATAAGCGGAATGTTTTGATTTAATTCACAGAGTAATTCCATTTGAATATCTTTTCGTTATTCTTCAACAAAGAATGCCATAATATGGGCCTTGTTTTTCAATTTTAGAAACAAAAATTTCCGAGCCTGTCAAAACGTTTAAACCTTTATTTTTTGTACGTGCAACTTTTTCGAAAACAAACTGTAAACTTAACTTTTTAACTAATATATAGCTATCTCCTTCCAACACAAACACAAACGCGACCAGCAATATAAATTATTTTAACACCCCCCGCGTACTGCGAATAAATTCGTGATCAGCATAACCACTTGAGTTCAATTGGCCATGTCCGTCTGTCTATTCGTCTGTCGACACCATTACAGTCTTAATTTTCAAGCTATCGTAATGAAATTCGATATTTGAGTTTTTTGTTTAAAAGCAAAATGGGCTTAATTGGAACTTAACTCAAAACCACGCCTACCATGCAACCCACAGTTGTGAAATCTCTACAAAGTGGGTAATATTTAACCTAACTTTAATTAAAAATAATTTTCGGTATGTGTGTAGTTTATATCAAAACTAAATCGCATTAGAAAAATGGGCGTCATCCAAAATAAATACGCCCACCTCCCATACAAACCCAAACTTTAAAACTCTATAAAGAGGCTTTCCTTTAAGCTGCAGGAAAACAATTTAATACGGATGTATTAAACCACAGACAAGAGATGAGACGGATTAGCGTCCATTTAAAACATATTTTTTAAGAATTATTAACTAAAAATTGGCATATCCAGAAAAAGTAAACCTAAACCTTAAAAAATAAAAATGCTTTAAGTTCAATAAAAACATATGGAACGTTAAGGATATTGTTTCTGTTTTCCTACGGTAAAAGCATTTTGAAAAAAACATATTTTATTCTTTAATTTTAACTGATTTTATTGAATGTATTTTTAATCTGAAGCAAGTTAAAAACATTGTAGGTTTTTAATTTTTGTAATTTGGTATTTCGTGATTAAGTTAGTTATATAAAATTCATAATTGAAACATTTTCTATTGAAAAGTGAATATTAAAATTTTAAAAAAAAATTATTTTCTATCGAAAAATATTATTTATAAAAGTGATTTAAGACTGAAACGTGAGTGACAATTTTTATTGATTAGTTGGATTATCTTGGAAAATAGTTGACTGGCACAATTTATGTCTGGGACTTACTTTTTATGTAAGATTAGTGAATTTTGTATTTTTTTAAATCAAGCAGACGCAATTATTTTTCATTAAAAACGCATTTGAAGGAGTGAAACGTGAGTGAGATTTGATTTTTTTTTTATTTATTTTTGTATTAGAAATGAAAGAAGATGACGAAAACATCAAGAAGAAGTGAAAGCCGACCCTAAAAGAACGTATGAAAAAAAAAATATAGATAAAAATTATAGCTAAATCCGGATTCATATAAGAAAACAAACTTAGCAAAGTTAGCAAAGATCTAATTTAATTGTTATTTTAAGCCGTTGGCCTCGACGGAATTGCTAATTGGCCAGTCAGATAGTGAAATTTGGCACGGTCTATGGTTTTTAATGAGCATAAGGATCAACAAATTAGGCATAGTGATATAAAGATTCGGATGAAGAACTGGAATAAATTTTGTTAAAATGATATATTTCTGAAATAATTTTGTGGTTTTTATACTATGAATTATTTTTGAACTTTATTATGCTTTACATAATCCATTTTCCATAAAAATTTTTTTCTTTTGTGTATAAAAATGTCCTTAAAATTAAGAAAAAATGTTTTCTTTGCAAAATATGCTTAATAAAGTTCACACGATTAACCACGATGCAAAAAAAAACAATTAAAATTGTTTTGACACGTGAGTGACAAAATGAGTATGTGAAAAAATCTTACAATTCTGAGAAAAAACTATAAAATTCTGAGAAAAAACTAAATTTTTTTCTGCAGTTAAATTTTCTACTCAATTTCCTTACGGAAAATTAATTTATTCCTTATATTAACTCAAACAATTCGCAGATTTTAAACAATTCGTTAGGAGAACTCGAAAAATGCCAATCGTCCGGAAACGTGAGTGACACACCATTTAAAGATAATTTTTTCGAAATGTGTAAGCATATCTAAAACCTTTTGCATGAACTTATAATAATCAGCCTTAGACTTATTGTACCCATATTATTTTATATTAAAAGCTTTTATATTTAATGGAGAAAAATTCATGTTTACTGCTATGACTGAAACGTGAGTGAACAAATAAAAATGCCACAATTTTATAACTCAAAATAAATTAAGTGTTGATAAAGAAACATTGAAAGAAACATTTTTGTATATAATTTCAAATATGTTTTAAGGTGCCTCGACTTGTATGAAGAAAAACAAAGTTCCCCTTTTACCCATCTTAAATTGTACCTTGATGTATTTAAAAACGATTCCCAAAATATTTTGGCTATACCGAAATTCATCAGTGAGATAAATCATTTGACAAAACCTCTATAATTCATTTTCCGTATATACAGTTTTGTACAAAACCTAATCAACTCTTCCTTCTCATTTGAAAAAAGTTTCAAATTTTTTGAACGCGCAGGATTAATTATAAGAAAAGGTTTCCTTTTATAGCTTGCATAACTATTCTAACAATTATATGAAACTAGCGATACCCGGCGCGCGTTGCTACGCCTAGACAAACACATATACTTCATGTGTGCTTCAAAACCTATTCAATCAAAAATTAAGCTTTTATGAGTAGGCACACCCACTTATCCAAAGCTCAAAGACATTACCAAATGGTAACTCCATTTTGAATTTCAGTGCTCAACGAATTTTACTTCCAAAGCTATTTGATACAAAAAATTTGGCCTTCTCAGTTTTTAAGAAGAAGAACATCACTAAGTAGTTACTCCATTCCGAGTTGGAGATACCTGCGACTAACTTTCATAACTATTCTATATAGTAAACTTGGCTTGTCTGGACGAAGTCACACACCGTTTCTCAATGCTCGAACTAATTTTCTGGTCGAAAGACATGATCAAAAAGTTACCTTTTTTCTGATCGATCACCACCTCTCTGCAGACAATGGCAAACCTCAGAGAGTAAATAATGGGATGTAAAGCTTCTTGAGAACATGAACTTTAGCCGTTCGGAGTCTGCATAAAACATGTAGGTCCAGTTCTCGGTCAATTGTGTGCAAACATTTAATAACACACATAACACAATTGATCATAACCCATTGTGCACAAAAACGGATGCGGATCCGTTTCGAACCCGTTACGAGTCCGTCAGAGCGGAATTTGTTTTTTTTATGTTTCGACGGATCAGTTTCGAACCCATTACGGGTCCGTGGATGCGGAATCGGTTTTTTGTGTTTTGACGGACGCGTTTCGAACCCGTTGCGAGTCCATCGACGCGGAATCGTTTTTTTATGTTCTGAAGGACCCGTTTCGAACCTGTTACGAGTCCGTTGACGCGGAATCGCTTTTTTATGTTTTGACGGATCCGTTTCGAAACCGTTACGAGTCCGTCGATGCGGAACCGTTTTTTTATGTTCTGAAGGACCCGTTTCGAACCCGTTACGAGTTCAACGACGCGGAATCGTTTGTTTATGTTTTGACGGACCCGTTTCGAACCCGTTACGAGTCCGTCTACGCGGAATCGTTTTTTTATGTTTTGACGGACCCGTTTCGAACCCGTTACGAGTCCGTCGACGCGGAATCGTTTTTTTATGTTTTGATGGACCCGTTTCGAACCCGTTACGAGTCCATCGACGCGGAATCGTTTTTTTTATGTTCTGAAGGACCCGTTTCGAACCCGTTACGAGTCCGTCGACGCGGAATTGTTTTTTTATGTTTTGACGGATCCGTTTCGAACCCGTTACGAGTCCGTCGAAGAGGAATCGTTTTTTAGGTTTTGAAATAATATTCAGAACTTAAACATTAATCAACCATCGCGTTTCGATTTTAGAAAACGTTTTATAAATTGAAATTATTTCTCATATAATTTGAAAAAAGCAAAATTTAAATAAATTTTAGCAATAATTTGCTTACTTATTATAAATTCAAATAGCAAATTTTGAATTGATTCAAGCAAAAAGGTGCCTGGTTATTGAAAAACAAAAAAAAATTCGGACTGACTCATGTCTATAATAAAGAGAGAAAAATATTGAATTTTCCTTTTTCTTCTTTTTTTTCGTTTCTTCTTTCTCATCAGTCAGAATTTGTTTCTATTTGTTTTGTTTGTCGCGTGCCTTTGAACAAATAGGTTGTGTGTTAAAGTGGACAGCACAATTATATTTTATGTACCTATATATTTTAATAATAAATAACAAATATTGTGTTGAGCTGTGTTTATTATTAAAGTAAAAAAGTGTGTACTTGTATAGTTTTTGATAGAACTTTGCAAAACAATTTAAAGTGTTAAAAACTATTTCGCAAAAAGAAACGCACTTGAAACGGCGTGCCTTGCTTTGTTTTGTTGTTGTTGTTTGTTGCCGCTATGAAACTGGTATTTCTATCGGCTGCTTCTGTTCGTGTCAAAGCAAATGCAAAAAAAAGGCACATGAAAAAAACGGCGTCACTTGCATTGCTGTGGCGTTGTTGTTTTGTAGTTTTTATATTTTTTATATTTGTTACTGTTGCTCAAGGTTGCCAGTTAAAATTCGGAATAATTCCCACGAAAATTGGCTTTTCATACAGCACCATAAATTAAAAACACCTAAATTACCATGGTTTTATTATTAATTAACTGGGTTAAGATACGATACTCGTTCAACTTAAGTGGTAAAAACCCACAAGCCTACTTGAAGACGTGCTGCATGCTGTTTTCTCTGATGAATTAGCACAAAAGGTGATCTGGCTGGGCATAAAGGAGAAAAAAGCGGCTAAAAATTTAATTGTCGTTGCAACTATCCGAGCTAATAAATGTTTGTAAGTGCAAGTACATAACATGTATTTGCGTGCGTTTGAAAGTTGAAAATGTTGTTGCAGAAAGCTTACGTTTGCATTGCACTCTGCTTCATAAATTCTTATATATTCCAACTTTTCATTCGTTAATGACTTTACGCTTATGCACGCAAATGAATGCTATGTACTCGGACCTTTAAATATGAAAATCTTTTATTTAATTTTCCTCAGGTGCATTTCAAAGAAAATACGGAAATGAAAGTATATCGACAGTGGAGGACGTTGCCAAAAAGTTCTTCCATTACACGAATGATCGCGTTACGAAGAAGAAGAAAATTGATTGCTAAATTATTATAATATTGATTAATAAAATTACTTTTACAAATTAAATCATTTTAATATTCACATTTAAACACGTTATGCAATTAAAACTTTAATAATTTTGAATTGAAATAAAAAAATCATAAGATTAAAATTTCGCAAAATAATTTAATAAATTTAGAATGTTCCGCTTTGAATGCGTGTTGTTAAATAAAACGGGTCCGTCGCGGGTTCGTATTATTAAAAAAAACGAGTTCGTCGCGGATTCGCATTATTTAAAATAGCGAGTCCGTTGCGGATTTGTATTATTAAAAAAAAACGAGTCCGTCGCGGATTCTCATTGTTAAAAATAGCGAGTCCGTTGCGGATTCGTATTATTACAACAAAACGAGTCCGTCGCGGATTCGTATTATTGAAAATAGCGGGTCCGTTGCGGAATTACATTATTTAAAAAAAACGAGTCCGTCGCGGATTTATATTATTTAAAGAAACGAGTCCGTCGCGGACTCGCATTATTAAAAAAAACGAGTCCGAAATGGACGCGTATATGGAGTCCGTTCCGAGTTCGAAACGAATCCGTGGAAACGGTAAAAACGATTCGAATTTTTGAGAGGAATTTCATACGACAACGGACCCGTAACGGATTCGAAACGCAATCCGTTTCGGAAAAAATGTACGAAGAAGTGAGTCCGTTTCGAATTCGAAACGGATCCGTATGGCACACTGGGAAGAAGCTCGGTCAAAGTCCTTTCAAGGGCTTGTATTGTATATGTATCAGTTAATGAAAAAACCGAACGACTTGAAACGACAGCAAAAATCTTGCGGCGAATGTTTTTCGCTGCAACAGCTATTTATCAATAAAAAGTAAAATAATAAAAAACAAGAGTACGAATTTTATTTATGAAGGAAAATCTGTTAACTATTTATATTTGCATGTGAACCCTGTTACATAAAATGAATTTGCGGTTTTAATTCTTATTTTATGCAGGCTTCAAATCTGCGTTTTTGTGTGCTAGAAGAAGCTAGAAGAAGCTAGTTCGCCAGTTTGGCACACTAGTTGGCTTGTTGACAAAAATTTTTGATTTTCTCTGTCCCACAAAGCAAAACAAAAACATTTCTATAGTCATTACGAAACCAGGGTTGTATTGAAACATAAGTGTAGTACTATGTGGAGTACATTTTAATGATTTAAGTACGATATGAGATATGTTTGGTACTTTTTGTTTTCTATTTGGTAGTACTTTATGTAAATTGCAAACAGTATACGTGATAACTTAGTTTGGATTCAGTAAAAAATTTGTTTCGAAAAAAGTAAGCAGGTGTGGAAGACTTGGAGAGCATTTTTGCTTTATTTTCCCCACACAAAAATAATTTTATTTCGAAGCAATAAATACTTTTTCTACTCTTCTCAAATGTAACCCTGTGTGTGCCAAACAAATTCCGTAATTTGAACGCTCGCTTTCTCGAACACATACAAGTCGCCATGTTGTTTGCCACACGAATTCCAGATGTGAAAGCCACATTAGGCTTATTTTCTTTCATAAACAACATCTGTTGTTGTTGTTTGACAGACATTTGTAGTTTCATTAATTTAATTAATTAAGAAACTTGCAGCGCATGCAAATCAATTTTTGTTCTTTCCCAGTGTGCCAAACGGATCCGTTTCGAATTCGAAACGGACTCACTTCTTCGTACATTTTTTCCGAAACGGATTGCGTTTCGGATCCGTTACGGGTCCGTTTTCGTATGAAATTCCTGTCAAAAATTCGAATCGTTTTTACCGTTTCCCCAGATCCGTTTCGAACTCGGAACTGACTCCATATACGAGTCCGTTTCGGACTCGTTTTTTTTAATAATGCGAGTCCGCGAAGGACACTTTTTTTAATAATGCAAGTCCGCGACGGACTCGTTTTTTGAAATACTGCGAATCCGCAACGGACTCGCTATTTTAAATAATGCGAATCCGCGACGGATCCGTTTTTATTTAATAATACGAATCCGCAACGGACTCGCTATTTTTAATAATGAGAATCCGCGACGGACTCGTTTTTTTTAAATAAAACGAATCCGCGACGACCCATTTTTTTAACAATATGCATGTGAAACAAAAAAATGCATAAAAAACCATTTATTGAAACATTTTTACAAAATTTTAATTCTATGATTTTTTTATTTCAATTCGTGGAAAATTATTGTAGTTTTAATTATATAACATATACCATGGTAATTTAGGTGTTATTAATTTATGGTGCTGTATGAAAAGCCAATTTTCGTGGGAATTATTCCTAATTTTAACTGGCAACCTTGAGCAACAGTGACAAATATAAAAACTACAAAACAACAACGCCAAAGCAATGCAAGTGACGCCGTTTTTTTCATGTGCCTTTTTTTTGCATTTGCTTTGACACGAACAGAAGCAGCCGATAGAAATACCAGTTACATAGTGGCAACAAACAACAACAACAAAACAAAGCAAGGCACGCCGTTTCAAGTGCGTTTCTTTTTGCGAAATAGTTTTTAACACTTTAAATTGTTTTGCAAAGTTCTATCAAAAACTATGCACGTCCGCACTTTTTTACCTTAATAATAAACACTGCACAACACAATATTTGTTATTTATTATTAAAATATATATATATATGTACATAAAATAAAATTGTGCTGTCCACTTAACCACACAACCTATTTGTTCAAAGGCACGCGACAAACAAAACAAATTCTGACTGATGAGAAAGAAGAAACGAAAAAAAAAGAAGAAAAAGGAAAATTCAATCTTTTTCTCTCTTTATTATAGACATGAGTCAGTCCGAATTTGTTTTTTTTTTCAATAACCAAGCACCTTTTTGCTTGAATCAATTCAAAATTTGCTATTTGAATTTATAATAAGTATGCAAATTATTGCTAAAATTTATTTAAATTTTGCTTTTTTCAAATATATGAGAAGTAATTTCAATTTATAAAACGTTTTCTAAAATCGAAACGCGATGGTTGATTAATGTTTACGTTCTGAATATTATTTCAAAACATAAGAAACCGATTCTGCGTTGACGGACTCGTAACGGTCTCGAAACGGGTCCGTCAAAACTTAAAAAAATGATTCTGCATCGACGGACACGTAACGGGTTTGAAACGGGTCCTTCAGAACATAAAAACACGATTCCGCGTCGAAGGACTCGTAACGGGTTCGAAACGGGTCCGTTAAAACATAAAAAACCGATTCCGCGTCGACGGACTCGTAACGGGTTCGAAACGGGTCGGTCAAAACACAAAAAAACGATTCCGCGTCGTTGAACTCGTAACGGGTTCGAAACGGGTCCTTCAGAACATAAAAAAACGTTTCCGCATCGACGGACTCGTAACGGGTTCGAAACGGATCCGTCAAAACATAAATAACACAAATTCCGCTCTGACGGACTGGTAACGGGTTCGAAACGGATCCGCATCCGTTTTTGTGCACATTGGGTTATAGCCCATCCACAATGACGACAACGAGCGACAAACGTCACTTTTATTTCACATGTATTTCTTATGGGATGAACTATTGGAGACAATCGCGACGACATTGTTGCCCGACATCGAATGTCGCTGTAGCCAGCTTCAATTTAATTCTAATTTGGGGACGAAAACAGACGACAAAAGTAAATGTCATTGTTTATATTCGTGTTTTTTTAATGCCCGAGCCCGAGTGCTCATTTTGATGTGAGTTTATTAAATTATCGGAATTAAACAGTCGGAATGTTATAATTAATATTGTATTCTTAATATCAATAGTTTAATTGTGAGTTCAGTGAAAATACTGTGAGTATTAATAAGAATTGTTCAGCCATGAGCGCCGCAGACCAAAATTTTGGAATAATTTTACTTTAGTGACCAGGCCCGAATAATTTTTTTCTTATTTTTATTAAACGTGTATGGACCTCCTAAGCCCAATGGCGAAATAAAAAATTGTCGGTCAGTGCAAATGTTTATGTGTGTGGAAGCTAATTTAACCTTTTACATTATGATTTCTTAACCTAAATGTGGATTTTTAAGGCTTATTAAAGAAAACAATGCAATATCGTGAAAAGCACAAAAACTTCAACCGTCATAATTCGAAATTGAATTATAAAAAATTTGTATATTTTAAGGAGAATAGAAAAATTGTTATTAAAAATCGCCGCGCTCTTTCTTTAACAAAATATTGAGGTTTGTGAAACCTATAAGAAATGTTGAAAAATTTTTCCAATGCGGCACCTTTTTTGTTTATATGTAGGTTTGTAAAGGAGTGCCACGCCTTGAATGTCGATCCACTTGTACAATTTTTTAAAATTACTGGTAAGCTGTAGAACCCAGTTAGAGCTCATATGGAGGCACATTCTGCGGATGAACTTGATGCTTCTGATACAGACTAAGAATGATGAATTTTTTAATAAATGTATATTTGTTTCTTAAAATGAAAGAATAGCTGATTTTTTGTTTAATACGGCGCAAAAAACCACATTTTGGGTAAGTACTATAACCTTATATTAGCTTTCAAACACGGAAATATGAACTGAATTTTCAAACTTTCGCGAATTTTATTTCCTTAAGCAATCGAGACCGACAATTTTTTTCTTTCACTATTGGGTTTGTATTTGTGTTTGTACTTAATCTATACTATTATATAAAATTGAAGTGGAAATATTAAGTTCACCAATGACTCCAAAACTACTGGACCGATTTTTATGAAAAAAATTTTAAAATATCATATTTGTGCTACAGAATGCCATAGGTGGGGTTTATTTAAGAAAATTTAACAATAAATATATTTAATTAAGTTGTTAAGTTTTTTAGGAAATTACCACCGATGCTAAGCATTGCTTGGTCGCTTGCTTTTCACGCGTCTGTGTTACGAGAGTTTAAACTACATGTTGCTATCAACCCTTCTCTTTAAAGTTTATTGATCTCGCTCTCCAACTCATTCGAAGAGTAACCAAAAGCAGTTGGCGCTCTTTGACGTGATGGGAATACAAGTTAAATAAACCTTGCTGTGCTGTTATTGCTGTAGAATGATGAGCTGCAAACCAATGTGTGCATATTTGTTTCGCCGCATGCAATTTCTTTACACATATTATTATTGTAGTTTTCCAATTTTTTAATATTTCAAAATGCGGCATTCACAAGTGTGATAGCATATTTTGTATAGATTAAAGATAAATTAAAAGTTTGAAAAATGAAGTGTTCGTATTTCCCTTAACTACAAATAAATGCCTCGACGTAAAACAAGTTTGACAAGTTTAACAGAAAATGCAAGAGCGATGCTCCGCGCTAGGAGAGCAAGAGCAGCGACTCAAAGAGAAAATTGTTGGTAAATTTAGCATGCAATTATTTGCTTTCACGACTGCAATCGGAGTGAGGCAGTGGCGTAGCTAGGGTTGCTGGCACCCGGGCCGGAAACTAAATTGTGCACCCTTTAAGAAGGTTATACTTAACCTCATAAAAGCAATGCTTAAAAAGTACTACGAAATTAATATAATTTTTTTAAATAATAATTTGCTGTTATGATTATTTTGTTTAAGTGCAAATGAGTAAACAGATATATTCAAATTCATTGTATTATTTATAAAAGTAGGTAACAATATACAAAATTAATCTCATCGATATTAATATATATGATATCATTTGAAAATTAATTTGGTAACTTATACAAAACTGAAAAATTTTCCGCAATCAAGGAATTTTTCAAAAATGTTTTGTTTACGCAAAATTTTGACTAGCAATAGTGAGTAAATCCCCAAAGATCAATTTTGAATAATTTTGCATAATTGAGGAAAAAATAGGACCGGGAAGTAAAACGTTAACAAATTTTCCCTCAGTGACCCTGAATAACTATCAATTTAAATGTTTTTTTGAAATCAATCCACGTCTTCTATATAAAAATTAAGTGAAAAATAGAAAAAATATTAAAATTAAATTAAAAAACTTTTTTTCTAATTTTTATAAATTTCTTTATAGTACTCTTTATACATTTTAGCTTCGACTTTAATAGACAAGACTGAGGTCTGTAACATTTGACTGCCTTATTCTCGACCATAAATATCACAATATCACAGTGATAACAAATTGATATCAGAAATTTGTTTCATAGTCATTATCTACATAATTCCCAAAGCAAACTTGCTCTGGGAGAACAAGGTCAAGAGTCATGAAAATAAGAATAATTTTTAGAATAGTTTTTTCTTAAAAACTGTATTTTTGACAGTTTTTGTTAGTTGATTTGAACAGAATAATATGTAAATAATATGTATTTTAGTAAATTAAAGGAATTAGGAAACCATCTTAGAGTTTTAAATAGACATTTTCAAAATAAATTGAAAATACATCAGAACGCCATAAAATTGTTATAAAACGCCATTTATTTAATTTAAATACAAAATGTAATGAATTTTAATCAATTTCATTTTTTTTTTAGAAATTTTGAAGTAAGTAATAAATTGAGCTTTTAAATTGTTTTATGTAACAGGACACCGAAAAATATATTACTATTAAAAATTGTGTTCTAGCAGGTTATGAGCTGCAAATAAGGTTTGTTTGTCGATGTATAGTCTTAGAAATTAGTAATCACAAAATTATAAAGTATATTTTTATTCCTGACATTAATGACACGAGCACGTTTTTCTAAAAAGCTCTGGAGAAATGTATTGCTGGAGAACATCCCAGCAAAATCTTCGCTTACATATAATCGAAAAAGTAATCCAGAAAATTGCATTCATCGCTTACCCTCTCGCTTACTAAACCCATTATTTTTATATAGCCAGTCATTAGAGGTAATCGAAAGCCTGTCACTTGAAAAGATTAAGCGCTTAAAACGGTTGGTTTATAATTGATTTCAAGAAATTAATACTTGAATAACAACTTTCAAGTTGATGTGAATGCATTCCCGTGAATTTATTACGGATTAAATTTAAGTTCTTGCATTAGCATTTATGTAATGCATTTTAGAATCGATTAAAAAACAAGACCTAACAAAAAATTTTGCTGGGATATTGGATGAAATGTCTACTAAACTAGCATGTTTAAACACTTTTTAAGATGAATATTTGAAGTACAAAAGCTTTTTTAAAAAACTTTATGGAATATAAAGTGAGGAATATATATATAGGAATATACTTTAATTCATCACTTTAATGATGAATAAAAGACAAATAAAAAATAAAACCATTAAAAATGATCTTCGACTTGCCCGAAGTCTTATATTTTTTTTCCAATTTTTCATATTTCAAACTCAGAGTACGTTTTATTTAACAAGAAAACAAGACTTATGTATGATCTTTCAATTGAACACATTAATTTTTGTATAAATTATGAAGGTTTTGAACTTCCAATATAACGAACCCTTATTTAATGTTGTTGACTCTATATTGCGAACATTTAAAATTGTAGGTATTCTATTTAACAACATTTGCTTCTCTGAGCTCGCTTCGTTTGTTTTTTAATTTGTAATAACATTAATATGTATTTACTTATCTTATTCTCAAATAGTCCCTTCGGGCTAATATACATATTGAAGGGTTTCCTTTTTAAAAAAACATTATAGGAATGTATTGACATAATCTTGGATTTTTCATTTGGAGTGTGAACAGATTTTAATCAGCAGCTTTCTAAACATTTAATAATACCTAAAACAAGTTCAAAAATTCAACTTTATTGGAGTGCATAATTAAAACAAAAAATGTAAGGATATTTGTTTCAAGTTGACAAATTTATTAGCTTTGTTATATGATAAAAAACTCGAAAAAAGTATTCCGATTTAATGAACTTTTCGATTTACCGAACGACCCTGGACATTATATCTTTCGTTTAACTGGAGCACCACTGTACGACAAATCTCAAATCATGAAAATTATTTCATTATGGACTTTAAAGAGATTTGCAATAAAGAGACGGCTGTAATCGTGTGGACAAACGAATGAACAGATAGACAGACGGACATGGCTTAATCGACTCATGGTGGTGAAAAAAATTTTGTGACAAAATTATTGTGCCCGCTACGCTTTGCGGGTGGAGTATAATAAATATTTAATAAAAAACTTTGAAAAACGTAGAAGTAGATTATGGTAAACCAGTCGGTACAGCAGAAAAGCAGATTTTTCTTATTTCTGATAATGCCAATGAATCAAAAAACGTTGTTAATACTGAAGTATTAAATAACTTAAATTAAAATATCTTCACTTTATTATCATTATACTATTTAATATAATTTGCTTTCAAATACAAATAATATGCAAATATTTTAACTTTTCTAATTATTAAAATTTTTCAAATATACAAAGGTATTATTGATAAAGAGAAAATGTCCGTGGCGTAGCCTCGGACGACTGTGGCCTGCTAGTTTAGTATAAATTTAATTTAGTATAAAAGACAATATGAACTTTTATCACAAAAACATAACTTCAATTAAAATAATTTCTTGTAAATGTCAAAAGCACTTTCTGCTGAAGCTTGTTGCTGTCGCTTTTAAAAAATTCAAGTCGCCCGATATTTCTCTACAACGACAGAGTGGAAACCTGTCGTTCGTCGCCCGTTGTCGTCATTGTGGATGGGCTATTATTGTTACTACTTTAAAATATTGAAAAAAAATTCTAAGTGGGCAAGGAACAATGAGCGCGTAATTGTCGCAGAGTATTTTAAGAGGAACAGAGTGTTATTTTGTTGTCATCAGCAAGCCATTTAAGATATTTTATAATCAATTTCTTAAATGATTTTTAAAGATACATACTTAAAAGCAGATCTATTTCGTTTGCAAATGGAAAGAGAAACGCATTTTTTTTATAACTGAAAATTTGTCTGCTTCGTATTTTCTCCTTCTTTTTAACCGTTCATTAAAACTTAACGTTTGAATAGGTCGTCCGTTCTGAAAAAACTTTTGTATGCGGCGCTCGACTATCAGCATCAGCATTAGCATCGTCAAGTGATTTTGTTTTGCTGTGCATGCGTCATCGGTTCGGAACAAAGTTCCTGAATTATTAATTCAAACGCTCATTTTGAATAAGTGATTACAAACGAATGTTCGCTGTTTTTTCTTTTTTTGTGTGAAAAAATCGAAATAATCCAATTGGATTTTTAATGCCTTTAAGTGTGTTTTAAACATCTTTCGATTTTAGTGTTCACTTAATTCATTTAAATAACATCTTTCTAAAGCTATGAGCAGATCAAAAGTAAAAATTAAAGGATTCTTTTTTTAGATTTAGTTAAAAAAAACAAAATATAGTAGTGTTAGTCTGTCAACTTATGTGAAAACGTGAAATTATGAAATTGTTAAATATGCGTGTTTTTGCTTTAAATTATCATATTCATTGCAGCAAAAAATATACGGTCATTTCAAGCCTAATGCAAGTTTTTTTTCAAAAATTTATCACATGCTCTGAGACTCACTTGAAATTTTGTCTATAGGTTCCTTCTCTACTTATGAGAATATAAGTTATTTGTTTTTTTGTATCATTTTTTTTTTTAAATTATGGAGATACCAATTTTTTATAAAAGTAACAATCTTAAAAATTATTTGAAAATCAATCATTTCCGATAAATCATATCTCCGTCACCTGTAACCTTATTTTCGTAAATGAAGTATCATTAGAAAGCTATCGACAAGCACATTAGAAAAATTTAATATATTTGAATGCTATAGTTGCCAACTTTTTGAAAAAATCTTTAATTTGGTTATGTCCCAAAAAGTGAATTTTTTTTTTAATTTTAAAAACACAATAAACTTTTCATCAACATAGAACAACGATGGCTAAATGACACGTTTTTCGCAATCTCTTTTTCTGACATACATTTCACTTTATCGTTCATAACTTTTATACCGTTTGAGATATTTTTGCAAAATCTTCAACAAAAATATTTGTTTTTTAGAGCCAATACTTGTTTTATATATAGTAATAACCTCACACGTGACTTTGGTCCATGGAATAAATTAAAAAAGTTTATTTTTTTTCGTTTAAGATAATCGGAAGATCCGATCTAATTTGTATCCTCAACATACCTATTTATGTGGCCAGCTTATGCATTTGCTAAGCGATTGCTACGACCTAGTATATATATAGACTAGCGATACGCGGCGCGATTTGCTACGCGTACACACCCAGTTTTACAATGCCCGTTCCAATTTTCTAGTAGAAGGACATGGCCAGTAAGTAACTTTATGCAAAGTTTCATTGTTATTCGTCATTTAGTACCAAAGCTTTTCGATATTAAACATTTGAATAGTTAAGGTGGTGCCACGCCCCTTTTATAATTCTCGCTCTTTTATAATAAGACTTAATATTATATCCGTTCTGACTTTCATAAATGCGTGACCTAAAAGTTTGAACGTTTAAAAAGTGCCACGTCCCTTGTCTAACGCCTATAAAATGTTACCAGTGAAACAGCAAGTGTAAATTGAGCTCGAAAACCGAATTTTGAGGCTGTGCAACATATACCTCCAAGGCTATTCGATATTGTAAATTAAGATTCTATCGGAGGTGCCACGCCCTCATGTACTATCGGCGCCAAACTTCATAGGAAAACTCTCAAGACGTTTCTACAGTTTCTCTGAAAATTTCTAAACGATTGGTTTAGCGGTTCCGGAGTCTGCTTGTAACGTACACACATTCAAACATTAATTTTTATATATAAAGTTATGGTCAAAATTATAGCGCACTCTATTATTTACTTTTTGAACTTAAAAAATTTGTACAAAAAGTAGAAAGAATATTTGGATTAAAAGCGTTTTCTCATAATAGAAGATCATAAATTTAAATTATGTATGCAAATGTTATGGATTTAAGCTAAGAAGGGAATAGAGAGATAATAAAGAGAACATGATAAGTTCTAGTGTGGCAAAATTATAGCGCATTAAGTATTAACAACAACAGAAAAGTACTGAAAGAGAAAATAAGAAATTTAGTTCAGTCTTACAGAGTTATTGATATAGTACACCTTAGCGATTGCAATTACATTTTTTTATTAAAATCAATATTAAAACTAAGTAATGGGTCGGAAAACTGTTCTTAAAAAAAAATATGTCAATAAAAGCGCTGTTTAAGGAAAATTATTCACATGCTGAAATTTCAAGACGGTGTAAGGTTTTAAGAAAATGTGTTTATAATATTGCTAAAAACTTTTGGCGGGCTTGCCCCTCAATAATGTACCTGACCAAGGACGTCGTAGGTGAACAACTGCTGCTCAGGATCGTCGTTTGGTCAAAATTTGTAAAAAAAAATCGAGCTGCAAGCAGTCGCAAGTTTGCTAACGAATCGTCATCTTCCCGTGAAAATACAATTAGTGTAAGAACAACTCGCCGTCGTCTCGTGGAAAGAGGTATCAATAGTTACACACAGAAACGTCGCACAGTGTAACGAGAAAGACAAAATACAAAATATCGACTTGTTTATTTGAGAAATAAAAAGTAAGAGGATGTGTTCAAACCATTCCAATTAAGTAAATTTCAAAAGGGTTTTAAGCTATTAATTTTAGTTTAGCCGTGAGAAGCTTCGAAACAAAGATTTTCCATAATTTTGAACTTTTAGGTTGATTCATTAAAAAAATTGCCAAAATTGCGAAACAGACGTTAGTTAGGATTAAAATTTTTTTTATAATATATTAGTTATATATTGTTAAAACTAATAAAATTAAATTTGAGTGTATTTTCAAACATTTATAATTTAATTTTAATAAAATTCTAAGAAAAAATAGAAAAAAATTTTTTTGGAAATATGGAAAAAAACCTCACCTGCTGCCGCATTAGCACTTTGCCTTAATATGTCTCAAAGTATCTTAATTAAGAATTAAAAATATTAGCTGCTACAAACGTGCACTTTTTGTAAAAATGATTTGAGTTCAGCGGGCCGATCTTGATAAAATTTTGTGTGGTGTTTTATATTTATGAAATAATGGGTTCTTTCCCGTCAAAAATGACGGATCCCGGTTTTAAGGAAGGAAAAAACATATTGATTTTCTTTACTCTGAGTTAGAAATCAGCGATAGTCACAATTGTTATCACAGCGATGGGCAAATAACAATTTTAGTTCTTTATATTTATTAAATACCTTAAAATAAAAATGGAAACCATAGCAGGTACGACGAAATAAGTTTACAATTTTTTGTAAAACTGAAGATTTCAAAATGAAAAGAAATATAAAAAGTTCTTGAAGTTTTAATAAATCACAAAACAAAAAATGCCTAAAAATATGCTGTGAAATTTTTCAAAAACATCAAGCGTTCCGCACTCACATTTGACGGAATTATGTTATAGTAATGATGATACATGCCAAACGACAACTGCTTCTATTTTTGTCCATCATCCCATTGACATTGTTACACTGTGCATTAGATGAGTTTTTTTGCAATTTTATTTCTGATTCATGCACTAGGGGGTAAATATGAAAAAGGGTATTAAGAAGATAAGAAATGTGAAATTTTGAGTTCAATATCTCTTAAACCGAGTGCGCTCAAAGCAAAAAACCATTTTTACTGTATGTTTTTATCGAGTTTTTTATATTTAATTTTTAAATATATTAAATTTATGTGAATACCAACAAGACACACCGATTCTAACATAAAATTAATTGCTGAATCGAATGCCATGGTCAGTATTTGCAAAAGTCTAGTTTTTTAATCTCCTGTTCACTGTCAAAGTTCAAAAATTATTATTTTTTTTTTAATTTTAGGTTTTAACCGATGCAACGAACTTGATGACACTTGTTAATGTAAAAATAAATACCATATACGGATGCACAATTTTATGGAGATAGTCTGCAAAAAAATAAAATTTGTAAAAATTTCTTATTCAACTAGAATTATCAACTTTACTTATTCGTATATTTGTCAGATAATTAACAATTTAATGCAGATTCCTCATAACAAAGGTTTGTTACATAACAAATAATACTGAAAGCAATTTAAATAACATTCAAATTGTTTCTTACGCTCTTCTAGTACTAGACGCCGAGCAATTGCATTTACAATAACTACTTGCTTACTTTTACTACTTAGGTACATCCTTTTTCATTTACTAAAAAAAACAACAAAAATCTGTATTTTTCGGTCAATAATAAAATTGACCGTGCAGGTTATAAGGAAGTTGCTCAAATTGTGCTACTTTTTCTCGGCGAAACTCCAAAAATTTTAAAGGGCCAACCACAACAAAATAAAGCTCCAAGTGTGGTCTCTAGAGCGCGGTTCATAGCAAAGGCAATTCTCATTAAAAATTTATTTATTTCGGGATCAATTTGAACTTTCTGGTAAATTTAAAAATATGTACATAAAACTGAGGAAAACGTATTTTTATATTAATTTACACCAAAAAACGATACCAATTTAATTGAAAATCTTGTAAACTATCGCATCGTGAATTAAATCATGGCAAATGAACTTCTGCGTGTATTTGGACGTCACCTGTGGTATCCGTCGGAAACGCTGGTTGGCTTAGCATTCTTCGACAGGTCAATTAACTCACATACCCAGCAGTTAATGATTGCTGCCTTAGGGCGCGTTTATAGTAACGACTTGTTGCCTAGTCGAGCCGAGCCGAAAACGCGTCAAGCTGAAAGCAGCTGGTACTGCGTATAGTGCAAGCCTATTTCGACCGACTTGTTGCAGCTGATTTTTGACTGTTTTTGGCTTGTTTGTATAAATTTAAGTTTTTTTTTATTATTTTTTTTTTTAATAGAAGCATCAAAAAAGTCTGTGATTTTTTGTATGCTTTTGCTCACCTCAAACTAACGGACAACAAGTGAAGAGACAAAACTGTGAAAATAGCTGCTGAAACGCACTTTCGGCCACTTTAAGTCACTTGTTGTTCCAACTTATTTCGACTTATTTGCAATTTTTTCTGTTGTTGCCTTGTTGCTGCTGTTTTTGTTTGTTTATTTTTATGCACGAAATCAAACGAATAATACAAGGAACACATGAAGAAATTTTTTAATCTTCGATTCTATGCTTCAGCTGAAACGCACTTGCAGCCACTGATCGCCGAATTGCTTCACCAGCTGATTCAGCTTATTTAGCTTTATTTGACTATTAGAAAGGGGAAAGGGAAGAAAGAACGAACACAAGAATATTTGTTAATCTTCGATTCTCTGCTTCAGCTGAAACGCACTTGCAGCCGCTTATCGACGCATTTCTACACCAGCTGGTTTAGTTTTTTTCGCAGCTTTCTGTTCTTGTGTGCTTTTTTCTATTTTTTTGTTGATCTTCTTTGTTCCTACCGTGTGTTGCAATTCAAGGACATTCTTGATATTCGCTTCCTAGAGCCGCGTTCATATTGGACGCTGAAGCTGAAAACGAAAACTATGCGAACAAACGAGATACAAATAGCTATCTATCTCGCTTGTGCGCAAACAAAAATAATATAATGCGAAAAAATAATCAGTAGAAAAAATCTGAAAAACTATTGTTTTTCTTTTCACTCCATTTGTTAATCCTTCTTTCTGCGTACTACAAAAGGAATGAAAGAATGCGTTCCCCTTATCGTGCATTGATTCTACACACTTGCTTTTGCACACAAGAAAAACAAAGCAAAGGTTTGATTAAACTTTGTTTGTTTTTTTTTTGTTTTGCAACAACGTTTTAGAAAGGAAAACGAAAACTACTGATCGCTATTCTTTATTTTCTCCACCCACTCAGGGGCGGATCTGGAAAAAATCTTGGGGGGGGTAAATTATCAAAGACACACATTTTCGATTTGAGAAAATTTTGCCTTTTTACAAATAGATAAATTGTTCTTTTTTGAATTGAAATTATTGAATTGTTTAAGAAGCATTTTTTCCAGACACATACACGCACATTTCTGTATTTATTTATTTCTCCCTTTTTCTGGAATAATATCTCGGCGAAAAGTAAATAAAAACTCTAAATCTAACAAGAGCAGCCCACGTAAAATTGTGAAATTTTTTCGTCTTTGAACGTCGATATCTTCGAAACTGTCGAATATATTGTTATTGAATGTGCAAAAATTGAAAGGTCTATCTAAATCGGTAGATCAATATAATAGATATAGCAATATTATCAGAAAAAAAACTGATTATCATGTTTTTGCCTAAAACTCAAAAACTCGAGCTGATGGAGAAAAATGGAGTCTATATTTGAAATCAGCAGCCAAAATTCATTCGGTATTGTTTATCGAGATCTCTGCACCTTTCATAAAGCTTAATTTTGTAACTGACAAAATCATCGCAAAATTATCAATAACTTCGTTAATATTTATTTAAATGTCTCTAAGTATATGCAATAATGCGAGTCCATTCAATCGTTCTCAATTCGAACGGAACCATATTTTTAATCGTCGCAGTATAGAAAAACTTCGCTCAGCTGTTTCTACACTGATAGGAAGCGTGGCAAAGATAGCAAACGTTATAGAAATTAGTGGAAAAATGTCATTAGTGTCACATTAGTGTCGCTCTCCTATTTACACTGCCAAATTTTAAGTTCATGAAATAATTGAATTTGAATTAGTTCCATTCTAAAAGTGGACTAAAAGTGGCAGTTTTATTTCATGAAATTCGGTTGTGGTAATTTGGTTGGTTTGTTGCAAATATAATTACTAGTATCGCGCTGGGGTCGCAAATCGCCCAATTTTTGTTTGTTTATTTATAGTTGTATAAAATAGTTGGTGCACTTCTTCTCCGCACTCTAATTCATTTAAAAACAGAATTATCAAAATCGGTTGAAAAACACGGGAGAAAATGGTCCTTAACTGTTTTCCCTGCGCCTATTTATATAAAAAGTAAGTTAAGGTAGGCTTGAAAAATTTCAGAATTCCAAACAATTTAGAATTTACTCAAACAAAAATAATTGTATGCAACAAATTATTTGCGCAGTTGATACAATTTTAGCAACTTTAACCTAACATTAATTCACTTCAAAACAACCCTGTTATAAAGGGTGTTTTTTTAAAAGCTTGCTGATTTGAAATTTAAATAAAACACATGCCAAATTGTGAAATAGCCAAAAAAATTTTTATTTGGTAGATAATTTCTTGGCATTTAACATTTAAATATAATTTCGAGCATATGACCACCACGACTTTTTTGCACAAAGGGCATTCTGGAGGTCCACTTTTCGACCCAAAAGTCTTTGAGGGCGTATTTCAACATCCATATCTTGAAGATTTGGCAACAAAAATTCATTGATCATGGTTCTGTATCGATTTCTATTCACGGTAATGCGTCGTCCTTCCTCATTTTAGAGACAAATCGATAAATTAACGTTTTCTTCGACACTGGCCTCAACAATATTTTCTTCTGTAAGCACTCTTCTCATTCTTCTCGGTGGCTTGGAATCCAAAAGAGTGAATATAGACCGAAATTTGATAATTACGTTCTTTATGGTGGTCTCAGACGGACGATTATGTGTACCATAAAATTCGCGAAGTGCTCCATAAACATTTTTAATTGAACACTGTTTTTGAAAATAAATTTTCACGATTTGGAAGCGTTGTTCTGGAGTTAACCTATTCATAATGATTTGCCAAATAATACTGAGTAGAGACGTCACTTTCAACTGTCAAAACAACTGTCAGACAATAGAAAAATCCATATTGAAAAAAAAACCTCAGAAAAAAACACCCTTTATATCATATATGACAAAAAGTATTACAGATGTATATAATATTTTCATAAGGACTGAATATAGCTGAAATATTTCTAAGAAGTAATTTAACTGATGATGAAATAATTGAAGTAAAAAAACTATTGGATTTTACATTGTTTGTAATTTTTTTTTTGAAAATTTATAAAGTGAAAACTGAAAGTACAATGCACGTATTGTTTTTTTATGGTAAAATGCGTTGGCACATAGGTTGCAAAAAAGTTTTGCAGGTTTTCAGTTAAAATTTAGAAGAATAAAATATTTTAAGTGGCAACTTTGGTTTGCATAGCCAAAATCTTAATTGCGCTCATAACAAATCAAAATCAATGTTGCTTGCTCAATGATTTCATATAAATGGCATTTTTAAACTAATCGTAAATGTCTTGCAAAAATATAATTATTATAAAGCAAACACTTACGCTAAGGTAGTGACTTCAAGTTTTTTATTTGTAAGAAAATAAAGCGTCTTTAAAGTTGATTGTTTAAAAAATGGCTGTTAATTTGAGAACATAACGATCTGTTACTTTATTTTCAATCTCATTTTTTAAAAAAATCGAATTTACTACCTTGACGTAAGTGTTTGCTTTACATATAATTATATTTTGGTTTTTGCATGTGATTCTACATGTGATTCTACAAGCAAAATGGTCATACTCTTCTCGCATCGCTTCATAAAAACGTCATCTACACGCAAATGACCTCACGAAACAAAAATAAACAAAATTTTTTTTATATACTTTAATAATTGTTGAAATCAATAAAAAAACTAGAGTTAAACAATGTCTCTGACCATTTTTTTTAGTATTCTTTCAAAACACGCCTTCAGAATCGCTGATGTATACATAAAAGTACCCTTAAGCTGTGGGCATAACTATTTTTTCCAAATAATGTATTAAAAAAAAAGTATTTGAGAGTTCTTGGGGGGGGTAATTACCCCCTTTACCCCCCCCTTGTATCCGCGCCTGCACCCACTTGCCTTTAAACCCAAAAAAAAAGGTAAAAAGCGCAACAGCGAAAACAAAAAAACAATATATGTTTACATATTATTAGAGTTTTCTTTGTTGCTTTGTCTCTTTTCTGTTATTTGATATAAATAACAAGCAAGCAGAGTGTAAAATGAAACAAAACCCATGAGAGCGAGCGAGAAAGCAACAATCGGCACGCTGGAAACCAGCGCACAAGTCGCTTTAAGCTGCCTATTTGGCTGGCACTATACGCACTTTGAGCTTATTTCATATGATTTGTATGAGCAGCGCTTTTCAGCTTTCCATCTTGCTCGACTAGGCTCGGCAACAAGTCGTTACTATAAACGCGCCCTTACTCACAATTGGTGACAAAAGAAGAGAGAAAAGAGTTATAAAAGAGAATTTGATAACTTTAAACACCACTAAGTTTTCGCAACACAAAACGAGACCTTTCGTATGGATTTTCTCAAAAACGATCCGAGTCGGTGGCTCAACTTCACGAATTATTTGCGCGCCGAAAAAGTAGTCAACAACATGCAGATTGGTAATGACGCTGCAGAGAGAGCAATTGGTTAATGTCTGGATTTAATGGTAAAATTACTAATAAGGAAAAAGAAAATCCAATGGTTTTACAAGTTCTGAACAACATCAAAAAATGTTTCCTTATTTAACAACCACAAAGAAATTTTTTCAAGAATGTGTTTCGATAATAAAACTCTCTTAAAAACCTCGTTTTTAAGAACTTTGTTTAATTTGTGTTCATAAATAATTCAAGTTATTTTATAAAATACGTTTGTTTTAATGAAAAAAAAAACTTTATGGAATTTCTCCATAAAACTGTGCATCAGTCTATGGTACTTATTTTCACATTAATAAGTGTCATCAAGTTCATTGCATTGGTAAAAATAAAAAATTAAAAAAAATTAAATAAATTTTTAACTTTGACAGAGTGAAGAAGATTAATAAACTAAAGTTTTGCAAATAATGATCATGGCACTGGATTAAGCAATTTATTTTATGTTAGAATCGGTGTGTTTTGTTGGTTTTTATATAAATTTAATATATTTTAAAATTAAATTTCAAAAATTCTATAAAAATATACAGTAAAAATGGTTTTCTGCTTTGAGCGCACTCGGTTTAAGAGATATTGAACTCAAAATTTCACATTTCTTATCTACTTTAAGCCCTTATTCATATTTTGCCCCTAGTGCACGGATCATAAGAACTTTTGCATTTCAGTACAAAAAAAAACTCATCTACTGTGCATCGTCCATTCCGCTTCAAGATTAAAAAAAATAAGAGACTTATCTGGTGCAGAACACATAAGAAATGGACCTCAAAAGACTTGGAACGAAATATTTTCAGTGACGAATCCTATTTTGAATTTATAAATAGTAAAAATCGGTCGTTTGTGCGCCGAAATCAGCATGAAAGTGATAAACCCTTTTGTTTTCAAAATTGAACACAGGGTGGTGGAGGGTCCATTTGTGTATGGGGATCTTTTAGTGTGCATGGAAGTGGTCCGTTGCTCTTTTATGAAGGTCGCTTAAATGCAAGAAGCTTTATTGAACCAATTTCTAGCACTGTTCCAAATTATTTTTAACGACTTTTTGGAACTGTGGAAAGACATGTTTTTTCAACAAGATAACGTTCCGTGTCATAAGGCATAGTTATCTATGAATTGGTTTAAAAATGACAATATGCCACTGTTAGATTGCCAACTTCACCAGATATAAACCCCATCCAAAACGTATGGTCAAAAATTGATCAGCACCTTGAAAAATATAAAATTTCAACGCTTACTAATGGAAATTTTTTCAAAAATTTCGATCAATGAATGTATCGAATTAACCCATTTTGTTCCATATCGTATAAAACATATTAAAGTTGGTGGAGGAAATATTTCTTCATATTGAAACTAACGCTATATTTTGTTTTTAATAACACTGTGCGACAATTTAAGGGTCAATTGGAATAACCTCAAATATCGCAATGGCTTATAATAGTGCATGGTCTGTATATTATGCCCTCATAATCAGTTTTATCAGATTAGGTCAAATAAGAGAGAAATTCAAGGTCAAATTTCACCTTTAAGTCACAAATTTTTTCTTATAACTCTTAAACTAAATTTAAATCCTATGTAGTTACTGCATCTTAATATTTGCAACGGATGTTTCTTTGCATTTTGAGACCATTTTTTGTTCAAAGAGTTACGTAAGGGTCACCTCTAAGAGTCACCTCTAAAAAGATTACAACAATAACATGTGCGCATCCAAAGATATTCGGATTCAAAGATCACCAAAGATGGTAACTTAGTTAATGTATGCCCTAGAGTAAAATCATTCAGATGAAAATTGTAGATCCAACAATTTTTTTCAAAACTGTCCTTAACATTTTTACTGAAAGAGTTACTGTTTTAAAGATATGAGCGTAAATATGTAGTTACAATTATATGAAAATTATAAATGAAAAATTTAAACGGTTGAAATACAGGTTTTTAACTTCAAATTCAACCTTTTCCATTTCAAATTAAACTTTTTCCAAATCAAATTAAACTTTTCCATTTCAAAAAAAACTTTTTCCATTTCAAATTAAACTTTTTCCATTTCAAATTAAACCTTTTCCATTTCAAAAAAAACTTTTTCCAAATCAAATAAAACTTTTTCCATTTCAAATTAAACCTCAGAGATTAAACCAAGAAAGAGATTTATTTTAGATTTTTATTGAATTATTAACATGTAATCGAAAAGTATTACATATTTCTTGTGTTTAATTGAAATGGAAAAAGTTTTTTTTTGAAATAAAAAAAGTTTAATTTGAAATAGAAATAGTTTTATTTGAAATGGAAAAAGTTTTTTTTGAAATGGAAAAGTTTAATTTGATTTGGAAAAAGTTTAATTTGAAATGGAAAAGGTTGAATTTGAAGTTAAAATCCTGTAAAAATTATTTGTATTTCTATTTCTTCTCAAATTCGAATTTTTCATATATGTTGTAATTACATACTTACGCTTATATCTTTAAAACGGTAATTTTTTCGGTAAAAATGTTTAAGACAGTTTCGAAGAAAATTATTGAGTCTATAATTTTCATCCGATTGATTTTACTCTAGGGATTATATTAACGAAGTTACCATCTTTGGTAATCTTTGTATCCGAATATCTTTGGATGCGCACATGTAATTGCTAAGAAATTTCCAGAGGTGGATTATTTTATTTTACTTAAGGTGTGTGCAAAAATTCAGCAAAATCTGATTGTTTTTGAAGACAAATACAAAGTAACTGAACTATTAAAAATTTTGTTTTTTATTAAAAAATTTCGAAGAAATAATTAACCCCCTTACGTAACTCTTTGAGCAAAAAATGGTCTCAAAATATAAGGAACCATCCATTGCAAGTATATAGACCCAGTTACTACACAGGATTTGAATTTAGTTTAAGAGTTATAAGAAAAAATGTGTGACTTAAAGGTGGAATTTTACCTTGAATTTCTCTCTTATTTGAACTTATCCGATAAAATTGAGTATGAGGGCATAATATATAGACCAAGCACTACTAGAAACCATTGAGATATTTAAAGTTATTTTTTCGTGTCGCACTGTGTAATTAAATTCATATATTTTTGTTGGGCTATAATTGTGCCTCATCAAATTTTGATTTATGATGTATGATGACTCAATGCTCCTGAGTTACTTTTAGTTTTTTAAGTGAGATGAACATTTAGACCGTATCACCTTGTATGGCAGAAAAATATACCTATTTTGACCCCGTCTCAATCGTTAGATATTTGAAAGACATTTTCGAAAAAAATATTTTTTTTTTTTAAAGTGGTCCCTATGGTGCTATTTTGGTTTTTTCGTTATATCTTCGGTGTTTCTTGTTCGATCCGATAGATTTTATATCTGTGTGTTTGTTGATGTTATCCAAATATTTTCTGATGTTTTTTTTACCTCAAATGTTTTTTTCGACTGATTACACAAGCGATCTTCGTTCCTACCATATTATCCTGCTCCAAAAAGTTCAACAAATTATAGCTTTGAAAAAATCTTCCGGCCTATTTTCGGAAATTCGGATTTAAGATTTAAGATTTCAGATTTAAGGTGGCTGTAGCGGTCACTTCATATCAAAAAGTAAATCGGTCTTGTTCAGTGATCAATAAAATCGAGCTTTAGTTCGCATGAAACGTGCAAAAATACTTTATTTAAACAAAATACATTTCCGTAAGCGCACCTTGGTCAGAACAAAATTACCAACTAAACGAAATGTGGTGGAATACGCGTTGTTTCTCCAGCATAATTAAAAAGTCAAACGCAGTGCATTCACAGAAAATATATACGACAAAAATTCAAGATTGTGGCATTGCGCAAAAATACCAATAGTGTCGAGAACCCACAATCGAAGCCAAATTCGGCAATTTCGTGGTCCCAACCACCTACCCTACATCAACTATAGCAGCACAACTTACACTGAAATGGTCGACTGGTCAAGATCACTGAGCCGCCATTTCGCCAGTTTAACAAGCAATACCAACTGTCTGATCTACAGTATTCAGACGAAATCATTAAAATCATGGCACATTTTCGCGAAACTTGACAGTTGCGAGCGTTACAGCCACCTTGGTGTTATTCTTTGCATAATAGAGTCGGAAGTGCTTCTAAAATCCATTTTTTCGATTTCACTTCTTCCCATGGTTATAATGATTTTTTGAAAGCTTTGATTGATTGGCCTTTGGTTGGCCTTTTTGGAGCAGGATAATATGGTAGGAACGAAGATCGGTTGTGTTATCAGTCGAAAAAAAAACATTTGAGGTAAAAACATCAGAAAATATTTGGATAACACCAACAAACACACAGATATAAAATCTTCCGGATCAAACAAGAAACACCGAAGATATAACGAAAAAACCAAAATAGCACCATAGGGACCACTTTAAAAAAAAAATATTTTTTTCGAAAATGTCTTTCAAATATCTTACGATTGAGGCGGGGTCAAAAATAGGTTAGTTTTGGTGATACGCTCTAATGAACATGTAAACTATTTAATTTAAAAACAAATAAAAAATTTTTATTGAAAACGGAAAATCAATTGATTTTCTTAAATTTCTAAAGAGTTATTGAATTTGAAAAAGATAATATACTAGGTTCGCTACAATTTTGGCCACTGCTTTATATGTAGATAAGATTAGTTACGTTATATACAGGGTGAGTCAGATAGAGAAGTCAATATAGAAACTGGTGATTCCTTGCATCAATACAAAAACAAAATTGTATGAGAGGGGGGTCTATTCTGGCCCCTTTTCTTGTCAGAGGATACAATACGGAAGGTCTTATTTTTATAACTTTTCACGCAATAACTTTCAAAGTTCGAAACAAAACTAAAGAACAGTTTTAGAAACAATATGAACCATTTTTGCTAAAAACACAAAAATGTTCAGTTCGAAAACAATTTTTTCTTGATTTTATCTAAAAAAATGTTTGTTTTTTTTTTGTCATTCTGTTCTCCCAAGTGTTTTTTTTTTTATTTGCCTCAGACAAAGTTCTTACCTATCGTCAACGAATCGTTTGATTAAAGCGTTTTAAATGATGCTCAAAATACCAAATTCCGTTATTATGCTAGCCAAACATGATTGTCTAAGGTCACACGGTGATCGTTTGAAAGGCGTTCAAAATGTTTTGTTGTTGCTTTCAATGCGAAAAAAAAACTGAGCACAAGAGCGGATGAACACTTTGGTACAGCGATCAAAATAAGTTCATTTTTGAACACTGAACATTTCAGCAATCACCGATCAAAAAGTGTTGCTAGGTGGCGAAATAAAAAATTTGTGCGTTTTTGAGGAAAACTGCTCCAATTCTAGAAATATTTATTTTCTAAAATTTATAGCTGAATTACAATGCGGCAGTCGCAGCGTCAACGGCAGTGTCAGTGATCAGCTGTTATTTTAGGAATAATGTTGTTTAATGTTGTTGCAGAAAACTGTACTGCCAAGGTTAGCTCTATTTCTAAATTCACTGACACTGCCGCGGTGCTACCAAACAAACCAACGAGAAATGCAGGGAGGCAATATTGAAATAATTTAACAACAAAAGAAAATTAAAGCTGCTGCCGCGCAAAACAAATGGAAGAAAAATTAATAGAATTCGTAAGAAATAATCAAGTTTAATATAATAAAAGCCACGGCGGCTATAAAAACATAATAGCAAAGGAAAAGAAATGGGAACAAATAGGAAGTGAGTTGAATCAGCCAAGTAAGTACAACAATTAATTAAAAGAATCGCGGTCTTTAAATTTTGCATATTTTCAATGGAAAAGCTGAAGAAGAGGTGGAAGACGATTCGCGACCGGTACTACCGGATTTTAAAAGAAGATAAGTGCAGCTCGACGTGAGGAAGTGGGCAAAAAGTTTCGACAGCCGAAAAATATAAATTTTTTGACCAACTATCTTTCCTGAGAGAATGCGAGCAATTCAATTTGAGGTGTGTGCATAGTGAATTTTGTATATTTGAGTATGTTTATTTATATTTATTTTATTTCAGCACTATTAGAAATTTCCACAAAAGCGTTGATAGTAGTGAAGTTTTTGAATTCGAGGAGGAAAACTCGCAAGTTTCTAAATTTTCTAACTCATAAAAACCGTGTTCGTCTTCCACACTCCGATCAAATAAAAAGAAAGCTGAAACAGAGGTGCATAAAGAAATACTTGACGCGATAAGGACCTTCAAAGAAAGGGGTAATAAGCCCAGTCCAATTATGCTCTTTATGCAGAGCGTTGGCTTGCAAGTTGAAGCTGCGATTTTAAGCTCTGAGAGGCTGCTTAATTTACAAAGTAGGATTTTAAACATCTGACTAAAACTTTGAACCCGAAGTTTTATATAGCGGAATTGCAATGCGGCAGTGGCAGTGATATGATGTGTAGAAGCTGCATCCTTAACTATTTTTTAAAGCCCATTTTGTAAATTAAACAGTCCCTTAAGTATAACTGTCTTAATTAATTTATTCATAACAGACTTAATGTTTTCTATTTGTAAATGTGTGACTCACTTAGGGCCAGTTTTTCGGTGCGGGTTTACTCACCAAAAAAGGACATCAAAATTTAAAAGGCACTTAATATTCGTAAGGCTGAGGACATTTGAAGATTTAAGCTAGGATTTGATATGCAACAAAAAAAATATGCAGAAGTGTTGCAATAAAATTATTAGCCCATCCACAATGACGACAACGAGCGACGAGCGTCAAACGTCACTTTTTTTTCACATGTATTTCTTATGAGATGAACTTTTGGAGACAATCGCGACGACATTGTTGCCCGAAATCAAATGTAGCTGTAGCCAGCTTCAATTAATTCTAATTTGGCGACAAAAACAGACGACAAAAGTAAATGTCAGCCATTGTTTACATTCGTGTTTTTTTCATGCCGGCTGCTCGAGTGCTGGTTTTTGTTTTATATATTTTTTTTTATATTTAATTGCAAATTTTGATGTGAGTTTATTAAATAATATAATTTAATTTAAATTCAATTCAATAACCTGAAAAAATATTGCTGATTTCACTAAGCACTTTCTGCTGTAGCTTGTTGTTGTCGCGTTTAAAAAATTCAAGTCGCCCGAAATTTCTCTACAACGACAGAGTAGAGACCTGTCGTCCGTCGCCCGTTGTCGTCATTGTGGATGGGCTATATAAGGTCATTTATGTTATTAAAGCATTCATTGCAGCAATGAAAGTGTGTATCTGTCAGTCTGTTGTTTTTTCTCCACACAATTGTTATATTTTGTTACGTAATATACAGCATTCCAAGCATAAAGAAATAAAATTTCCGTGCATACTCTTAGGCTGAAAATCAAATGGTACGGATCAAAAGTTTGAGACAGGGTGGGGCTGTGGAATACAAGACACTGACTAAAACCCGTTCTATACTAATTGCATATTGTTTGCTTGTGTGTCTTGTGCCTATGTGGCATAGTGATAGAGCTTCTGCCTCTTAACAATTGCATAGTAGAAAGTCCGGGTTCTAATCCCGTTGACGACGAACATTTTTTTAAAATTCTCATATGAATTCAAAACGTTAGTCTAGCGTCACGAATAAGAGACCTTGAAATTTCACTCGCCGCCAAAGAAGTTTTACTTGAAAAATGTATATATTAAGTTCTGTTTTTTTTTCTGTAAAAGAGACAACATTGGCTAATTATTCCTTAGGGTTCCAGTTTCAGAACCTCGAAGCAGAATTTTTGAATTTAGCAGGAAAAATATCTCTTGCAATAAACATGCAATTACGTACTCTCTTGGCCTAACTTGTTTTTCCGTGTTATTTCTTTGGAAGAACATAGAATTTTTATGATATATTGTTGAAAACGTTTAAGTTTTTTGTATTTAACTTTAATTAAAAATTTATATAATTACAATGATTTGCAAAATTAAGTTGAATTAATTTCTGGTAAATAGTTATTTAAAGTGTAGCGTACAGCAAAGGCTTACTTTGGTGTATTATAGCTAGAGAAAAGTTTAGTTTGCGGTAGAGGTTTTGTATATTTTTGCCAAAGTCCAGGAATTTCGTTGTCACCATCATATTGATCTACAGCATTAACAGGACAATATTGTCCGTCGCGCATTTTTACAAAATTATGTAGAAGAATCACAGCTTGCACAACTTTTACAGCGTTCTCCGGGAAGTATTGCAGACCATCCTGTACTATACGCCAACGCATGGTCAAAATTCCAAACGTGTTTTCAATTTTTGACCTAGCCCTGGAAAATGTTTTATTGAAATATGCCTTGTCGTCTCATTCATTCATTTTTAACGGGAACGCTGCATCCGCTACAAAGAAATATGGAAGGTTCATGTTTGTTTTTCTGATTATAGATTTGGGCGCCAGGTCTATTTCATTCCTCAAAAGCTTGCTTCCAAACGCGCTAATTTGTAAAACCCCTCCGTCGCTTTGGCTTCCATATGCTCCAATATCCACAGTAATTACTGCCACAAGCAGCTAAGAGCACGATGCTATAAAAGGATTTGTAGTTGTAATATATGAGGATAACTTGATCCCGAATGAGGAGGACACCTTATTTTTATGTGCTTTCCGTCTGTAGCACCTACGCAATGTGGAAACTCTCCTCCACTCTGAATCATTAGGAGGATCGTATGCAGGTCTTCCCATATGTTATGACAACTTTCCAACGCAATGGATCGAACTGTCGACACCCCCATCCTGAACATCCAAGCAAGAGATTGCCATTTAGCACCTTGAGCCAAATACCTGTTTTAAAAGAAATATCACTTACAAAAACATTGCATCAAATAATAATAAACGCACATTATTACATCAAAGTCAAAACAAGTCTGCATTCTAGTTCAATTGGTCGAAAGGAAGTTTCTCCTATTTGTTTTTAACAAGTTCTAGAAGCATATATTAAATGTTGGCACAGTCATCCTCGTGGTTTTCCTAAAATCTTGGGAGTCTTCCTTCTTTATTATTTGATACGCTTTTTCAAAAAAAATATGAGTTTGCCTTTCCTCCTCAGTATATATTTCTCTCGTCCATATTCTGGAAGATTTTAGTTGCAAATATTTCAAATAAAGCTCGTAAAGTTCAACACGATTTTTTAACGAATTCATTTTATTTGTCACAAAACCAGCCGATTGCTGCTTTTGCCGCTGACACTGCTACTGCTACATTGTAAGTTTTAAGCAGTAAAATATGAAACAGCTGATCACTGCCACTGCCACATTGTAATTCCGCAAATAAACAACAGAAGACGACAGCAAATAAAATTGAAAATTTTTTAGCATAAACATAAAGTTTTTATAAATGTAAATGGCAATTATATAAACAACAAAAACAAATTGGCTATTTCAGCCCTTGAAAGGACTTTGAGCTTCTTATGATCAATTGTGTTGTGTGTGTTATTAAATGTTTGCACACAATTGACCGAGAACTGGACCTACATGTTTTATGCCGACTCCGAACGGCTAAAGTTCATGCCAAGCCACACACTTAACCTGCATGCCACGGTCACCGGCAATTATATAACTCGTTTATATTATTAATTTTGCAGATTGCGATATAAATATACAAAGAACAGAAGACACACACACACAATAAAACAAGAAAATACCAACACAACAAAATAACACAAGCTAACTAATACATTCAAACTCTTACTTACTTACTTAGATGGCGCTTACAACCATTGGTCGGTTTTGGCCTGGTGTAAGAATTTGCGCCAGACTCTTTTGTCGTGCGCTTGCTGGCGCCAGTTGGAAATTCCAAGCGTTGTCAGGTTATCCAATGCCTGGTCTTTCCAACGGAGATGCCGTATTCCTCGTCTGCGTTGTCATCCGCTGGGTACCGTTTTGTTCGTCGAGAGAGAGCTCTGCTTCTCAATTGCCTACTGAGCCCAAAGTAACACCTGTTGGCAAGAGTAATTCTTCGCTTAATCTCAATACTGATATCGTTGGAGGAGTTAATGCTGGATCCCAGGTAAACAAAGTCCTTCACTACCTCAAAGGAGGTGTTGTCAACATCGACGTGGTTTCCAAGACGCTGGGACTGTTTGTTTGTTGACACGAGATACTTCGTTTTATCTGCGTTCACTGCAAGGCCCATTCGACTCGACTCTTTTTCTAGCCTGGAGAATGCTGCACTGACTTCGCACGAATTGTGGCCAACGATGTCGATATCATCTGCATACGCCAGCAGCATAACACTCTTATAGAAAATTGTGCCGCTGCGTCTCAGGTCAGCAGCTTGAATGATCTTCTCCATTACTATATTAAAGAAGTCGCACGATAAGAAATCACCTTGTCTGAAACCTCGCTTGGTATCGAACGGAAGGGAGAGGTCCTTCCCGATTTTCATTGCACTGCTGGTATTCTTCAGTGTCATCCTGCAAAGACGTATTAGCTTCGCAGGAATACCAAATTCAGACATGATGCAGTATAGGTGACTCCTTATTGGACTGTCGAAGACGGCTTTGAAATCGACAAAAAGATGGTGTGTGTCGATTTGTTTTTCGAGGGTCTTTTCCAAGATTTGTCGGAGCGTGAAGATCTGGTCGATGGTGGACTTGCTAGTTAAAAAACTAGAGAAGTGTTCCCTCCATAACACCAGTGTACTCTGGATATCTGTCACTAGATTCCCATTCTCATCCTTGCAGGAAGAGGCTCCGGTTTTAAAACCATCAGCCAGGCATCTTATTTTTTCGAAAAATTTTCGAGTCTCATTCCTGTCGCCATGCATCTCAATTTTCTTGCACTCACGCATTTCCGCCTCTAGTATTTTTCGCCTGAAAATGCGTCTCTCTTCCCTCCTCTTCTCTCGGTATCGCTCCATAATAGCACGCGTTACAAACGACTGCAGGGTGGCTTTGCAGGCGGTGTCTTTCTCTGCAGTGGCGTCGCGACACTCCTGGTCGTGCCACTGGTTTCGGCAAGGGCGATGGTAGCCTATCACCTCTTCGGCAGCCGCACGCATAGAGTGGGATATGTGTGTCCACTGTTTGCATATATCATCGATCGGAGTGCTTTCTTGAAGCAGGAGTGAGAGTCGAGTAGCGAAGACTTCGGCCGTCCGTTTTGACTGCAGCTTGTCGGCGTCTAGCTTTCTTAGTGCAGGATTGCGAGCATTCTTAGCTGCGCACAGACGAGTGCGGATCTTGGCTGCGACAACATAATGATCCGAGTCTATGTTGTGACCACGGATCGTGCGTACGTCTAGTACAATGGAAGAGTGCCTTCCGTCAATCAAAACATGACAAATTTGGTTGCATGTTTTTTGATGAGGGGACAGCCAGGTGGCCTTATGAATATTGAGATGCTTGAATCTGGTGGTACTAACGACCATGTTTCGTGCTGCGGCAAAGTCAATCAACCTCATTCCGTTATCGGATGTGTTGTCGTGGAGGCTGAACTTTCCGACTGTTGGACCAAATATGTTTTCCTTACCCACCTTGGCGTTGAATGCACCAAGCACGATTTTTATGTCATGGCTGCCCCGCTCATATGTGTCTTCAAGGCACTCGTAAAAACTTTCTTTGATCTCGTCATGTTAAAAAATTTAGCTTTGAAACGGATTATGGCAAGTCGTTCGTTCACAGGAGTGAATCGCAGGACCATGATGCCGTATTCTCTTGCCAACTACAAATCCGCATCCAAACTCGTGCTTCTCCACATGGCCGCTGTAGTAGATATCACAGGATGCTTGCCGTAAGCAACCGTGTTCCATCCATCGCATTTCTTGGATTGCAGTGATATCAGAATTATATCTTTCCAAGATATCAATCAGTTGGATAGAGGTACCATCCCAATTTAGGGCTCGGACATTTCAGGAACATATCCGTAAATCATTATCAGTTTTTCGTTTGCGGTAGTCGTCATCAGATTTGGGGATCATTCTTTCATTTATTCTTAAACTTTTCATTGAAATAATTTTATTGCGTGGTGGGCTTCAAACCCAACGCACAACCTTTGCTTGATGGCCAAAGGAAGCCCGCTGCTCAGATTCGCCGCCAAAGTCTATCGGGTGATAGTTTTTTGACGTTTCCAGGAGACACCACGCGGAGGTTTGAGTCGACTTGAGACATGGATAATGCTGGCCTCGCCAAGTTGAGGCAGTCAGACACGTTGCCATGTGAAGATCGCTCCCTTATCTCCTGAGAGTATTCTTTGCAGGATGAAACTGAAAAACACCAGCAGTGCAGTGAAAATCGGGAAGGACCTCTCCCTTCTGTTCGATACCAAGCGAGGTTTCAGACAAGGTGATTCCTTATCGTGCTACTTATTTTATATAGTCATGGAGTAGATCCGAGCTGCTGACCTGAGACGCAGCGCCATCATTTTCTACAAAAGTGTTATACTGCTTGCGTATGCTGATGATATTGACATCATTGGCCACAATACGCGCGAAGTCAGTGCAGCATTCTCCAGGCTAGAAAAAGAGTCGAGTTAAATGGATCTTGCAGTGAACGCAAATAAAAGGAAGTATATTGTGTCAAGAAACAAACAGTGGAAAGCACGTCACTGTTGACAACACCTTTTTGAGGTAGTGAAGGACTTTTTTTACCTGGGATCCAGCATTAACTCTTCCAACGATATCAGTATTGAGATTAAACGAAGGATTACTTCGTGCCAACAGGTGTTACTTTGGGCTCAGTAGGCAATTGAGAAGCAGAACTCTCTCTCGACGAACAAAACTGACGCTCTATAAGTCAATAATCATGCCCGTCCTACTTACGCATCACAAACCTGGACGTTGAGCAGAACTGATGAAAGGACTTTGGGAGCGTTCGAGAAAAAAATCCTTCGCAAGATTTATGGTCCAATCTGCGTCAATGGCGAGTACCGAATACGATGGAACCATGAGCTGTATGAACTATATGCCGACATCGATATAGTTTAGCGTATTAAAATAGAGCGGCTTCACTGGCTAGGTCATGTCGAGAGAATGAACGACGAAGCTCCAGCGAAAAAAATATTGGATTCGGTACCCAGCGGTGACCAACGCAGACGAGGAAGACCGCATCTCCGTTGGAAAGACCAGGCATTGGATAACCTGACGACGCTTGGAATTTCCAACTGGCGCCAGCAAGCCCACGACAAAAGAGGCTGGCGTAAATTCTTAGACCAGGCCAAAACCGAGGAACTGTTGTAAGCACCATCTAAGTAAGAAAGTAACTCTCTGAGTTTGAAGAAAATATTTATTCTCTTTTCTATGACAATTGAAAACTTTCAACGCGTTTTCTGCTAAATAGCTTTTTGAGTTATGACAGTCTTTTAGTAAATGAGCGATATGTTCTGAATGATTAATAACTACATTAAAAAGTATCTATGTATATACCATATGTACATCTATTACTGGGAGATGTGAAAACTTGACTTATGTTAAAAATTTTAATTGCAAGTAATTTAAAATTAAAAAAATCACCATTATTTCATTGATTTAAGTTTTCTCTTCGGTTGGCAGTCCCCTTCTCAGAACGCGTTTTTCTGAAGTCAATTATTAAAATTTAAATCTTATACAAGAAAGCAGATGAACAAATTTAAAAGGTTTCCAAACCTTTTATATATTTAAAAATTATTAAATGTTATTTAAAGCATGTTACAAGTAATAAAAAGTTTTGCTTTTTCATAAAATATTTATGCTAACCATCTTTTCATTTTAAAACATTTAGGTGACGTTATCAATTTCGATTCTTATCAGTCTTCACGTGTTTTTCTTGCTGGTTGTTGAAATCATTCCACCTACATCATTGGTAGTTCCTTTATTGGGAAAATATCTAATTTTTGCTATGATTTTGGTTTCAATCAGGTAAGTCTTGAATCATTTCTATCAAATTCCCACTAAAACATATAATATGAAAATACAAAATATCTTATATAACAAATGTCATTCTACATTCTAGTATTTGTGTTACTGTTGTCGTGCTTAACGTCCACTTTCGATCTCCTCAAACACATAGGATGGCGCCATGGGTTAAAAGAGTATTTATTGACTTCTTGCCAAAATTCTTGTTCATAAAACGTCCAAAATACAACTTTGAAACAAGGTAATGAAATAATTTTTTTTTTAAACTTGTTGAAATTTTTTATTTCAACTTTTTAATAAAAACTATTAACATTATAAAATTACAGCAAACTCCTACTAAAAGATACTCACGCTTGCTTTTATCCATACTTTTCATCAACAAATCTTGAGCATAGTCCAACTGGATATGGCCGAACTCCATCTAAGGAGGAATTATCTCCATCAAGGTAATTATAAAAGTTATAAAACGAAACGATTATTGTTTTTAGCTTTGGACCAAGAATTTCATGTGTGAACCCCATAAAGTCAATTCTGCCTTGGTTTGGAAATGGGGAGATTGATATATAGGAGAGAAAGTGAAATCAAGCGAAACAAGTGTAGAATGTTTTACGTGTGGCGGAGCACTTTATCAACATGTGAATTTGATTCTGAGGGAAGTGTTATGCCTTTACCTCTATCAACTCGAATTATTAAGCAATCTCATTCCACAAACATATCTACCACCATAATGGAAAAAAAAAGAATTGCCCAGTTTAATCATAGAACGGGCTTTCACTTATGGCGTTTTCGTTTCTACCAAAAATTGTTGCTTTTTCATTGCCCTTGCCTTTTTTCGTGTTCGATTCTAAAATAAGTGCAAACGGGTGAGTAAATTGTGCGTTCGTTTCTTAAAATGTCACACTCACAGAGGGCAAAAAATGCGCATTTTCTGCCCTGCGAAACTTTCTCAGGATAGATGATTGCACTGCATATCAGTTGTTTTTAAAACGACAATATTATGAAATGCGTGCGTTAGACAAGGATGGTTACATTCGTTTATTTAAGTTGACATTTTTCGAGAAGGCAAAAACATGCACTTTTACAGGGTTGCGGGCAACATTGAAAACATTTTGCACTGCGACAAGGCAACATTTTTGGTAGAAACGAAAACGCCATTACTTATCGTCTTATAGCCAACTGTATTATTTCTGTACAAAATTGATCGAAAAAGTTGCTCCTTAAAATAACAGTTGTTAAGAAGCTTTACATGGTATTATTTACACTATTTTTATTTGAATTGTTTTTATTTGAAAAGACTTTCCGTATGATATATGTTTTGAAACTGGTTTTCCCGTGGTTCGTTGGCACTAAAATACTGTTCCCGTAATTAAAAGTTTCGAATATTTTTACTAGTTTTTGTTACTCGAACGTGTTTCCATAATCAAAAACATAGTTAAAGAGAGCGCAATACAGAGAAAATTCAAAACTTAGCTTTATGCATGATATAATTATAGACAGGTAGTCCAGATATTTGATATATCCTAAGTTAAAAAATAAATACAAAATAAATTGGCCATATCAGTCCTTGAAAGGACTTCGACCAAGCTTCTCATGATCAATTGTGTTGTGTGTGTTAATAAATGTTTGCACACAATTGACCGAGAACTGGACCTTCATGTTTTATGACGACTCCAAATGGCTAAAGTTCATATTCTCAATAAGCTTTACATGGCATTATTTACTCTCTGAGGCTTGCCATTGTCTGCAGAGAGGTGGTGACCGATCAGAAAATACTGATCGCGTCCTGGGATCGAGCTTGGGCTCCGAGCATACTAAGCCAAACACTTAACCTGCATGCTATGGTCACCAAAGGTACAACCATTAAGCAACTTAAAATTATAAATTAACCCTGCGCCGTCATCGCATCTTCTTTCACTGCTCGACCGTCTTCGTTGGACAAAATCATCTTTGGCTATTTTTTACCCCTTTAAAAGTATCCTACTGTTCTAAAATCCGTTTTTTTTTATGGATTTAGTGAAACTATTCAACAAGGTTTTGTTCAAAAATATTTAAACAACGACTCGGTAGCAATATAAGTACCCCGAAAAACGTGCATTTTGGGACTAAAACTTAATAGATTCACGTCTCGAAACCAAATAGATATAAAGAAATAATTTTTATACCCTAAAGCTGAAAGGTCAGGGTATGTTAACTTAATGCAAACGTTTTTAACGCATGGAACGAAGTGAGTCCGGTTTAGAAAAGTTTTTATGTTCTTGATTCCGTCCGTCTGTGTGTTGTCCGTAAACACAGGATAAGAAGAAGGAATTGAGATAACTTGATGAAATTTGGTACACATAGTCACTTGTGCCCACGGACACGCCTACCTCCTATGCAACGCAAAAATTTGAAAACTACATAAGTAAGCTCATAAATAACCTGCACAATAAAATTTGGTATGTATGTATTTTATATCAAAACAAAAATGTCTAAGAAAAATTAGTGTCATCCGCCATGCAACCCAAAAATTAAAAACTCAATAAATAAGTTTAGGTTTGACATACAGAAATAAAATTTTGTACCAAAACTAAATTGGGCGTTATCCGTTCACGAACACGCCCACCTGCCATACAACCAGTGTTGGGCAAAATTAAATTGTTTTTACAATTAATGATTACAATTAATTAATTGTTAATTGTGTGCCCAGCAATTAGCAATTAATCAATTGTTAATTGCAACTTTTGCAATTAACAATTAATCAATTGTTAATTGCAACTTTTGCAATTGACAATTAATCAATTGTTAATTGCAACTTTTGCAATTAACAATTAATTAATTGTTAATTGCGACTTCTACAATTAGCAATTAATTAATTGTTAATTGCAATAATTAATTAGACTAAAAAACTAACAATTAAATTGCAGAAAAATGAAGTATCTTTTTTTCATTATGATTCTATGGCCAATCGGATGCAGTGGGATTATCTGAGGTCACAGGTGGGTCATTGGCACTTTAATGGGTTCCATGGAACATTTGGACCAAAATGGATGATTCTATGGCCAATCGGATGCAGTGGGATTATCTGAGGTCATAGGTGGATCATTGGCACTTTTATGGGTTCCATGGAACATTTGGACATAATTAGATGATTCTTTGGCCAATCGGATGCAGTGGGATTATCTGAGGTCACAGGTGGGTCATTGGCACTTTAATGGGTTCCATGGAACATTTGGACCAAAATGGATGATTCTATGGCCAATCGGATGCAGTGGGATTATCTGAGGTCACAGGTGGGTCATTGGCACTTTAATGGGTTCCATGGAACATTTGGACATAATTGGATGATTCTTTGGCCAATCGGATGCAGTGGGCTTATCTGAGGTCATAGGTGGGTCATTGGCACTTTTATGGGTTCCATGGAACATTTGGACATAATTAGATGATTCTTTGGCCAATCGGATGCAGTGGGATTATCTGAGGTCACAGGTGGGTCATTGGCACTTTAATGGGTTCCATGGAACATTTGGACCAAAATGGATGATTCTATGGCCAATCGGATGCAGTGGGATTATCTGAGGTCACAGGTGGGTCATTGGCACATTAATGGGTTCCATGGAACATTTGGACCAAAATGGATGATTCTATGGCCAATCGGATGCAGTGGGATTATCTGAGGTCACAGGTGGGTCATTGGCACTTTAATGGGTTCCATGGAACATTTGGACATAATTGGATGATTCTTTGGCCAATCGGATGCAGTGGGCTTATCTGAGGTCATTGGTGGGTCATTGGCACTTTTATGGGTTCCATTAAACATTTGGACCAAAATGGATGATTCTATGGCCAATCGGATGCAGTGGGATTATCTGAGGTCACAGGTGGGTCATTGGCACTTTAATGGGTTCCATTAAACATTTGGACCAAAATGGATGATTCTATGGCCAATCGGATGCAGTGGGATTATCTGAGGTCATAGGTGGGTCATTGGCACTTTTATGGGTTCCATGGAACATTTGGACCAAAATGGATGATTCTTTGGCCAATCGGATGCAGTGGGATTATCTGAGGTCATAGGTGGGTCATTGGCACTTTTATGGGTTCCATGGAACATTTGGACCAAAATGGATGATTCTATGGCCAATCGGATGCAGTGGGATTATCTGAGGTCATAGGTGGATCATTGGCACTTATATGGGTTCCATGGAACATTTGGACATAATTAGATGATTCTTTGGCCAATCGGATGCAGTGGGATTATCTGAGGTCACAGGTGGTTCATTGGCACATTTATGGGTTCCATGGAATATTTGGACATAATTGGATGATTCTATGGCCAATCGGATGCAATGGGATTATCTGAGGTCATAGGTGGGTCATTGGCACTTTTATGGGTTCCATGGAACATTTGGACCAAAATGGATGATTCTATGGCCAATCGGATGCAGTGGGATTATCTGAGGTCATAGGTGGGTCATTGGCACTTTTATGGGTTCCATGGAACATTTGTACCAAAATGGATGATTCTATGGCCAATCGGATGCAGTGGGATTATCTGAGGTCACAGGTGGTTCATTGGCACTTTTATGGGTTCCATGGAACATTTGGACCAAAATGGATGATTCTATGGCCAATCGGATGCAGTGGGATTATCTGAGGTCATAGGTGGGTCATTGGCACTTTAATGGGTTCCATGGAACATTTGGACCAAAATGGATGATTCTATGGCCAATCGGATGCAGTGGGATTATCTGAGGTCATAGGTGGGTCATTGGCACTTTAATGGGTTCCATGGAACATTTGGACCAAAATGGATGATTCTATGGCCAATCGGATGCAGTGGGATTATCTGAGGTCATAGGTGGGTCATTGGCACTTTTATGGGTTCCATGGAACATTTGGACCAAAATGGATGATTCTATGGCCAATCGGATGCAGTGGGATTATCTGAGGTCATAGGTGGGTCATTGGCACTTTAATGGGTCCCACCTGTGACCTCAGATAATCCCACTGCATCCGATTGGCCAAAGAATCATCTAATTATGTCCAAATGTTCCATGGAACCCATAAAAGTGCCAATGACCCACCTATGACCTCAGATAATCCCACTGCATCCGATTGGCCATAGAATCATCCATTTTGGTCTAAATGTTCCATGGAACCCATTAAAGTGCCAATGACCCACCTGTGACCTCAGATAATCCCACTGCATCCGATTGGCCAAAGAATCATCCATTTTGGTCCAAATGTTCCATGGAACCAATAAAAGTGTCAATGACCAACCTATGACCTCAGATAATCCCACTGCATCCGATTGGCTAAGAATCATCCATTTTGGTCCAAATGTTCCATGGAACCAATAAAAGTGTCAATGACCAACCTATGACCTCAGATAATCCCACTGCATCCGATTGGCCATAGAATCATCCATTTTGGTCCAAATGTTCCATGGAACCCATAAAAGTGCCAATGACCCACCTATGACCTCAGATAATCCCACTGCATCCGATTGGCCATAGAATCATCCATTTTGGTCCAAATGTTCCATGGAACCCATAAAAGTGCCAATGACCCACCTATGACCTCAGATAATCCCATTGCATCCGATTGGCCATAGAATCATCCAATTATGTCCAAATATTCCATGGAACCCATAAATGTGCCAATGAACCACCTGTGACCTCAGATAATCCCACTGCATCCGATTGGCCAAAGAATCATCCATTTTGGTCCAAATGTTCCATGGAACCAATAAAAGTGTCAATGACCAACCTATGACCTCAGATAATCCCACTGCATCCGATTGGCCATAGAATCATCCATTTTGGTCCAAATGTTCCATGGAACCCATAAAAGTGCCAATGACCCACCTATGACCTCAGATAATCCCACTGCATCCGATTGGCCAAAGAATCATCCAATTATGTCCAAATATTCCATGGAACCCATTAAAGTGCCAATGACCCACCTATGACCTCAGATAATCCCACTGCATCCGATTGGCCATAGAATCATCCATTTTGGTCCAAATGTTCCATGGAACCCATAAAAGTGCCAATGAACCACCTGTGACCTCAGATAATCCCACTGCATCCGATTGGCCATAGAATCATCCATTTTGGTCCAAATGTTCCATGGAACCCATAAAAGTGCCAATGACCCACCTATGACCTCAGATAATCCCACTGCATCCGATTGGCCAGAGAATCATCCATTTTGGTCCAAATGTTCCATGGAACCCATTAAAGTGCCAATGACCCACCTATGACCTCAGATAATCCCACTGCATCCGATTGGCCAGAGAATCATCCATTTTGGTCCAAATGAACCTTTAATTGTACCTTTAATTTAAAAAAGTTAATTGCCAACGATTTAATTGTATTTTGCAATTACTTGAGGTTAGTCTAAATAAATTAATTGCAGACTACAATTAATGATTAATTGCAATTGATATTAATTGCAATTAAATCATTTGCAATTAATTGCAATTGATATTAATTGCAAATAAATCAATTGCAATCAATTGCAATTGATATTAATTGCAATTAAATCAATTGCAATTAAATCAATTGCAAATAATTGCAATTGATATTAATTGCAATTAAATCAATTGCAATTAATTTTTTAATCAACTAATTAATTGACTGAAATTTTAATTGATTGATGCCCAACACTGCATACAACCCACAATAGCGAAAACTTTATAAAGGCATTAACATGTGAGCTACAGAATTAAAACTTGGTATATGTACATTTTTCATCAAAATGGAGATGAATATAAGATATGGTTTTCATTAGCCCACGGACACGCCCATTTTCAATTCTATTATTGTATTTTGAAAAGGTTGGTTAAGGTATTTCATAGTCGGGCTAGACCGACTTTAGACTTTATCTACTTGTTTTTACTAACTTTAAAAAATTAAAAAACTACTCTGACGTCGCCGTTAGAGGATTTCGTTCATCGGCGAACTTTGACAGCACCTTACTGACAGATACGCGATGTCTACTAACGACCTTTGGGGGAACTTTCTTATACTTGATAAATTTGTTGTAGTAAGGGTGTCTACTCGCTTCCTTACCGAGATACTGCGTTTCACAAATTTCGCTGTAGACGATATCCTCCAACGATGACGGCGGAGGGTTAAGCAGCTGTACAGCGGCACTACAACACTAGGGATGGATAGTCGAGTAGTCGAAAATTTGACTAGTCGATTATTCCTTCAAAATTTCGGTTTCTTTGAAGTCGGTTATTGTTTTCGATTAACGATTTGAAAAAAAAAGTTTGTTGAACAATGCAATCAACATTGAAAAAGCGAATTTCACTTGCATTGAATCGCAGCTAACTTTGAGCAAAAAAAAGTGCTCCAAGTGCTGTGTGGCTGCGCTAAAAAAAATAGACGGTGGCAAAAGAGTGCAGTGCACTAGTGCAGGAAGATTTTTAAATTTAACAACAGCACTTCTTTGCTGTGCAACCATCTAAAAGATGTTCATAAAGTTGAAGCCGCAAGTGACAAGGACATAAAAAAAAAAGAAACAGTTTCGATAGTATCGTAAGTGTAGACGTAGAATTCCGTTTAAGCTGTAACCTTTTCTACTTTGTCTCTTTGGTCCGATTGTTTTGTTAATTTTGAACGTATTTTAATTGATCTTCCAAAAAATAAATGAATAACACTCAATTATAGACTACTTATCGAGGCCAAAACAAAGAAAAAGTTATAAAGTAAGTATGATTAAATGAGCAAGCAAAAATAAACAAGAAAAATTTCAAATTTGTTCGATCATTGTGTTAAGTTTGATAGGTTGAGTTCATTGACTTACTTGAAAAGAAGGCGAAGCAAATGCACTTTCCATTGGTGCCACTTTCGTCTCTGCCCGATATATAGTTTGCGAACTACAGTCAGTTTAACTACTAACTTCAAATTAATATTAAGAACCCGGTTTTTTAAAAAATCGTATGGTTACTATATTTCACGCTGAGCACATGTCCTTTCCTCTCGTCTCTGTCAGATATTAAGTTTGCTAGCTACACTTTCTGTTCGATGTATAGTTTGCAAACTACACTCGCTAGTGCTAGTGGGATGTGGTATTCAAATTAATTTGCATTAGGAACAAAAATTAAAATTTTACGCCATCTATTGGGTTAAAGCATAAAAACAAATATGATACAACTCGTTTTTTTCATAAGAGTTAAATCTAACCGGATCACAGACCCATTTCGTTAAATTTGACAGATTGAATTCATTGACTGAGTTGAAAAGAGGTTCATGAACTCTGGTTTCAAAATAGTATACTAGAACAGTAGTGCATACATAAACCCAATGCGAACTAATGCTTACAATGCTGCCAAAGCGAACCAATCAGTTCGTGCAAAACCAAAGCAGACAAGCATAAACAACGAAAGAAAAACAAAGAAAGCAGCAGGCACATAAGCAGCTGATGATTGATTTTCTTATATAAAAACATGAATTTTTCTTCTTATATTTTACTATTTTGTGACTTTAATATAATAGTGACGAAATCCAAAGTTAGATATTCATTCAGCGCAGGATATATCTGATGTTTTAGTATATATATTATCTTTGAAGGAAGAGTATTAAAGGCTGTAGGTATACCCTAAAGTATTCGCCAAAAACGTTGCCTAATGACCTTGAAAAAATCTGTTAAAACGACCCCATACAAACCGCGCTGTAAGACGTAATTCTACGTCAAAACAGATATATTTTTCAATTGGTGTGAAAAGTAGTTTTAAAAAATCCTGAAATGTTACTTTCAATAGCAGAAAAAATCTAACAAAATTTTACTTTTTTAGCCGCTAGCAGCTTAAAATTTGATAAAGTGAACTTTTTCAAATTTTGTTTTGTGTTTCTTTCGATTTCGTCGCTACGCCTAATAAATCAGTTATGTGTTTTTTCGACAACTTTTCAGGAGAGCAAAAAAACTGATTTATTCTCTGTGCTTCCAAATTTATTGCAATGTCATAACTTTGTATTTTTTGCTATAAAATTTTCGAAATAAATATTAAAAAAAAACTTTAACTTCTTACTCCAGCACGAAGCGACACTCAGAAAAAAGCTTATCGGAATATGATAAAAAAGGCATCATATTTAGAGAAAAATGGTATAGACTTTGCTCCAGAGAATGCTATTCTCTAATTTCGATAATAAAAATTCTCTAAAAATGATAAAAAGATTCCATGGAAAAGAAAAATATATCGTTTTTTGAGAAAAAACTTTTTATTTTTGAGAAAAGAATTGTTTTTATTGAAGAAATTACTTCTCTTAGTGAATTTTTTATCAAAATATAAGAAAAGTTTTTCATTTTCAATAAATTTTTGTCTATAAATGAGAAATTTTTGTGCGAGAAAAATACTTATCATTATTAGAGACATTGAAATATTTTCATTTCCTAGAAGTAAAGAAATATTTCTTCGAAAATGTGAAAATTTATTCTAATTTAAGAAAATTTTATTTGAAAAAGAGAAAATTTCTGTATCGAAAATAGAGAAATTTTTTACCGGAGCAAGGTTTGTGTTTTTTTCTCAGTGGAGGATGCATTCTTCCATTTTCAGACACATAACCGATTTTTACGTGCATTTTGTTTTTACTATGATCAAATTTTGCAAGCTAATATCTGATTTTTCAAATTTTTAATTATTAATTTTAAAAACTCTACAAGGAATTTATTGCATAACGAAAAGCCGTTCAGCGCACAGATGAACATTGAGTAGAGCTATTCAATTATACAATAAAAACAAAAATTATAAAAAATTACATACCTGATTTTTAAGGCGCAGCGACGATTTGTCGCTTGTCATGATGCTTTGTTGTTCACATTTTTTTGATAACTGATAACTTATATCAAAAAAAAAAAAAACAAATTGGCCATTTCAGCCCTTGAAAGGACTTTGACCGAGCTTCTTATGATCAATTGTGTTGTGTGTGTTATTAAATGTTTGCACACAATTGACCGAGAACTGGACCTACATGTTTTATGCCGACTCCGAACGGCTAAAGTTTATGTTCTCAAGAAGCTTTACATGGCATTGTTTACTCTCTGAGGTTTGCCATTGTCTGCAGAGAGGTGGTGACCGATCAGAAAAATTTTTTATTGAAAAAAACTTTTCGCCGCGGCTGGGGATCGAACCCGGGCTCCGAGCATGCCAGGCCACACACTTAACCTGCATGCCACGGTCACCACATAACTTATATCGTTACAGAAAAAAATGGGCTTCTGCAATGGTAATGATAAAGAAAGGAGTAAAAAGTTGAAAGCCGGTGCAAACCAGTTTTTCGGGGGAAAAAAATAGACTTCGGTAAAACCGTTCTTTTAAAAATTAAATAAAATAAAAAAAAGAGTTGAAACCAGTTATTCAATTCGACTATCCATCCCTACACAACACTCGTATTGAACTTATTTGTCTTAAGGCTGCAAAATAGAAGAATTTTTGTCTCTCTAAATAGCTGGTAAATAGCTGGATAGCTCTCTAAATAGAATTTTGCTGGTTGGCTATATTTTTCTTTACAGCACATAATTCTTTTTTTATTTATAAATTAAACATAAAAGCAATTTGAACCTTAAGAGGAATATTTTAAAAAAAATTTTACTGTATTTTAGCCTAACTGGTACTGGTCCATTTGGAGGTAGCTGTCAAATACACGGTTCAATACCTCCACTAACGCAGTCAGGATCAGATGATCTTACTGCCGTCCCAGATTTAGATGTTAACAATTCTGGCATAAAGAGTCCAATATTGAATAACCCAGCTTTTTCTCATTCAAAATGTCCGCCAAGAGTTCATCGCAGCTGCTTTTGTGTACGTTTTATTGCAGAGCATACAAAAATGCAAGAGGACTCAACAAAAGTATTGAAATATCCTAAACATATGTGAATGACTCTTAATGTTTATCTATCAATATTTTTAGGTCAAAGAGGATTGGAAATATGTTGCTATGGTGTTGGATCGACTTTTTCTGTGGATTTTTACATTAGCTGTTCTAGCTGGTACTGCCGGAATTATTCTACAAGCTCCAACATTGTACGACGATCGAATTCCAATAATCGAACAAAAAGAAATAGATTTCTCTGGTACATCAGGTGGACGTTGTCGCCCTCCACAATAACACGTCAAGCTTTTAAGATAATTATTCCTGCAGTCTATATATTTCGAGCATTTTAAATGAGTGCCTGTGTTTCGAATTAGCGATTTGGTAAACAATTGTTAAGAATTACAAAAACAACCATGCACAAAAACATACAATTAAGTTCTAGAGATTGTTATGAACCCTTTTTTAATAAGCCTTTTTTTTAAAGAAATTGTCGATTACAAACCCATTGTATTATTAAACTTTTTAATACATATTTTATTTAGCGGTGAATAACGCACACATGCTTTTAGTAGGACATATTTTTAAAAAAGGTAAATAACTCACACCATTTCGAATGATTTTTTAAAAAGAAAACGTTTTAGGATATTTGTGAACACTTTACAAAACAACTTCTTTCGGAACTACAAGCTTTTCAGTACAGCAAAAAAGTGTTTAACTTCTTCACAAAACTGTGTAAAAATTGGAAGAAATGCAATCCAACAGCATTTCCTCATTACATTTTCAACTTAAAGTAATGGTGTTACTTTTTTAAAGAATTCGAAATATAAAAAATTTCAACGAACGGATTCTGTGAGTTCTGAATCAAGTTCAGATTCCAACGTAAAAGTTTTTTCAAAATGATTTTGAGTGCAAAAGTATGTAGCCTTGGTTTTTATATAGAGGCAATTCACCAGACTACTCTTTGGCATTCGAAACCGCTGGCCTGTCCATTCGACGTCAAGTCGACTAAAACATTTCCGTTTGGAAAATATCTGTATCTACTCCATATTTCTTGAATTTGATTGTAAAAAATAATGGTAGCTACATCTATATTTTTTTATTGGGTCACAAAAGCAGAAACTCGCCAAATTAATGAGAATATATTTTACCGTGTTTGAAATATTCCACTCAAAATCATGTTGAATTATTTTTAAGTGTGTAAGTCAACTTAACTTCAAAAGTCAATTTACACTTTGATAACAAAAATGTTCTTTTTGTCACCTATATATTCATGTTTATTGTACCTTTTGTGAGTATTGTAACCAAATAAGAATAAAAGTACATTTGGTCAATTGAATCAAAATGAGCTAAAACAAAAATTACATTTGCGATCATATAATTATTTACCATATAATATTTTCAAAATTAATTTTGAAACGAATGCGATAGGCAATAGAGGGATTCCCCCCATAGCTATGGCAATGATCGCCAATTTTGTTAATTGTGTCGTCAATGTCGACTTGATCGATAATTCTGTCTTTATTGTAATAACAACTGTCATAAACAGCGCCGTATTTCTTGATGCTTACTGCAAATAACTTAAATACTTCAAATAAAATACTTTTACGAAATACTTTGATAGGTTTAAAATTATCGAACTTGACCTTAAAAGGTTTCCAGTGGAACGATGCGTCTAAACCGACGTCGAATAGCAAATTTCGAGTTGTACGATCCATAATTCCAAAGTTTAGGAAATTTTGTTGTACGGGAGGTGCTACCCGCCTTATCCAATCACAATTAAACTTATCGAAAAGAAGTCTTGCAAATATTAATTTCTTTAAAACTCGTGCATCAAGACTCTAGAGAGTCATTTCTAGATTGATAAATCGTAATAGGTATAACTTTATTTTATATAACAAGTCCACACTTCGTTTTTTGTTATGTTCAAATTAATTAAATTCGGAACTACACCGATGTTAGAAGCAATAAGAACCAAAGTTCAGTATTTAATCTAATTTATAGTATTTTTTTAATAAATAAGTTAAAACATATTTAACAAATTGAAGAAAAAACTAGTAAGGTATATCTTCGTCTTCGTCGAAGTTAAAATTCGCCCCCACGGTCGATTCGTACAAATAATAAAATTACATTTTTATACTTTTTTTTATTTATTTATAGGGATGGAAAGTGGGAGTGTCAGTGGGTACATAACGCCCACTTTTCTAAAACGATACAGTTTTGATATTAAATTCATACTTACCCAATTTTATGTATGTACCTTAAATATTAGACTCTTTATAGAGTTATCAATTTTGGGGTTGTATGGGAGGTGGGCGTGTTCGAGAGTGAATGATGCCTATTTTCCTAATACGCTTTAGTTTTTATATATAGTTTTTGTAAAGCTAGAGTATTTGCCTTTTTATAGAGCAAGGTAGAACTCCAATTTTCCAAAATTCTTTTATGTATGTATGTCTTCAGAGACTTTTGTAAGTATACATATATATGTGTATGTATATTATTGATACAGATTTGAAAATTCAAGATGGCAGGTACAGTAGTCGAATTTTTCTAAAAATGTATGCATGAATGCCAACTTTGTTTTAAGGGTGTTTTTGGAGTAGCTGAATTTTGCAAATCTAAACTTTCGATTCGTGACCTGATCTAACTCCAAAACTCGTGGGGCTACAAAACCCCACAATAGTAAAATGGTAAAAATTATTTAATGATTTATAAATTTCAGCAATTTTGACAAAATAATATCTAGTTTGAGGAAGCCATTTGAAAGGTTAGGTATTATCTTGAGAATTATATCCTTACACAAGACCAGTCCACATCAAAGAGAGAAAAAATTGCAAGGAGAGGGTGGCTCGCTTGAAAAAGAATTTCACAAGTATAAAAATATTTTGACTCGATATAAAACTGCACCATGCGCAGACAGATTTCTAAATAAAGTCTTGAAATCTCAGTTATTGCTTTGAGTATATGTAATAAATATATTTTTATTAAATATATTTAATCATATATATAACAGTTACAATAGTTTAAAAAAAGCTATGGTTTTTTTTTTATTTCTATTATTTTCAAAAAGTACGTTTTATGTTCAAAATTGTACCGGACTGAGCAAATAAAACAAATAATAAGTTAATTATTCTTGAATTTTTATTTTATCACATTCAATCATTCAATTTTATTGCATTCAATCATATATTGAAAAATTTCGATAATTTTTTCATCTTAATTCCATTTAAAAATTTGCCATGTTTCGGTCTGCTCTGCTTAATACATATTAACTATTACTACACGGTTAAAAATCTTGGACTAAATTTTTAACTTTTTTGGATTACATATAGGACACGACCAAAAAAAGATTATTTTTAATCCAATGAAAAGTTGTAAATTTTTCAATCGAAAAAGGATTTATTTTTAATCCGCAAAAAGTTTAAAATTTCTTAATCCAAAAAGGTATAATTGTTAATCCACAGAAAGTTTGAAATATTATAATCCAAAAAGGATTAGATTTTAGTCCAAAAAACTTTAAAATATTGTAATCCGAAAAGGATTACTATTTAATCCACAAAGGTTTAAACACTGCTTACTGTAATAATGTATATAATAATATTTTGGTTCAGATTTTAATAAACAATTTGTTTCATTTAATTAAATATAAATTTCGGATGCTTTAACAACATTCCGAATTATATTTAGCTTAAATTTAGTAGTATTAGTAGTTTTCAATCTTATACCTGAATACAATGCGGCAGTGGCAGCGTCAGTGGCAGTTGCATTGATCAGCTGTTATTTTAGGAATACTGTTGTTCAATGGTGAAACTTACATAGCAGCAGTGGCAGCAGTGGCAACATGCAAATAATTAAACTACGAAGAAAAATTCCACATTCACTGCTTTTGATGCTGACGCTGAAACTGCAAAATTGTAGTTTGCAGGCAGTAAAATACGAAACAGCTGATCACTGCCGCTGCCACTGACGCAGCTGCTGCCTCTGCGACTGCTGCATTGTAATTCAAAAATAGTCTTAAACTTAAACTGTTTTGGATTAAAAAAAATTAAACTAAAATATGGAATAAAAAATAGTACTTTTAGGATTAAAAATTCCTTTAAACCAAAGTTTGGATTAAAAACTATTCCAAAATTTTTAACCGTGTAAAAGTAATAATATTATATTAGATATTACTTCAAAATAAAAGTAATAAGTTACATATTACTTTATTATTAATTTATTATTACTTTTTTGCCAAAAATTCAACAAAAAAAGAAGACACAGAAAAAAAAGCAACATTTTTAGTTTTTCTTATGTGAATATGTGTATTAAGTCGGGTCACCAAAAATTAATATAAAAAGACACCCCCTAAAATGAAAGCATTTCATTCGAAAGTATTTCAGCACTATAAAAATTTTTGTTTTTTGGTGTCCCAAAAAACAGCCAAAATGGTCTTTAAGTTGTAACATTAGTATTTTAAGTCCGATCGTGTCCTTTTTTGTCGTGGTGTTAGACGTCATCTTCACGCCATCTTTACCAAGAGAAAATTTCAATTGCTGAATGTTTCTTAATAGAAATACAGTAGTTGTAGTAAAACTTCTAGCCTTTGTAACTTTTTTGTAGTGAACAAAATCAATTAATTCCTTCACAATAGTATATTGATTTTTTATGAAGTTTATTCAAACAATAATTTTAAATCGAAGTTATGGGGTACTTCGAAAAAAAAATACAAATTGTAAAATATCTACTTGAAGATGACCTCTGACACTAAAGAACACGATGTAGTATTCTTTCAGAACTATTCAACGATATGCTGAACTTCACGATTGGACTAAAAATACTAATGTTATAACTAAAAGACCATTTTTGCTGTTTTTTGGGACACCCAAAAAAAAAAATTTATAGTGCTGAAACAATTTCGATGTAAGCTTTCATTTTAGGGGGTGTCTTTTTATATTCAAGCGACCCACTCTAATGTGTATGTTTTACAAAAAAATGTTTTCACAAAAAAATTGTTTGTTTGCCCGGTGAAAGTGAGATGCATACACAAATGAAACAGAATAGAATTTGAACACCACTAGGTGTCCATTAATTGCAAAATATAAATTTAAAATTTAATTGTTTTTCTTTTAAAAAGGTTTTCAAAGTAATATGTAATAAGTATCTAGCAAAAAAGTAATAATATTACTAGGTGGTATTATAGGTAACCCGTTTAAGGAAAGTAATAATATTACGTTATATATTATATTACTTTATGTTACAGTCACAACTCTGCTCGCATGCCACACACGATCACGGCTCCACAAATAAAAACAGAATAAAAACTTCGAACGCCCATAAACACACCTACCTCCCATTCAACCCCAACATTGAAAAATCTATAAAGAGGCTTATATTTGATCTACATGGATAAAATTCATCATGTATGTAGTTAATATTAAAAATAAGATGTGAACAAAAAATGGGCGTCTACTAACAACGAATACGCCCACCTCGCACACAAGCCATTATAGTAAAAACTTTATCAAAAGGTTTATATTTGAACTACATGGTAGAAACATGGTATGTTCTACATACAGCTGCGGTCAAAAAAATAGTAGTGTCCCAACGTTTCAACAAAAATTTTTAATAAAACTCACACGTTGTTAGATGCAATAATTTCTGCTAAGATTTAGTATTCTCCACATCTTATCATTTATTTAATAAAAAACTTTAAACTAAAACAAGCTCGCAGCTCAAAATCACTTAAAATATTTGCCACTTGCGTCATATTACAGCAGTCAAAAATGTTAGTGATTATAAAAAGTTCAACAAAAATAGAAAAATAACAAAAAATTGATAATTAACTTTTCAGTTAAGATAAATTGTAATTCTTTCTTGCGATTAATACTTTACCCTTTTTAGCATCACACCATAAATTTTCAATCGGACTCAAATCCGGCGACAGAGCAGGCCACATCAAGAGCTCGATCCGATTGTCCCAGAACTACTTCTTCTCAAGTTATCTCGTTTGTTTCGTGTCGTTATCTTATTTATAAACCCATATTAGCGGCAACTCCTCTTGGACATACGAGAGCATTGTTTCCTGTAACAGTTTGACGTAAAGATGTTGATCTACTGATGCTTCTATACAATAAATTGAACCAACACTGTAAAAAGAAAAGCATGCCCAATCCATAATTTTGAAACTACTGTGCTGGTTTTTGTGGCTTACTTACTTAATACTTACTTTTTTCTTTATTTATAATATAGGGTATGTTCGAAGCGCTCTATAAATGCGGCAACACTGCGGCCTTTCTACACGCTTGCAACCCTGTTGCAGATGCTCAGCTGATACGTTGCTGATATTTTGCGCGTATTTTGCACAATTTCCATAAATTAAAGCAAGAATGGATTTTTGTGCAAGTTTAATTTAGGATACCATAGAAAATGATAAAAGTTTGTTATTGAAATTGGAAAAAGGAAGAATTAAGAGACTTAAGAGAAAATGGCTGATTGTAGAGATTATGAAGAAAAGAAAATTGACGAAGACGAAGATTTTTTTTAAAAAAAAAACAAAAACAAATTGGCCATTTCAGCCCTTGAAAGGTCTTTGACCGAGCTTCTTATGATCAATTGTGTTGTGTATGTTATTAAATATTTGCACACATTAGACCGAGAACTGGACCTACATGTTTTATGCCGACTCCGAACGGCTAAAGTTCATGTTCTCAAAAAGCTTTACATGGCATTATTTACTCTCTGAGGTTTGCCATTGTCTGCAGAGAGGTGGTGACCGATCAGAAAAATTTTTTACTGAAAAAACTTTTCACCGCGGCTGGGGATCGATCCCGGGCTCCGAGCATGCTAAGCCACACACTTAACCTGCATGCCACGGTCACCACAATTTTTTTTAAACCATTCAATTATATCCTGGTGATATATTTTTCTCGCATTTGCGATTGAGTTATTTAGTACTTTTCTTCATTCAATATTATTCTGCAGACAAAAATTCTGTGATGCCGCTTTTTCCCATTTCCTGCGCATCAAATTTCAAATTTCTGTTAGCTAGAACGTTTTGCTTTTGCCAATGTTGCCAGAAATTAGCATAGAACGTGATGCTTTGACAAATCATGCAACACAGCCACAGTATTTGCTGCTCGAACATACCCATAATTTAACGAATTTTTCAATATTTTGTATGTATTAATAGAACGCTAATATTTTTTTGACTGCACAAATTTGCATCATTTCTCAATAAAAGTGAATTTACAAAAACTACTAAAAGTTTTTGCTGACAAGACCAGGTCACCAGATTGTATACTCACTATATAACGGCATAAAACACCAGCGGTGAAAAAAATGCTTGTTTACAAAATAATGTGCTAGATCACTTTTCATATTTGGCAATATTTGTATTTTGACCACAACTGTATGTCATACCAAAACTAATTTGTGTACAAAAAATACTCGACATTCATCCACGAACTCACCCAGCTCCCATACAACCCACAAGAGGTCAACTTGTAAAAAATTATAAAGAAAAACATGGATTTCATACTCGAATAAGGAGTTATTTTTGTTTGTTGTTTAGTTTTTTAATATATATTTGAATATTATAGGAGGTTCACAGTATTTCAAAGCCGGGATAGACCGTGTTTCTTTACTTGTTTAAAAATTTAATTGGTAAGAAAAAACTTGCACCTTAAAAATATTTAGACAACATGAAATTGTTTGTTGTCTATAAGTCCAAATTACAATAACCATGCATAAGTTTATGGACACTTTTGAGTAAATAGTTTTTACTTTATATAACTTTATATATCATATTTATGTTTCGTTTAATTCAAACAAAATAAAGAATGGTTTTACTTTTATTAGATTATTCAATTTTAAGCTTTAACTATGATAAACACTGTATTTTTTAAGTCCTTTTTTTGTGTTGCTCACAACAAACAGCTCACGCCAAATGGCCTGCATTTTTTTTAAACTTATACTCTTAACATTTCAGTAATGTTTTTTAAAATAATGAAAACTTTATCAATATTTTTTTTTTTAAAGATTTATTTGTGTATTTAAATATGAATTTAATAAATGAAAAACAACAACTGCCAAAAAATAAATGAAACTACAAACAAAACACACAAGAGTATTAAAACAAAACAATTTGTTAGCGCAATTTTCGTGCAAAATTTGTTTTCCAATAAAACCAAACCAAAATAAAAAATAAAGGTGAAAACACACCATATAAAGTTAAACAACTGACCTAAATCTGCCTGTGTTTACGTCTGGCAGACTTGGACACAGAATTATTTGAAATTAGAATGGATAAAAATTGTGAAATAGAAAGTTAACATTTTAGAACGTAAGTTGCATTGCATATTTGTTAAAGTTATATATTAAATAAACATACTCCAATAGTAAAGTAGCAATAAAATGTAGCAAAATAGGAATATTTTAAAAACAAAAAGTGGCAAATGAAACTCACTTCATTAAAAAAAACAAAACACTTAAACCAGAAAAAAATTAATTGAACGTGTAAATATATATATTGACATTAACTTACTCGTAGCTGCAATGCAAGCAATTAAATTACAATATTTGGGAATAAAACTGTTCAGTATGACAAAAATTAAAAAACAAAAACAGAGAAAAAAAAATTAATAAATTTATAACAAACATATATTTAGTTTTTATAAGATATTCCATTAGCCACTAATCATAAGTTGGATGTATACAATGTTCTAGCTTGTTTCAAACACATTAATTTGATATTGAGGAATGAAATAAAGTAAACTTGTGTTCTGCAAGCATTTACCACAAGAGTTATTTTATATAATTACGATTAAGACTAAGTTTACAAACGATTTAATATACGACGAATAATTTGTAAAACCAAAGGTTAAAACTGTTATTAAACAATTGGTAAATAACAATAAAGAATATAATATGATCTCTTATGGGTAATATTTTTAATTTTGCCCGGAATTCTTATTTTTTCCAAGGATTAATCAATGTCGACCGATTTTAATGTTTAAGTTAAAACAAATAAAGCTGATTACTTAAATCTACATCTGTCTATATCTCTATATATTAATCGGCTCCAATCGATGACGATGGAGTGGAAATTCCACCACCTAGTCATGACGAGGTTAAAGTTGCTATTCAGTGACTCAAAAACAACAAAGCCGCAGTTGCTGACGGCCTGGCTGCTGAATTGCAAAATATGACTAGCAGAAAGCATGCCCGACGATTGGAATCTCAGTGTGCTTTGCCCTATACTTAAGAAAGGAGTATAGGGCAAACTTGTGTTCTTATTTCCATCACATGCAAGGTTATTTCGAACGTATTGTGTGAAAGATTGAAGCCGCATACCAAAACACTGATTGGACCTTATCAGTGTGGCTTTTGTCCTGGCAAGTCCATCATAGACCAGATTTTTACACTACGCCAAATCCTGGAGAAAACCCACGAAAACCAAATCGACACAAATCATCTCTTTGTTGATTACAAAACTGCGTTCGATAGACCGATTCGGGATTGCCTGTACGCAACAATGTCTGAGTTCGGTATACCTGCAAAGTTGATAAGGCTCTGCACGGTGATGTTGAGCAATACATGCAGCTCCGTCAAGGTAGGAAATGACCTCTCCAAAACCTTAAATAACGAACGAGATTTCAGACAAGGCGACCCGCTAGAATGCGATCTCTTCAATTTCATGATGGAAGGGATCCTACGGGTAGGTGTACATCGAAATGGTACCATTTTCTACAAAGGTGTCCAGCTCCTTGCGTATTCTGATCATATCGATATTATCGGCAGAACCAAGAGAGATGTAACCGCTGCTTTCGCCACTATCGAAAAGGAATCAGCCAAAGTGGGTTTGACGGTGAATGAGGTCAAAACAAAGTATATGCTGTCTGCAAATAGGGAAGTGCTGCGTCTAGGCTCCCATGTTACAGAAGGCAAATATAACTTTGAAGTTGTCAAGGAGTTTACGACTATCGCATTCGAATGAACCACGAACTGTACGAGTTCTACAACGACATTGACATAGTCCAGCGTATAACAATTCAGCGAAAAAGGTGTTTGAAGCGAAAGCCGAGGGTCGACGACGAAGAGGAAGACCATGCCTCCGATGGATTGACCAGGCCGAGAAAGCCTTTACCGCTCTTGGTGAAAGAGATTGGAGACGGCGTGCACGAAGCAGAGACGCCTGGCGTGAGCTAATGAAGTCGGCCGTAATCCGTCAACAGATTGTCATGGCCACCTAAGTAAGTAAGTTAGTATATTTCTTTCACTCAATCGACAAACAACTATTGCCGTAACAGCGTTGTTTTGAATGATATGTAATGTTTTTGTTTCACTTTCTCTTACAGTCTCATTTTTAATTTTTCCGCCCATTGATCTAATTACACAGAGTAACAAAATTAAGCTTTATAAAAGGCGCAGAGATCTCGATAAACAATCCCGAAAGCATTTTGACTGGTGATTTCAAATATGGACTCCGTTTTTCTCCATCAGCTGAAGAAATACTAGACCTTTCCATTTTTGCACATTCAATAACAATAGGGGTATTCTCGCTGTCTTGCAAAACCCTTGCAAGGTGTAAGAATTGCAAAAGTTGCAGAATCTTGCAACCCGTGCAACGACACAACAACAACATACAAGCGATAAAAGTTTTGCAAAAGTTTTTTCTGATGGAGACAAATTTGTTAATTTTAGTTCGTGTGAGTTAGAGTAAGTATTTAAATTTTTTGTTTTCGCTTGTTCGCGGCATTTCTTTTAATATTCACAATATTTGTGATTCTGTGAGCTCCCGCAGTGTTGCATATTTCAGTATTGCAAGGTTGCATTTTCACAAATTTTCCATCTTTGCTATACTGCGAGAATACCCCTTATATATTCGACAGTTTCATTTTAATAACATTGAATGAACAAAATGTTTGTTGCTTCAATTTCTTTGAAAATATGCAAGATAATACAAACAACTAAAATGTTTATTTAAAATTCAGAGATTTCCTGTCAAGTAAAAAACTTTTTGTAAATTCGTTGAAAAATATCAAATATGCAGGGTTTCAGAAGAGCAGCCTACGTTAAATTGTGAATTTTTTTCGACTTTGAACGTCGATATCTTCGAAAATGCCTAAGATATTGTTATTGAATGTGCAAAAATTGAATGATTTAGTATTTCTTTGTTTAGGTTTAGTATTTGAAATCAATGAATTTAACAATTTTTGAAATTAGGATTAAAATAATCTTAATCCTTACCGTAATCAATTACATCTGTAATTCTTATCGCCCAGCTCTGAGATTTAGCAAAACTATCAGAAAAATAACTGATTTTCATGTTTTTGCCTATAACTAAAAAACTCGAGCTGATAGAGAAAAACGGAGTCCATATTTGAAATCAGGAAACCCAAATTCATTATAATCAGCTGAAAAATCTCCGGCACCAGAACGTCCGTCGCGCAGTGTAAGCAATATTCATTTTGTATTGTTCATTTATTTTTCAAAGTGTACCATATCATAGTCGTAACGTCAGAAAAATTAGTTTCAAATTCCTTTCATTTTTTTATTGAAAAGAACTATATTTTTCATTCCACATACTTGAAAATATAATTGTGCAATTTTTTTATAATGGAATAAATGTGAAAAAATTGAATAAATCAACCTTAATTTTAAAATAAGTTAAATTTATTAGTTTTTATTTACTTTTCGCCAAGATATTATTCCATAAAAAGGAAGAAATAAATAAATACGAAAATGTGAGTGTATGTGTCTGGTAAAAATGCTTCTTAAGCAACTGAATAATTTCAATTAAAAAAAGTACAATTTGTATATTTGTAAAAAGACAAAATATTGTCAAATCGAAAATTTGTGTCTTTGATAATTTAAACCTCCCCAAGATTTTTCCAGATCCGCCGCTGCAAATAGTAGTTCTGAGTTAAAATGTTCTATTACTATTACTTCCACAGTTATTCGAATTTGATTTGTATGAGCGGAGCTGGGCCTTGAATGCCCGGGTCTGTTTTATAATTGAAAGATCTGACTAGTCAGTTACTACCTACTGAGTTTCAATGTTATACGACATTTAGTTCCAAATCTATTCGATATCAAAAAATGAATTTGTATGGGCGGTGCCATGCCCCCTTTCCAAAGGTCGCTCAAATTTGACTGTCGAAGGACACGTCTCTATAGCAAGTTCGTATCGAGTTTCATTAATGTGCAATTTATAGACGTAAGTAAAACCGAAAATTTGTGTTTTTAAAAAAGTGGTACGCTCCTCGAGGGTAGAAGGTACAAAATACTTTACGACCTATTCTCATACCCATAAAAAAAAAACCAAAAAAAAGAAACAGTTTCGATAGTATCGTAAGTGTAGACGTAGAATTCCGTTTAAGTTGTAACCTTTTCTACTTTGTCTCATTGGTCCGATTGTTTTGTTCATTTTGCACGTATTTTTATTGATCTTCCAAAAATTAACAAATAAATGAATAACACTCAATTATGGACTACTTATCGAGGCCAAAACAAAGAAAAAGTTAAAAAGTAAGTATGAGTTGAGTTCATTGACTTAGTTGAAAAGAATGCGAAGCAAATGCACTTTCCATTGGTGCCAATTTCGTCTCTGCCCGATATATAGTTTGCGAGCTACAGTCAGTTTAACTACTAATTTCAAATTAAAATGAAGACCCCGATTTTTAAAAAATCGTATTGTTACTATTTTTCACGCTGAGCACATGTCCTTTCCTTTCGTCTCTGTCTGATATTTAGTTTGCGAGCTACACTTTCGTCTCTATTCGATGTATAGTTTGTGAACTACATTCGCCAGTGCTAGTGGGATGTGGAATCCAAATTAATTGGCATTAAAAACCAAAATTAAAATTTTACGCCATCTATAGGGTAAAAGCATAAAACGAAATATGATCCAACTCGTTTGTTTTCATAAAAGTTAAATCTAACCGGATCACAGACCCATTTCGTTAAATTTGACAGATTGAGTTCATTGACTGAGTTGAAAAGAGGTTCATGACCTCTGGTTTCAAAATAGTATACTAGAACAGTAGTGCATACATAAACCCAATGCGAACTAATGCTTACAATGCTGCCAAAGCGAACTAATCAGTTCGTGCATAACCAAAGCTTATAAACATAAACAAGGAAAGAAAAACAAAGAAAGCAGCAGCAGCAAATAAAGAAGCACATTATAAGCAGCTGATGGTTGATTTTCTGATATAAAAACATGCATTTTTCTTCTTTTATTTTACTATTTTGTGACTTTAATATAATAGTGACAAAATCCAAAATTAGATATTCATTCAGCGCAGGATATATCTGATATTTTAGCATATATATTATCTTTGAACGAAGAGTATTAAAGGCTGAAGGTATACCCTAAAGTATTCGCCAAAAACGTTGCCTAATGACCTTGAAAAAATCTGTTAAAACGATCCCATACAAACCGCGCTGTAAGACGTAATTCTACGTCAAAAAAATTTCATTCAGACCGGTAAAGGCGTTTCGGAGGAGTTCAAACATTGACACGGTGACACAAGATTTTTATAAAAAATAATTAATTATTAAAAAAATACTGTTATAGCCTGTAAGTTTGTATTTTAATCAGGATAAGGTTTAAATGCCAAAACGAAAACAGTTATTTACAAAATAAATAAAAAAAAATGAACAAATTTCTGACTCAAATTCAATATTAATTCATTTTCTATTGAAATGGATAATGAGACTAAATTATCTGTATCGCGATCGCATTTATCTCTCGATAATCGATTTTTAATAGGCGTCATTGCTGATGAGGTAAAATACCAAATAATTTGTTTAGCATATTTTAGTTAATTATTTATATTGCAGGAAACAACGATTGGATTTCTTATGGCTGGAATTGGTGAAGTTAATGGCTTAACCAGAAACTATTTCATAGTTAATAAAGGTGAAATCAACTCAAAAATGTGCAATACAATTACAATTATGTTTCCTTTCAGAAACTGAATTTGCAGATGTTGAGAATTTTTTTTTCGATTTATATAATCGAAAGGATATTGGCGCTATACTTATTGGATCAGATTTATACTCCAAAATTGTTTCTATCCTAAGCAAGGCAAGGTCCAAAAAAAATTTACCTATTCTATTAGAAATACCAACAAGAAAAACAATTGTTGAAAATATAGCTTCCGACAATGATTTGGAAAATCAAGCTTAGAGCAAAATATAAAAGAACCAAGCTTTTAAATATAAACCATATTAAATTGGATATTCTTATATCAATTTTGAAATTCATATAAAATCTAGTGCATTCAAATTTAAATAAATTTTTAAATAGTTCTCTGGCTGTTTTCAGCTCTGTTCCTCTTTTATGAATTCTATCGATCATGTATCATCTATATGAGAGATGTAGTTTCATTTTAGATGAGTTCAGAAAACAAGATGTTTTCGGGCCTCAGTTAGTAAGTTTTTTAACTGTTATAGAACTATTTTCCTTACCTGAAGATGGAGAGCAAAATATTTCAGTGAGAACATTTTCTCACAGGTAATTCTTAGTAATGACAGGTTAATTTATTTTCAGATTAAAGGAAACCAACAATTCGTCAAATAAGAGCTGAACAAACTTGTATATTCTGATATAATGACCCATAGAAATAAAATTTAAGGAAGCGGTGTAATTGGACTGAAATTGAATATTTTACAAACACGATGAAGTTGTATCATTTAAAATGTGTGTCGGTTTTGACGTAGAATTACGTCTTAAAGCGCGGTTTGTATGGGATCGTTTTAACAGATTTTTTCAAGGTCATTAGGCAACGTTTTTGGCGAATACTTTAGGGTATACCTACAGCCTTTAATACTCTACGTTCAAAGATAATATATATACTAAAATATCAGATATATCCTGCGCTGAATGAATATCTAATTTTGGATTTTGTCACTATTATATTAAAGTCACAAAATAGTAAAATAAAAGAAGAAAAATGCATGTTTTTATATCAGAAAATCAACCATCAGCTGCTTATAATGTGCTTCTTTATTTGCTGCTGCTGCTTTCTTTGTTTTTCTTTCGTTGTTTATGTTTATAAGCTTTGGTTATGCACGAACTGATTAGTTCGTTTTGGTTGAAAGCTGATTGTAAGCATTAGTTCGATTACTGATTGGGTTTATGTATGCACTACTGTTCTAGTATACTATTTTGAAACCAGAGGTCATGAACCTCTTTTCAACTCAGTCAATGAACTCAATCTGTCAAATTTAACGAAATGGGTCTGTGATCCGGTTAGATTTAACTTTTATGAAAACAAACGAGTTGGATCATATTTCGTTTTATGCTTTTACCCTATAGATGGCGTAAAATTTTAATTTTGGTTTTTAATGCAAATTAATTTGGATTCCACATCCCACTAGCACTGGCGAATGTAGTTCACAAACTATACATCGAATAGAGACGAAAGTGTAGCTCGCAAACTAAATATCAGACAGAGACGAAAGGAAAGGACATGTGCTCAGCGTGAAATATAGTAACAATACGATTTTTTAAAAATCGGGGTCTTCATTTTAATTTGAAATTAGTAGTTAAACTGACTGTAGCTCGCAAACTATATATCGGGCAGAGACGAAATTGGCACCAATGGAAAGTGCATTTGCTTCGCCTTCTTTTCAACTAAGTCAATGAACTCAACTCATACTTACTTTTTAACTTTTTCTTTGTTTTGGCCTCGATAAGTAGTCCATAATTGAGTGTAATTCATTTATTTGTTAATTTTTGGAAGATCAATAAAAATACGTGCAAAATGAACAAAACAATCGGACCAATGAGACAAAGTAGAAAAGGTTACAACTTAAACGGAATTCTACGTCTACACTTACGATACTATCGAAACTGTTTCTTTTTTATACCCTAAACCTGAAAGGTCAGGGTATATTAACTTTGTGAAAACGTTTGTAACGCATAGAACGAAGTGAGTCCGGTATAGAAAAGTGTATATATTCTTGATCAGCGTCACCTCGTGAGTCGAACTATCAATGTGCGTCCGTCCGTCTGTGTGTTGTCCGTAAACACAGCATAAGAAGAAGGAGTTAAGATAGTTACATGAAACTTGGTACATATGTGCACAAGGATCTGCACTATTGAATATTTTTGAAATCCGCCCACGGACACTCCTACCTCCCATACAACCAAAAAGTTGAAATCACTGTATCAAAGTTTTTAACAAAGCTACAGAAATGAAATTTAATATGTACAGTGAATCAAAAAAGTTTAGGCACACAGCACTTATGAGTTTAAATTTGCTAATACAACTTTTTCCAGTACACTTACAGAAAAGAAAAGTATAAGCATTTAAAAAATAAACATTTTATTTTGTATTCACACCACAATAACAATTTCATTTCAATTTTAATTCATATTAAATGTTACAAAACTAAAATAAAACATGATTTTGACACCAAAAAAGTTTAGGCACAAGTGATTATGATTTTATCAGAGTGAGTAAATTTCAAGTCCTCGAATTTTTGGCTAGACCTCCTTTGGCCTAAATTATCACCTCTTAACGTCTTCGAATTCTTACAGAATTTGATGTCTTCTCTGATGGTATTATTGACCATTCGGTGCGTATGGCATCCTTGAGCGTATTTTAAGAAGTATGTAATATGAGATTTCGTATTTTTTTCTATTAAGTTCCAAATATGCTGAATGGGGTTCATATCGGGTGATTGCAAAGGTGTTTTAAGCTGATTTCAGAGCTAGATAAGCCATTCCAGCAACATAAAAGACCAATTTTTTGGGTCGTTATCTTGTTGAAATTAATATTGTATCCCAGTAAGCCCCTATTTTTCAACACTGTGTGTCAAATGCTCATTTAAAATATTTAAGCAAAGGTGTTTATCCATTTTCTCATCAATAAAAATTAGATTCCTAACTACAGACACCGCCACACAGCCCTTAATCATACGATTTCCTCAACTGTATTTCACTGTTTTTATTATGCTTTTTTCCTACAGCTCTTTGTTCAGTTTTCTTAAACGGTTTTGAGTGCCATATGATGCAAAAAAATAGTATTTAGATCCATCACTAAATATAATACAATCCCAAGATGAATCCGGCTCATTTACGTAGGGTTTTGGGAACTCCAACCTCTTTTTTTTATTTGAAGCTTAAATTTATAGCTTGCGTCGAGAAACTCGTACCGTATATCCAGCTTTATTAAGTGTATTGCGAAGTGGTCGAGCATCAAAGTTTTTTAAAACCGTTGCTGTATTTCGTGGCACAATTTAACAGCTAAATTTAAGGGTTTTGAGTAACTGCAGGCACTACAATCTACTCCTGATGTAGCGTTAATGTTTTAGCACGACCAGATCGGCTGTTACGCTTTACTTTACCGGTACTTATATAATGATTTATGATGTTACTTACACTTAAATATGATCTCTTTACTATTTCACCGATTTCGCGATACGGTTTTTTCTTCACGTGAAAATTTATTATTATTTTTCGAACGTCAACCGAAATTTCGGTTCCACTGCTGATTTTGCTCAATCTTTACCGAAACCAACATCAACATTCAATAAAAACTTTTAACAAACATCTTCAGCGTAAAACTAAAGACAAAAAAACCAAGTGATATTGTTAAATAAGAAACAACATGAGACACACACATAGTGTGCCTAAACTTTTTTGATAAAGATTGTTCCTTCTTCCGCTTAAATTTGGATTTGTGTGTGAAGTAACGGTACATTTTTTGGATATTAAGTAAAAACTATTTCTAATGGTACTTAATGGAACTTACTTCATTAAAACTTTGGTCAAATTCGTTATTATTAGATACTTAAGCAGCATTTTGTTTCAGAAACATTGCTTGTGCCTAAACTTTTTTGATTCACTGTATGTATTTTGTACAAAATCTAAGATATATACAAAAAATGGGCGTGACCCACTCACTAACACGCCCACCTCCCATACAACCCACAATATTGCAAATACCATAAAAAGGATTTATACATAGCCTACAGGAATTAAACTTGGTATGGGAGGATCTTATTGCAAAACAAAGGTGTGCCCAAAAAATGGGCGTCACCCGTCTACAAACACGCCCACCTCTCATACAACCATAAAATAAAAATCGTTGTATAGAGGGTTGTTTATAAGCTACACAAATAAAATTTGACACATGTATGTTATCTACCAAAACGCAGATGTACACAAAAAATGTGAGTGGTCTGCCTGTTAACACGCCCACCCCCTACACAACCCATCTGACCTAGAGAGATAAAACTTGGTATGGGTGCATATTATATCAAAACTGAAGTTCAGTGTGCACAAAAAATAGGCGTCATCTGCTCACCGGCACGCCCACCTTCCATACCATAGAGTTGTGTATGAGCTACGATGATAAAATTTGGTGTGTTAGATTATTGTGTCAAAAATAAGATGTGTTCACAAAATGGGCGTCATCCGCTCATGAACACGCCCATGAATACACCTCCAATACAACCCACCATATTAAAAGATTTATAGTTGACTTATAGTATGGGCGCAAGACACATCAAAGTTGTGCGAAAAAAATGGGCATTATCCGCCCACCAACCATATAAACCAGATTAATTAATCTTGTATTAACTCTATAGGTAGATAGAATGCAGGGATTTTGACAGGAAGTTATATCTATTTGCTTTAGTATTTTATAGCATCTTTCTGTAAAACGAACGTAACGTGCATTTCACGAAGGCTTCGGTCAAAAGCCGAATGTCAGCTGTTTTCGCTTGATGTAAAAATAATTCCGTTGTCAAACGAGAACAGCTGATTCAGAAATGAACGATAACGTAACAGCAGTGTAAATTTGGCTTTATGTAGCAAAACGTTCTCTCAATAACTTCGAAGGGACCATCGTACGGCTCTTGCAGTGTTTTGCGAATCGTGTCGTTGCGGACGAAGACAAAGTTACAAGAACTGAGAGCTCGAGGTATATATTGTTGGAAGTTGGTGCTGTGATGTGCAATGTTTGACTTTTGATCTTCTACGGCCTCTTTAAGTTTGGATAAGGTGTCCGACGAATTAAAGTTCTGACTGCTGTGTATTACTATTTGTTGTGGTAGTCTGAGTGTTTGACCAAAAACCATTTCAGCTGGTGAAGCTTTAATATCTTCTTTGACCGTGGACCTGAGTCCTAGAAGAACTAGTGGTAGCTCTGTGTACCAATTTGTCTGGTTGTTACTCGCTATTAGAGAAGTCTTTAGTTGGCGGTGAAATCGTTCTACAATCCCATTAGCTTGTGGATGATAAGCAGAAGTGGTAATGTGTTTGCTTCCTAGATTCTTAACGAAGTTTCTAAATGTTGAGGACGTAAATTGAGGTCCTCGATCGGAAGTAATTTCCAGAGGAACTCCAAAACGTGAGATGTATTCCTTTTGAAGTGTATCTACGATAGTACTGGCGTTGGTATCTTTAATTGGATACGCTTCGGGCCAACGTGTGTTGCGGTCAACTAGGGTAAGCAGATATCTGTAACCATTTGATATTGGTAAAGGGCCAACTAAATCGACATGAACATGCTCAAAACGACCGTGTGGGATGTCTATTTTGTGTGGAATTGTCTTCGTGTGTCTATGTATTTTAGCTCGTTGACATCTAACGCATTCTTGTGACCATAGGTTGATTTGTGTGTTCATTTTGGGCCAAAAGTATCTTTGTGTTATGAGACGTCGAGAAGTTCGTGTACCTGGATGTGAAATGTTATGTAATTGTTCAAAAACTTGTTTGCGTAATGTTTGTGGAATGTATGGACGTGTTCCTGAACTTGTTTGTTCGCACCAATATGTTAAGTATTGGAATGTGTATTTGTTCGAATTTGTAAGTGTGTTTATTTAGTATTTCTTGTAGTTCTGAATCTGTATTCTGCTCTTTGTGTAGAGTCCTGAGGTTTATCTCAGAGGTTGTGAAAGCCTCTATCTCAGCTCTTGAAAGTGCGTCTGCTACGGTGTTATCGATACCTTTAATGTGTCTGATGTCGTTGGAAAACTGTGCAATGAATTCTAGATGTCGTGTTTGCCTTGGGCTTCTCTCTGTTTTTGAATGTAATGCTGAAGTAAGTGGTTTGTGATCTGTGTATATTGTAAATGTTCGTCCCTCTAAATAGTGTCTAAAGTGTTTAATTGTAAGGTAAATTGCTAAAAGTTCACGATCGAACGTAGTGTATTTTGTCTCTGATGGTGATAATTTCTTTGAAAAGAAAGCTAGTGGTTCTGTTTCCTGATTGTGTTCTTGTTCTAAAACTGCACCTATAGCAGTGTTAGATGCATCTACAGCGATAGAAAGTTTTGCTTTGCTATTAAAATGATTAAGTAGCACTTCCTTAGTAAAACTTTCTTTTATGGTTGCGAATGCTTCTGTTGTGTTTTCTGTCCATGTTAAGTGTTTGTCCTTCGTTTTTGTTGCTGAAGTTATCATATCATAAATGTGTGTGAGTGTGTGTGCTAATTTAGGAATGCATCTGTGGTAGTAGTTAATCATCCCGATGAATTTCTGCATTTGTTTAACTGTTTCTGGTTTTGGATAGTTAACAATACACTGAACTCTATCGGGAGATGGTTGTATGCCTTTGTTTGAAATGTCGTAACTTAAAAAATTTATTCTGTCTACGCCGAAAATACATTTGTTTGGTTTAATGTTTAGTCCGTAATTGTCTAGTCGTTCAAAAACTAAATTAAGATGTTTGAGGTGTTCTTCTTCTGTCTCACTGGCCACCAGAATGTCGTCAAGGTAAACAAATACGAAGTCTAGTTCTCGTAATACTTCGTTGATAAAACGTTGGAATGTTTGAGCTGCATTTCTTAAACCGAATGGCATTCTCAGAAACTCAAACATTCCGAACGGTGTAGTAATCGCAGTTTTATGTATGTCTTGTGTGGCCATGGGGATTTGGTGGTATGCTCTAACTAGGTCTAATTTCGAAAATATGTGTTTGTTGTGTAAGTCAATAGATAGGTCGTGTATGTGTGGTAGAGGGTAGCGGTCTGGGACTGTAATTGCGTTAAGTCTTCTATAGTCACCACAGGGTCTCCAGTCGTTCACATCTTTTTTTGGTACTAGATGTAGTGGAGACGATGACATGGAGTCTGAAGGACGGCAGATGCCTGCTTTGGTTAAGAAGTCAAATTCTTGTTTGGCGATTTTGTATTTGTTGGAGTCAAGGCGTCTTGGTCTTGAAAAAGGTAATTGTCCTTCTGTTGTGATATGGTGTACTGTTTTGTGTTTAACTGGTTTGTTGTAGTCGGGTTCAGCTGTTAGTGATGGGTAATTTTTGAGTATATTTGTATATTTGTTGTCTAGTGTAATTAGTTTGGGTAGTGATGTTTCTGTAAATGCTGTGATTGCGTTTACTGATAGCTGTGTAAGTGGATCTATGAGTTTCTTGTGTTTTAAGTCTAGCAAGAGTCCATATTTCGTAAGGAAATCAGCTCCTATGATGGGTCTTGTAATGTCTGCTAGTATGAATGTGAAAGGGAAATCGCGTCTTAGTTTCAAATTTACGTTAAGTAATTTCTTGCCGAAAGTTGAGATTGTACTACCGTTAGCTGCTGTTAGTGTTAAGTCTGAATTTTTCTTGTGGGCTTTGAATTTATTTATTGGAAGTACTGAAACTTCTGCTCCACTGTCTATCAAAAAGTTTATGTGATTGTCGTTATCGTATATAAAAAGGCGGCGTGTGAGTATTGTTTGACTTCCATCATTAGCCGTCGCAATGATGGAGTCACTTAGTTTGTTGAGTTATGTTGTGTTGTGTTGTGTTGGGTGTCGTTTTGATCAAATGAGCATGGTTGCTCGCATTGCCTAGCTGCCCTACCGAACCTAAAATGGTATCTACATACCCAGTTGGTAGATCGTTGTCGTGACACACTTCTTGAAGGGGATCTTCGTCTTGAAAATCTTCGGAAATTATTCTCTCTCGAGTTCGAACGTGAATGATTACGGTATCGTTCGTTTTTTAACTCTTGGACCTCAATTGCTAGTTTGTTGAAACTTTCTAGGATTTTGGACGTTGTTTCAGCAAACGATTGCGTTATCATCGCAAGCTCGGAATTTTGGGTGATTTTTGTCATGCGCTGGGCATTATTGACAACTGAAGCGACTTCGGATTCTGACATAACTTCCCACAAATTGTCGGCTAGTTTCAATTGTTCTTCTAGCTCTCTATGACCAAATCCGGTCAAAGCAATATTAAGGCTTTTGGGGAGTTTGCGAAGCCAAATTTTGTAAACTAAGTCGTTACTGACTGTAGTACCGGCTAATAGTATAAGTGACCTATAAAATTGAGATGGTTTTTGGTCACCCATCTCAGTGCTAGACAAAATTTTGTCGAACCTCTTGGCTTCACTTAAAGAGTGTCGGTCAATCAAAGTTCTTTTCAAGCCTTCATACAAATTTGAGGACGGAGGTTTTTGTATGAAGTCTAGCACTGTTATAATTACCTCTTGAGGTAGAGCGGTTACGAGGTACTCGTACTTTGTCTTGTCAGCTGTGATTCCTTTTGCCTGAAATTGCACTTCTGCATGGGCGAACCATGCATCGGGACAAGTGGTCCAGAATTGTGGCAATTTTACTGACGCCGCTTGTATTTCTGGATGCATTGGTGCATCAAATGGATTGGGAGGGTGATGGTCACCTTCGCCGGAATGAGAGAGGTGTGAGAGAGGGTTAGAAGTATGTAAGGGGGTGGAGGGTTGTCTTGGATGGGGTGGTGGTGTGTGTTGAAGACTCATATTTTTTAAAACGTGTACCTAAAAATGTGTTCCTAAAAATGTGTTTCCCTAGTGCAGTGGAGTGCCTACGTATGTGAGACAATAGGTTTCATACGTCCCTATTGTCTAACATACGTTTTAAAAGCTAAGTGTGTGCCTCGTGCAAAGCTAAAAATAATAAAGCAACCTGTAAAAAAAATTTTATAAAATGTCAAAAAGAAAAAATATTAAAAAATTTTTATAAAATTAAAAAAATGATTTTAAATGATGCGCCGATCTCGTTGCTGTAGTTGTAGTAGTTGTTGTTGTTGATTTCGTTGTTGTTATTATTGTTGCTGCTTTTATTGTTGCTGTTGTTATTGCTGCTGCTTTTGTTGTTGCTGTTGTTGTTGTTGTTGCTATTGTTATTGCTGCTGTTGTTATTGCTTGTTGTTGTTGTTATTGCTACTGCTGTTGTTGTTGTTGTTGCGCTACCTTACCGGCAGGTATAGGATCCCTTTTTTGTTGTCGTGACTCAATACCACCACATATAAACACCAACATCACAACATACAAAACACACACTTAACAAATTATACACTTTCATATTTATCCAAAAAACTATTTTCTAAGAATTAAAATATTGTCAAATATTACTAGGTCGTAGCAATCGCTTAGCAATTGCCTAAGCTGGCCACATAAATAGGTACGTTGAAGTTACAAATTAGTTGGGTCGCTCGCTTTAAAAAATGTTTTCTTTAATCTATAAAAAAAGAAATATTATCTCTTTCGATTATCTTAAACGAAAAAATTCAAATTTTTTAATTTATTCTTGTTTTCTTCCAGTTTTATGTTCCAAAGTTACGAGTGAGGTCAATACTATATATAAAACAAATATTGGCTCTAAAACGGCAAATAGTTTTGTTTAAGATTTTGTATAAATATCTCAAACGGTATAAAAGTTATGAACGATAAAGTGAATGTGTGTCAGAAAAAGAGATTTCGAAAAAACGTGTCATTTAGACATTGTTATTCTTTGTAAGTGAAAAGTGTATTTTGTTTTTAAAATAACAAAAAAAAACTAAAATTCACTTTCTGAGAAAAAACCACATTAAAGTTTTTCAAAAAGTTGGCAACTCTGGCATAAAAATTACAAAAATATTTAATTTTTTTAAATCGCTTTTCTATAGTTTTCTAATGATAGGAACTTAATTTACAAAAATAAGGTAACATAACACGGAGATATGATTTATTAGAAATGACTTAATTTTTAAGATTGTTACTTTTATAAAAAAATGGTATCTCCATAATTTTTTACAAAATTATGGCGAAAAAAAGAACAAATAACTTATATTCTTATAAGTAGAAAAGGAACCTACTAAGAGCATGTGATAAATTTTTGGAAAAAATTAGTCGTATATTTTTTTGGTGCAATGAATATGATAATTCAAAACGAAAATACAAATATTTAACAATTTCATAATTTCACGTTTTCACATAAGTTGACAGACTAACACTATTTTAATTTTTTTTTGCTAAATCTAAAAAATAATCCTTTAATTTATTTACTTTTGAAAGCTTTAGAAAGATGCTAAAAAGAAATATTTAAGTGAACACTCAAGTCCAAAGATGTTTTTTAAAAAACAATTAAAGGCAATAAAAATCCAATTGGATTGATTCGATTTTTTCGTACAATAAAAAAAACAGCGAACGTTCGTTTTTAATCACTTATTCAAAATGAGCGTTTGAATTAAAAATTCAAGAACTTTGTTCACGACCGGCACTTAATTATCTAAATGTTTCTTGCAGACTGATTTCCTTACTTTTCTTTCTTATTTCTTATTGTTTTCATTTCTCCACGATAACGCAAAAACGAAAACATGAAGAACAGCAACAACGCAAACCGAAGTGACGCACGCACAACAAAAAAAATCACTGACGCTGCGAGTAATTTTTTTCTGAACGGACATTCTATTTAAACCTTAATTTTTTAATGAACGGTTGAAACGAACGTTCGTTGATTTTTGAAGTTGTGTGTAAAATTTCTTGAGGAAATACGCAACAGACAAATTTTCCGTGATAAAAAAATGCTTTTATATTTCGATCAGACATGCACAACGAAATCAACAGAATTTTGTCTGTTTCTTTGAGGCAGAAAAATAAATTATCAAAATTATTTCGTTTTTTAAAAATTTATCAAATCAAATTTCGTTTCGTTGAAAAACGAAAAAATTTTCTATTATTTTCTCCTATGCGAAAGCTGGTATGACACTTGCTTTTTTCGCATTTTTAAGATCTTTAAAAAAGCAGCGGGTAAAAGGGAAGAATATGATTTTTAAAAAGGATAATTATAGCAGTCCGTTGAATATAGCATTTTAGTGTTATTTTGAATTTTGTCAAAAATTATGAATTCTTTACATAAAAATGGAAATAATTTGTTAAAATATTAAAAATCGAGCTTTTTTGCAGTTCTTGTGTTTATTTGGTTTTGTACATTCATTATAAATAAAAAATAAAAAAAGTATATTGTGAAATGTCAGAATTTAATGTGCCTCTGTCAGATTTTAAGCTGCTAGTAAATATTTTTTACATTTTTCAGCCATTGAAAATGACTGTTCTGCATTTTTTTGGACTTGTAGCGTACTGCTTACACCAACTTAAAACTATATAGCTTCGTTTGGTGTGTTGCTCTTTTTGTATTTTTAAGATCTTTAAAAATGAGAAAAAAAGCAAGTGTCATATCAGCTTAAACAAAAATTTCTTCTGATACAAAAAACCAAATGTTTTTGTTGAAATCAACCTTATTTTCAACGGTTGATTGGGACATAAACGAAAAAATTTTATATCGTTTTCTCCGAAACGAAATAAATATTTTTCGTTTTTGGAATTAAAATTTTTTTTTATTTATTTCGCTTCAACGAAACAAAAAAAATTTTGGTTATCGTTAAAATAAACGTTAACGTGAATTCGATTGCAAACGAAATAAATCTGCTTTTCAATAACTTTAAGAATCATTTAAGAAATTAATTATTATATCTTAAATTTATTGTTGATGAAAACCAATTTGTAGTCCGTTTCTTTTCAAATACTCTGCGACAATTACGCGCTCATTGTTCCATGCCCACTTAAAATTGTTTAATGTTTTGTAGTTGTAACAGTAAAGAACAAAACTTGATTTACATGTGCAAGTTTCCTTAGCAGCAAAACATTAGCAGCGCTGAGCTGAAATAACTGAAACTACAAATGTCTGTCAAACAACAACAAATGTTGTTTTTGTTTATGAAAGAAAATAAGCCTAAAATAAGATTTAAAATTGCAAATTTATTTTATTTAACAGGGTTCTCCTACATATGCAAATATAAACAGATTTCATGTTTTGGGTTTTATTTTCTAACTATTTTCTTTCATAAATAAAATTCGTACTATTATTTTTTACTATTTTACTATTTATTGATAAATAGCTGTTGCAGCGAAAAACATTCGCCGCAAGATTTTTGCTGTCGTTTCATGTCGTTCGGTTTTTTCATTGACTGATACATACATACACAAGCATGTTAGAAGAAAACAATTTCAGCGAATAACAACAACAAAACTCACGGAAATATTATTTTCAATTAACTTTTAAACTAAATGGAATTTTAAAAAACTTAATTAGAAAACAACCTTCGTTAGGAAGCGTAGAACAGTACAGAAAAAGAAATTTTAAAATCGGTCAATCCGTTCGAGAGTTTAAGGTCTCTAAACAGCTTCAAACAACCTGTTCCATGGGAGCTTCGCTCGCTTCGCTCGCTCGCTCCAATAAATCAAAAATTTTCATTTTTAAAAATCATTATTCAAATTGTGTTCGACGAAATAAGTTTATAAAATAAATGTTAAAATAAAATTAAAAAAAATTAAAATTTAAATATAATAAAAAATAAATTTATTTGTGGAAACATACCCACAATTGGCGATCCTGCCAGGAGACGCAAAACAAACGCCCACGACGACGACAGCACCACAAAACAACAAGAAAGAAGCAAAAGAAATTTAATGCCAATTAAAAAGCAGAAGAAAAAATTTTAAGTCTCTTCGATCTCCTCATATAAGCTGGAATATACCAGGAGACAATCAACAAACAACCACGACGACGACAATATTCACAAACAACAAGCCACATCAGCAACAAAGCAAGACGAAGACTTCACCTTAGCGGCAGCGTTACCAACATCGCTACCAACCCGCTTGCCATTCATAGAGGCGACAATCATTGATACTCCTTCGTCGTCTTACGATACGGATAGCAGCAACGCGAGCAACACGTGCTGCGCACATCACGGCGAACATACCTACATACAACGTGCTCTACAACACCATCAAAACCTACAACATCAACTAGAGCTAGAACGTGAAGGGCAACAAGATATCCACAGTAACAACACGTTCCCAACATAGACACAATCCAAGGCATATTTATAAGGTAAGCTACGTATTTGACATTTCCCTTCAAATTGTATTTCTTGCATGCTTATTTGTGAAGGGATGCTATTTTTAGTATTAAAATAGTAGTAGATGGCTACCTAATCAAAAATTAATTTTCTGTTTGTTTGTTTGTTTGATTTTATACAAATTTAAACGGGTCAACGGATTTTGCTCAAAACGGAAATTTTTTTATATATTATTATCTCCTGAAAAGAGTTGCTGCATAATCTTGCATCCGACCAAGCCCCTTCCGCCACTTAAAAATAATGCAAATGTAAGTAAATAAAAAAATTTTAAAAATTTAAAAAATATATCATTTACCAGAGGATAGACAATTTACTCACATGGTAATTTTTGGAAAAATACCCTACAGTTGGCAGTATGTATATGTGAAAATGCTTTATATTGATGCTTTATATTATTGCAATATGTTCACAAAAATAAAATACCGAGCTACACCGGTTACACGTTTGTTTTTTAATGTCAATTCAAAATTAAATAAAAAGATTGAACACAAAATTATTTATCAAAAAATAAAAATTTAACGAGAAAAATGTCGCGAAGTGCTTGTGCTATTTGTCACAAAACATGGGGTGGCATGGTGAGAATGTTTCATGTACCCAAAAACGAAGAATTAGCGAAGCAGTGGAACGATGCTTGTGGTGGAAGTCTAATGGCGTTTTCGTTTCTACCAAAAAATGTTGCCCTGTCGCAGTGCAAAATGTTTTCAATGTTGCCCGCAACCCTGTAAAAGTGCATGTTTTTGCCTACTCGAAAAATGTCAACTTAAATAAACGAATATAACCATCCTTGTCTAACGCACGCATGTCATAATATTGTCGTTTTAAAAACAGCTGATATGCAGGGCAATCATCTACCCTGAGAATGTTTGCAGGGCAGAAAATGTGCCTTTTTTGCCCTCTGTGAGTGTGACATTTTAAGAAACGAACACAGAATTTGCTCACCCGTTTGCACTTATTTTAGAATCGAACACAAATAAAGGCAAGGGCAATGAAAAGGCAACATTTTTTGGTAGAAACGAAAACGCCATAAGCAAAAGTTCAAGACTTTGTGAAAAGCATTTTAATATCTCTGATTTCAACGAAAGTGGCACGCAACGCTTGCGTCTGAAGCCGTACACCGTGCCTTCGTTGCACTTGCCCATCTTTAGAACTCGACATAGATCTCAAATGCTGGCGTAAGTAGTTGTATATCGTCATATGAAATAAAAAAGCACTAAGTTACCAAAACTTTTCCGTCCGTCCGTCCGTTCGTCTGTGTGTTGTCCGTAAACACGTAAAAACAACTCGGTACGCATAGTCACATGGGCCCAAGGATTTGCACTATTGAATATTTTTGGAATCGGCCCTCCGACACGGAATATTTGGCGGGGTATATAATCAGAAAATTAAATTTAAGTAACTATGCAGTCACAGACAATGGGACCTTGACATGGGTAGACCAAGTTTCGAATGGGGGTCTTTACAAACCATCTGATGAGTTTTTGGACAAAATTAAAGAGTTGGAGAAAATATTTATCGAAAAAAATGGAAACAAAATTTTAGTGGTTCAAAATTTAAGTGATTTTCTTATAAATTCATCCGTTTTTGTAGAATTGCCAGAAAATGTTAAAAAGCTATTTTTCAAATGCAGGATGCATTTTCGCATAAAATACTTAAATAAGAACTTAAAGCAAACGCAATTAAAACAAAAATTAGCAACCAATAAAAAGCTTTACAAAACTTTGTCATAAAAATAATGCATTTTTATTTCCTCATAAAATGTGTAAAAACTTTAATATTTATACTCATACCTGAAGAAGATATAAAAAGAAAAGTAAGTATACTTTCAAATAATTCAACAGTTCCAGAATACAAAATGTAGACGGGCAGGCCGAGCTTTGTTAACTTCAATATATATTCTAGTTTGCATTTTGATCGCTGTACCATCCAGTTTCTTACATACGGGTATCGATAATATTTGAGGGATAGATTTCCTTTGTTCACCTTTTAGCTTATAATTTTATATATGATTATGTTTACTTAAAGTACCTCGCAATGAACTTTTAACATTCCAAAAAATCGTAATTCGATCATGAAAATAAGTTAATATAAATCGAAAAATACTCAACTCAGATTTTAGCAGTATTTTATGTCTGCTAAAATTTGTTAAATTTTAGTTCCGTCGTATAAGTGGTGTTTTACTTATGCAATCCTATATATTTGAACCTTTTGTTCCAAAAACTAACTTTTTATAAAAACTAAAAAAAAGTACTAAACTTGCAACCAAAATTTTCTCGCATGAGCAATACTCGCATGCTTATTTTTAGTTGTCATTATACGTAGCCTACCTTATTAATATACCTTGGACACAATCTAACAATTGATGGCAATCACGGCAGCCAACAACAACAACTCGGTCAACAACTGCCTCTCTCTCTGGACGTAGTCGTCGCACAATTGGTTCCACACTTTCTCAAGAACTGCCACTAACAACAACAACAAAAAGGAATCCTATACCTGCCGGTAAGGTAGCGCAACAACAACTACAACAGCAGTAGCAATAACAACAGCAACAATAACAAGAACAGCATCAGCAACAGTAGCAATAACAACAGCAATAACAACAACAACAACAACAACAACAACAACAACAACGACAGCAGCAGCAGCAATAACAACAACAGCAAAAACAACAACAATAAGAAAAACAACAACAACAACTACAGCAACGAGATCGACACATCATTTAAAAATCATTTTTGAATTTTATAAAAATTTGTTAATATTTTTTTTTTTTTTGACATTTTATAAAATTTTTTTTACAGGTTGCTTTATTATTTTTAGCTTTGCACGAGGCACACACTTAGCTTTTAAAACGTATGTTAGACAATAGGGACGTATGAAACCTATTGTCTCACATACGTAGGCACTCCACTGCACTAGGGAAACACATTTTTAGGAACACATTTTTAGGTACACGTTTTAAAAAATATGAGTCTTCAACACACACCACCACCCCATCCAAGACAACCCTCCACCCCTTACATACTTCTAACCCTCTGTTACGGCTACGAGGGATTCCAAATAAAACTCCGACTGGTACTTCAGTGTTCTTGTTTTATTTCCTAAATTCAATTCAATAGTTTTACATATAGTTACAATAAAAAGGAAAAATCTTACACTCTTGTGTGACCCTCGTGCTTGCCGCTTAACAAAATGAAAGAAGGTTATTTTACAATTATATTCAATGATTGCCTTTTGACAGATATAATTTATCATACTCTACAACTAGATGGCAGCACCAGTAAAGGTCGGTTCACAACGTTCATATGAGGCAAATCACAACATTCCAGCCCCCGTGAATCTAGACTATTCTGGATTCACCAACATCAAGTTTCGCCAGTTTGCACGCCGGACGTTTGAAGACTCCAGTCTGTGTCCTTACCTCCGCTACTCTTACTTGAGAATCAATTCCAGGAAACACTCTAACGATCCTTCCCATTGGCCACTTAGCACGATGTAGGCCGCTGTCACATACCAAAACGATGTCTCCAATCGCTAGCGGAGAGACGGGCCGACACCACTTCGTCCTTCGACACAAGTCCGGGAGATATTCTGCAAGCCATTTAAGCCAGAACCTATGTTGTGCTTGCTGTACCTTACGCCACTGCTTCCGCGTAACTTGCATTTCTTCTTCGCGCGGGTGGGGTGTCTGCTCAGAGTTCGCTGTACCTAAAAGGAAATGATTAGGAGTTAATGGTTCATCGGTGGGTGAATCAATAGGTATATGCGTAAGCGGACGTGAGTTAACTATGTTCTCCGCTTCACACATGAGGCTATAAAGGCTGTGCTCTTGTAGTTTTTCGTTGTGGAGAGCGTGATCCATTGCTCTCTTTACGCTGCGCACTAACCTTTCCCAGCAACCTCCGGCATGAGGGTTTAGAGGACAGTTAAAGATCCACTCAATCTTTTGGTTGGCGAGCACATCGGCGATTTTTCCATGGTCGAATTCTTCTAGCTGCCGCCGAAGCTCTCTATCAGCACCGACGAAATTGGTTCCATTGTCGCTTCGTATGCGTACCGGCGTACCTCGTCTGTTGGTGAAGTTCCTGATGCTCATCAAGCAGGTATCTGTTGACAGGTCCTTAGCTATCTCCAAATGTATGGCACGTGTTGTTAAGCATGTGAAAAGGGTTAGCCACCTTTTTTCGGCTCGTCGGCCGACGACGATATGAAATGGTCCCATGTAATCGATTCCGACATATGTAAAAGGTCTAGTAAACGGAGTTAATCGATCTTCTGGTAAACTTCCCATCAGTGGAGCTTCTGGCTGCGCCTTTTCGTTTTTGCACAACTGACACCTTCTAGCTGCTCGACGCACCGCTGTTCGAATATGAGGTATCCAGTATTTTCTTCGAATTTCGGATGTTATAGTTGCCTCGTTCTGATGATTCCATTTCTGGTGATAAAAATCAACAATTAATTCCGTGATATAATGCCCTTGAGGCATAATAATAGGCCTGCGAGTAGAAAACGCAACCGCTGCAGCCTTGTCGATTCTGCCCTGGATTCGGATGACTCCGTTATCGGCCAGATAGGGGGTCAGTTTAAAAATTTTGCTGCACCGGTCCACCTGCCTGACTGCAGCCAATGTTTTTAACTCTTCGGCATATGCTGTTTGTTGCGCCACTCGGCATAAGATTAACTCTGCACGCTCAAGTTCCGACACCTTCAAGGCTCCGTATTCTTTTTTGAGATTATCTCTTAAGCAGTTGTAACGAAAACGACAAATCCAGGCGACGACCCTCATCAAACGTTTGAATGAAGAAAATTTTTTAAAAAAATCACAATCCATGTTTATGCACAGTATAAACTTTGCTCTCAACTCCTCATCAGTTTGTTCATGACATTCTACAGAAACAGACTCATCTCGCCATGCAGATCCATCTTTTTTCAAAAACTCTGGCCCACTTAACCAAAAAGATTCTCGTTTGTCTTGGAATCGAGTTCCGAAATCCGCTGGATTCAGCCCTGTTTGCACCCACCTCCACTCTGATACATCACTTTTTTCGAGTATCTCATTGACTCGGTGAGCTACATATGGCTTGTAGCGACGTTGATCGGATTTTATCCATGAGAGAACCGTCCTTGAATCACTCCACATAAAACTTTTAATTGGTTGTATATCATGACTTTCGAGGATTGTGGTACGTATGCGCGCAGCTAACACGGCAGCCTGTAGTTCCAGTCTTGGAACAGACGTGGATTTTAACGGAGCGCACCTCGCCTTACCGAACACGAATGCCAAATGTATGTCGTTTGCATCTATAATCCTCCAGTACGCCACTGCGGCATAAGCCACTTCACTGGCGTCAGCAAATACGTGCAACTCCACAGGAGCCCTTATGAAAGCCGGACTATAGCACCGAGGAATTCTTATTTTCTCAACGTCATCCAGCATACGCAGCCATTTTTTCCACATATTGTTTGACTCGTCAGAAATGCTCTCATCCCATGCAACCCGTTGTCGCCAGATGGATTGAAGCACCAGTTTAGCTGCCAACGAATATTCAGCCGCCATCCCAAAAGGGTCAAATACTGACATGCTGATACTGAGAGCTTCACGTTTAGTGGGTCGTCTTTCCTCTTTCAGTAACCTTTGGTCAATTTTTCCGAAAGACATTATAAATTTAAGTTCATCTTCCTTTGTATCCCAATACATGCCGAGCACCTTCTGATAGGGGCTGATCTCACTTCTATTGAGATTCAAGATTGACGATTCCGATTGATTTCCATTAAACACGCTGTTGACTGACCTTGAATTAGAAACGAATCGCTTGAGCTGGAAACCTGCGCGCTCATGGACCTTTAAAACTTCGTTGGAAACACGAACTGCTTCATCTTCTGCTGCAAAACAATGAACAAAATCGTCCACATAGTGGTTGTTGATTATTGCGGAGGCTGCTTCTGGAAATATGTCTTGAAAATGCCGAGCATTACGATTTTTCACGTACTGTGCTGAGCTTGGAGAGCATGTGGCGCCAAAGGTCATCACTGTCATGACATATTCCTTAATTGGATCTTTTGAACTGTCTCTCCACAAAAATCGTTGCGCATCCTGATCTTTCTCCCTAATTTTCACTTGGTGAAACATTTCCACGATGTCTCCACAAACTCCAAATGATCTTTGCCTGAACTTCATTAGCACTGTTGACAGCGGTTGACATTGATCTGGTCCATTAAGTAAGGCAGAGTTTAAGGACACACCCTCTGATTCAGCAGCAGCATCGAAGACCAATCGCAGCTTACCCGGCTTATTTATATTTTTCACTCCAAAGTGGGGTAAGTACCAAGTTCGTTGACTCCTCAGTTCGGTTTCCTCTGGACTTAAAGGCCTTGCATATCCCTTTTGTAAGTAATCAGTGACAATCTCTTTATATTGCAAGTGGAATTCTTCATCTCGTTCAAACTTTTTTTCAAGTGCCAAAAACCTCATCTTAGCCATCTCACGACTTTTCGGAAGTACTACGTCATCAGATTTCCACAGCAACCCGGTCTCAAAGCGCTCACCCTTTCGGACAGTTGTTTCTTCGAGTAAGTATTTTGCTCTAATTGTTGCTGAACTTTCAACATGCTTATGGGCGGCACACGCTATCATGGAATCATTCGTTATAAAATCTTGAACCAACTTCTCCAAATTGTTGTTCTCTGCGTCGCTTGCTCTTGCGAAGAGTGAGTAGTTAGCTTCATTGCTGCAGCTTCCGTATCCAACGCCATAAACTATCCAACCAAGCTTTGTTAGACTGCCGGACCCTTCCATCCATCTGAAATAATTTTTTGTGAGACTCCTAAGTGCGCGTTGTCTAAACCAATCAACAACTCTGGAGTAACGGTGTCATATCCTTCAATAAGCGGCTTCATTGCATTAGGGTTCTTCAGGTGCAATTCATTGATGTTCAACGTCTGGCACGGCAATTGAAGGTTATTAACTGTTCGCACATCCTTCAGGTCGAATTGTCTACTGCCAACTTGCGTCCCAGATATTTTCATACTAACGCGGCAAGATGGCTCCGTAACCGTTTTATTTCCAAACCACTGGAGTGTCAGCTCTTCGTCCGTGCCTTGAAGGTCGAGGCGTTCCGCCAAATCCTTGTTAATCAATGATACTGCTGATCCTTCATCTAAAAATGCGAAGCACGTTATTTCTATTCCATTTGCATAAAGATTCACAGGTAAAATTTTGAAATACAATTTTGATTTATGTTGCATTACCGTTCCACTAAAATTTTGTTGTTGAGATTGTGGCTGCTGTTGTTGAAATTGTGGCTGCTGCTGTTGAAATTGTGTCTGCTGCTGCTGGTATCGTGGTTGTGCCGGCTGCATTCGTTGGATTCCTTGACGCTGGTCACTAGACCTTGGTGCATGCAACAAAGCATGGGTTCTCTTTTTACAGCCTCTCTCCTCACATTTATGCTTCTCAGCACAGCGACTACTACGGTGACCAGCACTAAGGCAATTAAAGCATAACTTGTTTGCACGTACGATGCGCCACCTTTCCTGGTGAGTCATTTGCCTGAAACGCTCGCAACTTCCAATATTGTGCGAACTCGAGCACAATCTACAGGTTTCCATGCGCTGCTCAGTTATCTCATCTGTTAGAAAAAATCTAGTTCGCGTGTCGGCTCTCACCTCCATCTGTCGTGAACTTGTATTGACGCACGCACTACACACCACACGCGCTAGCTCCTGCAGCCAGTTGCTTAAATCTCGCACTGTCACTCTATGTTCAATAGCAATTGCATGTCGTGCCCACTCTAACCTTCTTTGCACTGGTAGCTTCATCAGAAGTTCCTCCATAAGCATTGGATTAGCCAAATGATGTTCACACTGCGCTGCTTCTAAAAATGATGATAAGTTCTGTACCCGTGAGGCAAATGGGATAAGCTGGTCGATTTTATTTTCTGGGATCGATGGAAATTCGCGTATTCGTGCTATCTGGCTCTTCACTAACTGTTCTGGTCGGCCGAAGCGATCTTGCAGAGTTTCGATAATCCTTGGAACGTTACTGCTGTGAATCAACAGACACTCAACTTCCTCTCTTGCTTTTCCTTTAATTGCTTTTTGCAATCGCAGCATATTTTGTCGCTCGCTATAGCGGTGCTCTTCAGTCGTCATAAAAAAGGATTCCTTGAACATTGGCCAATCTTCTGGGCGTCCATCAAAAACTGGGAGGTCATACAAGGTGCGACTGGTGTCTGTCCGAGAAGCTGTCAGCGTTCTATTCAACATCACCAATGCTTCTGAAATTGTTGCACTCGATTGCCCCTCGGCTCCACCATCTGAGCCAGCACTAGCTACGGGTGCAGTCCTCCTTTCGTTTTCTTTATTTAAAAATTGTGTAAATGTTTTTTGCAAATCTTGTATTTGTTTTGTCATCTCGCTCAGCTTCGTTTCCATTGAAGATGCTGTCAGACTTGCAGTATCCCTCTCGCGCACTGTCTCATCCAAATTAACATCGTTGTCCTCTCTTTCCTCCATACTGGATGCCGCTTTACTTGCAGACCTAGTTGTTGTTGGCATAACCAACAAGTCAATTTATAACAAAATGGAGTCAGTAGCAATGGCGTAAATTCTTAAATTATAACCTTAAAATTCGAACCTAACCTTAAATCCCAGAACACGCCAATTGAATTCCTTGCCACGAACCTAACCTCAACCCAGACTACACCGACTTGCCAAAAAACTCAAAATCAAACCTTTGGTACTCACCCTTTTTTCTGATTTTACCGCACTCGATTCCTTACAGCTAGCGCACCAATCTCACACTATTGCGTAAACCTTGAGATGAATGATTCCTCCCAACACGATGGCGCAACTCAGCCGTATGCAGTATCTTGTGATTTCTGTACTCGATGTCTACTGGAACTCCAAACGTATGCCTTCAGTACCGGCGCTCTGCTGACGCTCGAAATCACGTGCCTTAAATACCGGCGCTCCGCTGGCACTACACTTCAAGTGCCTTCAATACCGGCGCTCCGCTGGCACTCCACAATAAGTGCTGTCAATTCCGGCGCTTCGCTGGCACTCCACGTCAAGTGCCTTCAATACCGGCGCTCCGCTGGCACTACACGCCAAGTGCTATCAATTCCGGCGCTCCGCTGGCACTCCACATCAAGTGCCTTCAATACCGGCGCTCCGCTGGCACTCCGAACGCTTGTAAGGGTATTCGCGAGTGCGTCAAATCAGCGCTTCAAGGAATTCAATAAAGTGCGTCAATCAATGGCTGTTCAATTTTACAGCACGACTTGCCGTTTCTCTGCCAGGCTTAACTGGCGCTCCAACAAATTTCACCAAAGAGTGAAATAAAAGTTGTTACGGCTACGAGGGATTCCAAATAAAACTCCGACTGGTACTTCAGTGTTCTTGTTTTATTTCCTAAATTCAATTCAATAGTTTTACATATAGTTACAATAAAAAGGAAAAATCTTACACTCTTGTGTGACCCTCGTGCTTGCCGCTTAACAAAATGAAAGAAGGTTATTTTACAATTATATTCAATGATTGCCTTTTGACAGATATAATTTATCATACTCTACAACTAGATGGCAGCACCAGTAAAGGTCGGTTCACAACGTTCATATGAGGCAAATCACAACACCCTCTCTCACACCTCTCTCATTCCGGCGAAGGTGACCATCACCCTCCCAATCCATTTGATGCACCAATGCATCCAGAAATACAAGCGGCGTCAGTAAAATTGCCACAATTCTGGACCACTTGTCCCGATGCATGGTTCGCCCATGCAGAAGTGCAATTTCAGGCAAAAGGAATCACAGCTGACAAGACAAAGTACGAGTACCTCGTAACCGCTCTACCTCAAGAGGTAATTATAACAGTGCTAGACTACATACAAAAACCTCCGTCCTCAAATTTGTATGAAGGCTTGAAAAGAACTTTGATTGACCGACACTCTTTAAGTGAAGCCAAGAGGTTCGACAAAATTTTGTCTAGCACTGAGATGGGTGACCAAAAACCATCTCAATTTTATAGGTCACTTATACTATTAGCCGGTACTACAGTCAGTAACGACTTAGTTTACAAAATTTGGCTTCGCAAACTCCCCAAAAGCCTTAATATTGCTTTGACCGGATCTGGTCATAGAGAGCTAGAAGAACAATTGAAACTAGCCGACAATTTGTGGGAAGTTATGTCAGAATCCGAAGTCGCTTCAGTTGTCAATAATGCCCAGCGCATGACAAAAATCACCCAAAATTCCGAGCTTGCGATGATAACGCAATCGTTTGCTGAAACAACGTCCAAAATCCTAGAAAGTTTCAACAAACTAGCAATTGAGGTCCAAGAGTTAAAAAACGAACGATACCGTAATCATTCACGTTCGAACTCGAGAGAGAATAATTTCCGAAGATTTTCAAGACGAAGATCCCCTTCAAGAAGTGTGTCATGCTCATTTGATCAAAACGACACCCAACACAACACAACACAACATAACTCAACAAACTAAGTGACTCCATCATTGCGACGGCTAATGATGGAAGTCAAACAATACTCACACGCCGCCTTTTTATATACGATAACGACAATCACATAAACTTTTTGATAGACAGTGGAGCAGAAGTTTCAGTACTTCCAATAAATAAATTCAAAGCCCACAAGAAAAATTCAGACTTTACAAAAAACTAACAGCAGCTAACGGTAGTACAATCTCAACTTTCGGCAAGAAATTACTTAACGTAAATTTGAAACTAAGACGCGATTTCCCTTTCACATTCATACTAGCAGACATTACAAGACCCATCATAGGAGCTGATTTCCTTACGAAATATGGACTCTTGCTAGACTTAAAACACAAGAAACTCATAGATCCACTTACACAGCTATCAGTAAACGCAATCACAGCATTTACAGAAACATCACTACCCAAACTAATTACACTAGACAACAAATATACAAATATACTCAAAAATTACCCATCACTAACAGCTGAACCCGACTACAACAAACCAGTTAAACACAAAACAGTACACCATATCACAACAGAAGGACAATTACCTTTTTCAAGACCAAGACGCCTTGACTCCAACAAATACAAAATCGCCAAACAAGAATTTGACTTCTTAACCAAAGCAGGCATCTGCCGTCCTTCAGACTCCATGTCATCGTCTCCACTACATCTAGTACCAAAAAAAGATGTGAACGACTGGAGACCCTGTGGTGACTATAGAAGACTTAACGCAATTACAGTCCCAGACCGCTACCCTCTACCACACATACACGACCTATCTATTGACTTACACAACAAACACATATTTTCGAAATTAGACCTAGTTAGAGCATACCACCAAATCCCCATGGCCACACAAGACATACATAAAACTGCGATTACTACACCGTTCGGAATGTTTGAGTTTCTGAGAATGCCATTCGGTTTAAGAAATGCAGCTCAAACATTCCAACGTTTTATCAACGAAGTATTACGAGAACTAGACTTCGTATTTGTTTACCTTGACGACATTCTGGTGGCCAGTGAGACAGAAGAAGAACACCTCAAACATCTTAATTTAGTTTTTGAACGACTAGACAATTACGGAATAAACATTAAACCAAACAAATGTATTTTCGGCGTAGACAGAATAAATTTTTTAAGTTACGACATTTCAAACAAAGGCATACAACCATCTCCCGATAGAGTTCAGTGTATTGTTAACTATCCAAAACCAGAAACAGTTAAACAAATGCAGAAATTCATCGGGATGATTAACTACTACCACAGATGCATTCCTAAATTAGCACACACACTCACACACATTTATGATATGATAACTTCAGCAACAAAAACGAAGGACAAACACTTAACATGGACAGAATACACAACAGAAGCATTCGCAACCATAAAAGAAAGTTTTACTAAGGAAGTGCTACTTAATCATTTTAATAGCAAAGCAAAACTTTCTATCGTTGTAGATGCATCTAACACTGCTATAGGTGCAGTTTTACAACAAGAACACAATCAGGAAACAGAACCACTAGCTTTCTTTTCAAAGAAATTATCACCATCAGAGACAAAATACAGTACGTTCGATCGTGAACTTTTAGCAATTTACCTTACAATTAAACACTTTAGACACTATTTAGAGGGACGAACATTTACAATATACACAGATCACAAACCACTTACTTCAGCATTACATTCAAAAACAGAGAGAAGCCCAAGGCAAACACGACATCTAGAATTCATTGCACAGTTTTCCAACGACATCAGACACATTAAAGGTACCGATAACACCGTAGCAGACGCACTTTCAAGAGCTGAGATAGAGGCTTTCACAACCTCTGAGATAAACCTCAGGACTCTACACAAAGAGCAGAATACAGATTCAGAACTACAAGAAATACTAAATAAACACACTTACAAATTCGAACAAATACACATTCCAATACTTAACATATTGGTGCGAACAAACAAGTTCAGGAACACGTCCATACATTCCACAAACATTACGCAAACAAGTTTTTGAACAATTACATAACATTTCACATCCAGGTACACGAACTTCTCGACGTCTCATAACACAAAGATACTTTTGGCCCAAAATGAACACACAAATCAACCTATGGTCACAAGAATGCGTTAGATGTCAACGAGCTAAAATACATAGACACACGAAGACAATTCCACACAAAATAGACATCCCACACGGTCGTTTTGAGCATGTTCATGTCGATTTAGTTGGCCCTTTACCAATATCAAATGGTTACAGATATCTGCTTACCCTAGTTGACCGCAACACACGTTGGCCCGAAGCGTATCCAATTAAAGATACCAACGCCAGTACTATCGTAGATACACTTCAAAAGGAATACATCTCACGTTTTGGAGTTCCTCTGGAAATTACTTCCGATCGAGGACCTCAATTTACGTCCTCAACATTTAGAAACTTCGTTAAGAATCTAGGAAGCAAACACATTACCACTTCTGCTTATCATCCACAAGCTAATGGGATTGTAGAACGATTTCACCGCCAACTAAAGACTTCTCTAATAGCGAGTAACAACCAGACAAATTGGTACACAGAGCTACCACTAGTTCTTCTAGGACTCAGGTCCACGGTCAAAGAAGATATTAAAGCTTCACCAGCTGAAATGGTTTTTGGTCAAACACTCAGGCTACCACAGCAAATAGTAATACACAGTAGTCAGAACTTTAATTCGTCGGACACCTTATCTAAACTTAAAGAGGCAGTAGAAGATCAAAAGTCGAACATTGCGCATCACAGTACCAACTTCCAACAATATGTACCTCGAGCCCTCAGTTCTTGTAACTTTGTCTTCGTCCGCAACGACACGATTCGCAAAACACTGCAAGAGCCGTACGATGGTCCCTTCGAAGTTATTGAGAGAACACCGAAATACTTCACAATTCGTAAAAATAATACTAACGTAACAGTTAACATTGATAGACTTAAGCCCGCCTCCTTAGACACCGAAACAGCACAGACACATTCAACTAAACATAAAAATACAAAAAAAGTACACTTTAACCTATTAGCCAACACGACCAAAATTTTTCAGAAAGGAGGGGGAATAATGTGGTGACTCAATACCACCACATATAAACACCAACATCACAACATACAAAACACACACTTAACAAATTATACACTTTCATATTTATCCAAAAAACTATTTTCTAAGAATTAAAATATTGTCAAATATTATAAATCAAAAATTTTCATTTTTAAAAATCATTATTCAAATTGTGTTCGACGAAATAAGTTTATAAAATAAATGTTAAAATAAAATTAAAATTTAAATATAATACGAAACGAAACGTCAAATATGGACGATGAAAATTTTCTTATCGTTTAGAAGTTTGTTGACATGGAAGTTGCTGTAAAGAAATCGTAATTATAATTTTATTGACAAATACAAGAATGTAGAATAAATAAATTTATTTTTAGCACAAAAAAAACCACAAGCGAGCAGTTTGGAGTCCTGGTGCAACAAATGGAAAAAAATCCAGAGCTTGCAAGAGGAGTACCAGTTTTTGGCGCCAGCAAGGCAAAAATTGATGAAAAGTCACTATCACTATCCGATTCTTCATTAAAATTATAAAAAGCTATCGCGGAAAACATTTTTATCGTCATAAATTTTCACAATACTTCACACAATTTCCAAGTTTACAGAAAAAAAACATATGTGTTAAAAAATCAAAACAAGCAAAACAGCTGATGCAAATAGTATTGCCAGCATGAGATATTTTGCCAAAATATGCCAAACATTTTTAGAAAAAAAAGGGCATGTAAAGAAATTTTGTAACTTTTATAATCTGGTAATGCTGTTTTTGACAATTGCTTAGACCCCTTTTCCACTCGGCAATTTGTCTTGCTGGCAAGTCGAGTTTGTTGGCATCGGGACGTGACGAAAGGGGATGAGTACAGACTTGCTCGTACCGGCAATTTTTCTTTTGTCCTGCTCTTTCTTTGAAGTTTCACTTTAGTTTTATTCAGAATTGCTCAAGAAAATTTGCTGAGTGGAAACGTAAATGGCAAGTCCAAAAGAGAATTGAAAACTTGCTGGCAATAAAACTTGCCGTGTGGAAAAGGGGACTTATGGTTGGAGAGTTTGAATCAAGGTTGATTTATTTAAGGTTGCGTACATTTTTTGACGCATCCTTATTTTATGTAAACAAAAATATTTTGACGTTTGCAGAGTAGGGTTTTGTGCTGCTCGAGAAAAAAAAAGTATTTTTCAGGGTTTTGTGCAGTTTTCTGTTTTATTGTGTACACACTAAGTCAAGATGTGTTAAAATTTTGATTTTTGTCAAAATTGGAAGTAAAAGTGGTTTTTACGATCACCGTTGTCCAATGCAATGAAAGTTTCGAATATGAAAATATTTATTTGGTCTGTCTTTCTTGATTTTCTTAATATATATTTATTTCATTAAACCTTTTTTAGGGCATAGTACTGAAATGGTGACTTCAATCAAAACTAAAATTATGGGCATAGATCAAACTCAATGACTTAATTTTATCAGGACATCCGAATAAAAAAAGGACCAATAAAAGTACTAAACAAAAATTTTAGTATTCTATTTACCAAATAGTACTAAAAAAAACTACCAATAGTATTATATTCAGGCAACCGTGTCAATTCTTTACTCAAATGACTACGCTCTTTTGCTCTCATTTCAAAATAAGGGTGCCGAAATGAGAAAACGTCAAAAATGTATGCAACCTTATATAAATAAGCCTTGAGTTTGAATAACGTAAGAAGTAAAGTAAAAATACAGAAAGCAAATTGTGAACGACATCGTTTACAAACGAACGAGGTCGAGAACGAGTCTTTTTTAATTACTACATTATAACTTATCACTATTACAAAATTGATTTGATTTAGAACTAAAATTAAATTTAAATCAGCAGTTAAGAGAAAGTTATCAGATTCAAAGATATATTAAAAAGTAAAAAGTTAGATTAAAGAGGAGCAAAAAGATTAATTAAAAGATTAATTTAATGTGCTATAATATTCAAATATGGCATGTTTAAAGGTGGCTCGTGCAGTTATCCTTTTTAAGGAGTTCGGTAATGCATTTCACATTCTAATGGCGCTGATGGCTTGTTTGATATGTTGATAACGAAGGCTTAGTTGGTAGTTGGAGTTAGTGTGTGGTCGTCTTTGAATTGTGCACATATTGGTTTCGGTTTCTTGATATGCAGTGTGTGGTCGTCTTTGAATTTTTCACAGATTGGTTTCTTGATAGACAGGATCGCCAGTATGGTTTCTATTTATTTTAGATTTGAAAAACCAATTTTATTTTTTTACACAATTTTTTATTAATTTATTTTTTATGACTTTATTTATGAAATATTTTCAACAACTGAAATATAAAAATTTTATTTTTGAAAACTAAATTTTAAATAACTTGATACGATAACAAACATTTTTAAAAAAGTATTTTTTAACAAAGTGCTTGTGTTACGTATGTATGTGAATGTTTATATGAGCTCTACATAATCCATAAAAATAAATTTAATATGGCCTTCCCAACAAACATAATAATTAACTTATGATATCGTTTATGAATTGCTTTCTCGTACATTTCATTCAATAGCAGTTTTCATATTCAATTCACTTATAATATCGTGAACGAGAGAAATTCCTTCTTCGTTAACGAATCATTCAAACCGATAAAAGCAATTCGCGAACGAATCGCCAAATCTTAATCAAATCAAATCTTAAGACAATTAATCCATTAACGAATTTTCATATTGCAAATAAGCAATAACTTAATTAACATGAATATTATGAAAATATATTTTTTTTTGAGTGTGTATTTGTGTGCCTTAATATTATTATTTTACATTACAAGTTCAAGGTCGTCAAAAAACCTTTCTCAAGCAAAAAAATTCTTATGCAACACCTATATAGGTAAATATGTTTATATGGATTAAAAACTTACATGTGATGTTGTTGTTGCTCTTTTCCTTCTTAGCAACTCCAACGCTGAGAAGTCTTTCTCAGGTTCGCTGTGAACCTGGATAAATATGCCGTGATTTAGGAGACTGCCGTTCATATTTTACCTCTTTCTCTCGATCTCCAAGAGCTCGGGCATTTTTTAACGAATATGAATGACAAATGTTGCTGTTGTCCGCAAACGAATGGATTGGGTTATGAGTCAACGATAGAAGGTCGTTGATAAAAACCAAAAACAAAGTAGGTGATAGAACTGAACCCTGTGGTATTTCGATCTGTCTCTGGGAAAGCACGTGATCCACCGAGCAAAGTTATCACCTACACCATATGCGACTTGTTTCGATAAGAGTGCTTTATGCCACACTTGATCAAATGCCTTTGAAATGTCCAGAGCAAAAACCCTGCTCTCACCCAAAAAAGTAGACGCATTGGTTTCAGTTTTTAGTGAGGCACGTCATAAGATCACCAGTAGAGCGAGCCCTTCGGAATTCATACTGGCGGTTACTGAGCAATTCGCTGTGCTCTAGAATCTAGAGTCTAGATAGTTCATAAGGTTGGAGTTAACCTACACTCTCCATGACTTTTGAGAGTATTGAACTGAGCATATCGCATATCTGATTCGTGGTATCGCCTTTTTTTGTACCGGCTGAACTTTGCGACTTTCTAATAAGATCAAAATACTACTGTCCAGTTAGAGATGTTGAAGAGGTTACGCAAAGAGGCTTTGCAGAATTAGAGGCTTTGCTTATGTTGAGATTTGCAAGAACCCTTTTAACTGATCTCGTTCGAAAATATATCTCCTGCATTACGGAAGGTATACTTTCTATGAAGGGCAGTGGCTGATTGCGAGCCGGGATTGTGGAATTCTGTGCAAAAAATGCAGCCAACAGTTTCACCTTATCAGACAAGTCAGTGCAGATTAGGTAATCTTTTAAAAGAGTTTGAATCGACGATTATATCTTATTCTTTACTCTTTTAACGAATGATCCAAAGTTTTTGCTCCCTTTGGGACAGAGAAGAACCTGATCTCTTACGTGAGTTTCGTGAAGAAACTTTTCGCGGTCTAGAACTGCATTACAGCGATTCCTAGCCTCGGTGGAGTCTTTTAGTATCAGCATTTTTGTTATAACGCCAATTCTGAAAGGCTCTCTCTTTGGACCTGACTGCAATACTGCAAGTCTTATTAAACCACTTATATTCAACCACTTATTAAACTGGTCTTTCGGATTAATGATTCATCTTATTGGGAATAAAATACCGCATACCCTATAAAAGAATTTCCTGTACCATTATAGCCGCGGCATTCACATTTCTATTAGCGAAACATAATTTTCAAATGAAGTTAAGATAAAAATTAGAACCAAGCAATCCTTTTCGGGACTTTTGGCGTAGAGGCGCGAAGGTTCGAATATGAAAAAGCAACGGAGATAACTGAACAATGATCACATGTGTGTTTCGATAATCACATCTTTCACCCATCATTCGTATAATTTCATTTTCATTAATTTCATTTAATTACATATTTTACTACTTAATATCTACAGTCTGGCAACTCCAGGCTAAATGTCAATTTATCCATTCCTTTTTGGTTTCTTTTTTGTTTTTTTTTTTTTTTTTTGGATTCGCCAAAGGAGTGTGAAATCTCATGAATACGTATGCCAAAAGACAGAATGCACCTACGTACTAAAACACACACCCAGTTGGCGAAGTATGAATTTCCACTAAGCACATTAATTGGCTTTTCAGCGGAACTTAAAAATTTTATACAAAAACACGAATTTATTGAGAATTTTTGAATTTAAAAAAGTAAACAACATCAAATAAGTAGTAAACTTTACATAAAACTCTAAAACAAAGAGACCAAAGTAACTATAAATAATATGAATATTAGTAAGTTTGCGGCCACTATCCAACCCAAGAACCTACGTGGAAAAGAGATTAAACTCTTAAACACCAAACCAATTCCAAATATAACGCAGATATATACGTGTAAATATGTATAAACATATATGTGTATATATATACGGGTCACTATGGAACTTTGGAACACCGTGCTAATGTTATTAATTGGATTTTTATTTGGGCCAACGCAGGCATAAACTTGCATGGAAAAGAGATAAACTCTTGCGCACCAAACTAAGTAACTAATAAGTCAACTAAATAAGAAAAATTTTAAAATTTTTTGATTAAAAACAAACAAGTTTAAGCATCCATATCATATTCGATGGTGTTTACTTCATCAAACGCAATATTATAAAGGAAAACAACTGAAACGGTCTCGAATATATGGAATAACTTCAGCCAACATTTTAACAGAATATAACAATATTATTTACCGAGTTAATGTTTGAAACAAAATTCTAAAATGTATCAATTATTTAAATGTAAAATCATTTTCCGTTTCAAGGCATCCACCGAATCACAAAAATTAATTAAGCTGTAGCTATTGTTGAAATCACTACACATACATCGTAAAGGGTCATAAAGGGCAAAATTTGAAGTGCACTGGCTCAACTTAAGAAGCACAAAATGTCTAGATCCTCTTCTTGGGATGTTAAAGTTAAGTTAGTTTCGTTCATATTTCTTTGGTATAACGAGATTAATTTGATAAGTTTAGTTTGAGTAAAGCGTTAAAAAGGTTAAGACCGAAAATGTACATAGAAAAAGGTTACGCTGAATAAAATTATTAATATTAAACTTAACTCTGACCTTACAATTTATTATTAACGAAATTGATCTTGACATAATCAGAAGCTGGACTTAAATGTGTTTTCGTTGATACAGCTTAAAGCTAAGTGTCTGGAAATGAATTTGAAGGCATCCGGGGCGAAGTCTGAAATTGTTGCGCGTCTGCACGAAGCAGGCGTAAGCGTTGAAGAACTCTGGTCGGAAAACGGGGAGCCCGGTGCTCTTGAACAAGAATGTGTGGAGGAAAGTGTGACTGGTGACGCCGGGAAAATGCGCGACGATATTGGTGTTCTACAGCGAACAGTGGAGGAACTAATCGTGCAGGTCCAAGCAATCACACTCATGGCAGATTCTAGAAAAACCACAAAAACCAACGAGTGTGACAAGCAGTGCGGGGAGATTACGATTTCCGGGGCGCCGCGATTTGACGATGGATTCGAAGAGTACTCTTAATAAAAATAAGAATAGCCAAAGGAAATGTTGTGTTATCGATTTGTTTTCGAGTTATCGATTTTTTAAAATTTTTTTTTTGCTATAAAGTCTATGTAGAAAATCGGCTATATTATTCTTAATATATAACCGATATTAATGATTAAGGTATTATATAAAAGGATATATATACGGCTTTTAGAAAAATTTTAAATTAATGAAATCTGTTGAGTACTTTGTATTTTATAGGCATTTTTGTTCAATAAAAAAATAATTTCTTACACAAAACCGTTATTTTCTCCAAAATTACCGTTATTACTATGAATTAAAAAAAGTAAATTATTAAAGCTTGAAAATATATCTTTCATTTGGTATATAATATATATAATTTATTTGACTTTTTGTGGTGTTTTTTATGATACAATGATTTGCCCTTGTACGGGAAATTGCTTATTTCACTCATTTGTACCTTAGATGTTTGGCTTTCTTACTCCATATTGATGAATATTGCCATTACAATAAAAAATTGTTTTTAAGGCAACATTGTAGCTACAATATTTATATGAATTAACGGGATTTTCGAGTCAGTGAAAAAAATTTGTATATTTTATTCGATCAGTTAATACAAAAATATACATATTTTTATCTATCGAAAAAAAGGTAAAACTTTCAGCTTTTCAAAAAAATATATATTTTTGGTATCTTAAAAACGTAAATTTGGTAGAAAAAACGGTTCTTTTAATTAAAAAATTCAAATCTGATATTTATTCAGTTATAAATTTAAAAACATTTTTGAAATTATATTTGTATTATATATCGTTGAAGAGGCATTTAATTACCTTTCGAATAGCATGTCAATCTTTAAGATTCTTTGGATATTGGCAAAGATATAGAAAATTTTGTGAACAGATTTTTTAACAAAGAAAACACTTGGAAAATTTAAATTTTATGTAATATAGTGTCAAATTAAATAAAATATATATATTTTTATATGTCAAACAAAAGGTCTAACTGTAAGCTTTTCAAAAAAAATATATTTTTAGTAACTTAATAACGTAAATTTTTTAGAAAATAGCGGTTCTTTTCATTAAAAAATTCAACTCTGGAATAAATTCGCTTATAAAACTAAAAATAATTGTAGCAATGATATTTATAACAAATATATTTGAAAGGTCATTTAATGACCTTTCAAATGAAATATCAATCTTAAAGATCCATTGAGTAACAGTAAAGATATAGATGTTTTTTTGAACAGATCTTTTAACAAAAAATTTTTTTTTAAAAATCGATAACTCGATAACTAATAAAGCTATCGATTTTTCGTTCGGCGAATCATGTTTTTTTCTTGTTCTCTACCAGAAAACATCTTCAAATTGCGGCGCCCCGGAAATCGTAATCGTGCCAGCAGTGCGAAGTACCGTTAGCCGGCAACACGTTGACGCAAACATCCACAAGCATAGCCTCTGAGTGTGCGACGTAATTAGTGTATGCAGCTCTTCCAAAGTCGTTATACTCACACACAGACATATGCGCTGCCGCCCCGCAGCCGCAGTAAATTTTTTTGGTTTGGTAAATTTAAAATCAATGAAAATTTAAAATAAGTTGCAATTCAAAAACTGATTGTATAAAAATTATATCAATCATGCTCATTGTGCAGCACTATCCTTAGGATTAAAAATATATAATTGAACTCATCAAGTGAAATTACACGAATGAACGCAAAGCAAAATGTCAAAAATTTGAATTGGGCAGTTGCTTAGATGGTCGGCTTATAGCCTAGACACATTGACTGCGGCTGCAATAACAACACGAGGTGAAAACGAAAATGTTGGCATGTTGTTTACGACTTGATTATTTTGGATGTAGCACGACAAGCCGTATTTTCATATCTTCCCAATCAGCCAAACAAGCTTGGAATAAGCTTTAAACAAGCTTACAAACGCAAGCCTCAAGCTTGGATAACGCTTTCATTTACTATTGTAGAACGCTTACATGTAATTGTAGAATAAACGAAAGTGAACCCTTGGAATAATATTCCTTACTTCAAGCTTAATCCAAGTGCTGTTTTTACAATTGGAGTGTTTTAATAAGCTTTTCCAAGTGTGCTACATTCAACAAATCAATTAGCACTCGCGAAAAATTTTTATTCCGTGGCTCAGTTGGTAAGCCACTTGTTTATTTGATTTGGACATCCAAGGTTCAATTCCCAACCGGAACATTTTTATTTTTATTTATTTTTTATTTTCGTTTGTTAAAATTTAAGCATATATTTATATGAAAAATTGCATGCCTTCAAAAATTTTTGTGTTTGCTACACCAGGGATCGAACGCGCGAACCACCGCATATGAGTCGGACACTCTAACAGCTTGCCGTAAGCCTTATGGCTGCTGAGCGAACAAAATGAAAATAAAATACATTTATGTATTGTATATATGAGAGCATCACAACTTTGAACAGTTGTAAAACTATAACCGTTGTCAGCGTTTTCTAAGTATGATTGCAAAACACTTACTTAATGCAAGCCTTTCCAAGTATTATTGTACATCACTTGCTTTTTGTGTTTTACGCAATAGTTATACAAAGCAACTTGAAAATTTATTACCTGGGCAAGTGTTTTTCAAGCGTGCTTGGATAAGGCTTGCTTTTTGTATTGCATGTAAGCTTAATCCAAGCACTATTCCTAAATGGTTGATTGGGTTTTTATTATTAAACATCGAATTATCATTAAAAAACAAACACTTAACACAAATACAATGAGTCCGAACAACAAAAACACAAAAGAAGCACGAAATCAAACGAAACATTAAAAAATTAAAAAATGCCGATGTTCTTACTCTTGTAGCACGTCAAAATAGAAAAAGTTTTAAATCGACGACAGCAACATTGCTGCAATGACGCATTGTCGTTGCAACATTTTCACCACATTCACTTCCATAAGAAAAGCATGTAAAAAAAATTTGACGTTTGACGCAATGCTGCAGCCGCAGTGAATGTGTCTAGGCTATTAGGAAAGAAATTGATGGATCGCTAAGATCATGATACAAAAATGTTTCCGTCGACTACTTCAAATTGTCAAAAAATATATCGAAGAAGAGAGCGCTCATAACTTGGTGGCTACACGTTCAATTTTTCTATCAAGTTGCTTTTCAAGTTGCAACACATTCACACTTTTTTACTAACACACTCAAAGTTTTCGAACTTGAAAACCAACTTGATATCAATATTTCCTTTCAAGTCGTGAGGCAACTTGACGGTCAAGTTAAACAGCTGATCACAGTTTTTGTAAATAAATTGAGTTGTTGCCTTGACGATGGCATCTTGAAAATAAAATTGACTATCAAGTTGCGCACAGCCTACGTCAAAGCTATCAATTCGAATGAATTTTGACAAGCACTATGTGTGATCCATAGATGCCAGTTTCGTGTGATAAATCACAGGGCTGTGTGACAATGTGTGATTTCTGAAATGAAGCGAGTGATTTTTCACTCATGCGTGATTTTTTTAATCACTCACTTTATTGTTGAAGAGTGCGTTCAAGTAAATGCGAAAACACGTATATTAACGAACAAACCCAGCACTGCAATTGAAATTTGCTAGCACAGGTATAAAGTTTAAACTTTCAAAAAGTTAATATTAAGTTTATATTACAAATTCAGACAATTTAAATTATTTCCACTGATATAAATTATATTGAATTACCAAAAATTTTCATATCTCTTAATTTTGATCTAGTAAATAAGATATTAATGAAGTTTTAACAATAAGCTTTTGCTAATATTACCAAATAACAGAAAATATCTCATTATTTGTAAAATTGTATGGCATTAAATGCTCTTTTATGCTGTACAATTGGAATTGTTTCTGAGTGCTTTTGGCCATTTGGCCGATGTTTTGTTTCATACATAATTGAACTACACCAATATTATCAAAAAGAAATGACAGTAATTTCCTAAATAATTTGTGTTTTATTCAAAATCAACACCGGCGCTTAAAAGTTAACCACCCTTTATATTCATTTCTGTATAAAAAAAGAAACAGTTTCGATAGTATCGTAAGTGTAGACGTAGAATTCCGTTTAAGTTGTAACCTTTTCTACTTTGTCTCATTGGTCCGATTGTTTTGTTCATTTTGCACGTATTTTTATTGATCTTCCAAAAATTAACAAATAAATGAATAACACTCAATTATGGACTACTTATCGAGGCCAAAACAAAGAAAAAGTTAAAAAGTAAGTATGAGTTGAGTTCATTGACTTAGTTGAAAAGAAGGCGAAGCAAATGCACTTTCCATTGGTGCCAATTTCGTCTCTGCCCGATATATAGTTTGCGAGCTACAGTCAGTTTAACTACTTATTTCAAATTAAAATTAAGACCCCGATTTTTAAAAAATCGTATTGTTACTATATTTCACGCTGAGCACATGTCCTTTCCTTTCGTCTCTGTCTGATATTTAGTTTGCGAGCTACACTTTCGTCTCTATTCGATGTATAGTTTGTGAACTACACTCGCCAGTGCTAGTGGGATGTGGAATCCAAATTAATTTGCATTAAAAACCAAAATTAAAATTTTACGCCATCTATAGGGTAAAAGCATAAAACGAAATATGATCCAACTCGTTTGTTTTCATAAAAGTTAAATCTAACCGGATCACAGACCCATTTCGTTAAATTTGACAGATTGAGTTCATTGACTGAGTTGAAAAGAGGTTCATGACCTCTAGTTTCAAAATAGTATACTAGAACAGTAGTGCATACATAAACCCAATGCGAACTAATGCTTACAATGCTGCCAAAACGAACTAATCAGTTCGTGCATAACCAAAGCTTATAAACATAAACAAGGAAAGAAAAACAAAGAAAGCAGCAGCAGCAAATAAAGAAGCACATTATAAGCAGCTGATGGTTGATTTTCTGATATAAAAACATGCATTTTTCTTCTTTTATTTTACTATTTTGTGACTTTAATATAATAGTGACAAAATCCAAAATTAGATATTCATTCAGCGCAGGATATATCTGATATTTTAGCATATATATTATCTTTGAACGAAGAGTATTAAAGGCTGTAGGTATACCCTAAAGTATTCGCCAAAAACGTTGCCTAATGACCTTGAAAAAATCTGTTAAAACGACCCCATACAAACCGCGCTGTAAGACGTAATTCTACGTCAAAACGTACTGAAATCATTAAATTCGAGTCAAACGCAAGAGTTTTTCTGCAAAATTAAGATTTTAACGTAATTGATTTATTAACGTCAAGATGAAGCAGAAAAAATTTAATATATTTTCGATCCGTTCGAGAAAAGCTGCAGAAATGTAATAATAACTAAACTCTGGCAGAAAATTTCTGGCCTTTACTCGGCTTTTATATTGTCCATAACAAAAGCAAAAACGTAACAGTCGGACTCGCTCCATTTATCATTTGAATAAAATTTTTAGCGAGTGAACACCAACTCATGAAAGAACAGAAAAGGAGAGAAACACAAAACTAACTATGAAAATGTTTCAAATGTCGAATTCTTAACGGAGTTCACTGAATAATTCAAAAAAATTCTAAGAAGTTATAAAAAAATTGTTAGCAAAGCAAAAACATTCGGCAAAAATAATCGGCTATTTCGGCCGAAGCAGAAGCCGAAGGTAAAAATATTGGCCGATTATGGCGATTACCGAAGCCGAATAATCGGTCGGACACTAGATTCAACACTCTGAGCACAATAAAATGTACTAAGGTAAGTGTTATACCACTGAGCATATAATAGATAGAGCACTCAAATCGCATAAAAATGTGTTTCTATCGAAATTATATTCAGTGGCTCCCACACTCTCATTTACGCTCCCATCGTGCATGCGTTCAAATGAACGTAACTTCGTGTTTCCATTGCTGCAGCTACCACCAGGGCTGCCACTCTCAAACATTTTATTCTACCAAATTTCATCCACAAATTTACCGAAATGAAAAAGTATTTACCAAACACAAAAAAAAATTATTCTTAAGTGTTTTCAGTGTTAAAGAGTTTGGACTAGTCATGTTTAATAAGTTCTAGGGTACTTTTTACATGAACCATGAAATCATCTAAGAAGGAAATGTTCCGAGGTGTTACTCTCCGATTTGATTCCTTTTCGAAAGCCTTAGCCTTGAACTCAGCAGATATAAAAAAATACGTCATCCTTAGAATTTTGTCCTCTATCACATAACCAAAGCACATTCAAATCGGGGAGTGATACCAGGGGATCTTTTCTTGTAAGTTAACTTTTTGAATGAAGTTATCTTACATTGTCTAGAAATTTGTAGTTATCAGAAGACAGAACGTGTTACCTCCCAAGTATTAAATTAAATTAAATTAAATTAAATTAAATTAAATTAAATTAAATTAAATTAAATTAAATTAAATTAGATTAAATTAAATTAAATTAAATTAAATTAAATTAAATTAAATTTAATTAAATTAAATTAAATTAAATTAAATTAAATTAAATTAAATAAAATTAAATTTAATTAAATTAAATTTTATTCAATGCAATTCAATGCAGATTTCATTTTATCGTTTTATTATTCCAAAATTGCAAAGAAAAATCGTAATCCTATTAAAAGCCAAGAACGTTCAAAGTAATTAATCTCAAAATCGTAGTCCCTGTGAATGTTCTATGTGTCAACAAATCTTTTATTACCCAGCAGTATTTGGCACTAGTACAGAACTAACGATTTCACTAGCCCCTAGGTAACCAGTACTAGTTCTACTTCAATCTACTTTCTTTGCATTCAACTGGCGAATTTAACGTGAAGATGTCATAGGAGGGAGTCAATTGCTACCTTTTACATTCCCATTCACTAGCCACTTCACTAGTGCTATAGGGCAATCTCAATCGCTAGTCAGAAATATAAAAAAACAAAAAAACCTAGGCATTGAGACATCAATGTTCAGTTAAATTGTTTTTATTTATTACAATTTTGTATTCACGTTGTTCAATGAAATTGAAAGGCCTCATATATCATGTTTTTTCCGAAAAAGTTGCTTTGAATAATATCAGCCATTTTCATGAGAGAAAGCCGAAAAAAACATAAACAATAAACAGTACGAGCTTGAAGTAGATTCAACTGACCCGTCTATGCATTACCTAGGGACAGAAAAGTAGCTAGTACGCAAAGAACTAGTAAAGTAGCTAGTGATAAGTAGGCAATTGGTTACTCTCAATACTGGCGGGTACTTCTTAAATAATCGTCAAATCAAAAATCATTTATGAAAAAAAGCTTAAGTCTTCCACGAAATATCCTTTATCCAACGTCAAATCAAAAAGTATAATAAATCGATGTCCTAAAAATTACCAAAAAGTTGTCAAGATTTCAAATATTCGCATATACAGTGGACAAAAAAAGTATTCGACACATAATCAATTTTCAAAACATTAGGAAGAAAGTCCAACAAGATGAATTGTTTGTGTAAATATTTAGCAAAAGTAACATAAATTGTCTTTATTTATTTATTTTGGTCATAATTTACACATGACATTGGCAAAATTGCAAAAAAAGCACTCTATTCGTAGAAACTAGAAAGTGATTGACTTCATAAGGTCAACAAAGATCTGTAAAGTGCTCTAAATATTGTCAAATATTGTAAAAATATTTACTGCTGTAGTGTAACTTCATGTTAAATTAAATTCTATACGTGAGAAACCATATTGTTTTCTTTCGAAAAGTACAAAATGATTGGATGAAGTGTAAAGGTTAATAATGTCAGCTGTTGAATTTATGAATGAAATTGTCAATTGTAGTGTTGCCAATTTATCTTTTTTCGGGCTATAGCTTTTATCATAAAAAACGACATAACTGCGACCGCATGTGCAAGAAATAATAGTTAATGACAGTGAAGGTTTTGGTTGGTTTTGTTTTTGGATATGAACATATATAAAAAAATAATAACTAGACCAACATTACTAGGAAATTTGGGGTGTATTTTTAAAATTCATATATGGGAAAAATAGACTTTTTGTGGTAATTTGGTTGGCAACTATGACTTAACGCGAAATCATTTGTATAGATATTAATTTGATCAAAAATTCATGCGAAAAATATTTTGCAAAAAATATTTTTATAGTATTAAAAAATTGAAATCATTTGTATAGGTATTAATTAGATCAAAAATTCAAGCAAAAAAATTGTTTGCAAAAAAATTTTTGTTTTAAATCAATACATTAATTAAAAACATATTTTTTTTAATTTTAGTGTCAAAAATATGTGATGGTTATTATACCCATTAAGTTCTCTTATATATAATTCCCACATTATTCGCACTCGCACTGATTTCTCACACGAAACTGGCATCTATGGTACAGGCTATAGTACAACAAATAAGGTAGCTGCAGCGCTGGTTGTGCTTTCTTTTCGTTACTGCGGATATTGTCAAAATCAGTTGTGTGGCGAATATATGGCTTGCAGTAAATTTCTTTAAATTATTAATTATTTTTAATTTAAGAAACAAGACATATTTTACTTTGTTTACAATTTGAAAATTCTTGCTTGTTCACGTCTTTCTCATAGCTTTGAGATTTTATATGAGTTGTCAACTTCGTTTTGACATTTGTGCCAGTAGACTTTCATCTAGCGAGTTTACCTTTAGTTTTTGTATCATGGTTCAGGCAATGTGAACGAATGAGTTGAATGTAAAAGCTTTTTTTTTAAAAATGTTATATTAAGTCTATCTGAACGTACAATAATACTAACTTGGGAAGAACAGAATATTGTCCACAAGCATTTTTAAAGACAAAGTTTTAATTGAATTAATCAAAATAATTAGAGTTCTCAGCCTTATTGCTTTGCGTATTTTTCGTGGTTAGACATGTCAACTGTTCTATCTTTTATATCTTCTTAATTTCTACATTAAGTTCTTATGTTAACTGAATTTTAATGACTGGATTCTAAAAATTTTATGAAAATACATGACTAATGTAGTTTTTTAAACATTAGAGACAAAACAATTGCCAATAAAGCCAAGAAAACACAAAAAAATATTTATTCCACCCAAGCAAATTTTTAAGGAAAACATGAGTAGTTGACAACTCTGATGGAATGAAATATAACAGGACTTGCACAAATCGGTTGTGGTGAATATAAAAACACATTGACAAATACAACAAGTGCCAAAAATTACAAATTTTGTTTGGCGATAAAGAATCAAATAAGAAAATGCATGCAATTATTTGAATGCAGAATATATTCCTGTAACTCAACTTAAAGATTAACATATTAAAACACATAATTTATACTGTATTTAACTTGCGTACAAACGATGTTCTAGCTTAAAAATGCAGGGGAAGAAGAAGAACGCTCTTTTTTAAATTTCACCTCAAGTAGCGGGGGTTTGTGTAAAAGCAAAATTTTTAAAAATGTTGACAAATACAACAACTGAAGATATTGGCAAACTTTGCACGCTTATATAAACAAAAATAAAAGGACTTAAGAAATAGTTTAGGTTGCAAACAGCTTATTACAACTTAACTTAAATATTTATATCATAATAAATTGGGTATGGGCATTATTTAAAGGGGGTGCAAAGTGATTTCTTGGGCAGTTTGCGGCCGATGAAGAACAAGAGTGAATTTCAGGGTTGCTTTTTTTGGCACACTAATACATACAAACCTCTTTTGAGGTTATGTTTTTCAAGTTTCCCATCTTGTTATCTTTGCATAGAATGTCAAAATGACGATTTGACGCCCAAACAATGATGCTTCTTGTGCAATAATAAATGAAAACAGGGATATTTCTATTTATGTGTTTCCTTGAAGTTCTAAATATTTAACAATATATATTATATTTTTGCGTAAATTGTATCATTATATTATATTACTAGTTCTTTCCCGTCAAAAATGACGGGCCCGTTTCCACTTATTCGATTTGAAATTATTCAAATAATAATTTTTAGTTTCAAATACTGAAAAAATACCTCAACCATAGTAGGTATGACGAAATTTGTTTAAAAATTTTTTGTAAAACTGAAATTTTCAAAATGAAAAAAAAAATAAAGTTTTTGAAGTTTCAATAAATCACAAAACAGAAAATGCCTAAAAATATGCTCTGAAACTTTTCAAAAAAATCAAGCGTTCCGCACTCACATTTTACGAAATTATGTTATAGTAGTATTATTAACTTTTGTGAAATATTTTAACCTAATACTCCTAATTATTCTAAAATAAAAGCGGAATTGCTTTAAAATAACGACAAACAAATTTTACTTGTTAAAGTGCAAGACCAAAGACAAACAAATCCCTGTTTACTTCTTCTTATGATTACACTACTTGTATTTGACACATCATGCCTCCTTCTTGGCAGCGCAGTCGCTTTTTATAATACCTGGTTTTTAAATCATGAATAAAAGTAGCCCTTGGACGTGTTTTTTGAGCCTCGTATTTTTAAGCCGTCTACAGCTGCCAACTTCGCGTTAAGTGTTCTGTCAGTTAGAAAATAAAACAGTGGTGCCGCTGCAAAATATGCAAGCTTCACAAAAAATTTATTAAGAAATAGGAATGAATATATCTCCTAAACTCGATGTTTTGCATTGAACTCCTTATATATCATATACTGTAATAACCCCCACAGGTAATAAAATTTCTCCTTCAAAGAGTTTTTAACGTAGTGGCATCACTAACGATAATCGTCACAGCGTTGCGTAATTATTGATTCCTGAGGTGCTCACAGTTTCAGAAATAACAAATGCTATAAATACGCTTTGTTAATATACGCTTAAACTGTGAATAGCCTAATAATACAAGAACTTACAGACTTAAGATAAACTGGATTGCAATCTGCCAACAGTGTTTTGTGATACTGGAGAAAAAAGGGTACTTTTCAGTGTTTCATTGTGTTGTTTTCTTGTGTAAAAAATAGTTCAATGTTTTCTTCTCAAGTTACCAAGAAAAAAATCTATGCAGGTGTTGTATCAAGTGTATGCTACAAATTAATCTAAATTTGAAAGTTCGTGTGCAAATTTTAAATAAACAATAATTTTGTGTGTTGTTGTTTTAAACAAGGTGCCAATACATTCATGCAGAATTGATTGAAATGCGATATTCACCTTCGTTTTTTCCTTTTTCAGTGAATTATGAAACAAAAAATGTATAGACCGTTGAGCTTTCCTTTTCAAAAAGGAAATCTCAACTGGCGTTGTTTTTTCATAACTAATAATTTTTCATATAAGTATTTTTTGGTTGACTTTTTCACACATCAACAAAAAGCAACAAACGCTCGTTATTTTGTTTGGTGTTGCCGAATTCGTTTTGTGTTGTTGCATGTTCATGTTTTTATGTTATTGTGAAGAAATTAAAACAAGAAATGCTTTCAAAGCAGTGTGAAAAAATACTTTAGTGATTAAAATGCGATATTCTCGTTTGGTTTTGCTTTCTGAGTGAATTTTCAAAGAAAAATATAAAAGCAGGTGAACAATTACTAACGAACGTTCTTTAATCAAGTTTCTTTTCTTGTTTCAATGCAAACATTTACAGCAGGAATAACTTTAATGTTTTGCATTTATCTTCAAAAGTAGAATTTTCTTCGTTAAAATAAACACCGTTATTTCCTGCACAACCTCTCTCATAGAGCTTCCCAGCTCTAAATTCCTTGATGAATGAATTCCGAATGCGTTTGAAATTGCGTATTTTTCTTTTGATGGATATATAAAAATGATATTTAGAGAATTGCTGGTTTAACATTTTTATATAGTTTTTATAACTACTATTATACAAAAGTTAAGTTTTTTTTAAATTTTTGACGTAGAATTACGTCTTACAGCGCGGTTTGTATGGGGTCGTTTTAACAGATTTTTTCAAGGTCATTAGGCAACGTTTTTGGCGAATACTTCAGGGTATACTTACAGCCTTTAATACTCTTCGTTCAAATATAATATATATACTAAACTATCAGATATATTCTGCGCTGAATGAATATCTAACTTTGAATTTTGTCACTATTATATTAAAGTCACAAAATAGTAAAATATAAGAAGAAAAATGCATGTCTTTATATAAGAAAATCAATCATCAGCTGCTTATGTGTCTGCTGCTTTCTTTGTTTTTCTTTCGTTGTTTATGCTTGTATTGCTTTTGTTTAGCACGAACTGATTGGTTCGCTTTGGCAGCATTGTAAGCATTGGGTTATGTATGCACAACTGTTCTAGTATACTATTTTGAAACCAGAGGTCATGAACCTCTTTTCAACTCAGTCAATGAACTCAATCTGTCAAATTTAACGAAATGTTTCTGTGATCCGGTTAGATTTAACTCTTATGAAAAAAACGAGTTGGATCATATTTCTTTTTATGCTTTTACCCAATAGATGGCGTAAAATTTTAATTTTTGCTTATAATGCAAATTAATTTGGATTCCACATCCCACTAGCACTAGCTAGTGAAGTTTGCAAACTATGCATCGAACAGAAAGTGTAGCTAGCAAACTAAATATCAGACAGAGACGAGAGGAAAGGACATGTGCTCAGCGAGAAATATAGTAACCATACGATTTTTTAAAAATCAGGGTCTTAATTTTAATTTGAAATAACTAGTTAAACTGACTGTAGCTCGCAAACTATATATCTGGCAGAGACGAAAGTGGCACCAATGGAAAGTGCATTTGCTTCGCCTTCTTTTCAACTAAGTCAATGAACTCAACCTGTCAAACTTAACAAAATGATCGAAAAAATTTGAAATTTTGCTTGTTTCTTTTTGCTTTCTCATTTAATCATACTTACTTTTAACTTTTTCTTTGTTTGGCCTCGATAAGTAGTCCATAATTGAGTGTTATTCATTTATTTTTTAATTTTTGGAAGATCAATAAAAATACATGCAAAATGAACAAAACTATCGGACCAAAGAGATAAAGTACAAGAGGTTACAACTTAAACAGAATTCTACGTCTACACTTACGATACTATCGAAACTGTTTCTTTTTTTTTAAACAATTGCAATAATTTTAGTGTCCTCTAATATTTAAATGCTTAAAAAAACGGAGGATTAAAAGTAGCAATAAAAATTAATTGTAGTCAATTTTAGTATCAAATAGTATGATATTTAGGCACCCGTGTGCATTTTTCGACCCAATGACATTGCTCTCATGTTCCCATTCTGCTCTCATTTTAAAATAAGCATACCAAATTGAGAAGACGTCAAAAATAAGAATAACCTTTTTTTATTGAATTATGGTCCAATCATAATGAAGAACATTTTCAAAACTATTTTTTATTCTCAAACCTGCGCGAAAATGTTCTTCTCTTTTGAAACAGGCTATATATTTTAATACCCTAAACCTGAAAGGTCAGGGTATATCAACTTTGTGCAAACGTTTGTAACGTATAGAACAAAGCGAGTCCGGTATAGAAAAGTATATATATTCTTGATCAGCGTTACCACGTGAGTCGAGCTATACATGTCCGTCCGTCTGTGTGTTGTCCGTAAACACAGCAGAAGAAGGAGTTGAGATAATTAAATGAAACTTGGTACACATGGTCACATGGACCCAAGGATCTGCACTATTGAATATTTTTGGAATCCGCCCACGGACAAGCCTACCTCCCATACAACACAAAAATTTAAAACTGCATAAATAAGCCTGTGTTTAACATACAGATATAAAATTTGGCACGTGTGTTTTTTATGACAAAAAAAAGATGTTTTTAAAAATGATCATCATGACATCATCCGCCCACGGACACGCCTACCTCCCATATAACGCAAAAACTTAAAGCTGCATAACTTAGATCATAATTAACCTACAACAATAAAATTTGAAGTGTATGTGTTTTGTATCAACAAATAGATGTCATCGAAAAATGGCTGTCATTCGCTCACGGACACGCCCACCTCCCAAATTGGAAACGCAATAAATAAGCCTATGTTTAACCAACAGAGATAAAATTTGGCAGGTATGTTTTTTATGACAAAACAAAGATGGTTTTGGAAAATGGACGTCATCCGCTCACGTACACGCCTACTACCCATACAACCCAAAAAGTTTAAAACTGAATAAATAAGATTATGTTTGTCATAGAGAGATCAAATTTGGTATGTATGTATTTTATACCAAAATTAAAGTGTGTTCAAAACTTGGGAGTAATCCATCTATGAAAACGCCCACCTCCCTTAGCGAAAGCATAATAAAGGCATTAACTGTGAGCTGCAGGAATAAAACTTGGTATGTGTAAATTTTTCTTCAACATTTAAATGCTTATAAGATATAGGCTTCATCCGCCCACGGACACGCCCATTTTCAATAATGTTTTTTGCAAAAGTATGTTTAGGGTATTTCAAAGTCGGCCTAGACCGACTTTAGGCTTTCTTTACTTGTTTAAAATTAGAAACAAAAAAGAAACAGTTTCGATAGTATCGTAAGTGTAGACGTAGAATTCCGTTTGAGTTGTAACCTCTTGTACTTTATCTCTTTGGTCCGATAGTTTTGTTCATTTTGCAACAAAGAAAAAGTTAAAAGTAAGTATGATTAAATGAGAAAGCAAAAAGAAACAAGCAAAATTTCAAATTTTTTCGATCATTTTGTTAAGTTTGACAGGTTGAGTTCATTGACTTAGTTGAAAAGAAGGCGAAGCAAATGCACTTTCCATTGGTGCCACTTTCGTCTCTGCCAGATATATAGTTTGCGAGCTACAGTCAGTTTAACTACTTATTTCAAATTAAAATTAAGACCCTGATTTTTAAAAAATCGTATGGTTACTATATTTCTCGCTGAGCACATGTCCTTTCCTCTCGTCTCTGTCTGATATTTAGTTTGCTAGCTACACTTTCTGTTCGATGCATAGTTTGCAAACTTCACTAGCTAGTGCTAGTGGGATGTGGAATCCAAATTAATTTGCATTATAAGCAAAAATTAAAATTTTACGCCATCTATTGGGTAAAAGCATAAAAAGAAATATGATCCAACTCGTTTTTTTCATAAGAGTTAAATCTAACCGGATCACAGAAACATTTCGTTAAATTTGACAGATTGAGTTCATTGACTGAGTTGAAAAGAGGTTCATGACCTCTGGTTTCAAAATAGTATACTAGAACAGTTGTGCATACATAACCCAATGCTTACAATGCTGCCAAAGCGAACCAATCAGTTCGTGCTAAACAAAAGCAATACAAGCATAAACAACGAAAGAAAAACAAAGAAAGCAGCAGACACATAAGCAGCTGATGATTGATTTTCTTATATAAAGACATGCATTTTTCTTCTTATATTTTACTATTTTGTGACTTTAATATAATAGTGACAAAATTCAAAGTTAGATATTCATTCAGCGCAGGATATATCTGATAGTTTAGTATATATATTATATTTGAACGAAGAGTATTAAAGGCTGTAGGTATACCCTGAAGTTTCCCCAAAAACGTTGCCTAATGACCTTGAAAAAATCTGTTAAAACGACCCCATACAAACCGCGCTGTAAGACGTAATTCTACGTCAAAAAATCATAATCACAAAAACCAAAAAATACTGAAATCGCAAAATTCAACAAACTTATAGCCCATCCACAATGACGACAACGGGCGACGGACGACAGGTCTTCACTCTGTCGTTGTAGAGAAATTTCGGGCGACTTGAATTTTTAAACGCGGCAACAAGCTACAGCAGAAAGTGCTTAGTGAAATCAGCAATATTTTTTCAGGTTATTGAATTGAATTTAAATTAAATTATATTATTTAATAAACTCACATTAATGTTTGCAATTAAATATATAAATTGAACACAAAAACGAGCACTCGAGCAGCCGGCATGAAAAAAACACAAATGTAAACAATGGCTGACATTTACTTTTGTCGTCTGTTTTTGTCGCCAAATTAGAATTAAATTGAAGGTGGCTACAGCTACATTTGATGTCGGGCAACAATGTCGTCGCGATTGTCTCCAAAAGTTCATCCCATAAGAAATACATGTGAAAAAAAAGTGATGTTTGACGCTCGTCGCTCGTTGTAAAGAGATAAAGATAAAGAGATAAAGAGATTGGAAACTCCTCGTATGAAAGGGATAGCATAATGTGCGCCTTATGTCAAAAATGTTCAACCCTTACACAAATGTTGTAACTGTTACTGAGTTTCCATGGCGAGTTAACTCGGTGTTTACTCGGGGTCAACTCGCTATGGAAACGCGAGTTGAGTTGAGTTTCGTTAAATCTACGAAACTCCACGAAACTTGTAAGATTTAACTAGGTTCTATCTGTCAAAGTGATTGCTGTCGTTAATATTGAAAAAAATAATGAAAATTTTTATTTTAACAAAAATATTTAAATGTCGAACGCAATAGCTTTTTGGAGTGCGGCAAAAACTAGTCAAAAAATAACAAAAATTACAAAAAAGAATTGACAAGTTCAACTCGACTCGGTGTTGTGCATGGAAACACTATCGAGTCAGCAAAGTCATTTGTCAACTCAACGAAAACCCAAACCCAGAGTTAACTCGCCATGGAAACTCAGTATGTGTTAGTAAAATGTTCACGAAAATTCAGTTTGGGTTCAGCTTTAATCCAACTCAGCTGGATTGGGTTCAGGTTCAGGTTCAGGTTTTCACCACAGTGGAAACTCAATGAATGCATTCAGCGAACTTTAATGCCTCAAAGTAGCGCTGAATTTTAGAATTTTTAAGTGACTGTTACCATTTAATCAAACAAATAAATGTTTGCTATTCATTCACAACTACTAAGAAATATTAAGAAGTGATTATTAAATACTTAAAATTTTAATATTTGCGTATAAAAAGTGCACATACACTGCAATAACATAAGCATTCGTTGTTATTTTGCTAAACTAGTTGACACATGACCCTGTATTTCGACATTTGGGCAATATGCCTGACATTTGTCGTAACTATTTAATAATATAAAATAGCGCTAACTAAAGTGTCACTGTCAAAACACTTGTGTCGCTTGAAGGCGGCCACTAACTTAAATCTGTTACCCACCACGGTCAGAACCTAATCGCAGAGTTGCCTGAAAGCGTAGTTTTCTATAATATGGAGTAGGTTTCATTGCAACAGTACGAATTTAAAAAAGTATTGCAATAGTACTATTTTATGAAAGGTTTTTTATAGATCGTGTCTATATTTGGGCCAAGTTAAAAATATGTAAGCCATCAGTATACACAGTAGGGTGCTTTAAAATAAACTTTTTTGGAATTATTAAGGTTTTACAGCAAAAATTGATAGTATGTGATGCACAAATAATATACTATAAATATTATTATGGGGCCCATACACAGGCGACTTGTTCGCGAACTTGGATGCATACATGAAATGTTTATTCGTTTGTGGCCTTTGTGGCAGACACATTTGAAGATTCATGAGTTGGTCTCAAGAAAATTAAAACTTTTTGATTTTGTTTGAGAGGTGCTTCAGGTTGTGCAACAGGTTTCTCAGTTAAAAGTGGTGTTCGCGTACTTAAAGTCAAAGTTTTGAATTTTGAAGCACAAATTGACAATTTTATTTGTTTTAAAATAGCGGTCAATTTCAATACAAACCTCGCTCAATAAATTAATTATGTCTAAAACATGTATTTTTTTCTGATTTTAAATACAATTGCAATCATAAGTGGTTAAGATCAAAATTTAAATTATTTATTAAATAGGTTGCAACCCTTTTCTGCTTAGCAATATACGGTATCGAGCGCTGTCTCTTAAGTTTTGAAAAGTAAACGAACATTAAAAAACTGAACGAAAACTTGCTTGCGCAGAACTTGGGCGACTCAATTTATTGCTGAGCAAGTACATTCTTTTGCCTTCAAACTTTTGTTTGCTTACGCATCACTTGGTTCTGCCTTTAATAAAAAAATCAAACCGTGCATAAAATTTCTTATCTGTCATTTAAATGACATAATGACATATTTTTTGCCAATTTTATGTTTTGAATGCTAGTTTTATTGTTTTCTTTTTATTTTGATACAGATTATTCATTTTCATCTACATATATCATACAAGTGCTATCTGATATATGCTCAACGTGCTCGAATGTTTGATACAGAGCACAAAGAATCGTATCGAGATTACTCTCGTTGCGCTATGAGTGAAAACAAAAATTCGATCAATCTGCTCTTATGACTCTAAACAAAATGAAAATCACGAACAAGTTTTTTCACAAAAAAAACTCCATCAATCTGCTCTTATCACTCTGAATAAAATAAAAATCACCAACAAGGTTTTTGACACTCTTTGCTCTGCTCTAAACAAATAAACGAAAACGTCTATTGAACTGAGGCAACTCTTTTTTATTAGTACATTTTAAGTTTAACGTAACCCTGTTTACATCTGAACTTGGCAATTATGAGGTGAATTCACATTCATAATATGTGTGTGCATAAAAAATTGGTAGAAAAGCAAACTCGACGCGCGAAAATTTTTTTTATTTTCATTAAACTCGAAGTCTCCCATCTCTTTATCTCTGATACTACCTTCCTTGTTGTACTATGCCCATGCGTCGTAGCACTGGTAGAAACAACGACACACAAACTGACGATAATTTGAAAGTACACGACAATGTGGTAGCTGCCATAGTATAACTCATGGTTGAATAACAAGGTTGCCTCAAAACTGACTGTGCTCTCTTTCGCTTATCCGAAAGTGTCAAAATCAACTGGCTGTCGAAAAAAAGAACAACAACAACAACAGCTGAAGCAGTTCACTTTGACATTTGCGGCAGTCGCGCTCTCCGTGTTGAGGCTACCTTATTCAGTGTACCCTGGTATAACTAACGAAGTAATATCAGGAGTGAACGTACTCTCTCTGTCAGTACCCTTAATGTCAAAATCGGCCATCTTGGCGAATGCAGACAAAGCAAACAAGCCAAAGCAAAGACTTCCGTTTAATCTCTTAACCATGGAGGGTGTAAATCTCCAATTAAAAAAAAGAAATTAATTTTAATTAAAAGCATCATAAAAAGTATCGAAGTGTTTTAAGTAAAAATACAGTCAGTGGCACGGAAGTCCCATTTCGATATTTTGAGATGTTATCATTATATGATAAAACATAGCGAGAGCGTTCGAGTATTCGATAAGCAATCACACACATTTGATAATTAATTTTAACAAAGGCTATAATAAGAACTTCGTGTTCATGATGGCCTTTTCCAAGGCATATTTATCCAGGTAGTATAAAACGCAACTGCGCTGCCGACTTTTGGGAGTCTAATGTCAAAATCAAATAATGCCCACTCTTGTTAACGAGTTGGGGGATTTTTTTGTTTTTCAGAGAAAAACTTTACGCTAGCCTTTTTCTGATTTTCGTATGTGTTAGTTTACAGTTTATTAATTTTTAATTATTGAATTTTGTGCTTGCTGTTTTAATTGTATTTTGGAGATATTTTGAAGTACAATTTTAAACTTTTGATATTAGTTGTAAATTAATTGTAATTAAAAAAATCCCCTTTTGTTTTGTTTTTGGTGCAGAAGCAACATTGCTCATTGTCATTTCTGATTTTGACATTATACTCCCATTCAGTTTTTTCTTATTATAGTACCTGGATTAATATGCCTTGGCCTTTTCCTAAGTATACGTACTACTCGGCAAAGAATAGTATTTTAAGAAGAAGAAGAAGAAGAAGCCAAAGCAAAAAAACAGATCTAAATTCAATGGAACATCGTGTTGTGTTAAGTGCAAATAACATTTAATATTTTCGTTGTGATATTGTTTTATTATAACAATAAACTAGATAAAATAAATATAATACAATAACTGAGGAATAACAGTGACTTCCAGGTGTTTGCAGCGAATTGTTCTAAGAGGTCCGAGTTTAAGCAGCAGCAACAGTGACTGCAAACAGCATCCAATTAATTGCAGTTTATTCAATTTGCACTTTTAATTTTATTTATTACTTTAACAATAACAAAAAATAATATACAAAGCGACAAATCACAATTTTCTACAATTATTTTACATAAACACGCGAGAGTTGGTAGCGGATCATTGTTTACATTTTGCCTATTCTTAGCGTTCTACTCGTTCGTAGATTTTGTATGAGCTCTCATCTTCGTTTTGACAATCACGGTAAGCTGCTCTCCTCCCTGATATTACTTCGTTAGTTATACTATGGTAGCTGCGGCAAAGGCAATGGAAACACGTTAACACGAAGTTACGTTCGTTTGAACGCAAGCACGATGGGAGCGTAAATGAGAGTTTGGGAGCCACTACATACAATTTCGATAGAAACAAATTTTTATGCGATTTGATCATAGTATAACTAACGAAGTAATAGCAGGGAGGAGAACAGCTTACCGTGATTGTCAAAACGAAGTTTCTATCATTCTTGATTTTATCTATTGTATGCTCAGTGGTTATACCTTTGCCTGCATACAATTCCGCTCACAGTGCGACCCTACTCGCTGTCGCAACTAATTGGAGAGGATGGTGGCGTTGGCGGACACGAATCTAAAAAACAATTATGGCTATGAGAAACAGAGAGCAGTCCGAAATGCATCTACCATTTTTTATTCATCATTTTTAATGCATCTACCATTATTTTTTTATTATCATGGTTTCAAGTGAAAGTGAACTTTTTTATAATTTTCAAATGATTCATTTATCATTTGATGTTGAGGAACTGCTGGAATCGATTTCACTGTCGGAACTAGGAGTTTTAGACTTTTTACTTTTTTTACTTTTCTTTGATTTTTTACTTTGCTTTCGATGTTTCTTTGATTTTTTTAACTTTTTTCTGTGTTCTTCTATGGTAAGTTTTGGTATATTTAATTTCTCATCAAAATCACTATCAATTTTATTTTCAGGGATTTTCGGTTTAGGAGCACATCCTTCCATGTAAAGTCGTATTGTTTCTTCGTCAGTTTTTTCATTTTCCTTCGGAGGTTTATAATCGGAAACGTGATCAACGCGCAGTGTTCTTCCCAAGATCTGAAACACACACATAACTCAATAAGAAAACTAAATAGTATTAAATAATAAATATTATTTTTCCATTTTACAATTTAATTTTTACCTTAATCCCATTTAGATTGTCAACAGATAATATTGTCGACCGCTGGTCTTCATAGCAAATGAAACAGAATCCTTTCGACTTTCCCGTAATTTTTTCGCGAATGAGATTGATGTTTACTATTTCGCCATACTGTGAAAATACACAAACGATATCTCCTTCTGTGAGAGTGTATGGAAAACCTCCGACGAATATCCATGCCGAATCGCGGTACATATCGTGCCATGAAGTTTTTGCTCCACTCTTCAGTTCATGTTCGCTCAGCTTAAGAACATTTTTCATATTTCTACAGTAGATTAGTTAGATATATTAGAAAATTTTATTCTATAGCTTTTTTCCACACTTTCGGGGAATTAATGTAGTGAGATTCTGTCAGTAAAAATATTTTTTTATAATTTTAAATTTATTTATGTATGTACTAGTTCTTTTCCGTCAAAAATGACGGGCCAGGTTCTAATAAAGAAAAAACATAAAATATTGATTTTATTTAAGCTGAATTAGAAGTTAACGATGGTCACATATTCAATTTTTAGATCCAAATATTTATAAAATACCTTAAAGTAAAAACGGAAAATAAAGTAGGTATGACGAAATAAGTTTAGTTTTTTTTAAAACTGAAAATTTCAAAATAAAAAATTTATAAAAAGATTTTGAAGTTTCAATAAATCACAAAACAAAAAAAGGCCTAAAAATATACTATCACCCTTATCTTTGAACACGCGCTCGCCTTCAAAACAGCGTCGAAACAAATATTTTCTATTTTTGAAAATTTAAATTTCGACGTCGAACGAACTGTTTTATCGATAGTTATAAAACTCACTCAACTATTGAAAAAACGTCGTTGAACAAAAATACAAATTTTTTGTCGACAAAAATTTGGAAGCGGATTCAATTCAACTAGTATGCAAATATTGAGGAAGTAGAACTTTTGATCAATTTCTCTTCAATTATCATAAGTCATAGGTCAAATGCTATATTAAATAAGCATATATATAAATAGCAGATATTTGTTAGTGCAAATTATGGTAAATCGCATTACACGAAGTTATTCCAAAGGTGTAATTAAGAAACAAATTAATTTCGTAGACTCTAGTAGGTAAATCTTGTAGTTTTCAGAAAAAAGCTAAAATAAAAGCCACTTTATAGATTTTTCAATTTTAAGCTTGTATGAGAGGTAGGCGTAGTTTTTATCCGATTTGTCCTATTTTCGACAAGCGTTTTAGAAAACACATCGAATTTCATTACGATAGCTTTAATATTACGGCAGTAAACGTGTCGACAGACGGACATGGCTAAATCAGCTCAGATGTTTACGCTGATCAAGAATATATTAGCTTTTCTATTTATTCGAATGAACAGCTAATTCGTTTTTGCAGGGATACACAGAGCAAAACCATAAGTATAGTGAAAAGTGTAATGTGGAGGACCTCTCCAGCTCGTTCGTTACCAAAAGAGGTTTCAGACAAGGTGATTCCTTGTCGTGTAACTTTTTCAATTTAATGACGGAGATGATCGCAGCTTCTGATCTGAGTTGTGGCACGATATTCTATAACAGTGTAATGTTACAGTCGTGTGTTGATGATATCGATAGGATTGGCCATAACACGGGTGAGGTCAGTTCAGCATTCTCAAGGTTACAGAAAAGTCTAGTCGAGTGGATCTTGCAGTGAGTGGATTCGCGGATCTTGCAGTGCTTCGAGGTTGTTAAGGATTCCATTTTTTTGTGATCTAGCTTAAACTCCCTCTACATCAGCAATGATATCAGACAAAGCATAACTCTTCATAAATGTCGTAAGATTTGTGTCATATCTTATATGATAAAAGATAAACTTTTGGTTCTGTAGTCAACAGAGAAGCAGGGCGCTCTCTCAACTAACAAAACTCACACTCTATAGGTCATTAATCATACCCGTCTTACTGTACGCTGCATAAACTTGGACGTTGAGCTGATAAAAGGATTTTGGGAACGCTCGAGAAGGAAATCCTTAAGAAAATAGCGATTAAGCGCAAATAACCAGTCAATCAATCAAATAATTTCATTTTTTAATTCATCTAAAGGCACACATTTCGACTTATTTTTATGGAAATTTTACACCACTATCATCACTTCAATTAAAATAATCATCAATTAATATTAACTTAATTTAATGAAGCTTAATTAACACTATTTCGGTTATATATTGTTAAAAAGACTCACGTTAAAGGATTCATTTCAAAAGGAAATTAATGTACCCAAATGTAAACAATAACAATTGCCTTATCATTAAGATAACAACCACGCTAAACTGTCTTCATAAAAAAATAACTGCATAGATGCCAGATTCGTGTGATAAATCACTTTTTGTGATTTTTTTAGTGCCGTGTGACAATAGGCGTATTCACGGGTTGATGCGAATTGCATAATTGAGAACATGCAAGATATTTTTCACACGTTCGCGAGAACATTTGTATTGCAACTTATACAGGCTTCAAATCTGCGTTTTTGTGTGCCACACGGCGGCCATTTCCACACATGTTCGATAGTTAAGAAGCTAGCTCGCCAGTTTGACACACTGGTTGGCTTGATGACAAAAATTTTTGATTTTCTCTGTCCAACAAAGCAAAAAAAAAACATTTTTATATTCATTACGAACCCCTTATGTATTGAAACATAAGTGTAGTACTATGTGGAGTACATTTCAATGATTTAAGTACGATATGAGTAATGTTTGGTACTTTTTGTTTTCTATTTGGTAGTACTCTATGTAAATTGAATGTAGTATACGTGATAACTTTGTTTGGATTCAGTAAAAAATTCGTTTCGAAAAAGTTTTTTGCTTTATTTCCCCACACAAAAATAATTTTATTTCGAAGCAATAAATATTTTTTTAAGGGCCGTTTTGTTCACAGAGGGATAAATTTATCTCCGAGATAGTTTCATTTTTTCATTTGTTCGCAGATCTTATGCCTATATGACACTGGCTAGTTTTAGTATTTTTCAGCGCTTAAATTGTAAGTTAAGAGCAGTACGATAAATGCTCACTAAAATTTTCCGTTGACATGACTGCCTACGCTATATGTGCAATCAAGCGAATCAAGCGCTAAAAAATACAAAAATTTTCTACTTTTTCAGCTTCCACCAGCTTAAAATCACGAAAAAGTCATTGTGAATACTTTGTTATAGCAAAAGGAAGAACAAGATAAATATTTTGTGAAGCAGACATTCTGCATTTTTTCTGTTGTACCTTTTAATGCTGTTTTTGGATTTCAATTGGTTGCCTATAAATGTTTTTAATTGAAATAAAAAACAATTGGGCTGCACGAGCTCGTAATTATTTTTAAATAATTCGGACAAGTTGTAAATTTTTGACACAAAATAAATTATATATTTTTCGCAACAGCTGTTGTGAATTGAATCGCTTGTGTGTGAGTTTTCCACACAATTTTGTACAGACATCCCATTCACACAAGCCATTAATTGGGATCTCTTTTATCCCCTGCTTGTTTTAAGATCTGAAAACAAGCCAGTGTCATAATGCCTTTAAGAGCTTAAGGGGCTAATGGCCGTTTTCTCAATGTCCGGTTAGTCTAGCTCTTAACCAGCAGATAGCTAACCGAACGATAGCTAACAAAACAATTTCGTTTTCACCAAGTGTCGGTTAAGCAACTGCCGGTTAGATCATTAATTGTGAACTTTTTCAATTGTGAATACCGAAAACTGCACATCACCTGTTTAGTGTTTACTTGTTTTTGATATTCTGCCGTGAAAAATGTAAATTTAAACAAAAACTAAAGTGTAAAATCCAATTGTCCAATTAATCAATAAGTTTTATTAAGAATTATTAATAAAAATGTGCATCTATATAAGTCTTTCGTTATTTTGTTCAATATTATGTTTATTTCATGCAAAATTGTTTGCTCTACCCAGCTGTTCTTCCGATTAGCAGCTAACCGGGACTACAACTTTCCGTTAACTTAATCAGCACTTAACAGACAGATAGGTCATAACCGAACATTGATAAAGAAAAATAAATGTTTTCATAGAAGTATGTTATTTATTGTTATTTCGTAAAAGGGTAAACAGTCAAGTGTGCACAATATACAAAGTTTCATATTTTAACAATTAATGCAAGTACTTTTGAAGTTTGTTGTACACTTACATATACTATGTTGAGACGAAAAAAGCGCCGCAGGCGAAAAATTTTTCATCATTTTTAGATAGTTAGCAATAAATGGATTTTTTATAATTAATACCTAACTGAATAGGTCATGGTATGACCTCTTGATACCCATATTGCTTAAATTTTATTAAAAAAAAATCAAAAAACAGGCAAATGTGTAGAAATTTTTCAACTTTTGATCACTATAACTTCTAACCCACTTGAGAGCGACTCTTCATTTTTTCAGAATCGAACTTAGGAGCCCCAAATCCATGTAATTACATGTAAAAAAACACAAATTTTGCATTTCCATTATTCTTCAATTATGCCTGAAATACTTCTTTGCCTAACTACCGCCGCTCGACAAACGTGTCGTTACATGCCGTAAGTGGGCCTTTAAAAGTACAAACAGCAACGTTTGAAAGTATGTTCTAATGCATCTCCACCTTAACATTCTTACTATTGTATGAATTGCAACACTGCATAACATCCCGTGATTTGCCTATGATATATATTTTGACATATGTCAGCTGACCTCGACTGAATAAGTTAAATTCAGGAATTCTCTATAAGCTTTTTTGATCTGAAAAATCTAGTAAAAATGGCTTTACATTCAGCAATTAAAGGCAAACTTATATCAGTTATTGGAGATGAAGTAAGTTAAAAACTTAAAAATATATATAGAGAAGTACAACAATATATTGTTATAGGACACCTGTGTTGGGTTCTTGCTGGGAGGTGTTGGTGAAATAAATAAGAATCGTCATCCAAATTTCATGGTCGTGGACAAAAGTAAGGTCGTCATGTGGGTAAAAGCTTCTTTGTAATCTATATTTAATTAAAGATACTGCTGTAAGCGAAATAGAGGACTGCTTTAAGCGTTTCTTGAAACGCGACGACATCGATATTATTCTTATAAATCAAAATTGTGCCGAACTTATTCGTCACGTGATTGACGCACACACATCACCAGTACCTGCTGTACTTGAAATACCATCGAAAGATCATCCGTACGATGCCAGCAAGGACTCCATCCTTAGACGTGCACGAGTAAGTATAATTTGTGTAATGAGTCGAATAAAATTATTGTATATTTTTAATTTCTTTTCCAGGGAATGTTCAACCCAGAGGATCTTGTTCGTTAGATTTTAAAAATTGTTTGGCAATCACTGCTATTAATTGTGTTTTTGTATATGTAGGGTGCAAACTAAGTTACCTTCATGTCAAGAATAAATGGCAACTGTTTTGGTGAAAATATATTATTATCCATTCCAATTAATAGAAAATATTTAATTCAATAAAAGTATTTAATCACACATTTTCAAGATAAAAATATCCTCGCTAATTTTTGTAAGACACACTCGTCAAGTTTCATCTCTAGCTCAAAAATAAACCTCTATGGATTTTTCACTATTGTGTTCATGGGCTTGCGACGCCCATTTTTCGTACAAATCTTAGTTTTGATACAACGCTTCCATACCAAGTTTCATCTCCATAGGTTATACTAGTTCTTTCCCGTCAAAAATGACGGGCCCGGTTTTAATAAAGGACAAACATGAACTATTGATATTCTTTAATATGAATAAGAAATCAGCGATGGTCACATATTCGAATTTAAATTGTGCAAAAAACAATTTTTAGTTCTAAATATTTATAAAATACCTTAAAATAAAAACGGAAACCTAAGTAGGAACGATGAAATAGGTTTCAATATTTGTAAAACTGAAGCTTTCAAAATGAAAAAAAAAAAAAAAATATAAAAAATATTTGAAGTTTCAATCAATCACAAAACAAAAAATGCCTAAAAATATGTTATTAAATTTTTAAAAAAAAAATCAAGCGTTCCGCACTCACATTTAATGGAATTATGTTATAGTATATATGTATTAAGGTGTGCCAAAAAATGACGATATTTTTTTTTTTCGCTCTCCCCCGAAAATATCAAAGAATATGTCTAAACAAAAATTCTGTTAGAGGCAGAGCTCTTAATTTTAATTTTAAGAGGTCTCCCACGGAACTTTTAGTTTTGCCATTTAAATAACACGGGAACTAGGGTTTGAAACATTATTTTGTCCTGCAAGGTATGAAGAAATTTTTTCTTGATAAAATGAATGAATGGATCATATTCAGTACTAAATTTTGGACAAACAAATTTATCGAGCCAAATTTTCATCGTCGATATTGAAGTTTCTACAGATCTTTGAAACTGTAAATTTATAAATTTCAAGGTTTTTTGCATTTTCCAACTAAACTATTGCAGATAGAAAAAAAAGTTGAATAGCAATTTTGTAGTTTGTCTGACGGCTGACATAAAAGTTTTATACAAATTTTTCGTATCATTACAAACAACAATGTTACAGGCCGACAAAGTACCATTTTTATGAATTTTTGCTCTTATCAATTGAAAGATTGATGATTAAGCTTAAATTTCTGTTCAGAATTCTCAGTATATTAAACTTGCAACAAAACTGTATGGGTGAGATTTTCGATATTATCAATAGTTAAAATTAGCATGCCCGCAAAGTCTTATTTCTATGATTTTTCAACTATATTATGAAATTTATTGATGATAGACATAAAATTTTAATCAAACACAGCAAGTACAGCTTATTTTCCACAAAATTGTTCTTGATAAACTTTTTATATGAAATACAATTTATTATGTTAACAATATAACAGTTATTTTTATAATTTTTATGACGATTGTCTGAATTTTCGTATGAAAAATGATTAATTGATTACGAAGTACTAGAAATTTATTTGAAAATTAAATAAATAAATTTGTTTGATAAATTTGTTTGTCCAAAATTTAGTACTGAATATGATCCATTCATTCATTTTATCAAGAAAAAATTTCTTCATACCTTGCAGGACAAAATAATGTTTCAAACCCTAGTTCCCGTGTTATTTAAATGGCAAAACTAAAAGTTCCGTGGGAGACCTCTTAAAATTAAAATTAAGAGCTCTGCCTCTAACAGAATTTTTGTTTGGACATATTCTTTGATATTTTCGGGGGAGCGAAAAAAAAAATATCGTCATTTTTTGGCACACCTTAGTATATATATATGTATACAGTAGACCGTCTTGCCTTATAGACAAAACAAAAATGTCACCGCACACCTGAAGCAGAGCTGTAAATGAATCAATCATTTCAAGATTGATTCATGAATCAATCACATTCTGATCGAAAAACCAAAGACTGAATTCATTGTAGCCTTAAATCACTATGATTTAATTCTGAATTCATTCATTGCTGACTGACTTAAGTTGAGATTTATTTCATTTCGGAGCAATCATACTGAATAAAATTTCGAATGCAATTATTTGATTTAAATCAAAAAATATTTCAATCAATTCAATAAAATCAAAAATTATTGCAACTTTTTGATTTCAATCAAAAATGATTTCAATCATTTCATTTAAATCACAAAATAAATTAACTCTGTTATGAAATTAATAAGAAATAATATTAATTATACCCTATCACTTGAAAATTAATTTAAGACTTGATTTATCAGTGAAAACCAGAAAACATGCCCCACGTCATACTTGTTAATTAATTTTGGGATTTTATTCAAATGATTGAAATCATTTTTGATTGAAATCAAATAGTTGAAATATTTTCTGATTTAAATCAAATAATTGCAATAATTTGGATTTAATTGAAATGATTTAAGTCTCATCTGATTTAAATTAAATGAATGCATTCGAAATTTAAATCAATATGATTGCCCCGAAATGAATTCAATATCATATTGAAGCAATCACAAATGAATGAATTCAGAATAAAATTTTAATGATTTAAAACTAAAAAGAATTCAATCAGAAGGTTAATAAATCACAACGATTTAAGAACAAAATGATTGCAATCTTTTACAGCTCTGAACTGAAGCAGTTTCGAAAGGTTTCGAAAAAAATTTATTTTTTTTATGTCTGAACGTAGGGGTCGCGCATCGTTATATTTCTTTACAACTTTGGTATTCACCGTCCAATCTTAACGAAAGATATGTTTTTGTCTCAGAAGGATTTATTTTTGGTTTCTAAAACTCATTGGCCTCAGTTGAGCTTTTATAGCACTAACCCATCGGACCTTAGTTTGTACCATCTTTTGATTTTAGAAATGGAAAGCACGTAAAAAATCACTAAACTTTTATGCTTTTATAAAATGCTTTTTATTAATTTTTTTGCAAATTTTTAAATATTTGTCAAATCGTGTTATTTTTATAAAATATCCACCGAAAACGTTCATACACCGAGAAAAAAACCATTGACACATGAACAGTGTAAGCTACTTCGTGTGGCTTACGATCGTGTGCATTCGGCTGTTGCTTTGTTTTTATTTTGGCAGTAAATCAAGTCAGTTGCTTTTCAGCATTTGTTGAAATAACATCTCTTTGCGCAATTTTTTAAAAAATAGCGAGGAAATACGTAAAATTGACCAAACTCATGTATAAAGTACTCAAAGCATGGCTGGTAGCTAAAAACGAAAATAACACAAACACTGCGAACAAGGGAAATGCAAAAAGCTATAAATCCCTTTTGTCCACGCAATATCCAAGAAAGATAGAAAACAATATAGCACACAAAAGTTGCACAGCTCTGCGCATCTCGTCACGAAATACCAACAGCTGCCTGTTTCATATGAAACATATATTTGTGTGTTTGCTTGATTGTGAGATAACGATAACCCACCCCTGTGGGTTTGTTCGGAAATGCAAAACAAATGCGCAACCTGCTTTTGCAGGCTGTGCAGAAATCATGACGTTTGACATAAATGATAGAAATGATAGAATGCTGCAATAATTTAGATTGCATTTGAGAACACGTGCGCCAGCGGAAAATTCAGATTCAAGGTCCAGCCGGGTCCTTAGGAGGAGCTTGGTCTCAGTAAATGATAAACTTTCTCTGAAAATACAAAAAGTTAAAAAATTACTATAACATAATTCCGTAAAATGTGAGTGCGGAACGCTTGATTTTTTTGAAAAATTTCATAGCATATTTTTAGGAGCCTGTTCTCACTCGCCTTACGTGAGTCGGCGCATCGGATTAATTTTGACGTCTACAGGCAAAGAGGGTTGTGGGAAGGTGGCATGTTACGTGAGGCAGAGTTTTTAAAAATTTTAAAACTTTTTGGATTCATTTTGACGTTCACTGTTTTGAAGTTTGATTGTTTGTCATATTTTTGTATATTTCTCTTGTTTTATGGCGCAAATAAATTTTGTTTTGCATTGGCAGTGTTTTTATTTTATTATAGTTTTTTTTTAACATAAAAACTGAAGAATTTCACGAAATCCGACAACAGAATCGATTGATTGCGCTCTGACGTCAAAATACGTCGGCCTTAAATAAGTCGGTAGTAAGAACACCTGACAGATGCCTTTTGTCAAAATAACGCCATTAGTCTGCCTTTTTTGAGGCGAGTGAGAACAGGCTCTAGGCATGTTTTGTTTTGTGATTTATTGAAACTTCAAAAACTTTATATTTTTTTTTATTTTTAAATTTTCAGTTTCAAAAAAAAATTTTAAACTTATTTCGTCGAACCTACTATAGTTTCCGTTTTTATTTATTTTTTAAATATTTGAAACTAAAAATTGTTTTGCACAACTTAAAATCGAAAATGTGACCATCGCTGATTTCTAATCCACCTTAAAGAAAATCAATATTTCACGTTTTTTCATTATTAAAATAGGGCCAGTCATTTTTGACGGGAAAGAACTAGTTAATATATAATAGTCTTTAATTACAATTTTTTAACTTACTTTTCGCTGAATTGTACATCAGATCTGTTGTGACGTAGCAACTCATGCGCATTTCGCAAGCTTTTATTTATCATTCTTGCGCATATCGACATTCTATTGAGGGCTTGGTTTTATATTTCATTTCGTCGTGAACAGTTTTGAGGAGCGCAAGTGCTGTGCTGACATAAAATATTATATCAGCTACTGCCATCACCACTGTCTTTGGAATCATCATTTAAAATAACGCTTACTTCTTTCACCCCGAGAATGTTTTGCTATCGATGATAACGGAACAAGATCCGCTTGTGCATTCAAATGGTTATGCGAAGATTTTGGCAGCACGTCACGAAGCAACATTCTGCATTCAACAAATCTTCGGTGCAGAAGTAGCCAATTTTATAAATTTTTTATAAGAAAGTGAATCATACTTCAATATGATCAATTGGTCAAAATTCATATTGACTGAGCCACCTTGCCTTGCCTATAATTCAACACCAACTTGAAGCATTGCAATACCCAAATGACATAATCATAAATTCATTTGGATTATTTCATTTCAATTCAATTCATTAAATCATACCGGTAAATTAAACAAATTCAACTTCATTTGATATCTTTCCTTACCAAATTTAATTATTCTCACAGCCTTTCTATGCCATTCTCAAAATACTGAGGACATTGTCCATGCAGTACATGAATCTGCCATTGTTGTCACCGATGAACAACGCATGGGTCACATTTCATCTAAGCTCACGAGCCGCCAGAAATGCAGTCAACTTGAATCACGTCGAAATTTGATCGCTTAAAATTGATGGTTTTAATGTGAAAAGTTTCTTAGTAAAATAATAAAAGTGGGTTTTTAATTAACAACTATAAAATGCAGTTTTATTTAAATGAATTTTCTTTGTAAGAGTTTAATTGTTTTTTGAAGGCTTCCATTGTATTACTTAAGAATTGTAGATTATGTTGGTAGATTCGGATGGGAAAGTTTTGGGTGGATATTTTATAAAAATAAGAACGATATCAGTCACCGAATAACATTCGCCGCGTAAACGTCGTTCTATCTTTTTATTTTCTCTCTGGCTACGATTTTTTTTCTCTGACGTGTGTTTAACATTCTCATTGCAAAAAGTTGTGAATTCAACTGTAAATTAAAGTTGAGCTTCTTTATAAATAAAAAAATATAAATAAAAAAAATTACGCAAAAAAAATGGCTACTAGAATTATTTTAAAAAAATATCAAAAAACCATGGTGGGCGTGATTACGATTCACTGGGACGTCGAAAAAAAACAAAAAACGGGGTTTTTATCAACATCAAAACCGCCATGAAAACCGAATGAACTAGAAGAAACAATTTTGGTTGAAAAATAACAAAATGGCGGCGTTTTTTCGAAAATTGTCAATTTGTTGGACAAAACCGGCCAAAAACTCAAAAACTATAGAACCGTTTTTTCTGTACGTAATGAGCTACGTACATCGTAATGAGCTATGCATCGACAAGTCTTAAACAACATACTTAAATTTCAGTACGATCGGTCGAATAGTTTTTGTGACGCCCGCCTAGATTTTTTTAGTGAGTTTTTAAAAAAATTCCTGTAGCAATATCTGTGATTTAAATAATAAAAAAAAAATTTCTTTCCGTATTTTTTTTACGAAAAAATATATATTTAATTTTACAAAATGATATCTTACAGTAGACCCTAATTGAATGCGTGTTGCGTTGCGCTTCTATCAGAATTGGTTCATGCACATACATTTTATATGAAGCCTACCGAAATGCGCAACGCCCTAGCGCAACTCGATTCGAATTTCCTATTTTGACAGTGCGTTCGGTTGTGAAGTTGCTTGCATAAAACAAAAATATTCGAACAGAGAGCAACAAATACATAAGAGCAACAAGGAAAACATATATATTTTCGATTGTACGCAGCGCATTTGTTTAGGCTAAGCGTATTCAAAATTTGCGTGTCGCTAGGAAGCGCAACGCAACACGCATTCGATTAGGGTCTACTGTTATTTCCTATTCAACTTATACGCATTTTAAAACATTAAAATAGAAAAATGTTTGAAGGTGTCACGTCCCCTTAATTCGCAAAATACATTATGGGGCTATCGTAGAACTTCACGCAGTGGAGTTATTTGGGAGAACTTCGCTGACGAGCACAATCTAGCCATTCTAAATGACGGATCTCCAACACTGCTTAGCAAAAGAAATACTCTCACCACTGTTGATGTATGTTTGCGACCACTGATCTTGCACCGACTCTCACTTGGAGTTGCTCTCCACAACCTGAAATAAGCGACCACATTCCAGTCGTAATTTTCAACAGCAGGAATATCTTATTAAAGATATTCCCGATTGAATGACAAAAAGGCCAATTAGAAACCATACCGTGCTAAAACAATAACCATCTGTAATGAGAGGCGGCTCAAATGAAAAGAATAATCAGAAAATCTGCTAATGAATCTATACTTATAAGCAAAAAATCCCACGAACTAATCAGTACTGCTTGCTTATTTTCAGACATTGGAAAGCTAATTTATCTAAAAAATCAAGCGTGGTCAATATTTATAAGAGACAGAAGTCAATATGCATGCCTTTACTACAGAAAAATATGTGCCAAAGTGAAAAGAGAGTTTAAAAAAGCAAAGCGGAATACTTAGACTAATTTTTTAAATTCTTTAGATCCAATGATGGATAAAAGACATTTGTGGAATAAAGTTAAAAATATTAGAACAGCTAAGATGACAAATTTTCCACCTCTTTTTATAGAAGGCAACGTAATCACGCATCCTAAGGATACTGCAAATGAATTTGGGAAATTTTTGAGTTTTATTGCATTTGACGAATCATTTAGCCAATAGATAATATCAGAAAAACTTGGAATTGACATTGGAACATGGACTGATATGTCACCAGAAATTTCGTACGTTGCGAATGAAATCACCGTACTTGAATTGACCTTCATTCTTCGTACCAGTCCCTCTTCTGATAAAATCACGTATGCGATGGTAAAAAATGCGTCCAATGAAATTAAGACAAGGCTTTGTAAACTTTCTAACAAAATATTGGCAACAGGTGTTGTTTACCCTCATGATTGGAAGAACGCAATTCTATTTGAAAATTTGAAAAAGTGGTAGATTGTGCCTAGGAAAGGAGTGGTATATTAGGAAAATTAGTGGTAGATTTGGTTTACTTGCTATAATCTCATAATAATTACGGTTTAAATTTATTTTGACCTTCTATATTTTATTGCAAAAAACAAAAACAATTTATTCCAAAAAAGAGAAAGGCATCCATGTTTAATAGTGAATAACCCGATCATAAAAATAAACACTTTCATGTGAAAATTCAAGAGAAATGGAATGCTCGCTCAGTAATAGCTCCAAACACATGCATGGCACACGAGCTCGAGCTTATTTTAATAAATTTTTAAGTACTCGTACGAAGCTTATAAAAATAAAGCTATTTTCAAGCAAAGTTTTCATGTGCACTAAAAAATTTCAATTATTTAGGTCTTATATTGAATTTAAGGATCTTATTTTTAGACAAATATTTCAACAAACAGTCTAGAATTCCTTCGGGAACGGTCTTGCTGTGACTTATAGCGTTTTCTTTTCTCAAAAAAATTTGAATTTTTTCTGCCCTGTTTGATTTTTTGCATTTGTTTCGTTCTTTTCTCAAATACAATTCTGACCTTTTTTCATTTCTCATTTCTCTTTTTGTGTTCATTTCTCGAAAATTTTGACCTTAATGCCCGTATTCACCAACCTCGATATAGTACCCGTTTTATTTCAGCAGGCGTTTTAGTTTACTATTTTTCGTATTCACCAAGCAATCTACATTTTTTGTTTCGAACTTATGTTCGAACTTTTCGAATAGTAGTTTGCCATACAATATTTGACAAAGCAAAGGCTACTATTAGGTATTGTTTTGTTTTTAGGTTGGAATTAGGGATGTCAGTGGGAAAAATACATCGATGTTTTTCTGTGATTCGATGCATCGAAATGTACATCGATATCTTTCGATGTATTGGAGGGCATACATCGATGCATCGATTTGTAGACGATTTTTAAGATTTTACTAAACAATTTTTAAGATTTTAAAGTATGTTATAAGCAAAATTGAACATAATTCAAATTAATTACTATACCTGAGCTATTTATGTTTCTAATGGACTATCGAATCAGGTCAAAAGTTAAACCACAAAAATCATAAAAATTTAAATTTTTAAGTCCTCCAAAACTCTCCCTAAATTTTTAGGGTTTTTAAAAATCTATTCTCAATTTGACTTACAGAGAGAGAGTTGTAATAAGAAAACCTGTGAATGCTCGCTTTATTTTTTTGCACAATTTAATAATAGAAATGGCGGTTCGCTGAACTAGTGATGTCAGTTTTCGATATTTAAAAAACATCGATGCATCGAAGCAAAACATCGATATTTTCGATGCATCGATGTTTTTCCGACATCCCTAGTTGGAATCGATTGCTATTTTATAGAGAAGTCAGCGGTTGCTTAAAAATAAAATATTGGTAATATCAAAAAGGCAAAAATAGCACGCGTAAAAAAATAGTAAGGTTGGTGAATACGTGCCTAAAAGTAGAAAAAATTCTGACCTGGAATGCTACCAAATGAATAAACAAAATAAAAGACATATGTGGAAAATAGTCAACGTTACCATTGACAGTTCAAACAAGATTGAGCTCTTCTACGGAAACGTCGAAATTTTTCTATGAAAGAAAAATACAATTTTTTAGCGGGAAAAAAATGTTTGAATTTGAAGTTTACAATTTTTTCAAAAAGGGTGCCAACTCGAAAACATTAAAAAAATGTGATAATTTTTGTGATCTATTCTCAGCCATATACAGGTCAGAATTCCGTGGGTTCAGGTCAAAATGGAAAAAATTCTGCATCTTCAGAGGCAGAATGTTTCGTTGAGAAAAGAAAACGCTATTAGTTAGAACTGAAAAACGAATTTTTGTTAATTTTTTATTTCATAGATTAAATGAATTTTTTTACAATCGGTTTTTTAAGACTACACTCTCAAAAAAAATTGATAATTCTAATAGTAAAATAACAATAATATTGGTTAAAATAGCATTGACAATAGCAATTGTCGATTTCTTCTTAGAAATAACAATCAAAATTGTAGATTTTTCGAAATTAAATTTTGATGGTTGTCATTTATGAATTTTGTAATGTCAAAAACTTCTAAACGTCAAGAATTAAATATCACACTATGGCCCACTGTTACAATCTTTCCCTTTTTATTTATTACTGTTTAACTGCTATAGAATCAGAGTTTACAATTTATGTCCTTTACACAGATCAAAAGCTTTTGATAGTCTCCCATATAAAGAATATTTCTGAAGATAACTCAAATAAAAAATCGACGAAGGACAATGGATAAAAGAACATGGTATAAATTATCATGATAATTTTATACATATTATATATTTTATATATACTCTTTATATGTTTATTTTATTATTGTCATGATAATAGTCCTGAAAACACTATATTGGAGTTTATTTTCTAGAAATTTGACTACGAGCAATGTTGCAAGTTGAATTAAGCCTACTCGGCAGGAGTCAACTTTAAAACATAATAGAGGATTACCCTGTTATCATGTGCGATGGCTATTAATGGGTATAAAGACACTCGAAATCAGCTAAGGGATGCTAGCACCTCTTTCTGGAATTTTATAAAACTAATGATGTCATTTGAAATGTATGAAAAAGTTCAGTAGGTTTGAATCCATCAAACTAGTAGGTCAGTGATGCATTTTTTATGAATTTTTAAAGAACTTTCAATGTCATGCATAATAAGCTCTATTTCGCAAGCCAGAAGTAAAATTTCAAAAAACTGAATACACCACCTGAAAGATATTAAAAAGGTGAAAGAAAATTTTGTGATTTTTTTTAAGAAAATTTCAATGTCATACACTATTTGCCAAATTGTGCAGATCACAAGTCAGATTTAACACTTACGACCCTGCTTCTGAACTAGCTGTCTGAAAATTTTGTTTTCATAACTCCTGTGTTTATTAGATCTAAATTAAACATCTTTGAAGATTTCAAACTTCTTGTCATCGTGTCACTAGATATTGAATTTTGCACATATGTATGTAAGTAATTCTGCAATAATGCACGTTTTATAAATATTTTATTTTTGTATTTTTATTTCGCATTTTATGGCTTAAACTGCGTACATCAATATACATATATTTTTTTATATTTTCTGCGCTGATTGCACTTTTTGATTAATTCCTAATTCCTCTGCACTTTTGATCCTTTGATCACATCAAAAGTCTTACTTTTTTGTTCTTTTTTTGTTATAAGAACTGCAATTATTCAATTCGATGTCTTCTTTGATGATAGTTCTGCTTGTTTCAAATTAAACGGTGCTAAGAAATCAAGGTTGCTTTTAAGCAACTTTGGGGTCGAAAGGGTTAAAAAAGGTCGATATACCAATTGAAAGGTATATAAAAGGTCAGTATTTATCTCCATTATTTGCTCAACGATGGATCATTTTGGAGACATTTTTTAAGTTTTTGGTATTTTAACACATTTGTCTCATTTTGCAGTAAACAAGTCACATTTAAAAAAAACAATGATACTACCTGAAAGTTATACAAAATACCAGCAATCGCCTCAGCTATGGATAATCTGTAGATATTTTTTAATTTTTGATATTTTAACAAATTTAACCAATTATACAGTCTAGAAAGTTGAATTTCAAAAAACTATAATAACTTAATGATAAATCGACTCAGAAAGTGACGCGAATCAATAATGTATGTACTTTTATATACCTGCTTCGCTTCTTTATGGGCGGTAATAGAGTTCTAAACGATACAACGGCTATACCAAGGTTGATATTTGATAGTTGTATGCGATTATTGTATTGTTTGGATGCAAGCATATTGCACGGTCGAATGATTGAAACTACCAACTGCTGTACAATAAGCGATTGAACAGCCTTTGTATCGTTTAGTCCCTTTGCACACATTGTTGTGACATTATTGATGTACCCAAAATTAACATTCTCAGAAAATAAATGATGCAATTATTTAAACGTTCAACGTTAAAAATTTATTTAGATCTGTCAAAAGTATATTATAGCTATTTATTAAAGTTATAATTTAGATAAACATTTTATTAAAAGGTAGTTGCGCATATGATTAAAATTTGTTTTGTTTCAAAGTGGTTAATGTAGCTTATACTTCATACCTAAAATTTTATAAGATCCATTTGAAATTTAAATTTGCGAACACGAAACGACTGATTCTTTGTTGAATAAATAAAGCATAACTCTGTGTAAGTTACTTGGATCGTTTGGTAGTTGTTGCTGATCGAATAACACGTCCAGTCGATCTTCTTGTTTGAGATCGTGTAATGGGTCGAGCTTTCATTTCATCGGATGTAACAATAATTTTTAGCCTTTTTGAATAATCCGTATCTTCTAAAGATGTCGAATGGCCGTCTAGCGATTTTGACTCTTCTTGATTTTTTTCTATTTTTAAAATATCATTTTGCAAATCATTGGAAATTGAACCATTAGATGAATGAATAGTGTCTGCATATGTTTCTCTCGGTGTAGCTGTGCAACGTTTTGTATGGATGGCCAATGATCTAGTAGTTTTAAAGAGTTTCATACATTTAGGGCATTTAAGTGATTTTCCACCCAGTGTCATACTTTCCTCACTCTCAAGGGAATCAGACTCAGAACTAGTATCGATTTGATCTACGGATATTTTTGACCGTCCTTGACGTATTGCAATCGGTAGAGATATTTTTTCCTCAAATGAAGTGGAAGATTCTTGTACGCTGATATGAGTCAAGACATTATTGACACAGTTTTTTTTTTGTGGTGGTCCAGCAATAATTGGCGGACCAACATTGGACCTTTTTCCATTAGACGTTGATACAGAACTTTTCTTTTTGCGCTTAAAAATTTCTTCCAGTTCAGGAAGTTCTGTTTCTGGATAAGGATCTCGTTCTAAACTTGCCTGTTCAGAACTGGCAACAGAGACATTATAACAAGAATCTTTTTCATCATTTTTTTGAATTTCAAAAATAAAATTCTCTGAACCTAAAATGAAATAAGTGTTCAAAATATAATTGTTAAGTTGTTGTGTAATAGAATAGAAAGACACAAAAAATATAGATTGTACCAAACTTTAGGCGGTTGAGACCAAACAATGTGGCCCGAAGATGTACATAATGCTTTTAATTACACTATGCGTCAAAATCAGAAAAAAAGTTCTGAAATTTCGGTATCTGCTTTTTTTTTATAGACTTGGGGTCTCTTACACGAAAATCGTAAAAAAAATTTATGGTAACGTTTTTTTTTTTTAATTTTTAAAGTTTTTCTCGTTTTTTCCAATAAACAACAACTTAAGGTGGAAGTTCATTCACTGCATATGCATATGCGTCCGTCTACTCATTGAACGTTATGCAATAGAATGTGGGAAAGCTTAAGCTGGAAGTTCATTCGATGCATTTGCGTTTTTCATCCGTTTACTCTCTAGAGCAATTTACACAAGAAAATGATGGTAGAGTTCAATCACTGCATTTTACGTTTAGAGCAAGCAAGGGCTGCACATTATAAAACAGTTTGAATGTTCTTAGCGCCATATTTCTTAATATTTTTTGTAATTTTTACAATAATCATAAATTTGAATTTTTATGATTATAAATGAAAAAATTTTGTGTATTTTTGTGTAAAAATCATAAAAATTATTAAGAAATATTACGCTAAGAACGTACAAACTGTTTTATAATGTTGCAGCCTTTGCTTGCTCTGAACGTAAGATGGAACCATTGAACTCTGCCAAAATTTACGTGCGTAAATTAAACCAGCGAATAGACGGACGAAGGAAAGTCCCCTTTTCCACACGGCAAGTTTTATTGCCAGCAAGTTTTCAATTCTCTTTTCAACTTGCCATTTGCGTTTCCACTCAACAATCAGGACAAAAGAAAAATTGCCGGTACGAGCAATTCTGAGAATGAGAAAGACATGAGAAAGACGTGAGAAAGTAAGAATTTTCAAATTGTAAACGACGTTGAATTTGTCTTGTTTTTTAATTAAAAATTTTTAAAAAAATTGTTCTATTCCGTGTTTTGTTGATATTAAAACAATTAAAAAGTGTTTCAAGTCCAATATCATTGAAAATTAATTAAAAGAAATTAACCGCAAGCCACATTATCGCCACACAGCTGATTTTGACAATATCGGCAGTAACAATAAGAGACCACATACAGCGCAGCAGGTACCTCATTTGTTTAATTATGGTTTTTAGTGTTTGAACTCCTCCGAAACGGCTGAACCGATTTTAATGAATTTTTTTTTATATATTTGGTATGTATGAGAATAGGTCGTAAAGTAAATTTCATCTTCCTACCCATTGTCAAATGAAAGCGATCTTTTGAAAGGGGGGCATGGCAACGCCCATACATTTCAGTTTTTTTATATCGAAAGGATTTGGAACTAAATGTCGTATAACAATGAAAATCAGTAAGAAACTGATTGGCCAGGGTCATTGGATAACAGGCAATGGATAACGGGGCATGGCTCCGCTCATAAAACTCAAATTTTTGATACAGAAAAGCTATGCAAGTAGTAAAAGTCACCGAAAATTTTAACTCAGAATAGAGTTACTATTTTATGGTGTCCTGCTACTGGGAAACTAGATGGGGCATTGTACATGTAAATCGCTTTGGAAATAATAGTCACAGATCAAAGAAACTCAGTTTGGAGCAACTATTTGGTGATATCCACTAATCGGAAACACTCGCAAACTAAAACGGGAATTGGGCAAGGGGTGTGACCTATCAAAGAATATTGAAACTCAGAGTGGAGTTACTATTTGTTGATGGCATACTATTAGCAAACTGGAACAGGCATTGTGCAAGGTGTATTTGAAATCGTTTGTTTTTTCTTTTATAATATTGCGTTTTATGAAGTTAACACCATCGAATATGATATGTAAGCTCAAACTTATTTGTATTTAATCAAAAAACTTTAACTTTTCTTTTTCACTTGGCTTATTATTACCAAACCAAGTGGTGTGCCAGAGTATGTCTCTTTTCCATACATGTTTTATGTCTGCGTTGGCCCAAATGCATATTCAATTAATAACATTAGCTCGGTGTTTCAACATTACATAGTGACCCGTATATATATACACATATATGTTTGTACATATTTACGAGTACAGAATTGGTTTGGTGTTTAAGAGTTTAATCTCTTTTCCACATAGGTTCTTGGGTTGGATAGTGACCACAAACTTACTAATAATCATATTATTTATAGTTACTTTGGTCTCTTTGTTTTGAAGTTTTATGTAAAGTTTACTATTTATTTAATGTTGTTTACTTTCTTAAATTCAAAAATTTTTGAGCGAAAATTTAGTGTACTTGAAAATCTCCTATACAAATAAAGTACGGTCTTAAGTAAAAAGTTAATGCAACTAAACCACAAGCCTTGAAATATTTTCATAAAAATATGTATCGCCCATTTCATATTGAAGTATAATATAAGTTGCACTCACCATTTCTGATTTGGCTCAAATTTTTTTCTTGGATTGGTTTATTGTTTAAAAAGCAAATCCGGAGTTTGAGATTTAAAGATTTTTTCGCGGACCCACAGCCATGCGTATGCCTAAATAGGGTATATTTTGAGACAACATAGCTCTGTCAATTTAAATTCGATTTTTGTTAATTTTATTTTTTAATTTTTTTAAAATTTTTAATTTAAAAGTTTAATGCCATGTCAGCATCAGACGCTATAGTTTTTTAACTTTCATAATTTAAGCTTTTCTTAACGTTTCATTACTTTTCATTACCTTAAAATGAAAATAAACTTTATAAACTTTTTAAAATGAGATTCTAAAACGAACGTATAATTTTCTATAATAAACATTTTAAATTGAGCTTTTGAAACGTTCGTTAAATAGTTTAAAATGAACATTTTAAAAAATAACTTCTAATTATTCTTCAATTCTAAAATGTTAATTTTAAAATATCAAATGAACGTTTTAAAAGCTCATATTAAAATGTTTATTAAAGAAAATCAAACGAACGTTTAGAAGCTCATTTTAAAATGTCCGTTTTTAAAATTAAAATAAATTTTAGAGGAGCAAAATCTGGGTTAAACGTTTTCTAAAGTAGCACGTTTCTGCTTTTCTGGTACGTAACGTAATACGAAACGTTTTCACATTTTTCTCTGTGTTAGTAGAAGTGAATACCGACATAAGAATGCATTCAATGAATAAAAAATTGATCCATGAATAAAATTTTTAATTCATATCCAATTTTAAAAAATTTATTTATCATAAATTTTCCATATTACGAATATTGAATTGGATTTTTAATTTAAATGAATGCTTTTAATAAGGAATGCAGTTCAGTTTCGTTATTCATTTAGCATTAATTGTTTTTCATGAATTTATTTTTCGTTCATTATTTCGTTTTCTATTATTTTGATTTTCTTATTATTATTCAAGCTTTATTCATTATCCCTTTTCGACAGAAACGCACAATTGTGCGTATGACTTAAATTTTTATTAGTTCAACAAAATGCTGCCATTGTGTGATTAGACCTGAAGCACATAACTGTATATTATGCTGGGTCGATTTTTAAACCGATGTTGCCTGGGCGATTTCCGGTTCGGGCATGAAAAGTTATTAAACAAAACACAAAAAAAAAGGGGACTGGGGGTACACTTTACCCCATCGCACCCTCAATTTTGTGAATTTTTTCTATAGGAATTTTTTTCAAAATTTTTTTTTTTTAAAACGTGCACAGCTAGGGAAAAACTAACGCCAGATATGAAATCCTCACACCCGATTCAACCAAACAGCGGTCTAACATTTATACGTTGTCATACAAAAATTTAGTAACAAATTCTTAAAGAAAAAATTTCAGTAAATTCAAAGTATATTCTTATCGTTGGTGCGTATGTAATTGTGGCCATCACGGCTGAACCACTGCAGATATCCACCTTATATTCATATTATATTACATACTTCCAAACGATGAATGTTTTACCAAAAACGTAGTTTATTCAGAAGTTTTTAGCAACTAAAAGTGATGTTTTAACTAAGTTCTTGTATTATTCTTTTCTTCTCAAACCAAAAGGTCTTTTTAGATTTGTTATTAACATTTTAAAAGTGGGCGTGTTAGTTCATTATCCCTTTCATACTTCGTTTCTGCGCTTAATAATTGTATTTTGTATATGCTTCAATGTTTGATATTTAATTTTGTCATATACAAGTAATATTATAAAATAATATTAGGTGCGATAATTGGAGGACCTCCACCAGGTGTTTTTAGTGGATTAAAACTCCACACTATCGCATTAATCGCATGCGATGTCTTTCGATGATTTTCACCTAGCTTTACGCCAAAAAAAAATAACTATTAATGCTGTTATACACTAATGCTGTTATTACACACTATTTGTAAATAAGAAAAAAAGTAAAGAAATTCTAAAGTTAGTCTCGCCCGACTATGGACCACACCCGTAAACCTCCTTCTCCGAAAACGCCGAATAATTTGTAGTAAAGGTAAACATGTTGAAATAATATCAATCTCTCCACATGAACACAAAGAATATTAAAGAAAATTTTGTGGTATTTTTTAAGCCTTTTCTTTTGTTATTCCGTTGCTTGAGGCAGCACATTTCATGCAAAATGTTTTTATTTATAAATCGGTTGATGTTTAAAATAAAAATTTGATTATTTTTTGATAAGCCACAAAATATTGAGAGGACCGATAATGATTAAATAATTTATTGAATCAAGCCGAAAAAGCAGATTGGTCGCGCGTTTTCAAAAACAGCGTGAAACTCTATTGTCGGAAGTGAAAACTAACGTCGAAATTCTGTTCGACGACAAGCTGTTGGTGACACATAACACAAAAATCATACGCGGTGTGGAAGCTGTTATAATTAAATTTAAACGGAAGAATAGTAACTCACTGCGACAAAACAGTTTCAAAACAGTTTCGAAACAGTTTTCTGTACACTAGTTCAAATGAGAGTGCGCTCATTGTGTTTTAAAACAAAAACACAAATTTTTTGTTGTGACGCCTTGGAACTTTATCAAAACATAAAACTGTTGCGAAACTGTTTTGTCGCAGTTAGTAACTAGCCTAAGAGTGCCTCAAATAGTTGGAAGTGGCATGAATATATGGTCCAAAAAGCCCTAACAAAAAAGAAATTAGATTTAAATTTTTTATTAACTTAACTTAGATGAATTTTTATTAACTTAACTGAATTTCAAACTTATACTTCCAAAAAAAGATATTTTATTGACCACATTCAAAAGAATGTGTGGTTCTTAAATCTAAAATATGTGCCTTTTTATTACTTTTTTGTCTTCTTTTATCAAAATATAAAATCTGTTGTTAAGGCTTTTTGAATTTTTGAACTGCTTGTAAAAAGAAATGATTAAAAACATTTTTGAGATCATAGATAATGCTTTAGGAAAGTCAAGACGAACAAATCACGTAAATCACTTGGAAAATTTGAATATGATTAAATCAAAAAACCATTCAGTTTAATGGACTTTGATTTCATCCCGATTTTAATCAAATTTTTGCTTTAACGTAGTTTAAAAACCCTTAACCTGAGTTTAAATTTTTGCGCCGATAACTCATCTCAAAAAATATAAGATTAACTTGGCGAGGCAAGTTTAATTTAAACCGTGATAAACTAGAGGGAAACTCGCTAGATGAAAGCATACTGCCATAATTGTCAAAACGAAGTTGACAAATCATATAAAATCTCATAGCTATGAGAAAGTAAATTGTTGAAGTCGCATCGTTTCTTAAATTAAAAATTGTTCTTTTTCATGTTTTTATTGATATTAAAGCAATTGAAAATTGCTTCAAGTTGAATTGCTTCATCATTGAAAATTTAATAAAACTAGTAAGGTATATCTTCGACTTGGCCGAAGTTAAAATACCCCCACGGCCGATTCTTAAGGGTGGAAGAATCTTAAATTGGAGAGCTTTTTGTATGAGATTTTATTATTTTTATGTGTCTAAAATACATACATATCAAATTGTTTTCCTGCAGCTTAAATATAAGCCTTTTTATAAGGTTTTAAATTTTGGGGTTGTATGGGAGGTGGGCGTGTTAGATTGTCTATGACGCCCATTTTTCTAACATACCTCAGTTTGGACATAGAATACACAAATACCGAGTTTCTGTCTTGTAACTTTAGTATTAGCCTCTTTATAGATTTTTTCAATTTTGGGGTTGTATAGGAGGTGGGCGTGTTAGTGGGTGGATGACGCCCATTTTTCAGACCCACCTCAGTTTTGACATTGAATACACAAATACCGAGTTTCCGTCTTGTAATTTTAATATTAGCCTCTTTATAGATTTTTCAATTTTGGGGTTGTATGGGAGGTGGGCGTGTTAGTGGGTGGATGATGCCCATTTTTCTAAGACATCTCAGTTTTGACATAAAATACACATATACCAAGTATTGTTTCAGTATTGTAGCTTTAATATTAGCTTCTTTGTAGACTTTTCAATTTTGGGGTTGTATGGGAGGTAGGCGTGGTTTTCAACCGATTTAGCCCATTCTCGAACTTGACCTTAGTTTTTTTAAAAAAAGCTTAAATATCGAATTTCATTACGAGAGCTTAAAAATTACGGCTGTAATCGTGTCGACAGACGGACATGGCTAAATCAACTCAGGTGGTGATGCTGAGCAAGAATATATATACTTTTCCGTGCCTACCACGCCTCCTTTTGGATGTTACACACGTCGTGACAAAGTTAATATACCCCTTACGCAGTACGCGTGGGGGTATAAAAATTAACTACAAGCCACAGATTGGCCACACAGCTGATTTTGACAATATCGGTAGTACGAAGAAAAAAACGCAATCAACGCTGAATTTGCCTTATTATTATACCGTGATATTAACATAGAAATTCAAGATTAAAAAGATTTAAACTTAGATTTGAGCAAAAATTCTCAGAGAATATAGAATATAAAAAATAATTTAAAATGAATTATTTTAAATAAAAAAATAGGTTTTACGTGTCCTACAGTTAATTCAAGATTTGTAGACACAAATTATTATTTCAAGGGATGTTATGTAATTTAATTCATGGTATCTGAAATTCATGGTGAAATTGCATCATCGGCATCGCCGAGAACGGAGAAAGAGAACTTCGAATTTTGATCTTTATTTTCAATTTTACGTTCTACATGAACATTTCAAACAGAGTTTCAGTAAACTGCCGATAAAAATGAGATAAGTTACGAAAATTGCTTTAATTGTGTTTAAAATTGAAACTCTGTTTACGAAACCTGAGTTAAGGAAATTAAACTTTTAAGATGAGTTGACGGGCCTGAGGTATATTCTGTCTATATAAAAAATAAAATAGGACGGGATATCTTGGGCTTTCTTTTGAAAAATTGTTTTCAAAATTTTAACGAGTTTAAGAAAAAATTCATAGGAACAAGTCTTCAAAGATTTAAAAAATAACAAAATTTACCTGGAATTATATTCAATTTCTGTTTTCTTCTGTGCTCATTTTTTGCATCAGTTCGAGGTCGATCACGAATCATCGGAATGCTAATAGAGCTCGTGTCGAAATATTCAGATAAATCAATAGTAGTTCCAGTAGGAACTATTCTACGTGATGCCATCAATTTTCTAGTTCTCAAAGGATGCATGATAATCATTTCAGGAGGATGTATGAAATGTTTGCGCGGAAAAACAGCTGTCCAATTAAAGCGATTTTTAGGTAGCACCGGCATACGCTTGAATGTGTTGGTGTTGGTGTTGTTCGAAGGCGGTGATTGCGTCATTTGTGATACCATACACATATTCTGATTGGGTACAGAACCACAAATAGGTAAAGATGCTACCACTTGCGAACACTGATTCTGATTAAGAACAGCTATTACCTTGTGCTGTTGCGTTGGAACTGGACCCTGTAAATATATATTCTAATATCAGCAAAAGAAAATATATTTTACTCACCGTTTGAGATCCACTTTCAAGTCCAAATAACGACTTTCGCTTTATGCCACAGTTTTGAGTTCGAGTTCCATCCTCGTAACGCTGCGGTACATAGTGTTGTGCTTGCAACACGTGAGATGTATGTGCAGACATTGGAGCAAAGTTTTCGCTATCAGACTGATTTCGTTTTGTGTTCCTATCAGCTACAAATCGAGCTTCAATGGTGACTTCTTGCTGAACTGGAGATAGGGTACGATGTCCAATTTGACGCTCCTCCACAGTAATTGGTGTTATAGTGGTCGAAGCTGGAAGAGATCCGATTGTACTAAGAAAAGCATCAGAAAAGTTATGTGATGATGGTAACGAGTGTGGAACAGATGTAATTGGTGTTGACATCAATGACAACTGTTGATGGTCAAAGTTCTGAAATAACTGGTTAAATGATGAAGCATAGTCGACACCAAGGAACGAACAGTCCGGATTGGGATAGTCTCCAGTATTTTCTGGAAGCAGCAGTTGACCATCACTTCCACTACTTATATTAAAAAAGCCACTATCATTGGCCATATTATCTTGATTGTTCGAAGTGGTTGACACTCCAATATAAGATGGCGGCTCTGTCATTTGCCAATTACAGTTGAGAGCACTCAATGTATTCGGATTTGCTTGCTGAACTTGTTGAGAACCGACCGCCATTGTATTTGTTCCATTAAATGTTTTATTAAATTCACAAATATCACCAAGTATATCGTTGATTGGATTTAGAAAAGAATTTCCATCTTGACAGCCTCTGTGAAGAACCGTTTTAAGTACAGCATTGTATGACTACCTTCCTGATACTAACCCAATGGGCTCCATTGTACCAAGTATGCTCTCATGTGCCTCCATCAGCACTTGCTCGACATCACTGCTGGTAAAATCGCTTCTATTAATAAAGTTGCTTTCGCAATTGAATTCGAGCTGTTCCAAGGAGTCGCCTTCATTGCGACTAATTAAATTGATATAAATTAAAATTATAACTCAGTTTGAAGAAAACCTTACCCATGAATCTGGTAATTAAAGTTTTCCATGTTAAGAAATCGGAAAAAATAAATAAAAATTATTATGAAATTAAAAGAAACAAATTTCTTTCAGCGCGGAAAGTTTTCTTTAAATATAACAATTAACGGTTTCAAGCATTTTTTCTTAACATGGCGTCTCTAAATCCAGGGTTGATTTCGTACACTGGTTGAGTCAGTGTTGGTAGGCCAGCTTTTTTCTATGTACATAACAAACCCCGCGCATATTAAATAGTTTCAGAAAAAACTCGGTTTTATCATTACTAGTATCGCCAGGGGTCGCCCAATTTTTTGTATATCTATTAACAATTATAAATCATATCCAGTACACTCCTTCTCCGCACTCTGATTATATATAAAAAATTATCAAAATCATTGAATTAGGTAATAAACTGTTAACATAATACTATGTTGACACTGAGATCGGCACGATAACGATTTCCGGGGCGCCGCGATTTGAAGATATTTTCTGGTAGAGAACAACAAAAAATATGATTCGCTGAACAAAAAATCGGCATAATTGAAGAATAATGGAAATGCATAATTTGTGTTTTTTACATGTAATTACATGGATTTGGGGCTCCTAAGTTCGATTCTGAAAAAAATAAGAGTCGCTCTCAAGTGGTTTAGAAGTTATAGGGATCAAAAGTTGAAAAATTACTACACTTTTGCCTGTTTTTCGATTTTTTTTAATAAAATTTAAGCAAAATGGGTAGCAAGAGATCATACCATGACCTATTCAGTAAGGTATTAATTATAAAAAATCCATTTATTGCTAACTATCCAAAAATAAAAAATTATTATAAAAAATCGCGCGATTTTTAAGCAATATGGGTAGCAAGAGGTCATACCATGACCTATTCAGTTAGGTATTAATTATAAAAAATCCATTTAATGCTAACTATCCAAAAATGAAAATTGTTATAAAAAATCGAAAACAATTTTTCGCCTGCGGCGCTTTTTTTCGTCTCAATATACTATATGTAAGTGTACAACAAACTTGAAAAGTACTAGCATTAATTGTTAAAATATAAAACTTTATATATTGTGCACACTTGACTGTTCACCCTTTTACGAAATAACAATAAATAACACACTTCTATGAAAAAATTTATTTTTCTAGTCTCAAAGACAAACCCTTCAAAAGGACAACCAAAATTAGCACACCTCAAATTCTTTGAGTACAAAAACAGTTTTATCATCCAAAATAATGCATAGATTTTTATGATTGATAGCTCATTAAAAAGGTTTTAGCATAACCTTTCCTTTGATATCCATTACGTTTACTTATGTTCGAAAACAACAACAAAAAACACAGGTTTTTAAGCCCATTTTCATAAACGTTGACCCCTATAACTTCTAAACCACTTGAGAGCGACGTTTAATTTTTCACCATTCAATTTGTTAGCTGAAAACACGCATTTAAAAAAAAAAAAAGAAAAAAGACCATTTCCACTATTCTTCAATTGTTCCAAAAATCGATTACTCTATTAGTAATCGAGTTATCGATTTTAAAAAAAATTTTTTGTTAAAAGATCTGTTCAAAAAAACATCTATATCTTTGCCGTTACTCAATGGATCTTTAAGATTGATATGTCATTTGAAAGGTCGTTAAATGACCTTTCAAATATAATTGTAATAAATATCATTGCTACAATATTTTTAATTTTATAAGCGAATTTATTCCAAAGTTGAATTTTTTAATAAAAAGAACCGTTATTTTCTAAAAAATTTACGTTATTTAGTTACTAAAAATATATTTTTTTTGAAAAGCTTACAGTTAGGCCTTTTGTTTGACATATAAAAATATACATTTTTTTTTATTTCACACTATAATACATAAGATTTAAACTTTCCAAGTGTTTTCTTTGTTAAAAAATCTGTTCACAAAATTTTCTATATCTTTGCCAATATCCAATGATTCTTAAAGATTGACATGCTTTTTGAAAGGTTATTAAATGCCTTTTCAACTATATATAATACAAATATAATTTCAAAAATGTTTTGAAATTAATAAGCGAATATATATCAGATTTGAATTTTTTAACTAAAAGAACCGTTTTTTTTCTACAAAACTTTTGTTTTTAAGGTTCTAAAAACATATATTTTTTGAAAAGCTGAAAGTTTTACCTTTTTTTCGATAGATCGACGTTAAATTACAAATTTTTTTCACTGACTCGAAAATCCCGTTAATTCGTAAAATATTGTAGCTACAATGTTGCCTTAAAAACAATTGTTTATTGTAATAGCGATATTCGTAAATATGGAGTAAGAAAGCAAAACATCTAAGATACAAGGATTTGCCCTTGTACGGATGGAAGGTACAATTTCCGTACAAGGGCAAATCATTGTATCATGAAAAAACACAACAAAAAGTCAAATAAATTATAAATATTATATACCAAATGAGAGATAAATTTTCAAGCTTTAATATTTTACCCTTTATAATTCATAGTAATAACGGTAGTTTTTGAGAAAATAACGGTTTTATGTAAGAAAATATTTTTTATTGCATAAAAATACCTATAAAATACAAAGTACTCAACAGATTTCATTACCTTTCGAATCCATCGTCAAATCGCGGCGCCCCAGAAATCGTAATCTCCCCCTGAGATCAAATTAGGTTATTTTGAGCATTTGTGTAATTTCGACTGAAATTATCTTATACTATGTTCACACTGAGATCAAATTAGGTAATTTCGTGAGATAATTTCGAAATTGTGCAAAAGTGTTCACACTAGGCTTGGATAATTTCGTTTGACGTTTGATTTATTTTTTGTCAATTTTTTACTGGCCACATTCAGCACTCTCAACAGTTGCCAACTTAAATGTTCAATTAAAATAGAGAATTCTTACTCAAAGTAAGTTTGCAAAATTATTTCGCATAAAGCCGTACATGTTATCAATTGTGCAACTTTAATTCATTGAAAACATCGCTCACCTAAGTTTCACTGAATGGGTTGTTAACCGAAGGGTCAAAACAGCTAAGTATCTGAATGTGGCCATTATCATGTGTCATGTATAATTTTGACGGCTCTGCTGGAATGGATAGCAAGATTGTTAATACGATAAAAAAAGGGTGTGTTTAATTCACAATATATTCAGATTTCAGGGTTGCAGTGCATTTTTACCTAATTTCGTGAGTAATTTAAACGAAATTACCTTGTTTGAGGTAATTTCCAAATCAACAAATTGTATGGGAAATTACCATAGTTTTTAGATAATTTCAGTCGAAATTACATAAAAGCTCGAAATTACCTAATTTGATCTCAGTGTGAACATAGTATTAAAACTATGGTAATTTCCCATACAATTTGTTGATTTGGAAATTACCTCAAACAAAGTAATTTCGTTTAAATTACTCACAAAATTAGGCACAAATGCACTTGCAACCCTGAAATCTGAATATAGTGTGGATTAAACACAGCCTTTTTGTGACGTATTAACAATCTTGTTATCCATTTCATCTGAGCCGTCAAAATTATACATGACACATGATAATGTCCACATTCAGATACTAAGCTGTTTTGACTCTTCGGTTAGCAACTAGTGTCCGACCGAATATTCGGTTTCGGTTTCGGCCAGTTTCGGCCCTTTAAGTCAGTTTCGGCTATTCGGCATCAATATGGCCGAAACCAAAACCGAAACCGAATAACTCTAAACACTAAAAAGTTCCTTAAAGTGGTATTAAAAATTATCTCTTTATTTATTATTTTAAAGTTGAACTTTAATATTCAAAGAATATTTATCGTATGTATACGTTATTATTATCTGTTTGAATTGTTTTGTTTTTGAAAGCTTTTAATAAAATTAAAAAAAAATAATATGTTTTTAAAAACAAATTTGTATGTAGACTTTCAGTTTCGGTTTCGGATTCGGTTTCGGCCGAATATTACAAAAATAGCCGAAATTCGGTTTCGGTTTCGGTTTCGGCCAAAATTTTGGTTTCGGTCGGACACTATTAGCAACCCATTCAGTTAGCAACCCATTCAGTAGCGGCATTCCCAAAAAATTAACGTTACGATTTCGTTATCGTTTACTAACAACGTTTGTAGTTTGCAATAACGAATGTTGTATTCTCAAAACAGTACTTATGCCTATATGACACTGGCTAGTTTTAATATTTTTCAGCGCTTAAATTGTAAGTTCAGAACAGTACGACAAATGCTCACTATAATTTTCCGTTGATATGACTGCCTATGCTACATGTGCAATCAAGCGAATCAAGCGCTAAAAAATACAGAAATTTTCTACTTTTTCAGCTTCTACCAGCTTGAAATCACGAAAAAGTCATTGTGAATACCTTGTTACAGCAGAAGGAAGAACAAGAGAAATATTTTGTAAAGCAGACATTCTGCATTTTTGCCGTGGTACCTTTAAATGCTGTTTTTGCATTTCAGTTGATTGCCTATAAATGTTTTGAATTGAAATAAAAAACATTTGCGCGTCACGAGCTTGTAATACTTTTTAAATAATTCGGACAAGTTGTAAATTTTTGACACAAAATAAATTATATTTTTGTCGCAACAGCTGTTGAATTTTCCACACAATTTTCTACAGACATCCCATTCACACAAGTCATTGCTGTCTCTTTTATCCCCTGCTTGCTTTAAGATCTGAAAACAAGCCAGTGTCATAACACTATTACTACTACAAAAACAATGACACTGAACGTAATAATAAGAAACATGACTATATGTCAAATGAAAAGCGCCATTCCCAGTGTGAACACCTGTTTCTGAAAAGCTGCTTTTCGGCCGTGGTGTGAACATAGTATTAGTAAGCTGCTTTTCAGCTGAAAAGCAGCTTTTCGGCCTTAGTGTGAACATAGTATTACTCGACATTGTGTACGGAAACACCCGTTGACGGGTTACGGCCGACTTCATCAGCTCTCGCTAGGGGTCTCTGCTTCGCGCGCGCTGTCACCAATCTCTTTCACTAAGAGCGGTAAGGGCTTCCTCGGCCTGGTCAATCCATCGGAGGCATGGTTTTCCTCTTCGTCGTCGACCCTCGGCTTTCGCCTCAAACACTTCTTTCGCTGGAGCTTCTTCATCCATACGAAAGACATGACCCAGCCAACGTAGTCGCTGAATTTTTATATGCTGGACTATGTTAATGTCGTCGTAGGGCTCGTACAGTTCGTGGGTCATTCGAATGCGATAGTCGTTGCCAACTCGAACAGGACAAAGATTTTGCGAAGAACTTTCCTCTCGAACACCCCAAGAGCGGCTGCATCTGTTTGCGATACCACCCATGCCTAAGCGCCATAGAGAAGCACAAGTATGATGAGCGTCTTGTAGAGTGTTAGTTTTGTCGATCGAGGGAGGGCTCTGGAACCTAATTGCTTACTTAGCCCGTAGTAGCACCTATTAGCAATTGTTATTCTTCGCTTTATCTCCAGGCTGACATCGTTGTTGCTGTTTACAGCGGTGCCAAGGTATGTAAACTTCTTGACAATTTCAAAGTTATATTTGCCTGCTATAACATGGGAGCCTAGACGCCGTACTTCCCTATTTGCAGACAGCATATACTTTGTTTTGCCCTCGTTCACCGTCAAACCCACTTTGGATGATTCCTTTTCGATAGCGGCGAAAGCAGCGGTTACTTCTCTCTTGGTTCTGCCGATAATATCGATATCATCAGCATACGCAAGGAGCTGGACACCTTTGTAGAAAATGGTACCATTTCGATGTACACCTGCCTTTCGTAGGATCCCCTCCATGATGATATTGAAGAGATCGCATGATAGCGGGTCGCCTTGTCTGAAACCTCGTTCGGTATTAAAGGTTTCGGAGAGGTCATTTCCTACCTTGACGGAGCTGCATGTATTGCTCAACGTCATCTTGCAGAGCCTTATCAACTTTGCAAGTATACAGAACTCAGACATTGTTGCGTACAGGCAATCCCGAATCGGGCTATCGAACGCAGCTTTGTAATCAACAAAGAGATGATGGGTGTCGATTTGGTTTTCGTGGGTTTTCTCCAGGATTTGGCGTAGTGTAAAAATCTGGTCTATGGTGGACTTGCCAGGACGAAAGCCACACTGATAAGGTAAAATCAGTGTTTTGGTATGCGGCTTCAATCTTTCACACAATACGCTCGAAAGAACCTTGTATGCGATGGAAATAAGACTGATACCTCGGTAGTTGGCGCAGATTGTCGGGTCTCCTTTCTTAAGTATAGGACAAAGCACACTGAGATTCCAATCGTTGGGCATGCTTTCCGCTAGCCATATTTTGCTGATGAGTTGATGCATGTACCTTATCAATTCACCGCCGCCGGTTTTAAACAAGGGCTGCGTTACTTAAACGCCGAAATTGGCGTTTAAAGGCTGCGTAAATGCCACGTAAATTTTGATTTGGTTGCACAGGATAAGCATGTCTATCATAACTTCATCCTGTGGAACTAAGAAAAGTTTACAAAAAAGGTTCAATCTTATGAAACTATGGGAAAAGGAGCTTCGGAAAAAATACCGTTTTTCCAAAGCTAACATGGAAAGCTAATCAATGTTATCCTCCCGGAATTCAGTAACCACAAAAAATGGTCACATTCTAGTGGAGCTGCAAGTCATGATCGCTATGCGCTATTGGAGCAGCTGCTGTTATAGCAGTAACAAATTATCAAAAAAAAATATAAGATATTCAAAATTTTCAAGATCTATGTGCAAGAGACATCCCTGAAAGCAATTGCTTCTGACTCGTTACTATACATTCTTCTCGCTTTTCGTTATAAGTAACGAGCTGTCAAAAAACGCAATTTACGCAAGAAAAGTTGAAATATTTTCAACTTTCTTGCGTAACTAGCGTTTTGTCAGCGTAACGTTCACAAGCATAGAACTCTCTCCCATAAGCTTTTACATACTTCTACTTTATAACGCCAGCGAGTAAACGGATGAAAAACGCAAATGCATCGAATGAACTTCCAGCTTAAAGCAGACATTCTGCATTGTTGCCGTTGTACCTTTTAATGCTGTTTTTGCATTTCAATTGGTTGCCTATAAATGTTTCGGACAATTGGTAAATTTTTGACACAAAATAAATTATAATTTTGCCGCAACAGCTGTTGAATTTTCCACACAAAATTCTACAGATATCCCATTCATACAAGTCATTGCTGTCTCTTTTATCCCCTGCTTGCTTAAAGATCTGAAAACAAGCCAGTATCGTAACACTATTAACTATCGAAAATCGAAAATGAAATTTTTGCCAACAAGCCAACAGATTCGACGGGGAGATTACGATTTCCGGGGCGCCACGATTTGACGATGGATTCGAAGAGTACTCTTAATAATAATAAGAATAGCCAAAGGAAATGTTCTGTTATCGATTTGTTTTCGAGTTATCGATTTTTTTAAATTTTTTTTTTTGCTATAAGGTCTATGAAGAAAACCGGCTATAGTATTCCTAATATATAACCGATATTAATGATTAATTTAAAAGGTTATATATAAGGCTTTTAGAAAAATTTTAAATTAATGAAATCTGTTGAGTACTTTGCATTTTATAGGTATTTTTATGAAATAAAAAAATATTTTCTTACATAAAACCGTTATTTTCTCAAAAATTATCGTTATTACTATGAATTATAAAGAGTAAATTATTAAAGCTTGAAAATTTATCTTTCATTTGGGATATAATATATATAATTTATTTGACTTTTTGTCGTGTTTTTTATGATACAATGATTTGCCCTTGTACGGAAAATTTGCTTATTTCACTCATATTTACCTTAGATGTTTTGCTTTCTTACTCCATATTTACGAATATCGCCATTTTAATAAACAATTGTTTTTAAGGCAACATTGTAGCTACAATAGGTTTGTTCAGTAACAAAAAATTGTTACAAATTGTTACCAATTATTGCAAGTTCTTACTAGTAAAGCGTTCACGTACTCGAAAAACTTGCAACGAGAGAGGAAAACGATAGCATAAAAAAATGATAGAGAAAAAAGTAGTTGCAAGTTTTTGCTAGCAAAATTTTTTTTTGCAACTACTGAAAAAAAATGTTTGTCAAAAAAAAAAACAAGCTGTCAAAAATTTTTCTGTGGATGTAATGTTAAAATGGATGGAAAAAGAAACATTTATGATGCTGAGGGAAATGTAAGTATAAATGTTAATGCTTGTAGGACACAAGAAATGATTTAAACAATTTATAACCTTAAATTACAGCAGCAGTTTTTGGCGGTTGTAATAAACTGTCAATTCGTTTGATCAGCTGTTGTTAACTTGCAAGTTTCTACTAGTTTTCTGTTCACGTACTTTTTCTGCTATTTTTCTCTTTGTACATATTTTTTCCTCAATTCTTCTTTTACTCTCTCCCTGCAAGTTTTAACAAGTAAAGTATGTGAACAGACCTAATATTTATATGAATTAACCTAATTAATAAAAATTTGTAATTTTTAGTCGATCAGTTAAAAAAAAAATATACATATTTTTATTTATCGAAAAAAAGGTTAAACTTTCAGCCTTTCAAAAAATATATATTTTTAGTATCTTAAAAACGAAAATTTTGTAGAAAAAAAAACGGTTCTTTTAATTAAAAAATTCAAATCTGATATATAGTCGCTTATAAATTTAAAAACATTTTTGAAATTATATTTGTATTATATATCGTTGAAAAGGCTTTTAATTACGTTTCGAATAGCATGTCAATCTTTAAGATCCATTGGATATTGAAACTTGTGAACAGATTTTTTAACAAAGAAAACACTTGGAAAATTTAAATTTTATGTAATATAGTGTGAAATTAAATAAAAAAATGTAAATTTTTATGTGTCAAACAAAAGGTCTATCTATAAGGTTTTTAAAAAAAAATATATTTTTAGTAACTAAATAACGTACATTTTTTAGAAAATAACGGTTCTTTTTATTAAAAAATTCAACTTTGGAATAAATTCGCTTATAAAATTAAAAATATTGTAGCAATGATATTTATAATAAATATATTTGAAAGGTCATTTATTGACCTTTGAAATGACATAACAATCTTAAAGATCCATTGAGTAACGGCAAAGATATAGTGGTTTTATCAATAGTGGTTTTATATATCGTTGAAAAGGCTTTTAATTACGTTTCGAATAGCATGTCAATCTTTAAGATCCATTGGATATTGAAACTTGTGAACAGATTTTTTAACAAAGAAAACACTTGGAAAATTTAAATTTTATGTAATATAGTGTGAAATTAAATAAAAAAATGTAAATTTTTATGTGTCAAACAAAAGGTCTTTCTATAAGGTTTTTAAAAAAAATATATTTTTAGTAACTAAATAATATACATTTTTTAGAAAATAACGGTTCTTTTTATTAAAAAATTCAACTTTGGAATAAATTCGCTTATAAAATTAAAAATATTGTAGCAATGATATTTATAATAAATATATTTGAAAGGTCATTTATTGACCTTTGAAATGACATATCAATCTTAAAGATCCATTGAGTAACGGCAAAGATATAGTTGTTTTTTCAAACAGATCTTTTAACAAAATTTTTTTTTAAAATCGATAACTCGATAACTAATAGAGTAATCGATTTTTTGTTCGGCGAATCATGTTTTTTTGTTGTTTTCTACCAGAAAACATCTTCAAATCGCGGCGCCCCGGAAATCGTAATCGTGCCGAATCGACGAACTGACGTACTAGGTTCTTAACACGCGAACTTTCTCGAACATAGCCGTGGTTCGACAAACCAGTTCGCTAATTTGTAAGCTGCTTAATATTTCTCTATTGGGGTTGTTGTATTATTGTGAACTGGTAAGTAGAAGAAGAAGAAAAAGAAGCCTTTGCACATGTTTTTATTTTGAATCTAAAGTTGACAGAAATGGATGGAGTGTTTGGAACTATAAAAAGCATTCTCGGCTCTGAAAATGATTATATCGAGACTTATCTTAGTGAACTTGAAGAAAACTATAGATTTAATGTAAAGGTAAATTGAGGAAATATCAATGATCACGTATTCCATACCATTGATTTATATTGTTTTAGGGTTCTGAAGGGATTGTGCAGCACATCAGCTCCGCTTTAAGTAAGCCGCAAACATGCCGAGAGGGCCTTGTTCTCCTTAATTGCTATATGAAGCAAGCTTCATTGGACGTACTAGAGCAAAAAGCTACTCTTTGGACTTCCTTAATTTTGAGGGCATTAAATTCAAAGGAGAATGAAATTGTTGCTGATATCGCTTATTCGGCTTTGTGTGCGTATATCAAAACAGAATATATGTTTAAGAATGTTAATATTCACCCTATGTCATGCATTAACGGCTTCCCCACCACCTCTTGAATACAGTGCTATATAAGTTGTATATTTTGGTTAATTAATTAATGCTAGAGTAAGTTCGGGTATTGTGATATAGACATGTAATGTGATATAGTGCCATATCTCCCTCCTATCCCTTGTTTTTTCGGTGTCTCCGCATTTTTTAAATGCTTTGTAAATAGATAGAAAAAATGTATGGCACAATTTTACTTTAGCTACCATGCCCGGATTTTTTTTTTTTATTTTTATTAAACGTATATGGACCTCCTAAGCCCAATGGTGAAAGAAAAAAAATTGTCGGTCTCGATTGGTTTAGGAGATAAAATTCGCAAATGTTTACGTGTGTGGAAGCTAATGTAAGCTTTTACATTGGCTGCGTTTCTAAGACAGAAGTAGCGGAAAGTGATACATACAACATGTTGTGTGTCTTCTGAACGGTTATTTTCATTTTCTGAAAACACTTCCAAAAATTGACTTATTTGAGCGCGAAAATTTTAATAACTATTGGATATATGAATTTGGACGAGATAATTAATATTTTCATTAAAGAATTATCACTTTTAATTGTGTCAAACTATGTGAATATGTCAAATTGAAAATTACAACATGTTGAGTAAATGTAGCGGAAAAATAAAGCGCTCCCAAAATTCACAACATGTTGTGAGTAGCGGAAACTGATTATTGCCGTTCAGAAGACATTTTACTCAACAGTTGTGCAACTGTTGCGAAAACTTTTGTGTTAGAAACGCACCCATTATGATTTCTTAACCTAAATGTGGATTTTTAGGGCTAATTAAAGGAAACAATGCGATATCGTGAAAACACAAAAACTTGAACCTTCATAATACGAAATTGAGTTATAAGAAAATTGGTATATTTTAAGGAGAATAGATAAATTGTTATTAAAAATCGCCGCGATTTGGCAATGTAACGGTCTGTTTTATTTTTTTATTTCTTAATTTTCTTTTATCTTTTTACAAGACAAATTAAACTGACTTTTCCACATTGCAGCAAAATCAGTTTTAGTATGAGAACATAATTTATTCCATTGACAAGTAATTAGAAAAGATTTGTTAACATTAAAGTTTTCAATTTGTTTATGCATAATTTCTGAATATTTCGAAAAGATTTTATTATTTTGAACTGCTTACACATAATTTTAACAAAAAACTGTATAAGTAAAATTTCATAAAATGGAAAAAGCCAAGAGATGCACGCCAGGTACCCGCAAGGCAATTATTGAATTTAACAGGTGGACGATTTGAATACGAATCAATTCAAATGCTTAAAAACGATGGTTTTCAATGCTATTGCTCATCTTCGAAAATATAAAACCACGAAAAATGTACCACTGCAAAAAATACCGCGCAAAACTTCAGTACATATTGATTAAAAGATTGTCCGACTATCAAAACCAGATCCAAGGAAGAGCACAGCTGTCATCCAGCGGGAAATAGTGGATGAAATTGGCGACATTGTATCAAAAAGAACCGCTGCACGACTAAAGAAAACACCGTATTGAATTCGCCAAAGATTATGTATCTTGTCCGCTAAACCAGTGCAAATACTTGTTGTGTGGAGTGTTAAAACAAAGATCAATCGCATTGATACTGATGGTAAAAAGAGTGCCCGATCTTTGTTTGGGGGAAATTTTTTTGGAATGGCATTTGTCTAATTCACTGAGTTTCTGGCACAATGAACAACGAAGGATACGTTTATATTTTAAGAATTGTTATGCTGCTTTGTGATGGAGACAATATCCCAGTGATTTGGTCTTTCCAGCAGGAAAATGATCCCAAGCATACGGCAAAACTGACCAACAAATTTTTTGATTAAATTGCTAAAGCTCGTCTTGACTGGCCATCGTCAAGACCTGATGTAAATCCCATCGAGCATTAATTGAACGATTTGAAAAATGCTGTAAGCACTCTTAACATAACAAATTTGGATGATTTTTTAGCAAGAGTCAAGGAAGCATGGTGCGCTATTTGGTAAAACGATGCCAATACCTTATCCTTAATGCAAAGAGGATGTGTTGTAGTTTTAAAGCAAAAAGTTTTTCCAACAAAATATTAGGCTCACTTAAGCACCTTCACTTAAGCATCACTTTCGTTAAGTTTTCACATATTTTACTACTTGTTTTTACATAAATTGAATGTATTTTGCAAGCAAATACTTATGGTTTTAGAATAAAAATTACTTTTAAACCAACTTTAAATCATTAAAAACTTTTCAATTGGTTTTTTGTTTTTAAGATATATTCGTGTGGCTGCAGAAATAAGCAAGTCAATATGAAAAAAAGTTGAAGAAATCGGAAGATGTCTTATAATTAAAATATCGTTTCTAATTAGTTATCAACGGCCGTATGTATATCACTTTACCCATCCCGTTCCCAAAACGAAGTTATTATATCCACTTATTTTACTATTTTTATACCCCCATAATGAAGTTATGTAAGGAGCATATTACATAAAGTACATAAGGAGGCGTGGTAGGTATAAAAAAGTATATATATTCTTGATCAGCATCACCACCTGAGTTGATTTAGCTATGTCCGTCCGTCTGTCTGTCTGTGGACATGATTACATTCGTAATTTTCAAGCTATCGACATTAAATTCAAGTTTTGAGCTTATTTATAAACAGAGATCAAGTTCGAAAATGAAAACCACGCCTACCTCCCATACAGCCACAATAATGAAAACTCTAGAAAGAGGCTAATATTTAACTTATAAAACTTAAATGCAGTATTTATGTATTCTCTGTTAAAACTGAGATGTATAAGAAAAATAGGCGTCATGCGTCCACAAAAACTTCCACCTCCCATACAACCCAAAAATTGATAACTATACAAATATGCTTCTGTCGAAGCTACAAAAATTAAATTAGGTATTATTTATTCATTTTATATCAAAACTAACGCGTATTAGAAAAGAGGGTGTCGTCCACCCACGATCTCGCCCACCTTCCATAAAACCCCAATATTTAAAATTCTATAAATAAGCTTCTCTTATAAAAAAATAAGATACAGAAAAAAAATTTGATACGTTTGTATTTTATATCAAAACTAAATTGTGGAAGAAAAGTGGGCGTCATCTGCCTACGAACACACCCACCACCCATACAACCTACTATAATGAAAACTCTATAATATGCTTCTCTTTAAGCAAGTACAAAATTTGATACGTTTTTATTATACCCTAAACCTGAAAGGTCAGGGCAATTAACTTTGTGCAAACGTTTGTAACGCATATAACGAAGCGAGTCCGGTATGGAAAAGTATACATATTCTTAATCAGGGTCACCTCGTGAGTCGAGCTATCCATGTCCGCCTGTGTATTGTCCGTATACACAGGATAAAAAGAATGAGTTGAGATATTTCAATGAAACTCGGTAAACATAGTCACATGGACCCAAGGATCTATACTATTGCAATATTTTTGGAATCCGCCCACGGACACGCCTACCTTTTATACAACGCAAAAATAAAAAACTGCATAAATGAGCTCATATTTAGCCTACAACAATAAAATTAGGAATGTATGTATTATCAAAACCAAAATGTCTCTGGAAAATGGATATTACCCGCCCACGGACACGCCCACCTCCCATACAACCAAAAATTTAAAACTAAATAAATAAGCTCATGTTTAACGTACAGAGAAAAAATTTGGTACGCATGTATTTTATATCAAAACAAAGATGATTTTGAAAATGGGTGTCATCCGCACACGGACACGCCCACCTACCATACTATCCAAAAAATTGAAAACTCAAGAAATAAGCTTATGTTTAATCTACAGAGATAAAATTTGGAACTCATGTTTTTTATAACAAACCAAAGATAAACAAAGAAAAAGTTTTTTATAACAAAGGGCTAGACCGACTTTAGACTTTTAAAATAAGCATTTATTTTGATATTATTTATTAAAGTGTCTTTAGTTTAAATTGTGTTTAAAGTTTGTATTATTATAAGTTAAAAATTCAATATTATTACGAAATTGCTTTTTGTTATTTTAATTTAAACGAAAACTTATTCAAAGAGTTAATAAAAACGCAGCTTCTCGTTAAACGTGTTCCAACCGACTGACTACTGTTGTCCTCGTTGTTGGTCATTTTCTTGAAGTTGGGGTTGCCACCTTCTTTTACTTACTTTACTTGTTGTTTTATATTTTTAATAGAAGTAAAATTTCAGTTTTAAATTCGCAACTGGGTAGCTTCACGTGAATAGAGTGAAAAAAGTGTTGTTTCGTGAATAATAAAAAATGAATGCATGAATGCAAAATGAATAACGATTCTTTCTGAATTGCATTCTTTAATAAGGGAATTAATTTGAATTAAAAAATGAATGCATTATTCTGAAAAAAGAAAAATTAATCGAAATGAATATTAAATCAATTTTTTAAAATTTGATGTGAATTTAAAATTTTATTCATGGATCAATTTTGTATTCATTGACTGCATTCTCGTGTCGTTATTCAGTTGTACTTAGAATTCTGAATATGAATGCAGATTTAACAGCTCTGGTCCAAACACATCTTTTTACGAGAGCTCCAATACCATCAAGAATGCCTTTTAAGGTATACAATTCGAGTCTGGATGCTCAAATACTTTTTTAGATTGATACTGACGCATTTTTTCAGTATTTCTTCCTTTTTTGGCTCTATACTTGTAGCTTTTTCAATTTAGCTCGGTAATTTCTCATTCGTTGTCAATTATTCACTTTATATTCTTCCCATATTATTTCATTTTGCTTTATTTTCTAACGAAAACGTTTCATACGTTCTATTCCACCCATTTATTATATAAAATAGATGGCCTGCAGCTTTAATATCACGCATATTTTCAATAGGGTATTCTACTACATAAATAATTAAAACAAACGGTCAGAAAAACCTTTATTTTCGTTAAAAGATGAAAGTATTTAAAAATGTGGGACTGTTTTCCCGATTACAGCGATGGCAAGCAATGTGTTAATGCGTATAAATATTTTCCAAAGTTTGGTAACTAGATCTATTCTATCTACCGAAATAAATCCCAAAAATCAATCTATTTTCCAGTTTGTAAATTACACTGCTTTATGTTTTCAATTGCATATCAAATAAAGGCTAGCACAAGTGCATGTTTCAATTCAAAGAGCTCATCGAACCAAAAAGCAATTCATGCCAAGCTATGCGATCAAACCAATTCATGAATGCCATTGCAACGAAAACGCCCACTCAAGTCAATTCATTGCAACCGATTTCTCCATAAATTTATGTTTCCCCGTTCCTGTTAAAAACAGCTGATGGCGAATTGGAATCAAAATAAAGTTTATGAAATTCGTCCAAGTTTATTTTATTAATGATTTAAACAAATTTGATGTAGACCAAGAAAAAAATACATATGAGACGCTGTGCGTTGTGCATAAATAGGTATAATTATAAAACATTTCAATAAACGGACTGCTGCTTCTTCGATATATCGTGCGTCCTACCTAACCTCATTACCATGACCATTTCTATTGTGGTGGCTAACATCAGTTGCGGCATTATGCATTATATGGTGTGCATTCCGTATGCTCTTATAGAAGACAGGATGGGAATGCAAAAAAGTTTGCATGCTGGATAAAGCTTCATGTCTGTGAAACCTTCCAGCGCACGTTTTAGATCCAACTGATGCCCCCTATAATGCGAAAGCATTGTGTTAATTCGGAAGAAGGGTGATAGTTTAGTGGGAGGGTGGGAAAGTAGAGTAGTGTCGCTGAATATTAGTTTCAACGGGGGACATGACATTGGCCGTTTTTTGAAATTGACTTTTTTGATAATTTTGTATTTTAGTAAATATTCTTAAGATTCTAAGAAACAAAAAAATTCCTACGGGTTCAAAAGTTACAGCCGGAGTAGTGAGAGCGCATTTTTCTTTTTCAACCTTTTTTTTTCTTTGTTCACAAACTTTGAACGCGTTTCAAAGTCAAATTTTTTTCGAAAAAATATATGCCCCCCTTTTTATACCCCCACGCGTACTGCGTAAGGGGTATATTAATTTTGTCACGACGTGTGTAACGCCCATAAGGAGGCGTGGTTCTTGCTCAGCATCACCACCTGAGTTGATTTAGCCATGTGCGTCTGTATGCCTGTCTGTCCGTCTGCCCGTCTGTCTGTCTGTCTGTGGACACGATTACAGCCGTAATTCGATATTTAAGCTTTTTTACAACCCCAATGATAAAATCAACATAAAGAAGCGAATATTTAAGCTTCAAAACATTCGGTATTTGTATAGTATATGAGAAAACTCAGGTGTGTTAGAAAAATGGTCGTCATCCACCCACTAACACGCCCACCTCCCATACAACCTTAATATTGAAACCTATGTATAGAGGCTTGTGTCGAAGCTATAAAAGTAAAATGAAATATTTATTATTTTTATATAAAAATTAAGCCTTGAGAAAAAAAGGGCGTTATCCACCCTCGAACACGCCCACCTCCCACACAACCTCAAAATTGAAAACTATATAAATAGGCTTCTGTCGAAGCTACAAAAGTTAAATTAGGTATTTATTCTTTTTATTAAGAATTTTTTATTTCTTCTTTTATTAACTTTATTAAGATGTGTTGATCATAAGAAGCTCGGTCAAAGTCCTTTCAAGGGCTGAAATGGCCAATTTGTTTTTTTTTTTAAGATGTGTTAGAAAAATAGGCGTCATCTACCGATGAACCCATAAAATTGGAAACTCTATAAATAGGCTAAAATTTAAGCTACAGAGGTATTTGTGTATATTATATTAAAATTGAGGCGTGTTAGAAAAATTGGCATCAACCACTCAAGAACACGCCCACCTCCCATACAACCCCTAATTGAAAACTTTATAAAAAGGCTTATGCTTGGTTTTCACTTAGTCATTTTTTGTTTGACATGAAATTTAAAAGTTTAAAAAATCACATAAATAACATTTTTTTTGCAATTTTTGCTTTAAACATGTGAAGAGATCAGTTTTTCCTATTTTTCGCCATTGTCCAACAGAAAAAAAATGACAACGTGTTGGCATTTTTCATGTGGCTGACAACAACTGACCATTGAAATTGACATAGTGAAAACCAGGCTTTAGCTTTACTTTGCAGGAAAACAATTTGATGTGAATGTATTTTAGACGTCATCAAAATAGTAAAATTTTTTGAAATCTCATATAAAAAGAGCTGCAATTTAAGATTTTGTACCATTGCGAAACGTCCGTGGGGGTATTTTAACTTCGGCCAAGTCGAAGATATACCTTACTAGTTTTCTCTGCCGCCAGTTTCGATAAAATCATGCTGGAGTGAAAAATATATTTTTTTTTAATTTTTTTTCTTGTAATTTGTTCATTTTTCTACAATAATAAAAATTTTGGAAAAATGTTTGTTTTTGACTGAGTTATGAATTTTAAAAAAGAGGTCTGTATTCTCTGCCGCGAATGTTATGTCCCTCTTTAAGGGGACGTGACACCTTCAAAAAAAAAATTATTTTAATGTTTTAAAATGCCTATTAAAATGCCTATAAGTTGAATAAAAAATAAAATATCATTTTGAAAAATTAAATATATATTTTTTAGAAAAAAAATTACACAAAAAATATGTCTTTTGATTTTTATACCCCCACGCGTACTGCGTAAGGGGCATATTAATTTTGTCACGACGTGTGTAACACCCATAAAGAGGCGTGGTAGGTATAGAAAAGTATATATATTTTTGATCAGCATCACCAACTGAGTTGATGTAGCCATGTCCGTCTGTCCGTCTGTCTGTCCGTCTGTCTGTTCGTCTGTCTGTCTGTCTGTCTGTCTGTCTGTGGACACGATTAAATTGAAAACTCTATTAAGAAACTAATATTAAAGTTACAAAACTGAAACTCGGTATTTGTGCATTCTATGTCAAAACTTAGGTGTGTTAGAAAAATGGTCGTCATCCACCCACTAACACGCCCACCTCCCATATAACCCCAAAATTGAAAATTTTAGAAAAAGGCTTATATATATGCTTCAGGAAAACAATTGATATTGTAAACGAGCTGGCAACGCCAATGCAGAACATGCGAGAAGTAGTTGAAAAACCGACGCCATTAACGTACGCGCGTGTGCCGTTGGTTGAAAAGTTGATCCGTGTTAAATTACAATTTAATATCTTTGTAAAACTAATAATCATTTCAATTAATATCTAATAATATAAGTAAATTAAAAATGCAGTAAAAACATAACTAGTTTGTAGTTATTTTGTTCGGTCTTTACAATATGTTTGTATTTTAGACACATAAAAATAACAAAATCTTCTAAAATCTCAAACAAAAAGCTCTCCAATTTAAGATTCTTTAACCCTTAAGAATCGGTCGTGGGGGTATTTTAACTTCGGCCAAGTCGAAGATATACCTTACTAGTTTTATTTATGTAAATATGACGCGTTGAAAATAAGAAAGGAACTTATTTTGATTGCAATCAGAAAGGCAACGTAAATAAGTGTTACATAAAAAGGGAACAGGACAAGTCGTACGATCCATCGAACTTTGTTGCAAGCGACGCAAGGTTGTAAGCAAACATCTAACGCGAGTAGGTAGTAGGAAAAGGAGTTGGGGGGAGAATGCTGCTATATATTATATGGCTACTGGAATTATTTTAAAAAAACATCAAAAAAACCATGGCGGGCGTGATTACAACTCACTGGGACATCGGATAAAAAAACAAAAAACGGGGTTTTTATCAGCATCAAAAGCGCCACAGAATGAACTAGAAGAAACAATTTTGGTTGAAAAATAACAAAATGGCGGCGTTTTTTCGAAAGATGTCAAATTTTTTTTGGACAAAATCGGCCAAAAACTCAAAAATTATAAAAAAGATTTGTCTGTCCGTAGTTCATTACATGCATCGACATGCAGTGTTAAATAACATATTCGAAATTTCAGTACGATCGGTCGAGTAGTTTCTGTTTTATCACGCCACCCATGATTTTTTTAATGATATTTTAAAACATTTCAGCAGCAATATATGTGATTAAAATCATAAAAAAAATTTTTTTTTGCGAAATTTTTTTACAAAAAATATATATTTAATTTTTAAAAATGATATCTTATTTTTTATTCAACTTATACGCATTTTAAAATATTAAAATAAAAAAATGTTTGACTAAACTTTATTATTGTAAAACCAACTAAAGTTTATTATTGTACTCAAGTTGATTCTGTGCCCGAACACTATCCGGCCTTGAGACTCGATGGCTATCGAGGGTCAATAGGTTCAATAGGTAGGACACAGAGTTTCTGGATTGGCTGAGATATAAAATTGATCCCCGTCCAAAGCGTGACATAGCGAACTAAGCCATCTGTTCCTGTTAGTTATTCGAGCCAATTTTTCAAATACTGGGTGGTGTTATTTCACTTTTGATGACAACTAGATCTCCAACTGTTAAATTCGTGAAGATAACTTTCGCTCCAAAGATTCCAAAATCTTTGAGTAATTTGCGACGTGCCTGCCAATAAAGTCGATTTTCTGGTCTTGTCTTAGGTACTTGTTCACCTAGAGTGGGTATCAATGCTTCACCAATTAGAAGATGTCCGCGAGTTAGAGGGTTAAGATCTTCAGGATCGGCACTTTGTGCACATAGTGGGCGTGAATTAAGAATTGCACCGATTTCTGGGTTTGAATTGCTTCGATGGTCAACAAACGTGTTCCCATAACACGACGCAGATGTTGTTTAACAGCCTTGACAACAGCTTTTAGTTGTCAAGTTGACTAGAAACACATTAGTTGTCAAGTCTGAAACGAATTCTAAATGAACCGCCATCCATACCATCCATACTAAAACAGGTCATAATTTGTTCGCTCACCTTCATCTTGAGTTTTTCACATGTAATGCAATCTTTGATCAACGTTCTCGTTAGTGTTCGCATGCCTATTAACCAATATCTTTTTCTTAACATGGAAATAAGCTGCTAAGAACCACAATGCAAGAGTTGAATGTGTGTAATTCTTGCCAGCAACCAAGCCAAGCGTCCCTCGGATGATCACACATACGAACATAAATTTTTCACAGAATATATATTTATAATGCATCTTTTTACACCGCAAAAGTTTCAAGAAGTAAGGAAAATTTCAGCTCCAACCCGCACACAAAGGAACTTCGATAAAAGTATGTATACACTCTCGGCAGATTGTATGTATCCGGCTCGAAGGACCAAATGCTTTGCCAATAATAACACTGGTCGAATCGGACACTTTTTCTCATTAAACGGGGACCCGGGGGGATAACCTAATTCGAGTATGCTGATTCTAATGGTGCTAAGCGTTTTTTAGGTTAGCTCTTGTTTTCGAGAATTGTAAAAATCAAAATTTTAGACCCATGAAGAAAATTCTAATTCTTGACCATTATTTAATTCCTCTGTGAATTGTAACGAAAAATTACATCCGTGTACCAGTGGCGTAGCGAGCATAACTAGCGCCCGGGGCAAAACAATTTTTTTTGCGCCCCCAATGAAATAATAAAAAAAAATATGATATATTATATATAATATTTTAATATATAGTACAAATAATTATAATACACTTATTAAATTATTACATTAATACAAATAACACTATGCGTCTAAATCAGAACAATGTTCTGTACACGACAGTTCATTATATTTTGTTATAGATTTAGGGTCTCTTAACACGAAAATCGCAAAAAAAGTTTTTAAAGTTAAGCCTAGTAGGATAAACTGGGGTACATTTGACTGTGACGTTTTTGGTATGAACGAACCGTTATTTTTCAATAATTTGTTTTATAAATTTTGCATCATTGTATTTCAGTAATCGTCACAAAGTTCGACGTTTCTTGCATTACATAAAGAAAAGTAATAGAAAAGTTTTTGTGTTTTTGCGCGCGTAACTGTTATTTTCCGGCGCTGATACGTAAGGACTTCCTGACCGAGTTATAAAAGTTGATCAAAGTACCTTTTACAAAAGGTAAAAACTATTTATGTTCTTGAAAATATAAGTGAATTTCAATAAAACTAAATATAAACTAAAAGAATTTAAAACAAATAAGCCGAGAGCATTTGGGTAGATTTGACATTTTTGATTGGGGTACTTTTGACAAATATTAGTTGTACGAGTACAGAGATTGAGTAACATCGAGATGTTACCAATTCATTTAAGAATTTTTTAATATATTTCTAAATTGGTTTTAATAAAAAAGAAGTGGTTCAAATATCAGAAATAGGACTATCATTAGCTGAAAAAATAAAAAAGTCTAAAGATAAAAGCAACTCTGGTAACAACTACAGCATTGATTCTTTTCGGTTGTTCAGTGATGCTAGTCTAATTTTTTTCCAAGTATTCAGCCGCTTCACTTTCAAATTATTTTTTTCGTAGAGCATCAACATCAGTAGAATTCCCAAACGCGTTAAAGAAACTTATGGTTATCGTTAACCGGCCCTTAACTACCTAACCTGTTCGCTCGTATCCATAACGTCTTTGCTAGAAATGTTTATTCTTAACTTTGACAGTTCGATAAAGATAACTGTTGCTAGCTTAACAACTCGCTAACTGAAATAATAAAGATTATATTTTTTTATATCAATTGAGTGAATTTTACTATATTTAATTTTGACATCAATTGTATCGAACTGATCATGTTACATTCGTTATTTTAACTCTATTCTTCTCTTAGAAACACGAATTAAGGATATATTGAATTTTTGTATGATGAAATTTTTCACATGTTCGTCAAAATATTACTCTGTTCGGCTGTGAAAAATACTCGCAACATTTTTCCAGGACAATTTAGTTGAACTGCCTATTTATTTTGAAGTGAAAAGTGGCACTTGTTTTTTTTATTTTTTATTCCAATATATTTATTTTTTTTCTAGTTTGAGAAGTAAAGCATGACTTTCTCAAATTTTTTAATTTCTTCACAACAAAATATCTGTCAGAATTTACACGCAACAAAAAAATGAATGTTGCGAGTGAAATTTCACGCAAACGGACAGAGTACTAGAATTTACGTGTTTTTTAAAGATTTTATAAGATTTATAAGATTTTTAAAGTTTTTCTCCCTTTTTTCAAATAAAGTCATATCTTTAAATATATCTTGTACACTTCTTGTTCAATATTAATAATCAAGATAAGCCAAAAAAAATTTCTAATTATCTTCATGTTTGTTCAACAAATTTTTACATTTGGATGAGTAGTTTTTGCACTATCATCATTCATAAAAAATCGAAAACTATTTTCATTTTTAGTGGAGAATATAAGCTATCGCCGAAAGAAATGCGTGCAAAAATACGGATTGTTGTATCGATTCCCCATTTTTTACAAAGCCTTTTCGATTACTTTTTCACAAATCTCGTTACGAATTTCTGCAAGTTCAGTCGCCAATAATTTTAGATCATGGAACGCTTCTGTTAACTTAATTTTGGGACCTTGTTATCTGAGTTGCCAGAAATGGACTAAAGTAATGATATTTAAATTCGGTTTAAGATAAAGATTGCAGCATTTCTGGTACCACTTGCGGCAGTATTTTCATCTGCTAATTTTTCTAATAGTTCTACGTATTCTTCCAGTCCCTCGACAATAACGCTAACTGCTTGCGCTCTGGCGCTCCATCGTGTTACAGATTCACGTTTAACAGATTTTTTAAAGCATTTTTTAACAATTTCCATCGTAATGTTGAACGTGAGAAAAAGAGACGTATGTTATCAATTTTTTCAAAACATGTTACAGCGATTGAATCTTGGTTAGCTGTAGTAACTCCTACTAAATTTAATGTGTGGTTATCCCAATTTACAAATGTTGCCTTATAATTTTTATACCCCCACGCGTACTGCGTAAGGGGTATATTAATTTTGTCACGACGTGTGTAACACCAAAAGGAGGCGTGGTAGGTATGGAAAAGTATATATATTCTTGCTCAGCATCACCACCTGAGTTGATTTAGCCATGTCCGTCTGTCTGTCCGTCTGTCCGTCTGTCCGTCTGTCCGTCTGTCCGTCTGTCGACACGATTACAGCCGCAATTTTGAAGCTATCGTAATGAAATTCGATATTTAAGCTTTTTTTAAAAAAACTAAGATCAAGTTCGAGAATGGGCTAAATCGGATGAAAACCACGCCTACCTCCCATACAACCCAAAAATTGAAAACTCTACAAAGAAGCTAATATTAAAGCAACAATACTGAAATTTGGTATATGTGTATTCTATATCAAAACTGAGATGTCTTAGAAAAATGGGCGTCATCCACCCACTAACACGCCCACCTCCCATACAACTCCAAAATTGAAAAATCTATAAAGAAGCTAATATTCAAGTTACAAGACGAAAACTCGGTATTTGTGTATTCAATGTCAAAACTGAGGTGTGTTAGAAAAATAGGCGTCATCCATTCACTAACACGCCCACCTCCCATACAACCCCAAAATATAACAATCTATAAAGAGGCTAATATTAAAGTTACAAGATGGAAACTCGGTATTTGTGTATTCAATGTTAAAACTGAGGTGTGTTAGAAAAATGGGCGTCATCCACCAACTAACACGCCCACCTCCCATACAACCCCAAAATTGAAAAATCTATAAAGAGGCCAATATTAAAGTTATAAGACGGAAACTCGATATTTGTGTATTCAATGTTAAAACTGAGGTGTGTTATAAAAATGGGCGTCATCCACCTACTAACACGCCCACCTCCCATACAACCCCAAAATTTAAAAATCTATAAATAGGATAATATTAAAGTTATAAGACGGAAACTCGATATTTGTGTATTCAATGTTAAAACTGAGGTGTGTTATAAAAATGGGCGTCATCCACCTACTAACACGCCCACCTCCCATACAACCCCAAAATTTAAAAATCTATAAAGAGGATAATATTAAAGTTATAAGACGGAAACTCGGTATTTGTGTATTCAATGTTAAAACTGAGGTGTGTTAGAAAAATAGGCGTCATCCATCCACTAACACGCCCACCTCCCATACAACCCCAAAATTTAACAATCTATAAAGAGGCTAATATTAAAGTTACAAGATGGAAACTTGGTATTTGTGTATTCAATGTTAAAACTGAGGTGTGTTATAAAAATGGGCGTCATCCACCCACTAACACGCCCACCTCCCATACAACCCCAAAATTGAAAAATCTATAAGAGGCTAATATTAAAGCTACAAGACAGAAACTCGGTATTTGTGTATTCTATGTCGAAACTGAGATATGCAAGAAAAATGGGCGTCATACAAAATCTAACACGCCCACCTCCCATACAACCCCAAAACTTAAAACTTTATAAAAAGGCTTATATTTAAGCTGCAGGAAAACAATTTGATATGTATGTTTTTTAGACACATACAAATAATAATATCTCTCAAAATCTCATACAGAAAGCTCTCCAATTTAATATTCTTCCACCCTTAAGAATCGGCCGTGGGGGTATTTTAACTTCGGCCAAGTCGAAGATATACCTTACTAGTTTTTTATTAGTTTTTGTTGAACGCCAGATATGTGATTTGACATAAGAGCAGCATTATCATAGCATTGTTCTCTACGGTTGGCTAACTTAATTATTGAATTAATTAATTAAAACAAATTTTGTTGCAAAATTTTGTTTGTCCTAAGAATGATTTGGCGCCCCTCTACGAGTGGCGTCCGGGGCATGATGACACCCCTTTCCCCCCCTCGCTACGCCACTGCCGTATACTTAACCAAAATACGTTTTTTAATACCCACCAATCCGACTAAATTAAATAAGTTTTTATTTCAACCCAAACATCCTATTAGAAGTTTGCTTTTGTACCCAAAAATCATGGAGTAATAACATAAAAATGTTTGGATCATTGGATTATTTTATTTAAACAATAACGTATATATAACCTACATTATATTCTTTTGTACATTTTGTTTAGTTTTTTACCTTATAACAAAAGTGCTGACTCTTAATCAGTACTGTTTATAATATTGCACCATAGTGTGGGGATCAGCCTATTTAGCAATTCCCGGAAAAATTCCTATATGGAAGTTTACTACACATAATTTAGACGTTTCAGCTCTTTGATATGATAGAAACATTCAAAATCATAAACTAATTAAAGCAAGCGTTAAGCTAATGTAAACATTAGCCCACGCTATTTTTAAAAATGCACTTCCCCTAAACCTTCAAAAGCCATGAAATGTTGTCGTTGCTTAAGGGCCCATTAAAGTTTATTTGTATTAATTTTTTTGCGGGAAAATCACTCTTAAATCAACTAAATCGAATAAATATTCTTTAAATTGTTTTTATTTGATTTATATTTGCCGATACACTGGTTATTCTTTCAATTTATATCGATTTAATTTTAATAAATTGTAAAAAATAAAAAAATAAATTGCTTCCGTTTTATCCTTAATAGTGATATTTTGTTTTTCGAATAACTCGAAAACTAGAGCTAACTTAAAAAAACGCATAGCACATCAGCGCACTCGAATTGTGTCATCCCCCTGGGTCCCCCATTTGATGGATTTTGCAACTAGCACAGTGTAATTAAGATAATATATTTATATATGAACAAGGTTTATTGAATGTATTCAATGTATTTCATATATTAATATATGGAAAAATGTAACTTTCTAACAGAAACATAAAAATAAATCCAAAACCAACTAAACTTACTCAATTTTACTCTATTTCTCACTATTTTACTCAAGTTTTGATTTTGTGTCCGAACAAGCACTTTCCGTGGTAGTGTATACAGAAGGCTCAGGCAAGCAAAATTGCGTCGATGCCCAAGAGAGTTGAGAGAGGAAGAAATGGTTTCATCTCCTATCAGATATATCGCACGACGTTGAATTCGGTCCAGGAGTTCCAAATATGATCTTGAAGTCCCTGCCCAAATGTGTATATGAGGTGAAGATCATGCGAAGATCAGTTGTAGTGAAGTATTTGCACCGTTTTAAAAAACCAAGGCACTTGGCCGCTTTTTTCGACACATCGAATATATGATCATTCCAACGAAGATCAGATTGGATCGATATGCCCAGAACGTCAAGACCTGCTGATTCCACAAGATCCACACCGTTCATATTAAGGGGAGCTAAGGGGCAATCCACTTGCTTGTGACTTAACAGACAACACTGAATCTTGCTTGACCCCACTCGGAGATTTCTTTAAACTCATTAAGGAGTGTGTCATTCATATTTTGCCTCTTTCTCAATCTCCAAAGAGCTCGGGCGTTTTTTGAACGAATAAGAATAACATATGCTGCTGTCGTCTGCAAACAAATGGATTGGGTTATGAGTCAACGACAGAGGTCGTTGATAAAAACCAAAAACAAAGAAGGTGATAGAACTGAACCTTGCGGTACTCCCGCATCGATGGAGTGTTCTCTGGACGAAATGCCGTCTATAACAACACGTTTAGGTCTGTCCTTTAGAAAACACGTGATTCACCGAGCAAAGTTATCACCGAAACCATATGTGATGAGTTTTGACACGAGCGCTTTATGCAAAACGCGGTCAAACGCCTTAGAAATATCCAGAGCAACAATTTTGCTCTCACCAAATAAGTGAATGAATTTATTCCATTTTTCAGTGAGGTATGCCATCATGTCACCAGAAAAGCGTGCCCTGCGGAAACCATACTAAGCATACGGTTACTAAGCAAATTGTTGTGCTCCAATAATAATTCATGAGATGAAGTTTATTACGCTCTCCATAACTGTGGAGAGCGTAGAGCAAGCATATCGCCATGGGTCGGTAGTTTGCAGGGTTCGTTGCATCGCCCTTTTTTGGTACTGGCTGGACATTTGCAATCTTTCAACAAGATGGAAATACACCTGTCATGTAGTAGATGTTGAAAAGGTTTCGTAAAGGTCAGGCCAGGGTAGAAGCACACGCTTAAAGCACAATTGGTGGTATACCATCAGGACCCGAGGTTTTTTTGGCTCTGCATACCAACTCTAGGAATGAAAGTTGGTTCCTTCACTAATTAAATCAATTGGTTCGATTCAGGAAAGAGCTCAACGTATTGGCCTTCAGGTGTTAATTGGCCTGAGTGACATAGCCAATCCGGGTTGTAGACATTGAAATCGCTCAGTCAAAAACAATTTGTTCTCAGTTCACGAATATTGCAGAAATTCATGCGAAAATGGCCCGACATTATCGCACAGTGCAAATTTAAATCAAATAGGATATATTGGTAATTAGTTACAACTGCGAACAAGATTAAACACTGTGAACACAACAAAATGTACAGAGGCAAGTGATATGCCTTTACCTCCGCACAATTCTTCCCACAGTGCAACCCTACTCGGTGTCGCAACTAATCGGATAGGATAGGAGAGTTGACGGACACGAACAAAACAACAATTACTTACGGCGAGGAGCATAGAGAAGCCCCTCGCGTACTAATCTAATTCTTCAATCTTAAATTCTTCTTTAAGAGCGCTTTTACTCAAACTGTTATTGTTCGCTCAACAATCAATTCAAATAAATAACAAAACCACTTTGATTAAATTCTACTTAAAAATATTTATTAAACAAAAAGATATTAAAAGGAGTTACAATTTATTAACTTCAAGGCAATATCACACGTCTGTTACAGTAAACTGTTGAAAAGCGACAAACTAAATAGCGGAGCAGCGTCAACTGCTTCAGCCCAAAATGTCTTGTACATACAGTACAAAAAAACAACAAAAATAACGCGATGAACTGTTTTATATACATTGTAGTTGTATAAAAAAATAAATTGTGTGCTGCTAAGAGCACTGTTGAATGTTATAAATATAACAAAAAATGCAAGTTTGCATTTTTGGTATGACGTGCCTCAAAGTTATTTAGATTATTGACTGGACAGCCATCCGAAACCTTTGTTTCAAGTGACTGGATAGTCATGAAAGAATTTAACTTAATTATAACTTAATTATAATAGTTCGCATTGAACAGTTATTAAGTACTTTCTGTTTTAGTAGTGCCGAAAGTTGATTTCTTGTTCATAAAAAAAAACAATGGGTTATAATTATGTTACGAACCTTATTACAAACTAATCTTCAACTATAATCTATTAAAATTGCTTTATTTTGACGTACAATTTTCTTGAGGTACAACGCAAAGTTTAATTGATTTATTCTTATTGTTTAATTATTTTATAATTAGCGTTGCTTGCTTTTAACTCACTGCGAGTACCTGAAGTATCGAAAACATTTATACACAATCACTTAGGAAAGTTTTACGAATCTCTATCTAAAGTTCCTCTGTTGGGGACTCTGGCAGCTTTAAAATGTACCGAAGAGTGTTTGCGATCATATCCAGGACCAAGTGGACCTTTTCGAAGTTCTGTGGAAAAATTCTTAATAAAGTTTATTGATTCGCCAACTCAGGATGTCAGCATATGGAGCGGAAAATGCATGCATTTACTTCAACAGGTAACTAATGTTATAAATGTATAATAAAGTAAACACTTATCATAACCAAAATTACTACTGCTAAAAATGCTAGCAGTAATAATGCATTCTGCATTTTTTGTACTATTGAGGTCAACATTTTTGAGAAAAGAAGACAATTTAATAGCACAGAATAATTCAAAACATGCAGCAATCTCAATGAAAGCAGAAAAAGTGCAGAATTTTTTCGAAAACAGATAATGTCATAAGAATAAAGCTAGAGCTTTCAAACGTTTATATTAATATCTCGCTATATAAAATGCCATATAATTATATTTGTTAAAGGTCACTTTTCATTTTATTAATGTAATTTTGTATTTTTAAAAAGCTAGTATGTAGCGAATGAATTTATAAAAAAAAATTACATTAAACCATTTGGTTGTTTGACTCCTTCTTCAGGGCACGACACTTTACTAGCTAACAATTGTTTTTCTTAAATAACATATTGACATTAGCATAGAAAAACAATTTTTCTTTAATTAACACCAATGAACATAAAAGACTAACCAAAAACATTTAACAATGCAGAAACAAGGTGAGAACATTCAAACACACATTTAAAATAAGTTAAGTTTTAGACAATTATATTTGTAGAAAGTTGTATATTGAGCTTATGTTGTGAACGCTTTCCTCTTTTTTATAGTTTGCTTAATATTTTTTTGTGTGTGCTTTCCAATGTTTGAGTTCTTTTCTTTATCTATAATTTTCGGATTTTGTAAATTAGCCGTGTGTCCCGTGTCTTTTAATATGCTGCGCTAGCGCTTTTGTTTCTTTCTCGTTCTATCTCAATCTGCCAAACAAGCTTGCAATAAGCTTTAAACAAGCTTAAAAACGTAAGCCTCAAGCTTGGATAACGCTTTCATTTTCAATTGTAGAACGCTTACATGTAAATGTAGGATGAACGAAAGTGAACTCTTGGAATAATATTCCTTACTTCAAGCTTAATCCAAGTGTTGTTTTTACAATTGGATATGAGTTATTTAATAAGCTCTTTCCAAGTGTGTAGCCCTTTCCAATTCAAGTAGACGATTATCACTCGCAAAAAAATTTTTTTCCGTGGCTCAGTTGGTAAGCCACTTGTTTATTTAATTTGTTGGGATTTGGACATCAAAGGTTGAAATGAATTCTCAACTAGAACATTTTTATTTTTGTTTGTTAAAATTTAGGCATATATTTATAGGAACTAGTAAAGTATATCTTCGACTTGGCCGAAGTTAAAATACCCCCACGGCCGATTCGTAAAGGTAAGAAAATCTTAAATTGGAGCGCGTTTTGTATGAGATTTTAAAAGATTTTAATATTTTTATGACGTTTAAAATACCTACATATTAAATTGTTTTCCTGCAGCTTAAGTATAAGACTTTTTATATTTTCAATTTTGGGGTTGTATGGCAGGTCGGCGTGTTCGTACTTACTTTCTTATTTAGATGGCGCTTACAACCGTTGGTCGGTTTTGGCCTGGTCTAAGAATTTGCGCCAGCCTCTTTTGTCGTGCGCTTGCTGGCGCCAGTTGGAAACTCCAAGCGTCGTCAGGTTATCCAATGCCTGGTCTTTTTAACGGAGATGCGGTCTTCCTCGTCTGCGTTGGCCACCGCTGGGTACCGAATCCAATATTTTTTTCGCTGGAGCTTCGTCGTTCATTCTCTCGACATGACCTAGCCAGCGAAGCCGCTCTATTTTAATACGCTTGACTATATCGATGTCGGCATATAGCTCATACAACTCGTGGTTCCATCGTATTCGGTACTCGCCATTGACGCAGATTGGACCATAGATCTTGCGAAGGATTTTTCTCTCGAACGCTCCCAAAGTCCTTTCATCAGAGCTGCTCAACGTCCAGGTTTGTGATGCGTATAGTAGGACGGGCATGATTATTGACTTAAAGAGCGTCAGTTTTGTTCGTCGAGAGAGAGCTCTGCTTCTCAATTGCCTACTGAGCCAAAAGTAACACCTGTTGGCAAGAGTTATCCTTCGTTTAATCTCAATACTGATATCGTTGGAGGAGTTAATACTGGATCATAGGTAAACAAAGTCCTTCACTACCTCAAAGGAGGTGTTGTCAACAGTGACGTGGTTTCCAAGACGCTGGGACTGTTTGTTTGTTGACACGACATACTTCGTTTTATCTGCGTTCACTGCAAGACCCATTCGACTCGACTCTTTTTCTAGCCTGGAGAATGCTGCACTGACTTCGCGCGTATTTTGGCCAATGATGTCAATATCATCAGCATACGCCAGCAGCATAACGCAGCTCGGATGATCTTCTCCATTACTATATTAAAGAAGTCGCACGATAAGGAATCACCTTGTCTGAAACCTCGTTTTGTATTGAACGGAAGGGAAGGGTCCTTCCCGATTTTCACTGCGCTGCTGGTGTTGTACAGTGTCATTCTGCAAAGACGTATTCACACAATCACAGTCTTTCACACAATACGCTCGACAGGATCTTATATGCGATATTTAGAAGGCTAATCCCACGGTAGTTGGCGCAAATGGTGGGATCGCCTTTCTTGTGGATTGGGCAGAGCACACTGAGGTTCCAATCATCTGGAATGCATTCTTCCGACCATATTCTGCATAGAAGTCTGTGAATGCATTTAAACAGAGCTTCGCCACCGGTCTTAAACAGCTTAGCCGGTAGACCATCGGCTCCTGCGGCTTTGTTGTTTTTAAGCCGAGCTATAGCTGTTAAGACCTCGTTATAGTCGGGCAGCGGAACTTCAACGTTGTCATACATAATTGGGGTTTCCGGGATATCATCTCCACTGGCGGGATCGTTGTCAGCACGCATTTAAAAGACTAGAGAAGTGTTCCCTCCATAGCATCTGTGTACTCTGGATATCTGTCACTAGATTCCCATTCTCATCCTTGCAGGAAGAGGCTCCGGTCTTAAAACCATCGGCCAGGCGTCTTATTTTTTCGAAAAATTTTCGAGTCTCATTCCTGTGGCCATGCATCTCAATTTTCTTGCACTCACGCATTTCCGCCTCTAGTATTTTTCGCCTGAAAATGCGTCTCTCTTCCCTCCTCTTCTCTCGGTATCGCTCCATAATAGCACGCGTTACAAACGACTGCAGGGTGGCTTTGCAGGCGGTGTCTTTCTCTGCAGTGGCGTCGCGACACTCCTAGTCGTGCCACTGGTTTCGGCAAGGGCGATGGTAGCCTATCAACTCTTCGGCAGCCGTACGCATAGAGTGGGATATGTGCGTCCACTGTCCGCATATATCGTCGATCGGAGGAGTGCTTTCTTGAAGCAGGAGATCGGCAGGAGGTCGGCGTGTTCGTGGTGGTTCCAATTTCGTAGCTTAAATATTTTCCTCTTTACACAGTTTTCACTATTATGGGTTCTACTAGTGTAAAAGCCCGTCCTACGACGGGAAGGAACCATTTAGAGTACAAAATGCGACAAAAAATTTATTGGGTTTATATGCAAAGGTTTTTATTTGAAAACATGTTTATTTAATTATTTTTATAAAACTTCCTGATATACAAAATTTCTAGTAAAAAAATTCTTAAAATTTTAACCAATTAACCTTGTCCCTTGCCATCTATAATGTTAGTTCTACATCATCAGCCCGCTTAAACTGCCCATGACTAAATACCAGTTCTTTTAGAAAAACTCCTACTTTGTGCAATATTTAACCTTGCAATTTATTTATGGTCATTGAAAATGTCAGTTTAACTGGAAATTGTCGCCTCCGGAGAATGAAAGGCAAATCTTTGTTTGTCGGGGCCAAATCAGTTGTAGGTATGAAAACTATTTAATGTTCGCCAGTACGCCTGTCAATACCTGTGCGATGATTAATTAAGTTTTTAGGTTTTTCAAAACTAACCACCTTCCATTACAGATATCTCTTTTGGTATTGAAATTTCGAAGAAGTATTATAATACTTCCAATTTCGAGGTTTAACTTATGCAGTTGCATTCCTGAAGGATAAAATTCATTCAAAAACTCGGCAGGGTAATTTTGTTTATCGTTATCATCAGTGTCTTCAATTTAATCCGTGCTCAGATCTCTCATTGTGTCACCAACTAAAATATTTAGAACTTGCTCGTTGACAACGTTCACATCGGAATTTTTTGGGCACAGGATAGCAATTTTGGAATAACGGTTGATGTTATTTGGACTCAAAGTATCGCCAAAAATCTATTTAACCCTTTCAATGGATTTGTCTATTATATTGGACACTTCGGAAACATTTTTTTTTTATTTTCCAACGTCTTTTCTAAAATCAAATAGGTTGGTGCTATGAAGTGAAGTTGTGCCAACATGACAAAAATATAACGTTTAACTTAGTTAGATTTTCGATGTTATGCCCAACAGTAGCCTTCAATTTTTTTATATCGCATGTTAATAAATTTTGCAAATAAAGTGTGCAAAATTGGTGTGCAAAGTATAATTTTTTTTTTTATAATAAAAAAAAAAAAACAAATTGGCCATTTCAGCCCTTGAAAGGACTTTGACCGAGCTTCTTATCATCAATTGTGTTATGTGTGTTATTAAATGTTTCCACACATTTAACCGAGAACTGGACCTACACGTTTTATGCCGACTCCAAACGGGTAAAGTTCATGTTCTCAAGAAGCTTTACATGGCATTATTAACTCTCTGAGGTTTGCCATTATCTGCAGAGAGGTGGTGACCGAACTGAAAAATTTTTTATTGAAAAAACTTTTCGCCGCGACTGGGGATCGAACTCGGGCTCCGAGCGTACTAAGCCACACACTTAACCTGCACGCCACGATCACCCTAATTTTTTTTTTTATAATAACATTTGCATAAATAACGCATTTGCATTTGTCTCCGGTTGTTTTAGTTGAACTAAAATATTATAATACAACGTTATCGTGGTTTTGTCCATTATATTAGACAGCCTGCCAAAAACAAAGCAGCTCATGTAAAAATCAGAGGGATGTTTTTTAATCTTTTTATTGCTTAAATGATGGGAATATAAGCTCAAAAAAATTGTCCACGATTATTCTAGGCAAGCCATTGAAAGGGTTAATAAGCGAACCTTTACAAACAAAATGATCGGGAATTTCTATGATATCTTCATCTCCATTTCCTAACTTGAGTAGCCAATCGCTAAAACTTGGATCAGAAGACCGAACATTGTGATTTAATTCTAGCAATTCCAATTGACACCAATGTCACTGAATGTAATAATTGCTGTTCAGTTTATGCAGACCAAATAGGTTGCGGTTCTGTTAATTAAGAAGCACTGTAATAGCAAGACATGATGTTTGATGTATAGTAGTTGAGGAAAATGATGATAGTCTTAAAGTACAAAGATTTCCAATACATAATTTAATAACAGGTTCTGGTCCATTCTGAACAGGTTCTAAAAAGTATAGTACGTACAAAGATTTCAAATAGATAATTTTACAACAGATTCTGGTCCAGGCTGAACAGGTTTTACGATATAGAGCAAAAGGTTTAGTAAGTACAAAAATTTCAAATGGATAATTTTACAACAGGTTCTGGTCCAGGCTAAATATGTTTTACGATATAGGGCACGGAGCAGGACGCTTGTCTTTTATATATTAAGATATCAAACATTGAATTTCATAGCGATAGCTTGAAAATTACGGTTGTAATTGTGTCGACAGACGGACATGGCTAAATAAATTCAGGTGGTGATGTTGATTATAAGAATATATATACTTTTCTCTACCTACCACGCCTCGTTATGGGTGTTGCACACGTCGTGACAAAATTAATATACTCCTTACGCAGTAACGTTGTCAGCGTTTTCGAAGTATGATTGAAAAACAATTACTTAATGCAATCCTTTCTAAGTATTATTGTACATCACCTGGTTTTTGTGTTTTACGCAATATTTATACAAAGCAACTTGGAAATTTATTACTTAGGCAAGTGTTTTTCAAGCGTGCTTGGATAAGGCTTGATTTTTGTATTGCATGTAAGCTCAATCCATGCACTATTTCTAAATGGCTGATTGGGATATGTCTGATTCGTGTTCCTTGGAGTTGGTCTCTAGTAAAGAGCTGCACGGGTGTGTTTGCAAGACGGTTGTTTGTTGTTCGCGTACTCACTCCATTCAACTCTCATCTTAATCAGCATTTAAACACCAACACCATAAAGAGCAAGAGCAAAAGAGGATATTTTTTGATGATATTGTGAGCGCTCATAATTTTGAGTCCGAAAAGACTCTTATTTATGAACCTTTTATGAGCGCACATTATTATGAGTCCGAAAAGACTCTTATTTATGAACCTTTTATGAACGCACATTATTATGAGTCCAAAAAGACTCCTATTTATGAACCTTTTATGACCGCAGATAATGTCTCAGAAAAAGCCCATAGTTATGATGGAGCGATTGAGCGATCATATTTGTCACTCAGACAAATAAATATATTTAAGAGTGACTTTTTTCGATAAACAAACCTTTTAATACAATTTTTGTTAAACATTTGTTATTTCACTACACGGCGTAAAGTCAAAATAGTTTGTAGATTCATAAAATTATTCTAAGAGATCTAAACTTACGAGGAGAGAAAATTTATATGTTTTTTTTAGCTTTGAACCAAAGATTTCAGGTGTCAAACCTATTCAGTCAAGTCTGCTTTGGTTCAGAAATGGGGACTCAACAGCAATAAACTGTTGTGTCTTCTATCGAGTAGACACAAAAGTCAAGAAGACACAGCAGTTTTGAGCTATTATGGTTTACAACAATACCTTGCTGTTAGTTTTGATTGTGGAACGTATGTAAGATTTGGTGCTTTGACTGTTCGCTGTCAAAAAAAAAAATAAAAATAAACAAGCAATTTCTGTTTTAATTTCAAAGTTGCAAATAAAAAAATTAAGAACGCGTTGGACATTCTTTTTCGTGCTAACTGTTGTGTATCATAAAAGTGTATTGAAGACACAGTATTGTTGACAGACAACAGTGGAATGTATTCGATTGTATTGTTGTCTATCCTTATGGCAATTAACACATATAAGACTTTTTTACCTTACTATGTCATAGTAAAACGTTCGTTTTTGTTACTTAAAACTTTTCATTTTACTTTTGTATTTTAAAGGAAGCATTTTTATTTTTGCAAGGTGTTTTTAAAATAAACATTATACTAACCGTTTTTAAAATATGCGTCTTCCTTTTTTTGTTTTTGAAATTTTTATAATCATCGGTTGGACACTAAGACCGATTATTCGGCTGCCGCTTCGATTATCGGCAAATTTTTTGACCTTCTGCTCCGGCTTCGGACGAAATAACCGATTATTTTTGCCGAATGTTTTTGCTTTGCCAAACAATTTTTTTATAAGTTTTAAGAATTTTTTTAATATTCAGTGAACTCCGTTCAAAATTCCACATTTGAAACATTTTCCATTGTTCGTTTTGTTTTTCTCTCCTTTTCTGTTCTTTTATGAGTTGGTACTCACTCGTTGCAAATTTTATTCATATTCTTTAGAAATACTGCATTTTATTCATAAATGCAGTATTTCTTATGAATTGAATTGTTACGTTTTTACTTTTGTTGTCGACTGAAATAAAAAAGCCGAGTAAAAGCTAGAAATTTTCTGACATATTTCAGTTAGTATTATATTTCTGTAGTTTTTCTTGACTGACTCGAAAATCGATTCAATTTTTTTCAACGTTATCCAATAAATCAATTATAGGAACATCCGAATTATAGAAACATCAGAAAAACTTGTGGTTAACTCGAATTTAATTATTTCAGCACGTTTTTTCGTACTGAAATGAATACATAACAAAATCAAAGAAAAAATGTTATAATTCTTTGCCTTGAAAAAATTTGCTTGTAGTTTGGCCGATTATTTCCATTTTGCCCAAGATCCGGCTTCGGCTTTGGCTTCGGCAAAATTTACATTCGGTCGGACACTAATCAACACATTATTTGCTGTAGCTAAAAACAACGCTTTGACGCTAAAATGTTCGCTTTTGTTGTTGGTAATGTGTTGTGTTGTTTATTTTAATCAGGCGATTATCTTTCTTAATTAGGCTTCTGCCCTTTTATTAATTTTGCTGATGAAAAATCTTTTAAAAAACAATTCAAACAGATTATAATCTTTCTTCTAATATATATTAGAATAGATAATTTTTTTATATAAAAAAATCTCATGTCACGGTTTTAGTGTTTGAACTCCTTCGAAACGGCTGGACCGATTGTAATGAAATTTTTTTTGCATATTTGGTAGGTATGAGAATAGGTCGTAAAGTATTTTTCTCCCTCCTGCCAGTGCACTATGGGAAATTTTACCTTATTTTGTGGTCGAAATTCGAAAAGTTGAAGTATGAACTTAAAACTTGATCCAACACTTAAGTAAGAAGTATTAAGCTTGCCTAACAAAAATATACTTGTCACGCCCACTTTTTTATAGGTGGGAGGTATAGAGTTGAATTATCAGCTTGAATCTTGATAATATCGCACAAAATCGCAATATGAGATGTTGTGGCTAGAACACATAAATGATTGCTCTATCGGAGTATGATGAGTTTTTCTTGAACTCTCTTGAATTTTTGACGTAGAATTACGTCTTACAGCGCGGTTTGTATGGGGTCGTTTTAACAGATTTTTTCAAGGTCATTAGGCAACGTTTTTGGCGAATACTTTAGGGTATACCTACAGCCTTTAATACTCTTCGTTCAAAGATAATATATATACTAAAATATCAGATATATCCTGCGCTGAATGAATATCTAATTTTGGATTTTGTCACTATTATATTAAAGTCACAAAATAGTAAAATAAAAGAAGAAAAATGCATGTTTTTATATCAGAAAATCAACCATCAGCTGCTTATAATGTGCTTCTTTATTTGCTGCTGCTGCTTTCTTTGTTTTTCTTTCGTTGTTTATGTTATAAGCTTTGGTTATGCACGAACTGATTAGTTCGCTTTGGCAGCATTGTAAGCATTAGTTCGCATTGGGTTTATGTATGCACTAGAGGTGGAAAACTATCGATGGTACTATCGATAGTATCGATAGTATGAGACTATCGTGAACATCGATAGTCGCTCAAAACTATCGATAGTCGGTTTTTTTTATTTTACATACTTTTTCTCGTGTTGGCAACTTTTTTTTTGAGTATAAATTACAAAAAGAAAGATGCTTGGCAGCACTGTATATGTGTCAAAAATCAGCGCGCCTTTTTTATGACAATGAAAGAACATATGTATATAAGTACAACCTAAGTGCCTGCTTCCTCGGTTGAATCCGAAGGAATTTTCAGTAAAGCTGGGATTATTGTTTCTGATAGACGAGGTAGACTAAAACCCAAAAATGTTGACATGTTGATTTTTTTAAATAAAAATCAATGGCTAGAAAGGCAACAATAAAAATTTATGACAATATTCTATGGTAATTTTATTTATATATTGTACGTTGTTTTTATAAATAAATACATTTGAATTAAGTTGCCTAAAATGCATTTATTTTATTTTTTTTATATGATTATGTATGAACATTTATGTTTAGTTTTCATAATTAAAAATGATTTATACAAAATTTCAACTTTTAAGACTATCGATAGTTATCGATAGTTTTTTCTAAACTATCGCATACTATCGATAGGGCTGATTATCGATAGTTTTCCACCTCTAGTATGCACTACTGTTCTAGTATACTATTTTGAAACCAGAGGTCATGAACCTCTTTTCAACTCAGTCAATGAACTCAATCTGTCAAATTTAACGAAATGGGTCTGTGATCCGGTTAGATTTAACTTTTATGAAAACAAACGAGTTGGATCATATTTCGTTTTACGCTTTTACCTTATAGATGGCGTAAAATTTTAATTTTGGTTTTTAATGCAAATTAATTTGGATTCCACATCCCACTAGCACTGGCGAATGTAGTTCACAAACTATACATCGAATAGAGACGAAAGTGTAGCTCGCAAACTAAATATCAGACAGAGACGAAAGGAAAGGACATGTGCTCAGCGTGAAATATAGTTACCATACGATTTTTTAAAAATCGGGATCATCATTTTAATTTGAAATTAGTAGTTAAACTGACTGTAGCTCGCAAACTATATATCGGGCAGAGACGAAAGTGGCACCAATGGAAAGTGCATTTCTTTGTTTTGGCCTCGATAAGTAGTCCATAATTGAGTGTTATTCATTTATTTGTTAATTTTTGGAAGATCAATAAAAATACGTGCAAAATTAACAAAACAATCGGACCAATGAGACAAAGTAGAAAAGGTTACAACTTAAACGGAATTCTACGTCTACACTTACGATACTATCGAAACTGTTTCTTTTTTTTAAAACTCTAAGGCCCGTTAACTGATCTCAATTTTAAACAAAGTTTAGGTTAAACAAAGTTTAAAATTCCTTAACCTCAGTTTAAATTTTAACGCCGATACCTCATCTCAAAAAATCTTAGTTCAACTTGGTGAGGCAAGTTTAAATTTAAACACAGAAATTCTAGGTTTAAAAAATTTTAACTTAGATTTTGTCAAAAATTCTCTGAGAACATTGGAAATATTCTCAATCGTAAACAAAAAAATAAAAAATAAAAAAATCATACTTAAAAAAAATCAAAACAATAAACAAAAAACTAACATATTAGGTGTGTTTCCGTACTCTACACTGTGTAAGTTCTGTGTAAACTTCGGGCTGCGAGAGTAAAATGAAATTTGAGAATAGTGGCAAAAGTACGGAAACAGCTTCTAGTAAGTTTCGAGCACAAAACAGCTGATTCTGACAGAAGACGTGTCATACGTAAATAGCTCCAATTGAAATTATCGTAAATTTGTTAGTGAAGTAAATTAATAAAATTGTTTACAGCAAAAAATATTTCTTTTAACAATGAATTTCAATGAAAATCAACTTATCGTCGAACAGTTTTTGAATTTAATAATCCCAAAACATAAGCAAACGTCAATTTGACATATGCATGTTCTTCTTTATGCTTCTTCTTTATTTACTCGTAGTCTTGAGCAGAGATAAAGAGATGGGAGACTTCGAGTTTAATCAAAATAAAAAAATTTTCGCGCGTCGAGTTTGCTTTTCTACCAATTTTTTATGCACACACGTATTGTGAATGTGAATTCACCTCATAATTGCCAAGTTCAGCAGTAAACAGGGTTACGTACAAATTAAAACGTACTAATAAAAAAGAGTTGCATTAGTATAATAGGCGTTTTCGCTTATTTGTTCAGAGCAGAGCAAATAATGTCAAAAAACTTGTTCGTAATTTTTATTTTATTCAGTGTGATAAGAGCAGATTGATCGAGTTTTTGTTTTCACTCATAGCACAACAAGAGCACTCTCGATGCAACTCTATATGCTCTGTATCAAACGTTCGAGCACGTAGAGCATATATCAGATAATACTTACATGATATAAATGAAAATTAATAATCTTTAACAAAACTAAAAGAAAACCATAAAAATAGCATATAATACATAAAATTGTGCAAAAAATATGATTTTAAATAATAATTTAACAAAAAATACTCTTAAAACACAGCTAAGGCATTTGATGGATGGTTTGATGTTTTATTAATTCAGAGTTCTCTGAACTAAGTCAGAGTAGAGTGTTTTTGAAATTTACTCCACGGACTCTAGCTCTTTGATCTGCTCTTCGCTCAACATAAAAACGAAAAAGCCTAATGACTACATTTCTTTATGCATTCCGGAGAAAATAACAACAAATAGAGATGAATGTTGTTTATCCAGATTGGAACGAATAAACAAACAACATTGAATGTGTTATTGAAAATTTGCGACCCATACACGAATAAACATAGCCAACAACATGTACGAGTACCCAGATTTCGGTTTGCCACACACTACGAAAACTTTAATGCAGCCTTGTTGTAGTACCTCAAAAATTCATACGTGATGAGCTGGATTTGTTTAATTTGTGTTTACATTTTTGCTTCCCTTCGGTAAGAAAACCTAATATTTCCAATTTTATTTTTCAAGTTCGGAACTGTTTCATTACGTATGAATACGTACGTTTCTTACAAAAAGTTACACGCTTTGCTCGTTTTGTACTTATTTCGACCAAGGAAGATCTCTAAAAAATTTAAAAAATTCTTTAAAAAGTCCATCCAAGCTTCGCTGTCCATAATATTTATCATTTTATGTGATTACTGACGATAAAAATAAATAAAATTGCCAATTTGTGCTTCAAAATTCAAAACTTTGACTTTAAGTACGCGAACACCACTATTAACTGAGAAAACTGTCGTACAACCTGAAGCTCCTCTCCCACAAAATCAAAAAGTTATGATTTTCTTGAGACCAACTCATGAATCTTCATATGTCTGCCAAAAAGACCACAAACGATCAAAAATTTCATGTATTTATCCAAGTTCGCGAACAAGTCCGCCTATATATGGGCCCCATAATAATATTGTTAATTTTAAAGCACCCAAATATTTTCTTTACTGACCCAAATACAGACACGACCTATGAAATACCTTTAATGAAATAGTACTAGGACAAGACTTTTTTAAATTCGTACTGTAACAATAAAACCTACTCCATATTATAAAAAACTACGCTTTCAGGCAACTCTGCGATTAGGTTCAGACCGTGGTGGGTAACAGATTAAAGTCAGTGGCCGCCTTCAAACGACACAAGTGTTTTGACAGTGACACTTTAGTTAGCGCTGTTTTATATTATTAAATAGTTGCGATAAATGTCAGGCATATTGCCCAAATGTCGAAATACGGGTGCATGTGTCAACTAGGTTAGCAAAATAACATTGAATGCTTATGTTATTGCAGTGTTAGTGCATTTTTTACACGCAAATCTTAAAATTTTAAGTGTTTAATAATCACTTCATATTTTTTAATAGTTGTGATTTAATAGCATACATATATTTGTTTGATTAAATGGCAACAGTCACTTAAAAGTTCTAAAGTTCAGCGCTACTTGGAAGCATTTAAGTTCGCTGAATGCATTCAATGAGTTTCCACCATGGTGAAAACCTGAACCTGAACCCAATCCAGCTGAGTTGGATTAAAGCTGAACCCAAACTAGCTGAATTTTGGTGAACATTTTACTAACACACTTACAACATTTGTGTTAGTGTTGAAAATTTTTGACATAAGGTGCACATTATGCTATCCCTTTCATACGAGAAGTTTCCAATCTCTTTATCTCTGGTCTTGAGTTCAAACACACTCTTGTAAATTTCTGTGCTCGAGAGAGCGATTTATGCTTGTTCTACTACTCATATTTTAACCACAGAAAGTACGGAAACAGAAAATAGTAACACACAAGTTACACAGTGTGAGTACGGAAACAGACTTATTTTAAGTTTTGAAAAAAAAAATATTCCAATGAAACTGACAATTTGCATTACTTTATCAAAAATTTTTGAAATATTTTGATGTCCTACGTCAAAGTTGTAGAATTTTTACTACAGTGCCGCTCAAATATGTTTTTTTAATCTCAGTGTAACTGCCGATAAAAATGAGATAAGTTACGAAAATAATTTTAACTGAGTTTAAAATTTAAACTCTGTTTACGAAATCTGAGATTAAAAAATTGAAACTTCGGAGATCAGTTAACAGGCCTAACTAAAGTTTTCTTTTAAAATTACACAATTTCTCGTAAAGGTCACTTATAATAAATTCACTTTCTATCAGAAACATTCAATTTAATAGAAATTATTAATTGATATATTATTGAACAAACCATCACTAGTTTTTTTCCATTTTTTAGATATCTAAAGTTGCTGTTAGATTTTGAGGTACATCAATTTGAACACGATATAAAAAAATAAATTTTTAACTCATTTCGAAACAACATATTTGGGATGTACCATAGCAGTGGTAAAACACATTATCTGAAAACAGAGTTTACATTTGGAGTATTCCCTGTTAGATAAAACCAAAAATAGAAAGATTCAATCAAGTTGAAAAATTGACTTTTGGCCTCAAAATGAGGCCAAATTTCCCAATGTGCATTTTTTCAAGAACATAAATTTTCGGCTGTACTTTCGTCTATAAATCACACATCAATGAAACTCGGTACGAACTTACTATTGAGTCTTGGCCTTCGACTGTCAAATTTGAGCGATCTTTGGAAAGGGTGGCATATTATCGTCCATAAAATCAATTTTTTATATCACATAGATTTGGAACTAAATGTCGTATAACAATGAAACTCAGTATGAACTGAACTCAGTATGAATTATAAAACAGACACGGGCATTGGAGTTACTATTTGTTGATTTCTATTAGCAAACTGGACAGACATTGGACAAGGACGGCAGCAACGCGCCAGGTACCAGCTAGTAACATATAAATACGATAAATATTCTTTGAATATTAAAGTTCAACTTTTAAATAATAAATAAAGAGGTAATTTTTAAAGCACTTTAAGGAATATTTTAGTATTTAAAGTTAAATACCTTAATATTATAAGCTAAAAATAAGAGCTTGTCTGCATTTTCAAAATGAAACAAAATACATTTATCGTGTTTTGCTGGGCCAAACTGACACGGTCAATCAAATGATTGTGAATTTCACTTTTTTGCTGTACTTCGAATATTCGGTTTCCGAGTCGAAATAACCGAAGCTGTCCGAAATCGAAACTCAAACCGAGTATTCGGTGGGACACTACTAATGATGAACTATTTGTTTCGTTTCTGCTAGTTATTTTCCGCAATCAATTTTAACTATACAATTTCTTGCAGTGCAACTTTTCTTCTCTCACTACTACAGTCTCACTTTTAATTTGATCAACCACTGTTGTAGAGTGAGCACTTTTTTGTGAGAGAATGCTGTATTATGTTTGCTCATGCTTCAAAGAATAAAATAAATAGAGAACAAGACAATTGAATGCTCGAAGTACTTGATTGTATCAAATGCATTCATGCAGCTCTTTAGTCTCTAGATATATTTTTGTTGTTCCAATGAAGATTTTGTTACACGGAGTTTGGTTTCCATTGCGATTTATTTGATTATTATATTTGATTGTTGTAGTTTGTCAATTGGTGTTTTTGTTTTGGTAAATATTGTGTTTAGTGTGGAGACCTATTTGTATTATTTAATATTTTTTCACAATACATTTTATTTGTCTAATTTTTTTTTATTAATATTGAAGATATTTTTATAAAATACTAGCTGGTACCCGGCGCGTTGCTGCCGTCCTATTCCAATGCCTGTTCCAGATTGTCAATAGACAAACTCCACTCTGAGTTTCAATATTCTTTGACCATTATTTACAAAGCTATTAAATAAGAAATTGTCTTTTATGGGTGGAGCCACACCTTGTCCAATACCCGTTTTAGTGTGCGAGTATATTCGAGAAGTAGGATATCACCAAATGGTAACGCCAAACCGAGTTTATTTGATCTATGACTGTTATTTCAAAAGCGATTCAATTTAAAAAATGTGTACAATGTATGTACAATGCTCATTCTATTCTTCCAGTAGCAGGACACCACCAAATAGTAACTTCATTCTGAGTTAAAATGTTATGTGAATTTTACTTCCATAGCTATTCTGTATCGAAAATTCGAGTTGTATGAGAGTAGCCACGCCCCGTTTTCCAATGCCTGTGTCTTTTTTATAATTGAAAGACCTGACCAATCAGTTATTTCAAACTGAGCTTTACTGTTATACGACATCAAGTTCGAAATCTATTCTATATCAAAAAGTTTAATTGTGTGGGCGGTGCCATGCCCCCCTTTCCAAAGATCGCTCAAATTTGACAGTCGAAGGTTGCGTGTCAACAGTAAGTTCGTACCGACTTTCATTTATGTGCGATTATGAACGAAAGTTAAACCGAAAATTTGTTTTCTTGAAAAACTGCCACGCCCCTCGTGGGTAGGAAGATAAAAAATACTTTATAACCTATTCTCATACTTACTTAATATCCAAAAAAATTTTATTAAAATCGGTCCAGCCGTTTCGGAGGAGTTCATACACTAACACCGTGACACGAGATTTTTATATATTAGATTTTATTCTTCACTGGTATCCCAGCAGTTATTTTGGAGACAATTGGAAAAACCAACTAGTTTATTTCTAGTGAAATTGGAGTTAGTTGCGAGCTAGTACAAAAGACGCTCAGCATAGAACAGTTTCAATTTATTTTTATATTCTTTGTTTTTCTTGTCAGCAGGCACAAACAAAATAAAAAAACATACACGTTCAAAACGTGTTGTGGCTCGTTCTTTTATTTAGATTCCACACATATTTTAACTTTTGCAAACATTTTCGATGAAAATGATTAAGTGGTAAATATCAGGTAAAACTACATAAAATAATTTAATAAGTTCTTTTGTACGAACCCGTATGTGAAATAAGGCTAATAATAGGGCTTACAACTGACCACTTCTGGACTGTATCAAAACAGACTTGTTTTGAACTATCCATTATGGAACTAACACAGATATAGGGAAAAAGGGATGCTTATGGGGACAATTGTCTTTTCCTATGACATCAACCCGTAAAAAGCGTCAGTTTGTTCAATATAAAAGGGTATTGAAGTGGGACCAGTACTGGCCGCTTTTGGAACTAGTTTAGAACTATTCTAAATCTGGTCCATTCATCTGCAGGGATGTTTCAGATAGACTCAACAGATGCTAGCTTGCACGTAGTTAAAAAAGGAAGACTATCGGGGTGGCCGTGGCCGAGAGTGCTAAGTGTGTGGCAGTACAATGTTTATATTTCACGCGTTCATGTTGGCCCCGTCTGTTTTTTTTTTTCAGAATTTTTATACCCCCACGCGTACTGCGTAAGGGGTATATTAATTTTGTAACGACGGGTGTAACGCCCATAAGTAGGCGTGGTAGGTATCACCAACTGCATCACCACCTGTATTACGATTACAGCCGTATTTTTGAAGCTATTGGACTGAAATTCGTTATTTGAGCTTTTTTCTAAAAAACTAAGATCAAGTTCGATAATGGGCTGAATCGGATGAAAACCACGCCTACTTCCCATACAACCCGAATAACGAAAACTCAATAAAGAGGCTAATATTTAAGCGATAAGTCTTAAATTTGGTATTTGTGTATTCTGGTTCCAAACATCCACCTACTAACACGCCCACCTCCCATACAACTCCAAAATTGAAAAATATATAAAGAGGCTTCTGTCAAAGCTGCATAAATAAAATTCGTTATATATTCACTTTATATCAAAAATAAAGCGTGTTTTAAAAATGGGCGTCATCCACCAACGAGCACGCCCACCTGCGATACAACCCCAATACTGAAAACGATATACATAAAGAGGCTTCTGTCGAAGCTAAAACAATACAATTTTATTCTACTTTATGGCAAAAACAATGGCATTTATTCCACTTTTATCAAAATTAAGGCAAGTTAAAAAGTGAACGTTATCCAAAAACTAAAAAATAAAATTAAGTATTTATTCATTTTATATGAAACCTAGAGCGTGTTAAAAAAATGGACATCATCCACCCAATAACACACTCACCACCCATACAACCCCAAAATTTAAAACTATATAAAGAGGCTTCTGTTGAAGTTCTAAAATAAAATTTGGTATTCGTTCATTTCATATCAAAACAGGCGTTTTAGAAAAATGGTAGTCATACACCAACTAACACGCCCATCTTCCATACAACCACAAAATTTACAACTTTATTAAGAGACTTATCTTTAAGCTGCAGGAAAACAATTCATTCAAAACGTCATCAAAATAGTAAAATCTTTTAAAATCTATTATTATAGTATTTTAACTTCAGCCAAGGCGAAGATATACCTTACTAGTAACTAGATTATAAAAACTTGTTTAGTTTTTATTTAATTATTTTTATTTATATTATTTTTATTTATATTATTTTTTCTGCATCAGCAATGCGACGAATATCAGCTAGTCCTATTATAAAACTAATTCAGACATGCATTTATTTATTATAGGTTCGTGGTGGCGGTGTTCAAGGTGTAAGTCACAAAGCATCTTGGTTAAGTTATCAACAAAAGCTGCTTGGAAGCTTACATAGTGTGCTTGATTTGGCGTTCTCAAATTGTAATGAGATTTATGACAAACCCTTAACACCAAATCAAGATTCTGGATTTCCTGACTTCAAGCCTAGCGATGAACCCACAAAACGTGCAGCACAAATTTTCATTCGCTTTCGTAATCTTGTAAATTATCTAATAATTGCTTTACGGTATGTAAACATTATATATATAAATGTGGTCATAAGCGAAACCCACCTAAGTCGACTTAAGTAAGCATTGACTTATTGATCAGCAGCAGACTTATTGACGCAGCTCCATGCGAATTGATTCATTCATATACACACAAAATCTAGATCTTCTAGCGTTATTATATACAAAGTAATGACATAAAAGCCAAAGACCTGTTCATAGAACTTATATGGCGATTAAAAACTTTAAAAAAAGATTTCTCGAAACATTGAGATCGGAGTTAGGCGATTATCGCTTATGACCTCAGATATATCGATATCTTAATGAAATAGTATGTAAAGAAATTTTGCAAAACATGTTTTTATTTTATTAAGTACTGATTTTTGTTCATTGTTGTCTTTAAACTCTGGCACATGAAACTAGTTAAATTCAATATTTTATAACTACTATTTTACACATGCCATAAAACAACCAAATAATATAAAACATTTTTTTGTATTTTATAAGAAATCCTTTTCCTGTTGCGAAACCTGTGGTTCCTAAAAAAATATTGCATCTTATATCCCGTGGCTTAAGTGTAACCATTCCTATACTAGAAACAAATAATATTTCTGATAACTTGGCTCTTGGTGTATTTCTTCCGAAAATGCACATTTTTCTTTTGGAACTGCTGCAGACGCTTATGATAACGTATGTTTTATGAATATGCTATTTTATATCGTCTTAATAAAATTGTATTATTTAGTTTAAAGACAAATTTAAAACCATATCATGAAAAAATATTGGGTTTGGCCGTAGATACACTAAATTGGACTTCAGGAAAATATTCAGATGGAAAAAGACCTCTAAGGTAAGTTTTGTAATTATTACATATATATATATATCGTCGGTTGAAAAGAACAATGACGTAAATGCAAATTTTGTAAAATACGGTTTATTGGGTAATTGATATCCCCAATATCACTGGTAGATGGGAGAAAAACCACAGAACTGTTGTTTGTTCAGTGCCGCCACAGTGCAGTTGTGTCCTTATTGAAATATTAGCTTATGGACGAGTTCTTTGAAAAGAACAATGACGCAAAAGACATTTGCGCATTAGTCTTAGACATAGAGACTATTTCGTTGCAAAAATGACGTAAGTGTGCTTTGTGGCATTGTTCTCTGATACCTGCCTACACCAGGAAATTGACCATTTATAAAAATAAATTAAGGGATTTAAATGCTTGCTTGACAGCCACATGATTCCACAATATTATATAGGTTTTTACGAATTTCTAATTTTCTTCATTTAGTTTAATTGCCATTTTTTATGGTAATGAAACGATTTCAGGGAAACAATGACGCAATTGTCTAAGGGGTGAAATTAAAGGGAAAAAATTAAGGCAATTAATGTTTTTAATAAAAGTTTTACGAAACTAAAATTTGTTTTTTACCTCTCCTACGATTACGATTTTTGCAGTTACATACGTCATTGTTCTTTTCAACCGACGATATTATGTGTGCAAAATTTTACCGATTAACGAAATATCTTTAACTTCGCCTTAAATAGATATTTATATTGGCTTTAACACATAAAATCAGATCTTTCCCATTATAATAAAAGGTTAAGTTAAATACTGTCCTTATCGTTTATTTCTTAATTACTAAATAAGAAAAAACCAACTTTTATATTCAATAGCTATATGTATCATACTTATCTAATCATGATTTTCTTTTTTCAATTTTATAGCAATCTGCGTTCCAAAGCATATGAAGTCCTCTGTCTTTGGTGTAAATTATTTCACAATGGAAGTAGAATAGAATTGTTTGCTGAAACAATAATAGCAGAAGTGCTCTACGACACAGTACCATTTCAAAATGAGTGCACATTGAAGGTATATTAAAATATGCTGTACAAATGTCTATTATTTTAAAAATTATCCTTTAGCATATGGGCATTTTTACAAATGGTCTATCGCAGGGGCGCAACCAGGAATTTTTTTTGGGGGGTTTTATCAATTGTAGGGCTTATATATGAAAACAATTTTATGTAATTGCGGTTAATGGGTAAACGGTTAATGCGTCCGATATTTGAACTTTTACTTGCACCTTGTGCCAACTTTAGGCTTTGTTTTGCTCATACTCTTTTTTTTCAAAGGCTTCATATCATAGCATAAGTTGCAACAATGTTCAAACAAAGCATGTTTACTTATTTTTTTTTTTCTTAAAATATGGTGATTTTTTGGTATTTTTTTTTAGGGTACATATTTTGAAACCTCACGCGTGATAAGTAACATTTGACACAGCCAAAAATGCTCTGTAAGGTTCAAACAAACAAACAGCTTTTGCAAATTAATGAAATTTATTCAACGAACTGCAGTATCGGCCAGTGTCAATGAATATCGCGATTTGCAATTCGTCGCCGTTCCTTGAACATTTTAAGTATGGACCTCGGTACGAAACCATTCAAAAGTGCGTACAACTGGTGCAAGAACTGAAGCTGGGTGACTTACCAAAACGTCGTTTTTTTGTCTTGAGTGACGAAGTGCCGAAGCTCTTGTTGGCTCAATGGGTACGTCGACAAACCAAATTGCCGAATTTGATAAATTAAAGATAGAGGCAGTTTAGGAGCTGCCAATGCACCCCGAAAAATACACTGTTTTGTGATGTTTGTGGGCCAGCGGCATCAATGGAGGCACCATGCGGTGAATGATTTTATGGATCTACGTAGAGGCGAGTTTGGTAAGAAATCAATCTCATGTTTTTGAACAGTCCAATGCCCGCCAAGATCATGCGATTTTACCTTTCTACATACAATTCTATTTTTTGTATTGAAAACAACATCACAGATGCCATTTGTGAGATACCATCCGAAATGCGGAAAAAAGTATGCCAAAATTACGTTACGGATGGACTGTAATGGTGAACGTAACTAACATGATGGACGGATACACGAAATTATTTTTAAAAACTTAATTACTGGCATTGACGTAGCGCTCCGAAAAATTTTTTATTCGCTATGCAAATATACTTTTATATCAACTGAAATATTTCGGTCAATTTTTTCTTTTGCAATGTTCAACCTCTGTACGGTCAAAATGTCTTACAAACGCCCTTCATACTGCTGTTTTACGACTTGTTTCTTATATTTTGAGTTGATCACAAATCTTTATTTAATATCGTATTTTTTTAAAAAGTTACATACAAGCCAAATGATAAGGTACAACAATAACTCCAATTGGCTTCCGAAACTGGTGGAAAATATATTATAATTCATAATTTTCATTGGATTTTCAAAATCTGTTTCATCAAAATCTTAAAAAATTTAAACCCCAAAACCCCTCTTTGGTTGCGCTAATGGTCTATCGGGACCGAAAATTAAAATGTCAATAAACAAATATTTATTTTTATTATTATTTAAATTGCATTTTTAAAATATAATGCATTTAGTTATGTTATGTTTGTACTCTTCTTATCAAGTCCTTCTATCAACTATATATAAATAAAAAAGTGTGCGTGCCAGCTCCGACGCACGATTGGAGTTTATTTCTTATCGACTGCCTTGGTATCTAATATAATCATGCACAATAGGCAAAGTGGGTAATATATATAAACTCGTAATTATTAATTTCATTACCAATATGTAATGTCGTTACGAAAAAATGTGGCAATAAAATTTAAATAACTAAAATATGAAACGTAAAAATCTGAAGTAAAATTTTTTACAAATCGTGATGATTGAACCATATCTAGACGTCCCAAGTGTTCTTCCTAAAACTAAATCTACATAAAGTTCATCCTCAACAATTTTACTTAAATATGACATCCATTAGAGTTTCGATGACCCACCCTAGACCTCAGACAGTCCACTAACATCCTCTTGACCACAGAATCATCCATTTATGTCTAGTACGTTAAAGCGACAATGACCTCAGAAAATCCCAATGCATCCGATTGGCCATAAAATCACCGATTTTGGTCCAAATATTCCATGAAACCCATAAATGTTTTAATGAACCGCCTGTGATCTCAGATAATTCCATTGCATCAAGTTGGCTATAGAATCATCCATTTTTGTCCGAATGCTCCATGGAATCCCTTAAAGTGCCAATAACCTCATAGAATCAAAGTTGAAAACTCAAACGTAACAAAAAAATGGTTGAAACTTCAACCATAACAGGTGTTACGGTTGTAAATCTGAATTTACCCCCTAATATAATTTCGTTTCATACAAATCGATTCTAAAGGAGTAAACTCCAAAAAAAAGGTAACTTTTTTATTGCTTTAAATACAGTTGGAATGTCGTGTTCTTGTACCTACATCGTCATTTGTTATCAAAACTTCGTGATCGTCCTAAGCAAGTATCTGAAAAGTTTAACTCAAATCGAAATTGTTCGCCTCATTTAAAAAAAGTTTCTCCAGGTAATAATCATACTAAATATTTAATTTTGAATTTCAAAGTGTGTTGCGTTAGCCATCATTGAACCTTTATTTAAATACACTTTGTATGGGAAGTATAGAAGTTTTCATTAGATTTTTCTGAATTTTTACGTGAATTTTTTATGTGATCATTTTCAAGTCATTGTATTGATTTTTTGTAGACTCTAACAAAATTTTCCGTTTTGAGAACGTAAATTTGTATGGGAGATAGGCGTGGTTTTCAACCTATTTGACTTATTTAAGAATTTGATCTTTATTTTTACAATAGAAGCTTAAATATTAAAGCCCTGCGTAGGTGCATCTATTTGAACGTACACACACTGTGATTCATTGCATTGCTCTGAATTCATTGCCATCCAAAACACTTTTGAGTTATATTTGCTCAACAACAAACGAAAACAGACAACAACAAGCACTATCCACTTTCTTCTCTCGACAATCAATGCACGACTTGTTTATGTTCGGCAACACCACATGCAATGGAATTTACTCATAACGAGTGAGAAGGCAGTAAAAAGCAATAGATGACAATAGATCATTTGGCTCATTTGTTTTTATTGAGGTACAGAAAAGCGCAGTGAAACTGTGAACAGAGAAAAGCTGTTAATATTAATTAAAATACAAATTGCTAATAATATGGAGATCGAAGATGTAAGCTTTTTATGTTTATTTAAATATTAAGTTTAAATAATTTAAATTGGGGTGAGGAAAAATGTGTGCACAATTTATTAAAGAACGATTTTGTTGTTTCATTTTGTGTCTGATGGCTTTGTTTTAATTCTTCACAGCTACGTTTGTCAATTTATTTTTTTACAAATTTTTCAAACAACAACAAATTTTCGATTTGACAAACTTTGCCAAATTGAGTACTTTTTCGCATGTGTTACCACCTTTCGCAAAAAAAGGCAAAAATTAAATTGACATTAAGTAAAAACAAAGTAAAATAATTTAACTTTAATTTTTAAATTCAAGGTGACATTTAGGATTGCCACTAATATTTATTTATTTTTACGAATTCTGTGTTGGGGTGAACTCTAGGTAAAAATGGATCACTGAATCGGAATTCTTTGTAAGAATTGAAAAATTATATAATTTTTACCACAAGGTTGCCACCTAATAATATATTTTTTTTAAAAGCTTTAAATATTTTTTTTTTATTTGTAAAATTTTGACTGCATCAAAAAATCGTTCATATTTCCGACAAAATTTAACCAGGCCAATGTTTTTGAATTTATTTTCAAATCGGGAACGATTTTAATAGAAAGGTTGTTGCTTTTTGTGATTGTGTAAAAAATTCGTCCGAAATAATCATCAGAGCCAATAATCAGATGAGCCAAATCATCTATTGCCACTTATTGTCGTGTGCATGTTTTTATTGCTTTGACTGCGTTGTGCTCTATGACAACAATGTCGTAGAGCAACAATGTCTTAGGTCTCTATTCATTTTCATTTATTTGTTTTGTTTCTCTTCGCAGCAATCATACACTTGATTTGTTCGCAGAGACCAAGATAGTGATTGTAGTGTGAAAGGAACAGATGTCTTGAAACCTGTTTCAAATGCACTCATGCAGCCCTTTATTAAATATCGAGTTTCATTACGATAGACAGACTTAGTTAGTGAAACTGATCGATAATATATGTACTCTTCTTAATCTGCCACGCCTCCTTAAACGTCGTGACGAAGTAAATAACCACATTACCAAAAAAATCGGCCCAGCTGAACATCTAAAACACTTGCTGTTAAAGTTAAAAAAATTTTTACCATAATTTACTTTTTATCATTACTTTTTAGCTTTTATGTAAAATTTCAAAAATACCTTTGAAACAAATTTATTAATACATAAACTAGTATTAAGAAAAATAATAAACAGAACACAGATCGGGCTGATGGTTTCATTGATGGAAAATAACCCATTTTAAGTGATGTTCGGTAATCATCTAAAAGATCAGCAAATGCTTCTTTGCTTAGCCTAAATAAGCTAAGGAATCTGTAAAAAACATTTAGTTTAAACAAATTTATAGCAAAGTATGAAATTATTTAACGAAAGCAGACCTAAATTGCAACATATTAATTAACAATAATTAATGAAGCAATAATAATTATGAATTTCATAATAACTCAATTCTTTACCGAGTTTAAAAAAAAAATAAAAATAACATTAATTTGTCTTACATTCTAATAATAAGAGAAATATTTGCATAATAGGTCTGTTCCCGTACCCTAAAGTTTTAGTCCAATTTACCAGTTTTTACCAGTTTTTACCAGTTTTAGTCCGAGAAGCGTTCCCGTACTCGAAAAAATGGTAAAAGAGAGTGCAATCGAGAGAGTAAAACATTTCCCCTTCTTGTCAAAAGTTGCAAGTTTTATAGCCTAGACACATTGACTGCGGCTGTAGCATTGCGTCAAACGTCAAATTTTTTTTACATGCTTTTCTTATGGAGGTGAAAGTGGTGAAAATGTTGCAACGACAATGCGTCATTGCAGCAATGTTGCTGTCGTCGATTTAGAACTTTTTCTATTTTGACGTGCGACAAGAGTAGGAACATCGGCATTTGTTAATGTTTTCGTTTAATTTCGTGCTTCTTTTGTGTTTTTATCGTTCATTCTCATTGTGTTTGTGTTAAATGTTTGTTTTTTAATGATAGTTCGATGTTTAATAACAAAAATATATGAAAATACGGCTTATCGCTCTGCATCCAAATTAATCAAGTCGTAGACAACATGCCAACATTTCCGTTTTCACCTCGTGTTGTCATGTTGCAGCCGCAGTCAATGTGTCTAGGCTATTAGTCCGAGAAATTTCTTCGGGTAAAAATGGTAAAATGTCAAACAGCTTAAAATCAGCTGTTTACAAGTAAGCAAAGAAATTGCGATACATCAAAACTTCTTTGAAACTTTCCATTTTAAACCAGAAACATGGAAAAATGTTTAAAAACTAATATAAATGCTAAACATCAGAATTAATTTCAATATTATTAAAAATCTCAAGCATTTCGCTTGCACTGCCGATGTTCCATATCAAGCCAACGCTTCACAAACATTCTTATTTGACAGTTTTTACAATTTTAGTCCGAAAAGCGTTCCCGTACTTTTTTGAGTTTTTCTCTATTTTCGAGAGATTTTTTCTAACTCTCAGACTTTTGACAGTTTTACTATTTTTAGTCCAAAAAGTACGGGAACAGACCTAATATTTACAAACAAGAAACAAACAAGTGTTTATTTATAAACACAAACAAACTACCAACAAGAATGCACATGAAGAATGAATGTATCAACAAACGCATTCACTCAGTAAACCTTTTATGTACACATTTCATTCACATGTATTTCTACCACAGCAGGTAGAAATCTCTTTTCGGTAATTTCGGTATTTAGTATCGCTCGCGTGGAAAATACGCACATGTGGTAAACATTTTTTTTTCATTGAGAATTTTTCTCACATAAAGCGATGATTTACTTTCTCCCGCAGCATCTCGCAAGAGCTCAAAAAATACCGAAAGCACTATTTATCGTGCAAAACTGGCAACGCTGCACCAACTTATAAAAGCAGCGAAAATTAAAAACCAGCTGTTTTTATTTACATTCATCTGTCAAAATTTCCATTAAATTCTATTACAATTTGGAAAGCATTCCTTACAACTCAACTTAAAATAGTTGTAAACCATAACACCAAAACATATTCTAGTGGTGTCCGAAGTTGAGTTGTGTTGAAGACAACTCAACTCAGTTTGGTTGTAAATCATAATAGGGCTATTAGTTTTTCAGTGGTTTGCAGTGACTTACTGAAATTAACCCAAAAGAAAATTCATTTGGATTAGAAAAAGTATAAAAATAAGTGAACAAATTCATACGTCTTCTATGATTTTAGCATTCTCCTCATAATATTGATAGGCCCATTCTCGTTCCTCAGGGTTCGAAAATAAAATGTTTAAATCGGGAACAGTAAAAATATCTGGAATTCTAGCGTTAACTTTTTATATATTAAGGTGCAGTGTTGTTCGGAGAATGTCATAACTTTTTCCATTGCATAATAATGTTTTATTGTTCATCGAATTTTGTAACATATTTATTAAACTATGGATTCCATTCATACTCATTTGTTTTCGATAATTAAAAAAACACTAGAAAATTCACTGAATTGATATGCACTTTTTTGATCAGCTTCGATATTTCGAATATGAGCATTTCCAAACTGACGTTATGTACGGAAAAATATTAAAAAAAAGAATAAAAAAGTTTAATTTTTATTTTCATTATAAATTACTTACTTACTTACTTAGATGACGCTTACAACTGTGGTCGGTTTTGGCCTGGTCTAAGAATTTGCGCCAACCTCTTTTGTCGTGAGCTTGCTGGCGCCAGTTGGAAACTCCAAGCGTCGTCAGGTTATCCAATGCCTGGTCTTTCCAACGGAGATGCGGTCTTCCTCGTCTGCGTTGGCCACCGTTGGGTACCGAATCCAATATTTTTTCGCTGGAGCTTCGTCGTAACTTCTCTCGACATGACCTAGCCAGCGAAGCCGCTCTATTTTAATACGCTTGACTACATCGATGTCGGCATATAGCTCATACAACTCGTGGTTCCATCGTATTCGGTACTCGCCATTGACGCAGATTGGACCATAGATCTTGCGAAGGATTTTTCTCTCGAACGCTCCCAAAGTCCTTTCATCAGAGCTGCTCAACGTCCAGATTTGTGATGCGTATAGTAGGACGGGCATGATTATTGACTTATAGAGCGTCAGTTTTGTTCGTCGAGAGAGAGCCCTGCTTCTCAATTGCCTACTGAGCTCAAAGTAACACCTGTTGGCAAGAGTTATCCTTCGTTTAATCTCAATACTGATATCGTTGGAGGAGTTAATACTGGATCCCAGGTAAACAAAGTCCTTCACTACCTCAAAGGAGGTGTTGTCAACAGTAACGTGGTTTCCAAGACGCTGGGACTGTTTGTTTGTTAACACGAGATACTTCGTTTTATCTGCGTTCACTGCAAGACCCATTCGACTCGACTCTTTTTCTAGCCTGGAGAATGCTGCGCTGACTTCGCGCGTATTTTGGCCAATGATGTCAATATCATCAGCATAACGCTCTTATAGAAAATTGTGCCGCTGCGTCTCAGGTCAGCAGCTCGGATGATCTTCTCCATTACTATATTAAAGAAGTCGCACGATAAGGAATCACCTTGTCTGAAACCTCGCTTGGTATCGAACGGAAGGGAGAGGTCCTTCCCGATTTTCACTGCGCTGCTGGTGTTGTACAGTGTCATCCGGCAAAGACGTATTAGCTTCGCAGGAATACCAAATTCAGACATGATGGAGTGTAGGTGACTCCTTATTGAAGGCGGCTTTGACTGTCGAAGGCGGCTTTGAAATCGACAAAGAGATGGTGCGTGTCGATTTGTTTTTCGAGGGTCTTTTTCAAGATTTGTCGGAGCGTGAAGATCTGGTCAATGGTGGACTTTCCAGGTCTGAAGCCACACTGATAAGGTCCAATCAGTTGGTTGACGATGGGCTTCAGTCTTTTACACAATACGCTTGACAGGACCTTATATGCGATATTTAGAAGGCTAATCCCACGGTAGTTGGCGCAAATGGTGGGATCGCCTTTCTTGTGGATTGGGCAGAGCACACTGAGGTTCCAATCATCTGGAATGCATTCTTCCGACCATATTCTGCATAGAAGTCTGTGAATGCATTTAACAGAGCTTCGCCACCGGTCTTAAACAGCTCAGCCGGTAGACCATCGGCTCCTGCGGCTTTGTTGTTTTTAAGCCGAGCTATAGCTGTTAAGACCTCGTTATAGTCGGGCAGCGGAACTTCAACGCTGTCATCCATAATTGGGGTTTCCGGGATATCATCTCCACTGGCGGGATTGTTGTCAGCGTTGCCATTTAAAAGACTAGAGAAGTGTTCCCTCCATAGCATCAGTGTACTCTGGATATCTGTCACTAGATTCCCATTCTCATCCTTGCAGGAAGAAGCTCCGGTCTTAAAACCATCAGCCAGGCGTCTTATTTTTTCGAAAAATTTTCGAGTTTCATTCCTGTCGCCATGCATCTCAATTTTCTCGCACTCACGCATTTCCGCCTCTCGTTTCTTTCGCCTGAAAATGCGTCTCTCTTCCCTCCTCTTCTCTCGGTATCGCTCCATAACAGCACGCGTTACAACCGACTGCAGGGTGGCTTTGCAGGCGGTGTCTTTCTCTGCAGTGGCGTCGCGACACTCCTGGTCGTGCCACTGGTTTCGGCAAGGGCGATGGTAGCCTATCAACTCTTCGGCAGCCGTACGCATAGAGTGGGATATGTGCGTCCACTGTCCGCATATATCGTCGATCGGAGGAGTGCTTTCTTGAAGCAGAAGTGAGAGTCGAGTAGCAAAGGCTTCGGCCGTCCGTTTTGACTGCAGTTTATCGACGTCTAGCTTTCTTTGTGTAGGATTGCGAGCATTCTTAGCTGCGCACAGTCGTGTGCGGATCTTGGCTGCGACAAGATAATGATCCGAGTCTATGTTAGCACCACGGATCGTGCGTACGTCTAGTACACTGGAAGAGTGCCTTCCGTCAATCAAAACGTGATCAATTTGGTTGCATGTTCATTATAAATTTGCATAGCAATTAAGTAGAACTATAATAAGTAAAAAAAATTATTACAATCGATCATAAGGATTCAAAGATATAAGTAAAAATATGCTCTGGCGTGACGTTACAAAAAACAGAAATGCTTTTCGCCTTGGATTACAATATTTGCAAAAATCTACGAATTGGGCTAGACTTTTCGTATAAACGTTTTGTTAGAAGAATTTCAAATAATATAAGTTTATTTTGCAAGTTATTAAATTTAAAAATCTTTTCTGGGTTTTTTTTTAATAGGCTTAAGGGCCAACCAAAATAGACGAAACGAGACGTAACGAGTAAGTTCAAGCAAAGGGAAAGCAATGTTAATGCCCAAAATGCACAAACGTAACTGAACGAAATTGAACGAAACATTGCGACGAGACGATTTGTTCCGTAAGAACCGAACTCTAAACGTCTGCACTCGTCAGCAGCAACTGTGCAGAGTATTTTTACATCAATTTTTGTTGCATTTCTTTCAATTATTACAAGAAAACATATTTTAATGATTTAATTGCTATTATTAGAGATGAACAAGGCATTTATTTGCATTAAATTCTGTTAACAGCTTATCAGCTAAGACGAGTTCAAGAACGTTTCATTTTGGGTTAAATGTCAAAACAGCCATAACGAGAGTACACGTTCGTCAGGTTGCAATCGTCTCGTTTCGTCTATTTTGGTTGGCCCTTTAGTCATCTGACGTTACGTTACTTAAATTTCCATCGGAACATTTTAAGTCATAATATTTAAAAAAAAATATCTAATCTTCTAATATATAAAATCAAATGTTTGTCTGTCTGTCTGTCTGTTCCGTATAGGCTCGCGTACCGTTTATCCGATTGAGCTGAAATTTGGACACCGAGTACCTTTTATAGTGATAAAGAACATAGGGGTGTAAAAAAGTGGGCGGAAGTATGTGGGCGTGGCACTCTATAATAACTTCTGAACGCCTGAACCGATTTCAATGAATTTTGGTATGAAGGTTCGACTGCGCCCAAGATAAAACATAGGCTATAAAAATTTCCGCAAGAGGGCGCTTTAAGTAGTGCGTTTTAAGACTTAATAACTCCTAAACTCCTGGACCGATTTCAATTAAATTTGGAACGAAGGTTCGACTGCGCCTCAGATAACATAGGCTATAAAAATTCCAAAGGCTTCCGTAAAGGGCGCTTTAAGTAGTGCGCTTTAAAGACTCAATAACTCCTAAACACCTGAACCGATTAAAATGAAATTTGGTATGAACGTTCAACTGCACCCAAGAAAAAACATAAAATATAAAAAATTCCAAAGACTTCCGAATGAGGGCGCTTTAAGTAGTGCATTGTTAAGACTCAATAACTCCTAAATGACTTGATCGATTTTACTAAAATTTGGTACGTGAAATAACTTGACTATGCAACATGAACCGATTTTGATGAAACTTGGCAAGCATTTGTATCTGTTACTGAAATAGATCCTATACTTTTAAAAGTTCTTTCGACAAAAATCAAGGAATGATCCGAAAGCAACCGAAGTCAAGAACAAAATACGAACGAAAAAAAAAAGTTTAACGAATACCAGCAGAAGCTATATAAAGATGAATAAAAAATTAACCGAACAGTATCGACCAAAACCGAAGTTGAACGAAGACAATCCAAAAATCGAATCAATGCTTATAGGATTTTTTAAAATTGGAATTTATTTGAGGTAAAATTGCATATTAAATGTATGCTAAGAAAAACTTTAAACGCATTTTTCTCGAAATGACTTTTCAAACTGCACTCAGTAAAATTTTCTCGGAATATGATAAAAATGGCATCATATTTACTGAAAGATGGTATTGACCTTGCTCCAGAGGATGCTTTTCTCTAAATGCGATCCTAAAAATGATAAAAACCTGCTATGAAAAAGAATATATATATATAAAATATATCTTCTATATATATAAAAATAGTTCGATTTTAGAGAAAAAGACTCTTTATTTTTTAGAAAACATTTGTTTTTATTGAAGAAAATGCTTCTCATAGTGAATTTTTTATCAAAATATAGTATATAAAATATAGTAAAAAATTTACATTGTCAAAAAATTTTTCTGTATAAATGAGAATTTTTTTGTGCGAGAAATATACTTATCATTATTAGAGACATTGAAATATTTCCATTTCCCACACGTGTAGAAATATTTCTTCGAAAATGTGAAAATTTATTCTTATAGAAGAAAATTTTATTTGAAAAGAGAAAATTGCTATTATCGCAAATAGAGACATTTTTCACCGGAGGAAGATATGTGTTTTTTTTCTGAGTATGGGTGTCCATTTTCCTTAGAAATCAGACGTCAGATCGAGACGTTGAAGATGTCATTTTTTGTTTTAACCATGTCTGGCAGGTACAGTTTTACGGAAATTTACTTTCGACAGAAGGATGGGGCAAAACCCCAAAAAACGATAATTTAAAAAATTTTAAAATTGAGTTGATAATTTTAAAAATTAGAGCAGTTTTAAAATTCCTCTTTCTGTGCTCGAGGCACAACCCCGAGTAACACCGGGTTACATCCGCTAGTATTTAAATAAAACATGAAGTTTAGCTATTATCTGTGTATTATATTTTTTTAACTCCTACCCCATCGACCATGAGAAGTTGGAAAAAAATTCCATATTCATAAAATACCTTGCAACCAGTTTCAGTAACGAAATCAGGTAAACTTCGAGCAATGTAGCGAGACGTAACACACTTTTTGAATATGAAATTAACTATTTAATATGTAATTAACTATTTTTCTTTTTACCGATTTGTTTTATAAAATTTACTTCACTTAAATTAAGCTTTGTTAAAATGCAAAATTTCACATACTTTGGATCGTCAGCGCAAAAATAGAAAACAAAATGGTTTTTTGCTGGCGTGACGTTGCCTCAGAATATTATCTTAAAATGGTTGTAAACCATAATACCAAAACATATTCCGAAGTGGTGTCCGAAGTTGAGTTGTGTTGAAGACAACTTTCAGTAACGAAAACTGACCAAAACGTAAACTTCCTCGGTGATTTGTCAAAAGTGATTAATCAATGAGATGTTACTTTGACGGCATACACATTGACGCTGTTATCTATAGATACTTCAGAATTGACAGTGTTCAGTAGGTTGGCCTGTTCATAAATATTTGTTAGATAAGTTTTTAAATTCTTTCGTTTTAACAGTAAGTCATTCCCCTTTTTTAAAGTAATACTCCAGAAAACAGTTCAAACAAACGCTCATTTCACCTGTGTCGCGGACGATAAAAATAAAAATGGGAATACAAATATATGAACGTGCAATGTTTAAGACCACAGTTTTGACTCCTAGAAATGCACGACAACATCTGTTTTTTTTATTTTATTTCGATTTTAGTCGTTTATTTGATCCCTCTTCTTTGATATAGTTCTTTAACCCTCCGTCATGCACATGTATCTGGCAATTTATTTTACGAATTTAACTGTGATTTAAATATATTTCTAATTTGGCTAGGGGTTTGAGTCTCCTGGTACCCTCTACAAATATTGTTAGGTATCGTTTTATGAAAAAAACACATTAAAAAAAACTAGTAAGGTATATCTTCGACTTGGCCGAAGTTAAAATACCCCCACGGCCGATTCTTAAGGGTGGAAGAATCTTAAATTGGAGAGCTTTTTGTATGAGATTTTGAGAGATTTTATTATTTTTATATGTCTACAATACATACATATCAAATTGTTTTCCTGCAGCTTAAATATAAGCCTTTTTATAAAGTTTTAAATTTTGGGGTTGTATGGGAGGTGGGCGTGTTAGTGGGTGGATGACGCCCATTTTTCAAACACACTTTAATTTTGATATAGAATGCTCAAATACTGAGTTTCGGTTTTGTAACTTTAATATTAGCCTCTTTATAGAGTTTTTAATTTTGGGGTTGTATGGGAGGTAGGCGTGGTTTTCATCCGATTTTGCCCATTCTCGAACTTGATCTTAGTTTTCCAAAAAAAAGGTCAAATACCGAATTTCATTACGATAGCTTGAAAATTACGGCTGTAATCGTGTCCACAGACAGACGGACATGGCTAAATCAACTCAGGTGGTGATGCTGAGCAAGAATATATATACTTTTCTATACCTACCACGCCTCCTTTTGGGTGTTACACACGTCGTGACAAAATTAATATACCCCTTCGCAGTACACGTGGGGGTATAAAACAACAAACTAAATTTATGTGGATTTTTTCATCTATACGTATACGTATACGTATACCTATACGATCGTAGAGCATGTATCTGGCCTGATACACACACACATTTTGTATGAAGAGTACTGTACTTTATTGGTATTTTTTATTATACCCTAAACCTGAAAGGTCAGGGTATATTAACTTTGTGCAAACGTTTGTAACGCATAGAACGAAGCGAGTCCGGTATATAAAAGTATATATATTCTTGATCAGCGTCACCTCGTGAGTGGAGCTATTCATGTCCGTCCGTCCGTCCGTCCGTCCGTCCGTCCGTCTGTCCGTCTGTGTGTTGTCCGTATACACAGAATAAGAAGAAGGAGTTGAGATAATTGGATGAAACTTGGTACACATGGTCTCATGAACCCAAGGATCTGCACTATTGAATATTTTTGGAATCCGCCCACGGACACGCCTACCTCCAATACAACGCAACAATTGAAAACTACATAACTCAGCTCAGAATAAGCCTTCAACAATAAAATTTGGTGTGTATGTGTTTTATATCAACACAAAGATGTCTTCGAAATATGCACGTCATCCGCTCACGGACACGCCCACCTCCCATACAACCCAAAAATTGAAAACACAATAAATAAGCCTGTGTTTAACCTAAAGAGCTCAAATTTGGCACATATGTTTCTTATAACAAACCAAAGATGTTTTTGAAAAATGGACATCATCCGCCCACGGACACGCCCACCTCCCATACAACGCGAAAATTGAAAACTGCATAACTCAGCTCATAGTTATCCTACAACAATAAAATTTGATATGTATGTGTTTTATACCAACATAAAGATGTCTTCGAAAAATGGACGACATTCGCTCATGGACACGCCCACCTCCCATACAACCCAAAAAGTTTAAAACTCAATAAATAAGGTTATGTTTGTCATAGAGAAATTAAATTTGGTATGTATGTATTTTATACCAAAACTAAGGTGTGATCAAAAATTGGGAGTAATCCGTCCATGAACTCGCCCACCTCCCATAGCGAAAGCACAATTAAGGCATTAACTGTGAGCTACAGGAATAAAACTTGGTATGTGTACATTTTTCATCAACATTTATATGCATATAAAATATAGGCTTCATCCGCCCACGGAGACTCCCATTTACAATGAAAATTTTTTTGTTTTTGAAAAGTGGGTTTAGGGTATTTTATAGTCGGCCTAGACCGACTTTAGACTTTCTTTACTTGTTTTTTTCTGCGTTCGTTTACTCAAATCACTCTCACAGCAATGGAGGCAAACACAAACAAGGATTTTTTCGGTTTTAATATTTTTTCGCTTCAGTTGCAAAGTGAACTTTGAAAGGTACAGACAATAATTTACGGAAGAATTTTTATTTATTAAAAAAAAAAAAAATGGGTGAAGAAGTAGCGTTTGTTTTTAATACGCGATTTCGTAGTGGTAATGTGAATTTCCATATACGACTAGCAGAAGCATTGGCCAATGAGTTAGGTTGCGATTATAGTAAACGCGATTCAGACAGGTATCTGTCTCGCTTGTTCACATTGCCTGTCTGTCTGACTCGGCGTTCAATATAAACGCAACCTTAGAGTGTGAAAGAGCCGCTGAAGAAGTGGTTGCAAATGATGAGATTGATGACTTCCCAGGAGATGACGACAATATGGATCTTAATTATATGCCAGACGATGGCGATGCCTCAGATGTCGAAAATGATTGCGTTGTCGAAGCAGATGAAGTGTTTGATAGTGACGACGATGAAGAAATTGAAAAACAGAATGCTACCGAAGATTCTTTTCTTGGTAAGGACGGTACTATATGGTGTAAAAATGAACCAAATATTGGAGTTCGTTTACGTCAACACAATATCATGCGTTTTCGAACTGGTCCGAAGGAACAAAACAGTGTTCCAATTGAGGTGTTCAAAAAATTTTTCTCACCAAATATTACATTTATTATCATTTTTGAAACGAATCGCCATGGAAAAGCTGTAGTCGATAAGTGGAATGCAGCTAATCCCAGTAAAAAATTATTCCCACAATAATATGCAAACCACAAAAGCTTTGTGGCAGTCAAATAATCTACCCATATTCAGAGCAGCCATGTCTTTAAATCGATTCTCTGCACTGGCACGATACATTCGTTTTGATGATGGTAGAACACGCGTTCAACGATTGCGCGATGACAAAGCTGCACCCATTCGTGACGTTTGGAATTTTTTAAATGAAAATCTTGCCAACAACTATAGTCCGCATAGCAGCATAACAATTAATGAACAACTGTTCCCATATCGTGGAATAACTAAATTTACTCAGTAAATAACATCAAAACCAGCTAAATATGGCATCAAAATTTGGTGGGCTGGCGATTCCAAATCTAAATATCCACTGCAAGGAAAGCTCTATACCGGTCAACAAGAAGGTGAAGAACAGGAAGTGAATCAAGGTGAAAATGTTTTGATACAACTCGCAAAGTCGTACATCAATACTGGCCTTACAATTGTAGCTGACAACTTTTTTACTACTTTAGAAAGAGTAAAGCGTCTGGCCAGAATTGGTGTGTTCCGAACGAAATGAGAAAGGATCGTTCTCGTCCTGTTTAGTCATCGTTATTTGGATTCCACAAAAATTTGGTATCAATTTTGGTATCAAAAAAAATAAATGTGTGAACCTACTTTCGACCGTTCATTATACCAAACATTCTGTGTCGACAAGGAATAACAACTTAACTCATTTTAAAAATTTCAGAAGACCATTTTTCAGATGAAAATTACTCCCTTATAAAATAGTACCCTGACTTTTGTTGTTAGGATTTGATGGCCTCAAACATTTAATTTTCATGGTACATCCATAAAAATTTGCGTATTAGTGTTTTTCGTTGCGAAAAAAAGCAATGAAAGTAATAATTTAATTTTGTCCTAACTCGACTTTAGCGGTTATTCCTTATTGACACAGCATTGTTAAGGGGAAGCAATGAAACCCGAAGCAATTTTGTTTTACAATGAAAAAAAAGCTGGCGTAAATTGATGGACTTTGCGTTTTTCTGCAACATGTTGGACACCATGGCACTGGCTGCATTTTGTATTTGCAAAGAAGTTGATGATCTCAATAAAAATAGTGCTAGAAGAAATTTTCTGACTACGTTAGCTGATACATTGGTTCTTCCAAATATTGGAAACCGAATTAACAACATTCACATCATCAAACAGTTCAACACTCGTTTGGCCATGGAATCGTATCTTGGAAGACCACTAAATGTAAGTTTGATTGATATAACATTTGCCCTCATTTTCCTCGTTTTTCTTTTTCATTTCAGTTTCCAGTAGTAGTTCCTAGCTCAAGTGGTGTTGATACTCTACAAAAGAGAAAAAGTTGTCAGCTTTGTACATTGGGAGATGAAAAAATTCGCCGACTAACTCGTTTTTTTTTAGTTCCAAGTGCTCGAATCCGGTATGCCTACCACATTCGAAATCAGAGTATACATGTTTTAGTTGCTTACATGAAGCTGTGTAAGACTTTTTTAATTTAGAATTAATTAAAACTTACTTTATAACTACTAAATTTAATTGAAATTTAATTGAAATCTTCTAAAAAATGTATCTTTTACAGCGGTTTCAAAAAAGTGCCTTTTTAAAAATAGCAAAAAATTCAATTTTTGGTGGTCAATAAGAGTTAAAATGAAACAAAATTTTAACAACTTTTTATGTCAAAATGTTAGTATGAGTAAGAAATATAACATTTAAGAAGATGTGGGTATGCGTTCTGTGTAAAATAAAAAGTTACAAGCAAAAATGTTTTTTTTTACCAAAAAGGACCTTCAGGAGAATCAAAATTGCTTCGGCGGTTTTTCTCCGATTTGAAAAAAAAGTATGCAGAAATCATTTTAATGAGTTCCTCTACCCCGACCGGTTGAAATTTTTTTTATCTATATAAGAATGATCCGGTCTAATATATATATTCAATTATTATTATTTTGGCTATTTTAGAATGTTTTGTTATGAAAAGAATCGCTATTTCTATGTAAAACAACAAATTTAAAATAAGTTCATGTTTTAATGTAAAAAAAACACGAAAATACAAAAGATTTTGAAAAAAGCGTGTTATTTCTACATTATAAAGGCTAGTGATATATGAAGTATACGATTGTAAAGCTGAAATTGTACAGACAAAAAATTATATAAGTACTTTTTTCTCTTTAGAACAAATTTTCACCTCAAAAAGATCAGCTAAATTTACATAATTTTCGTAGTAATATTACGCTCCTGGAAAAACTATCGTCTGTAGTTTTTCATATTTGCGAAGGCGGTGCGTTAAAGGACATACTGTTATTAGTGCAAATTGGATATATGTGTCCTTATCAAATGTATTTATCACGAATAAGCTTCCTGGGTGTAATTCACCCAAAAAAAAAAAAATATTTCATTACTAACCTGGGTGTAAAGCATCCAAACACTTATTATTTTAATCGCGCTGTCGCGCTTATATCTCGAAGACCACTATAAACTAAAAATGATTACATCGAAAATATTGAATAAAGATTCGATTTTGACTGTTAGTTCGTCACACAAGTATTGCATTAGAACTCTTACATAGAAAGTGTGACTGGGTGGATTCCACCCTAAGGTTAGTGATGGAGGGTCAACTATAATTTTTCTCTATATTTAACCCCCACGCGTTCTGCGTAAGGGGTATATTAATTTTGTCACGACGTGTGTAACGCCCATAAGGAGGCGTGGTAGGTATAGAAAAGTTTAAATATTCTTGCTCAGAATCACCACCTGAGTTAGCCATGTCCGCCTGTCTGTCCGTCTGTGGACACGATTACAGGGCTGTAATCAAAATTACGGCTCCGTAATTTTGAAGCTATCGTGCTGAAATTCGATATTTAAGCTTTTTTTAAAAACTAAGATCAAGTTCGAGAATGGGATAAATGGGATGAAAACCACGCCTACCTCCCATACAACCCCATTAATGAAAACTCCATAAAGAAGCAAATATTTCATCCACCAACCAAAACGCCCACCACCCATACAATCCCAAAATTGAAGCTACAAAAATAAAATTAGATATTTATTATTTTTATAATTAAATTAAGACGTGTTAGAAAAATGGGCGTCATCTACCCACTAACACGCCCACCTCCCATACAACCCAAAAATTGAAAACTATAAAAATAGGCTTCTGTCGAAGCTACAAAAGTAAAATTAGATATTTATTCTTTTTATAAAAAAATTAAGATGTGTTAGAAAAATGGGTGCCATCCATCGACGAACACGCCCACCTCCCATACAACCCAAAAATTGAAAACTATATAAATAGGCGTCTGTCGAAGCTACAAAAGTAAAATTAGATATTTATTCTTTTTATAATAAAATTTAGATGTGTTAGAAAAATGGGTGCCATCCATCGACGAACACGCCCACCTCCCATACAACCCTAATATTGAAAACTTTATAAATAGGCTAATATTTAATCTACTGAACTGAAATTGGGTATTTGGGTATATAATATCAAAACTGAGGCGTGTTAAAAAAATTGGCATCAAACACTCAAGAACACGCCCACCTCCCATGCAACCCCTAATTGAAAACTTTATGAAGAGGCTTGTCTTGACTTGACAGGAAAACAATTTGATATGAATGTATTTTAGACGCAATCCAAATAGTAAAATTTTTTGAAATCTCGCCCGTGGGGGTATTTTAACTTCGGCCAAGTCGAAGATATAACTTACTTGTTTTTCATACATTCTTTTAGGGTCGGCTTTCACTTTTTCTTGATGTTTTCGTTGTCTTCTTTTATAACTAATACAAAAACAAACAACAACAAAAATTTAAATGTCACTCACGTTTCACTACTTCAAATGCCTTTTTAATGAAAAACAATTGCGTCTGCTTGATTTAAAAACAATACAAAATTCACTAATCTTATTTAGAAAGTAAATCCGAGACATAAAATGTGCAATTATCTTTTATCTTCAATTATCTTTCTATTATCTTCTATTATCTAGCAATTATCTTCCAATTATTTTCCAAGATAATCCAACTTATCAATAAAAATGCGCACTCATGTTTCACTCTTGAATCACTTTTTTAAAGTATGTTTTTCGATAGAAAATGATATTTTTAAAAAATTGTAATGTTTTTTAATAGAAAATGTTTCAATTATGAATATAATATAGCTGTGCTTTGATAATTAAATCGCGAAATACCAAATTGCAAAACCCCTAAGCCTAATAAAAAACCGAGAAAAGATTTTTAAATATGATGATTTGTAAAATAAACTTATTATCTCTTATATCTTTGAATCCTTAGGGTCGACTGTTATCATTTATTTACTTAGTATAGTGCTAATTTATTACTTTGCAAATATATAAAAAAACTTTTTTAAAAAAAACAAGAATGAAACTTGTTTAAAATATTTTTTCGTACAAAACGTGCCTAACGCCAGTTTGCAAATACCCATATGCGCTACTTTATTTAAATATAAATATTTTTATTATGTTTTTCATTTTAGGTTTTAAGCGGGGCCAAGAAACACATGTCCAAAAAAGCTAGACGCCAATTACACAAGGCTCAAAATGAAAAATCAAACATTTTGCAATCTTTCACTTATGATAATTTGCCTAAAAAAGAAAGCCACGCTTATGAAAGGGAAAAACAAATATGCGTGTCTGCTTTAAAAACATTGCAGGCATTACTTATATCAGCAACAAGCTTTCTGAAACCTACTCTTGTAAAGGTTTGTGTTTGTAAAAAGAATTTTTAAAGTCAATAACATATTTTTCTCTACTAGATGATTCAGGTGAGAATAATGCAAATATGTTCATTGTTCTATGAGCTGCCGATGAAACAACAACAACTTTACTTTGATTGGGAATGTCGCTTAGAAATTTTCAAAGTTTTGCATATTTTTACTGTAAATACCCATCATTTGTGTCCACCTCCGACACAAATGACTATTCATATTCTGCAAAATGGACATATGAGTGATAGAAATCTTATCGTGCGCCAGGAATGTGCAGAGTTGTTAAGGCAAATTGAGAAGATAGTTCATCCTCGCAAAGAAAGTCTACTCTTTCCAGCTGATATTCGAGAAATTCGCAATACATTTATAAAATTAGGACAAGAAAGTCTACTAACGTCTGAAGTACCTTGCGCTAGTTTTTCTGAATTACTTAGTGACACTGACAATGATACGGAGTTATCAATTGAAGAAGCAAAGGGAAACAATGAAAATACCGTCACATTAATAGATTTGAAGGAACAAGATAACTGTAAAGATCAAGCACGTATTGAATCTTCATTAGTGCCTATTTGTTCTACGGATTCCGATGAAATGGAAGCAAACCATACATCAAACACATTGAATGATGATGAAAACATGGATTTTACTCTTCAATCAAAATTTTCGTTATTTGTTGAAGATGATGATGCTGAAATTAAAGAAAAAGAACAAAGTTCCTCGGAAATAACGCCTAACGATACAACTGACGACGCATTACAAGAACCTCTAATAAAAAAACAAAGACTGGAAGTTCATGAAGAAGATAAGGAACCTTTAGTTAATAACGAACAGGATAATTCTCTTAATAACGAAGTTGATGTTGAATCTAAAGATTCAATTTTGAACGTACAAAATGATGAAGATATGCTTGCCGACATTGAAGCCGCATTTGTGGATGAATTGAATTGAACAAGTTTTGATTCGATAATATATGGTTTAATTTACATTTAAAAAAAATAGGACTTCTCTATTAATTCAAAGGAATTATGCATTTCCACAGAATGGTCCACCGTGGCCAAAAAATAAAATTTTGAAACAAACCAGTTCTTATATATTATATTATAAAAAATAGTTAAATTGTATTATTTTAAAGAACTAACTCCGTTTTCACCATATCGCACACTAAATATAAAACAGTTACAACTCAAAATTTTTTCAATATCGACTTTTTATATAAATCAATTCACAAAACACATATCTGACTATCTATTTCATTATTTTCTTCATTAGCTGAAAGAATGAAAGAATTGTGTGTGCTTAAATGAAAATAGCTTTTCTTTTGCAGTTTCAACCAGTTTTATTTTTCGCTTCTCCTGAAAAGTTATGTCTTTTGAGTTGTAACTTTTTATATTTAGTGCGAGATATATGTAATACTTCTATATTGGCAGTTGCCCAGTGACGTAACTCCATAGGTGCAAGACGGTGCAGAGCACCGGGGCCCTTGAGCGGTAGGGGCCCTTCGCTGACACTACAAATAGCAAATGGTAACGAAGCAGATATAACAAAAAATGCGATTACTTTCAAACAAAATACTGTGAAAAAGTGGCCAAAATGTTACTCAACAATTCATCAGTATTTACGAGCTGATGAATTGGACACCGGTTATCAATTGTGTCAAAAAATCATTACACATTTTAAGCAATTGAATGTGACATTACAGAAGTTTACACAGCTATGCTGTTGTTCTTCACAATACCAGTGATCTCCAAAAGCGCAGACCGGTCAATTAGTAAATTTAAAATTATTAAAAATTATTTAAGGAATAAGACAACCGACCAGGTTGTCGAAGTTAGCATTGATTGCAATTGAGAACAAACAGGCGTCTGAAATTTAAGCAAATTAACATACACTTTTGCTAATAATAAATTAAGACAAAAAAATTAAGTAAAATAAATGGGCCTGTTCACGTACTTAACTTGTTAAAACTTGCAGGGAGAGAGAATATGAAAAATTAAGTAACAAATTTCACAAAGAGAAAAATAGCAGCAAAATTACGTGAACAGAAAACTTGTAGAAACTTGCAAGTAAGCAGCTGATCGGACGACTTGAAAGCTTATTTGAAATCAAAAAAATCTATATAACTAATAGGCTAAGGTTTTTTTGTGACTTCAACTCCTCCCAGACCAATGGACCGATTCTATCGATTTAGATGTCATTAAAACAGGCTTAGGCTGTATATGTGCAAACCACTTTTAAAAATTGTGATTTCACTTCAGAGGGTTCCCAGCCTTTTAAAACAGAAATAAAATTTTTGTACAAAAATCCGTTATTTTATCGATTTGAAATTTAGTTTGAGAAGAGCTTATGAATTGATCGAATTTGAATTTTTTTCAAAACTAAAAATTTTTAACCAAAATTATCTTTTATGCATTCCTCAAATGTCAATTGTCCGAAAAATGCAGTTCCAAAATCAAAAATTCCACTTTCCGAGCAAACTACTCAGTCAAATTTTTTGGGTTTTTTGGCGTTTTTTCATCTAAATGTGTCATAAATCGATGTTGTAGGTTTTCTGTAAGTACCTTTTATTAGTTTCTGAAATATATCTCAGTATTATTTCTTAAATCTATTTTTTAATGCGTTTTTTTTTAACAATAGTTATTTTTTATAGCTGTTAAGAGTTAAGCTGCGATGTTTTCGAATAGTAATAATGTTTTTCTCAGTTGTTATATTAGTGTAAGTCCATCTTCGTATTTTGACAGTTACATTAAAAAATTTTGTGTCAGATCAAACGTTTCAAGTCAAACCATTCAGATAATGATCTTTTATATCATTATTGAGAGTCAATATATCGTTATTCGTTATAACTTATTGAATAGAATATCATATATTAAACGTCTATAATGTTTCTAACAATTAATTTTTATTGAATTGCTCGAATTCGGGCAACAGTGTTACTAGTGTTTTCTTATTTTTTTTGTTTGATTTTTGCAGGCATCGTTGTGCATGTCTCAACAAAATTTCTTTGTTTCGTTGAGGCAGAAAAATAAATTATCAAAATGATTTCGTTTTTTAAATAACGTTATAAATAATAACTTTTAAATAATTTGTCAAATCAAATTTCGTTTCGTTGAAAAACGAAATTATCACAAAATAAAAATTTCGTTTCAAGTTTATTGAAAAAAATCAGGGACCCGATTTAACTCTTATTATTTTTTAAATATGCAAAAGGTTATGGAAAAAATAGCTGAAAAAAAATTGGGCCTGTAATAATAATTATAAATTACCCAGAAAATTGTAGTGCTGCCATAATCATTATGAAAGATTTTTATTTTTTTTGGTCTTTGATAACGATTATGAAAGATTATTGGTTTTTTTGGTCTTCCGTAACCATTACAAAAGATTTTTATTTTTTTTGGTCTTTGGTAACCATTATGAAAGATTTTTATTCTTATTGGTCTTCTGTAACCATTATAAACGATTTTTTTTTTTGGTCTTTGATAACCAATATGAAAGATTATTATTTTTTCTGTCTTCTATAACCACGTTTCAGTTCGCAAATCTTTAGATATTTTTATAAAATTTTGCACACTAACTTATCTATATTTGCACAAGGACGAACTTTTTTTTATTGATTTTGGTTAGGATCCGTTTCTTCTAATTTTTACAAAATTTGATGCAGAAAAATCTTTCATAATGTACATGGAAGACCAAAAAAAAAAAATCTTTTGTAATGGTTATAGAAGACCAAAAAAAATAAAAATCTTTTGTAATGGTTATAGAAGACCAAAAAAAATAAAAATCTTTTGTAATGGTTACGGAAGACCAAAAAAAATAAAAATCTTTTGTTATGGTTATGGAAGCCCAAAACAAAAAAAAAAAAAATATAATGGTTATCAAAGACCAAAAAAACATTGGTTATTTGTAACTATTATTCAGAGAGCAGGTTTTAAAAATTCTTGATTAATTATTATTTCAGGATTTTTTCAAATATTGGTTATAACTCTTATGTCCCTGAAAAAAATCATATCGTTTTTATGATAAAGTTGAAGTGTATTTTCATCATAATATATTTTGCCATTAATTAAGCAAAACTAATATAAATAAATATTAATAGAAAATGTAAGTAATTAAAAACCGTAACCAACTTCAACAGTGTTAAAATTTTTTCTTTAAGCTCATTGCAAGATTTGAACGGTTATCGCTCGGTAATAATATATTTGAAGTAACGGTAATAATATATTTGAGAAATAAGAATACTCGGTCAACTCTCACTTGAGTGGCATGAGAATCTTGCGATAAGTTTTGCAGCACCATTACTGAAAACATTTATAGATTATGACATTCGCATGTTTTACCGCAAGATGACGTAATTGGAATCAACTGTTCCTATTCAAGAAGGATGTTTAGCCAATAGGAACAGTTGGCTAAAATTTTATAGTAAATGGGCGTGTCCGTGGGCGGATGAAGCCTATATTTTATATGCATTTAAATGTTGATGAAAAATTAACACATACCAAGTTTTATTCCTGTAGCTCACAGTTAATGCCTTTATTGTGCTTTCGTTATGGAAGGTGGGCGTGTTCATGGACGGATTACTTCCAATTTTTGAACACACCTTAGTTTTGGTATAAAATACATACATACCAAATTTAATTTCCCTATGACAAATATAACCTTATTAATTAAGTTTTAATCTTTTTGGGTTGCATGGGAGGTGGGCGTGTTCGTAGGCGGATGACGTCCGTTTTTCAAGACCATCTTTGTCTTGTCATAAAAAACGTACGTGCCAAATTTTAGCTCTGTAGGTTAAACAGAGGCTTATTTATTGCGTTTTCAATTTTTGGGTTGTATGGGAGGTAGGTGTGTCCGTGAGCGGATCACGTCCAAAAGACATCTTTGTGTTGATATAAAACACATACATACCAAATTTTATTATTGTAGGCTAATTATGAGCTGAGTTATGCAGTTTTAAATTTTTGAATTGTATGGGAGGTAGGCGTGTCCGTGGGCGGATTCCAAAAATATTCAATAGTGCAGATCCTTGGGTGCATATGACCATGTGTACCAAGTTTCATCCAATTATCTCTACTCCTTCTTCTTATCCTGTGTTTACGGACAACACACAGACGGACGGACGGACATGAATAGCTCGACTCACGAGGTGACGCTGATCAAGAATATATATACTTTTCTATACCGCACTCGCTTCGTTCTATGCGTTACAAACGTTTGCACAAAGTTAATATACCCTCATCTTTCAGGTTTAAGGTATAACAAGAAAATGTTTTTTTTTTCAATATTTCTGGTAGGGGCCCTTTTTCAATTTTGCACACGGGCCCTTGGTCATCTAGTTACGCCACTGCAGTTGCCTTACATTTCTATGAATAACAACTCCGAAATCAAAGAGAGATGGCCTATAATGGTCGCAATATTTTCAGTGGACATTAATAATACATCAAGGAACTTAATGAACATAAAATATGAACTTTTAAAGCAGTGTGGCATATCATGTTTTTGCACTGAGCCCTTCAATTACTTCTTTAAAATAAAACAATTCTCTTATTAAGAAGATATCATATACATATATCTGTAAATTCAGGATATTAAATGAATGAATTATCGTCATAAAACTTAACATAAAACAAGGGCTTTACTCTGTATCGCGATTCGAAAGGCAATGAGATTCGAAAATTAAATGCGATTCGAAAGTTAAATCTCAAAATGTAACTATTTCGCATTAGTGACAGTGACTTAACTTATCGTTTCAACAAATATTCAGTTAAAGATAGCATAACTGGCTTTTAAACGTTAAAAATGCGAAAATCAGTGTGAAGAAACAGAAGAAATGTCAAAATATTTAATGCGAAAGTCGAATTGCAGAGTGTCAAATTTCCGAATTCGAACAATTTAGCTTTCGAATCGCGTTGCAGAGTAAGGCCCCAAGTAAAGCAAGTCTAAAGTCGGTCTAGGCCGACTATGAAATACCCTAAACCCACTTTTCAAAAGAAAAAAAAAAAAAATTTATTGTAAATGGGCGTGTCCGTGGGCGGATGAAGTCCATTTTTCCAAACCATCTTTGTCTTGTCATAAAAAACATACGTGCCAAATTTTAGCTCTGTAGGTTAAACACATGCTTATTTATTGCGTTTTCAATTTTTGGGTTGCATGGGAGGTAGGCGTGTCCGTGATCGGATGACGTCCATTTTCCGAAGACATATTTGTGTTGGTATGAAGCACATACATATCAAATTTTATTGTTGTAGGCTAATTATGAGCTGAGCTATGCAGTTTTCAATTTTCGCGTTGTATGGAAAGTAGGCGTGTCCGTGGGCGGATGATGTCCATTTTTCAAAACAATCTTTGTTTTATTATAAAAAACATGCGTGCCAAATTTTAGCTCTTTAGGTTAAACAGGGGCTTATTTATTGCGTTTTCAATTTTTGGGTTGTATGGGAGGTGGGCGTGTCCGTGATCGGATGACGTCCATTTTCCGAAGACATCTTTGTGTTGATATAAAACACACACATACCAAATTTTATTGTTGTAGGCTTATTATGAGCTGAGTTATGCAGTTTTAAATTTTTGCGTTGTATGGGAGGTAGGCGTGTCCGTGGGCGGATTCCAAAAATATTCAATAGTGCAGATCCTTGGGTACATGTGACCATGTATACCAAGTTTCATCCAATTATCTCAACTCCTTCTTCTTATCCTGTGTATACGGACAACACACAGACGGACGGACGGACGGACGGACATAGATAGCTCGACTCACGTGGTGACGCTGATCAAGAATATATATACTTTTCTATACCGGACTCGCTTCGTTCTATGCGTTACAAACGTTTGCACAAAGTTAATATACCCTGACCTTTCAGGTTTAGGGTATAATTAGCAATACATTTTACTTAAATATTTAAAAGATGTTTATTTTAAAATATTTAATCTAGAAGGCCATAATAAGCTTAGAGTAAAAGTATGAGTGCGTTGCATTTGGGCACAACTTTGCTTAAATATTTATTCCATATTTCTTTTAGAAAGAAAAGAAAATGCCAAAAGTCTACCGCTTACAAAATTTTAGTTCAAAGTAATTTTAATTTACGAGTATATTTTTATTTTTTTTTTTTTGCATTGCAACCCTATTTATAGAATCTGACAATAATACTTGACAACTATGATGTGAATCACGTACACAATGAGCCTTCGAAAAGTTACTAAGTTGCTGCCTGCAACTCCAAACGGTGTCTCAGGGAGTCCAAATTTCTAAGTGTGAACATATTAATTTTCGATTTCGGTAGGTCATTCTGTGGCAATGGACATATTAAAGCATTCAATAAAAGTATTTTTGTAAATTCTTTATTAAGTTATTAATAGTTAACTTTTTATTTAGTAAATATAATTAAAAATTAAACTATCTAGACTAATTGAAGCGATAAAGCCTACTTTATTAATAGAATAATAGAAAAACATTTTCCGATGCTATGATACTTGCATGACTTAGTTAAAAATATGCCGAAGGCTAAGTAATTATCGTAATTATTAAAAAGTCCATGATTTGATTGCAGCCACGGATGGCACCGCAAAAGCCCAGCGTGGAACTTTTAACAGTAAGTTGGCAAATGTTGCTGTATGATCCTTATGAAATTCCCAGTGTAAAGTTACCAATGTTATATCAACTAAAGATCTCTTATGATTTTCTCCAGTTGTCTAAATATATTTTATTAAAAAAGAAACCAGCAAACGTATTCACGTTTTACCTTAAACTCCAACGTAATATTCATGGGTTCTGCTTCAAGGCCATGTGTGATCATTACAAAATATGACTTCTGCTTGTTGTAAGTCGTCTCTGGAGGTATCTCTTTAAGAATATTCCAATTATATAATTGTATTGAGTCTTTTGGACGAATTTGCAAAGACATTAAATAGCTGCCACTTATCAAAAAATTCATGCGGTGTAAGTTTGCGGAAAGCTTTTCATGCTCCAATAATTTTAAGTGAGCTACATCACGTATAAGTGGAGCAGGTCCAGGTATCCAATATCCTCTGTAAAGACACAAAATATTTGCAGAAATATACACAACCAAAAAAACAAAATTATTTTTATTATACAAAAAATTATACTTCAAGGAAGTAACGCTCGAATAAAATAAATACAATTTTAAGGAATCATCTATATGTATACTACTTTAAATCTTAACCCCTATTATTGAACCCGCGTCGAGGAAATATCGTCTTCGAGAACTCATTTTCACCAACAGCAATTCTCACTTCCGACAATAGAGTTTCATCCTATTTTCACTCTTTTATATTTATACCCCCACGCGTACTGCGTAAGGGGTATATTAATTTTGTCACGATGTGTGTAACACCCAAAAGGAGGCGTGGTAGGTATGGAAAAGTATATATATTCTTGCTCAGCATCACCACCTGAGTTGATTTAGCCATGTCCGTCTGTCTGTCCGTCTGTCCGTCTGTCTGTCGACACGATTACAGCCGCAATTTTGAAGCTATCGTAATGAAATTCGATATTTAAGCTTTTTTTAAAAAAACTAAGGTCAAGTTCGAGAATGGGCTAAATCGGATGAAAACCACGCCTACCTCCCATACAACCCAAAAATTGAAAACTCTACAAAGAAGCTAATATTAAAGCTACAATACTAAAATTTTGTATATGTGTATTCTATGTCAAAACTGAGAAGTTTTAGAAAAATGGGCGTCATCGACCTACTAACACGCCCACCTCCCATACAACCCCAAAATTCAACAATCTATAAAGAGGCTACTATTAAAGTTACAAGATTGAAACTCGGTATTTGTGTAATTAATGTCAAAACTGAGGTGTGTTATAAAATTGGACGTCATCCACCCATTAACACGCCCACCTCCCATACAACCCCAAAATTGAAAAATCTATAAAGAGGCTAATATTAAAGCTATAAGACAGAAACTCGGTATTTGTGTATTCTATGTCGAAACTAAGATATGCTAGAAAAATGGGCGTCATACACAATCTAACACGCCCACCTCCCATACAACCCCAAAATTTAAAACTTTAAAAAAAGGCTTATATTTAAGCTGCAGGAAAACAATTTGATATGTATGTTTTTTAGACACATAAAAATAATAATATCTCTCAAAATCTCATACAAAAAGCTCTCCAATTTAATAATCTTCCACCTTTAAGAATCGGCAGTGGGGGTATTTTAACTTCGGCCAAGTCGAAGATATACCTTACTAGTTTTTATTTAAACATCAATCAAATTGGCGTGACAAAATCTGTGTTACAGAAATTTTGAATTGAGCCCTGCAGTACAAAATAAGAATTCTACGGCTGCAAGAAAGTGAATGAGACATTTCCTCAGCCAACTTCGTGCCAGTGTGTTTAGAAGAAAATATTTGCTTCATGTTGCAACCTTTTTTTCGTATGTATTCGTGTGGACATGAATCTAACATCTTTACTATACCGAGGAGTATGGCTTGGTTGAAAGTGTCACATCAGCCCAAACCAATTTCGATGTGCAGGGTTGTTGTCTTACTTTAGGTTAGATATAGTAATCGCATGTATCCGTGAGAACGATTATAACTCTTTGAAATTTCATGTGAAGTGAATCCGTGTTCCTTTCTTTTAGGTTTTTAATGAAAATGCGTTGTTATTTAACAGCAGAGCTGTAAAAGAATGCATTCAATTTGATTGCTTTTACAAAAACTTTAATCAGTGATTAACGAAATAAGAATGCATTCAATGCATGCATAATTGATCCATGAATAAAACCTTGAATTCACATTCAATTTTAAAAAAATGATTAACTATTCATTTCTTTTATTAATTTGTCGTTATTCTGAATAATGCATTAATTTAAAGAATGCAATTCACAAAGAATATGCATTCATAGAATTAGCATTCATTTTGCATTCATTTTTTAGTCATTATTAATTGTTTTTAAAGTATTCATTTCTTATTCGTTATTAATTTTTTATTCATTATTCATACCTTTGGTTTGTGATAGTTTTGCAACTAAAGTACTATATTTTTAATTTGGTGCAACAGCGTAACTATCGGAAGCTTGGGACTAATTGTTTTATATTTTCAATAGAACTACAATTTCAGTTTTAAATTCGCAACTGAGTAGCTTATCGTGAATAGAGTGAAAATAGTGTTGTTTCATGAATAAAAAGTTAATAATGAATAAAAAATGAATGCATGAATGCAAAATGAATAACGATTCCTTGTGAATTGCGTTCTTTATTCATTTGAATAAAAAAACGAAAGCATTATTCTGAATTTTTGCACACAATTGACCGAGAACTGGACCTACATGTTTTATGCCGATTCCGAACGGCTAAACTTCATGTTCTCAAGAAGCTTTACATGACATTATTTGAGGAGGTCCATAACAAAACGCAATAGTTACACTTTTTAATTTTTTTGATTTTTTTAATGAATCCAATTCAACATATTAAAATCTATGGAGCCGTTGTTATTTAACAGGCCAAAGGCCAATATTTTTACCGTTTTCCAATACCAAAAATGATGGTTCAGATCAAAATGCAACACTTCCAATGTACTACTGGCTTTAATTACATTTCTTCGTTTATTCAAAAAAGTGTTGTTGAAATTATTGCGTTTTGTTATGTACCTCCTCATTTACTCTCTAAGGTCTGCAGAGGGGTTGACCATTGTCTGCAGAAGGGTTGACCGATCAGAACAATTTTTTATTGAAAAACATTTTTGCCGCAACTGGGAAACGATCTCGGGCTCCGAGCATGCTAAGCCACACACTTAACATGCATGCCACAGTCACCACCAATACTGTTCCGAGTAATTTAAAAAGCTTTCTCGGTTTCAATTGTCATTTAATTCGTTACCGTTCTATGAGCAGTAACATTTGTCGCTTCCTGGCATTAATATATTTTTATGCACATAGCTTATATTAAACATGTGGTTGTAACAACCTTTCCTTGAAATACTTATTAACGGGTTGTGACCACCGCCATTTCTTTTGGCTATAGTCGCTATGACGCCACTATGAATTGTCTGCAAGGATTAGTTTTAATTCCATTGCACTAAAAATGCTTAGATTCTATGCGCTTTTTTTCTATTTTTTTAATTTTTTTTTTTAACAGAAATTTGACAGAACGATTGATAAAAAGCTTTTCTCCAATGTGCTCAACTCTATTTAACTTTTTCATTGTTACGGTATTACCAGAATATTAGTAACAAAATAGGGTGAAAAAAGGTAACAGTGCGGGGACAATCGATTGTTATTACATCACCAGAAGAGAGCTGTAAATTGATCATCCTAATATTTCTTGACAACAATAATATGTACATTCTCTGAATTTTCGAAGTGATTCTTCGCAAAGCTTTTGTTTTTAACCGTTCTTTTGTTATAATAACGTGTATTATCGTTTGCCATTCTTTGAACCAACAAATGTCTGCTGCCTATGATAAACCTATGCGCCACTGTTTTTGTACACGGCATCCACTAAACACGGGTCTCTAAACATGAAAATTGCAACAAATCTTTTTGTATGGACACGTTTTTTTTATTTTTTTGTAAAGTTTTTATAGCTTTTTCAAATATAGTCGCATATATTTAAATATATCTTGGATACTTCTTATTCGATTTCCATAATCAAGCCAATCAAATCAAGCGATTGAGTGAGAAATCACGAACGATAGAACAGTTCGTTCGACGTGAAAATTAAAAATTTAAAAACTAGAAAATGTCTTCTTCGACCCTGTTTTGAGAGCGAGCGCGGGTTCAAGAACGAGGATGCTTATCTTATATTATATATACTCGAATGTTCTCAGTAACCACTGAACCGATTTTAATTCAATTGTAATGATAAGTGCAATAAGAATAGACTATTACCTTTTTTACAAAACTTTATCATTAATTATTTAAGAATTCTCAAGATGCAAAAATATATACTACCCTCATAAGGAAGACTGCCGTATCTAGCATAAAAATCAAAATTGATTCTATTGTATTTTCATAGTCAGTCATCCTTCGTCTTTAATATTGAAAAATAAAAACAGCGAATTTGTTTGCTTAAATACCAATAATATTGACTCAAACTGTCGTATCTTCACAAAAATTGTCCTACCTACACAAAATATAGCTATGATACTGAGCTTTAATGGCTAAATCGCAATACTGCGTTAGGTCGGTCGTGCGTTGACAGCTCGAGTAGAGATCAACGTGTTCTTATGGTGCAAATCTAAATACGACCTCAAGCGTTGGTCGTACTTTATATCGTAAAACAAGAAGAAGAGATAAAATACGACCAAAGTACGATCTAACGAGATAAGTAGAAAAATGTTCTACTCGGTCGTGCTTTTGACATTTCTTCATATACCAGAGTTGCATTTTCGTTGGAAGCGCTTAAAATGTGGGTGTTTTATGGTTTCACTGGCAAAGATAAATTTTCGTGGGATTTCTTTTATTATCGCTGGAATTTATGTTTTATATAATTTTTTTTAATAACTCATGCTATTTAAGTAATCAAATGAAAATTTTGATAAAGTTAATCTATTTGTATTATTTTTCTTCAAATTATCTTTGTATAAATATGCGTTGGCGAAACAGGTAAGAACAACTTTTGTGGGCATTTTTGTATAGCTGCTTTTATTGGCATCGCCAAAATTACAGACGCACGATCTGTCAGCGCAACATTGAGTTTTGTTACTTTATAGGTCGTGCGTTCTGACAGCTCATTTCGTAAAGTTTATGCAACGTCGATATAAAGTACGATCGGCGCACGACCGACCTAACGCAATATTGCGATTTCAGCATAAAGCAGTATCTAGGGTTTGTTCGGAAATGTAAAACAGAAACATAACGTTCTAATATGCAAATTTGGCAGCACTACAAACGTCGTGTGTTCTGCAAAGTCAATTTTACATCAGCAATTGCGCATTTATTGCAACATTTTATTTTACGCTGCGAAGACTCGGATAAACAAAATGGAAGAAGAAAAGTAAGTTAAAAAATTGTAATTAAAGACTATTATATATTAATTTTTTAACTTTTTGTATTTTCAGAGAAAGTTTATCATTTACTGAGACCAAGCTCCTCTTAAGGACCCGGCTGGACCTTGAATCTGAATTTGCCGCTGGCGCACTTGTTCTAAAATGCAATCTTAATTATTGCAGCATTCTATCATTTCTATCTTTTATGTCAAACGTCATGATTTTTGCACAGACTGCAAAAGCAGGTTGCGCATTTGTTTTGCATTTCCGAACAAACCCCTACTTATATTATAGTATAAGAGTGTATCGACTTGTATGGGAAAAATCTTACCCCCAATTCTGGTACCAAAATTGAATAGTACATGAAAAATCCTTCCCATTGGTCTCATTGATTGGAATCAAGCTTATCACTCAATTCCTTTCATATAAAAACACAGAGCTCCAAATTTTCATCCCTGTTGACAAATGCTCTGACGAGATAAAACTGTTTTTCAAAGTGAATCTATATTGTTATTTAATATTTAATATTTGATGTTTTTTTGATTGTTTTTTGTATGAAATTATTTTTAAATTTTTGTTTTTTTTTGTTTGCTTAATGCGGACTATTCTTTTCAAATATTATAGTTAACCAAATGAGATCAAACATTTTTTTTTAGATCCTGTAAAGGGCTAAAAATCTCTTTTTGTTTCGAATTTCGGCCTTTTTTAACGGACCTCCAACATAAAGAAAATTATTCCTTTTCTTCTTTCTGCAGAAGCAGCAGCCACTGACGCCTCTGTGACGAGCTTAATATGCTAAAACTTGCTAAAAGTTAAAAAATACTTTCATACAAAAAATAAAACATATCAAATATTAAATAACAAGTAGATTCACTTTGAAAAAAACTGTTTTATCTCGTCAGAGCATTTGTCAACAGGGATAAAAATTTGCAGTTCTGTGTTTTTATATGAAAGGAATTGATTGATAAGCTTGATTTTCTTTCTAAATCAACCATTAATGGGTCTCCAGTACAAAAGTTGATAAAAAATGCAATTCGGGGGAAGCCAAAATTGGTTCAAATAAATAAAAAGTACACCAATGGAAATGATTTTTCGAGTACTATTTAATTTTTGGTACCGGAATTGGGGGTCAGATTTTCGATACACTCTTATCTACATGCAGATACGGTCTTTTTTCCTTTATTTCTGTAGGTACTGATTTTTACCTGTGCTTTGCTGACCATGAAAAAAATTATTTTTAATATATTGAATGATTTTTCATTCATAGAAAATCAAAATTTATAAAACAATAAATTTTCCTACCAACAAAACAAAGCATAAAAGCAGCAACTACCATTTTTCCTCTGCAGTTTTACATTTTTGATAAGAATGGCAAAATAATGTTATGATTGGTTTTGTGCAGGATTTCACTATTACGACTTATCAAAAATTCTGACTTATCAAACACACATATGTAAATAATGTTCCCAGTTTCGATGAACTAGTGATAAATTATTAGAAGACATCTACATATCTTCGAATTTTAAAAAATGTAGATACGGCGCTCTTCCTTATGACGGCAGTATACATATGTATAATTTTTTTAAGGCCGCTCTAATAATTATAGACATTATTTTTTTTTTTGCGTTATTTCCCTGAATCAAATTTAATTACCCAGTAAGCATTTGGCGCGATGAATGAAATGGAAGTCCACAGAAAACTTCATTCTTACATAGGATGTTTTTATCTTGTGGTATAGGCTCGTCTGGCATTGTTAAACTCTCAATCGTTTTTAGCGCATTACGGTCTAGTTCTCGCATCCAAAATCCCGAATCGGTGTATCGGATATTACCTTCCTTATCATACAAAGTTCGTACTGCATGCTAGAGCATATATATAGTTATATTAAAATCTAACATTACGACATTCGTGAACTTACAGTAATGTGGTGTCGCTGCACTTTGGGAGCCCCAGCGGTCTCATCTGTATATGGGAATCCGTAGTTCGTAAATGCGATAAAATAAAATCTTGTGACGACATATATAGCGAATAAGGAGACGAGAAAGTTTTTGCTCTTCTTTAATAATACAATAAGCGGCGATAAATAGCTTGTAATGAAAAACGTTAACGAGCTACAGATTATAGCAATCATTATATCTGGATTTTTGTTGGCACCGGATCGTCCAGCTGTTGGAATAAAAATGTCAACTACCATATGATAAAAGTTGCTGGTCCATAAAACAACGAATACTTGGCCTAGAAGATGCACATAAAGCCAGAGTCGAACTTCACATGAAATAGAAAAAAAACAGCATCAATAAATTTATTGGTAAAATAAATAAAATGATAAATTTATTTTAAAAAAGATAAATATGGATAAATGCATGGTAACGCGCGTTACAATCAGAAAGTTTTATAGAGTTAAATTAAGCTTTACATTATTTTTTTAACAAATACAAATTAAGATTAACAACTACAAAAGCACTCTTAATGAAAAGAATAGGTTTTGTAAGTTAGAAATTGCTATAAATATTCAGTGGTACCATAATATTTACCCAGTGAAATTATAATTTAGATTAGTAATTCGCGTTACCATTTTTACACCGAAAATATGTTAGGAGAATTTCTTTTAAAATTTCTTTAAAATATTTTTGCTTAATTCGTATGTAATTTTTTTACATTTGGCAAATATAAAAGAAGCAGGATTTCAATAAGTTTATCTTTATAAAAACCACCAATATTAAATCATTATATTTAAAATAATTCAAACATTATGCGGTAATTCACGTTACAAAAAATTGGCAACTCGCATTGCTTTCGGTTTTCATATTAAATTAAGGAGATCTAATGCACATTTTCTACACGGTTAAAAATGTTGGACTAGTTTTTAATCCAAACTTTGGTTTAAAGTCATTTTTAATCCTAAAAGTACTATTTTTTAATCCATATTTTAGTTTAATTTTTTTTAACCGAAAAAGTTTAAGTTTAAGAATATTTTTGGACTACAAATTTGCATTAAGGTAGTATTTTCAGGAAAAAGTATTTATGTTATTTAATAGCTGAATTACAATGCAGCAATGGCAGTGGCAGCGGAAGTGATCAGCTGTTTGGAAATTTAACTGCCTGCAAATTACAATCTAGCAGTGGCAGCGTCAGCATTAAAAGCAGTGAATGTGGAATTTTTCTTAGTAGTTTATTTGCATGTTGGCAGTGAATTTAGAAATAGGGCTAACCTCGGCAGTACTGCTTACTGCCACTGCTGCTATGTAAGTTTTACCATTGAACAACAGTATTCCTAAAATAACAGCTGATCAATGCCACTGCCACTGACGCTGCCACTGCCGCATTGTAATTCAGGTATAAGATTGAAAACTACTACTACTACGAAATTTAAGCTAAATATAATTCTAAATGTTGTTAAAGCATCCGAAATTTGTAGCTCTAATGCTCAAAAATTAAAATTTAATAACGAACCACAGTACTAAATCCAAATTTTATCATAATAAGGATCTACTTCAGGCTATAATGCACAAGAATTTAAATAATTATATAGCTTATATTTAATATAACTCGCTTGCAATTAGTTGACGTTTTAATACAGATATTGTTATATTTTTTATTAAAACTACAACTATCACTTCCAGATCCATGTTTTTCTTTCCAATAGCAAGATTCTTCTTAAGCACATATACTAAAATAGTCGCTAAAAACTTATTGTAATTTCAAATCTCAAATTTGACACTTGATGGCAATGTTGCTTCTATTAACCCTTTCAGGATCAAGGGACACCGGTGTTTCAAAAATATTTTCGTTCGTCATAACTTATCTTAAAGTCGGAAAATGTTTTTTTATTTAACTATGGGCTACTTAAAGTGGTAAATTAATGCCCCTATTATGACTCACAACTGAATCAAAAGTTGAGTTGTCAAGCACAAATCGGTATTATGACATACAATTCAACTCTATTTTTCACAACTCAGTTGTCTTTACAGTTGAGTTGTAAGAATTTTTGATATTATGGAACGCAATGAAGTGTCAAAATTACACAACTACATTTTTGAGGTTGTCTTGAAAAGTTTAAATGGGAAAAAGCTTGAAAAAAATCAAAAATACATTTAAAACAACTTTATTAATACATAAAACAATATTTAGAAAAATAATAAACAAAAAAAAGATTGAGCTGGTGGTTTCATTGATGGAAAAGAACCCATTTTAAGTGATGTTCAGGTATCATCTAAAACATCAGCAAATGCTTCTTTGATTAGCTTAAATAAGCTAAGGAATCTGTAAAAAAGCATTTCGTTTGAACAAATTTGAAGGATATCAATAAAAAATTTCTCGGTGTGCGGCACCTGCAAGGGATTTTCATTATCGCGAAGTGATTTTCAAACGCGCGATACATCGGTTGATATTTAATAGAATAAAATAGATATGAGAAAATTATCAGAAAAATAACTGATTTTCATGTTTTTGCCCATAACTCAAAAACTCGAGCTGATGGAGAAAAACGGAATCCATATTTGAAATTAGCAACCAAAATGCATTCGGGATAGTTTATCGAGATCTCTGCACCTTTTATAAAGCTTAATTTTGTTACTCTGTGTTATTAGTCATTAGATAGAGAAAAAAATTATATGACAAATCATCTCAAAATTATCAATAACTTCGTAAATATTTATTTAATATCTCTAAATATATGCAATAAAGCGAGTTCATTCAATCGTTTTTATTGCATAATTGAACGTAACCATGTTTTTAATCGTCGCAGTGTAATAAAACTTCGCTCAGCTGTTGCTACACTGATAGGAAGCGTGGCAAAGATATCAAAGGTTTTAGAAATTAGTGGAAAAATGTCAATATTACAAAGAGTAAAAACGGTGTTAATTTCATTAACATTAGTTTCGGTCGCCTATTTACATTGCCAAATTTGAAATTCATGAAATAATTGAATTTGAATTAATTCCTTACTAAAAGTGGACTAAAAATGGCAGGTTCATTTCATAAAAGTCGGTTGTGGTAATTTGGTTAAATCGACCAGTTTTTGTTTGCTTATTTAAATTTGTATAAAATAGTCGGTGCACTCCTTATCCGCACTCTTATTCATTTAAAAAAAAGAATTATCAAAATCGGTTGAATAACACGGGAGAAAATGTTTCTAAACTGTTTTCCCTACGCCTATTTATATAAAGATGAAGTTAAAGTAGGCTTGAAAAATTTCAGAATTCCAAACAATTTAGAATTAACTCAAATATAAATAATTGTATGCAACAAATTATTTGCGCAGTTGATACAATTTTAGCAACATTAACATAACATTAATTCACTTCAAAACCGTCCTGTTACACAACATATATGACAAAAAGTATTACAGATGTATATAATATTTGCATAAGGACTATAGCTGAAATATTTCTAAAAAATAATTTAACTGATGATGAAATAATTGAAGTAAAAACAAAGTATTGGATTTTACATTGTTTCAACTTTCTTTTTTTTAATTTATTAAGTGAAAACTGAAAGTAACAATGCACGTATTGTTTTTTATAGTAAAATTTGTTGGCACATAGGATGCAAAAAAGTTTGGCAGGTTTTTAGTAAAAATTAAGAAGAAGAAAATATTTTAAGTGGCAACTCTTGTCTGCATTGCCAAAATCTTAATTGCGCTCTTTACAAATTAAAATCTATGTTACTTGCTCAAAGATTTCATATAAAGGGCATTTTTAAGCTAATCGTTAATATTTTGCAAAAATATAATTATTATAAAGTTTTTTTAAATTTTTATTTGTAAGAAAATAACGCGTCATTAAAGTTAATTGTTTAAAAAATTGCTGTAAATTTGAGTATTTAACCAAATGTAACTTTATCAGGCTCATTTTAAAAAAAAAGGCGAAGTTACTACCTTGACTTAAGTGTTTGCTTTACATATAATTATATTTTGTTTTTTGCAGATGACTACAGATCGTGTTATTCTGACACGCAAATGACGTCACAAAACCAAAAAAAAAAACACCAAGTTTTTTTTATATACTTTAATAATTGTTGAAATCAATAAAAAAACTAGAGTTTAACAATGTCTCTGACCATTTTTTTGTAGTATTCTTTAAAAACAAAGCCTTCAGAATTCACAATCATTGCGTATTGTTACTAAATAACCCATTTAATAAAATTGCAACACATTTTTATATTTTATATTTAGTAACAATACGCAACATTTTTCTGCAACGCGGTGAGAGGTATTCGTCATTCTGCCTTGGGGATTAGATAATTTTTTATATGGTCTCTGGGTCGCTGAATTAGCATCTGAGGTCCTTTTAACCCTATCGCTTCAAAATGAACGATTTTTGTGTGCTTTTGTATGATTAATTTAAGATTTTTTCAACCACTATTTCTTATATCGACCTTAAAATTAAATAGAGCTTAACCGACCTTGAGATCAGAATTAGTGACCTAGAAAACCACTGAAGACCCACGTCGAAGCAAGTGCTTTTAAAAGTAAATGTTGTTCTGTAATAAAGTGGCTTAAATAAGCAAACACCTGACTCTACCAAGGTACCCAGAGGTTTCGGGGTTGCTAATTCTAATGTCGAGGTCGGTTAAGCTCTTCCACATCAGTTTCAAGGTCATTTGAAGGTCAAACTAAGAAAGGTGATGAACAATTTATCCTGACGTGATAGGGTTCAACAGATTGAACCGTAGTTTAACCCTAGTTTAGTTTTAATTTAAATTTAAATTTAAATTTAAATTTTAATTTTAATTTTAATTTTAATTTTAATTTTAATTTTAATTTTAATTTTAATTTTAATTTTAATTTTAATTTTAATTTTAATTTTAATTTTAATTTTAATTTTAATTTTAATTTTAATTTTAATTTTAATTTTAATTTTAATTTTAATTTTAATTTTAATTTTAATTTTAATTTTAATTTTAATTTTAATTTTAATTTTAATTTTAATTTTAATTTTAATTTTAATTTTAATTTTAATTTTAATTTTAATTTTAATTTTAATTTTAATTTTAATTTTAATTTTAATTTTAATTTTAATTTTAATTTTAATTTTAATTTTAATTTTAATTTTAATTTTAATTTTAATTTTAATTTTAATTTTAATTTTAATTTTAATTTTAATTTTAATTTTAATTTTAATTTTAATTTTAATTTTAATTTTAATTTTAATTTTAATTTTAATTTTAATTTTAATTTTAATTTTAATTTTAATTTAGTATATTTTGTGTAATTTTTGTCAAAATTTATTTTTGATGCTATATTAATACACAATCAATTTTATTTCGTCCTTGGATGTACCTTAATCCGATTAAAAACATAAAAGTTACAACGTTTTTTCTTCAGCAACTTCAGATATTTTCAATCGGACGAAAATTGCAAAAATATGAGAAACCCAAAATATGAACAAAATAACCAATTATATCCTACACACACACTGTAACAAAATCTTATAAGAACCACAACAACAACGACGACATCTAATAAGAACAACAACAAGAACGTGCTCTCAGTTCTACCTTCTGAGGCTGCCGATTGTGTTAATGAGGGATAGCAAGGGGCATGGGTAGAGACAAACAAACTGGTTTAGAGATTCACCAAACATCAGAAAATAAGCGAACAGCTGCCAGAATTTAACATTTGCAGCTCATGTTAACGAAGGTTTCATTTTCACATGGTCCGTGCCTATCTCGGCGCCTTGCAAGAATTTGGTTGTATACGAACTTAGTTTGATGAAATGTCTTCATAATATATAGTTCTTGTCTTAGTTTGTGTATGTGAAGCGCAAGCAAATGTAAAAAGAATTCATGAAGAATTTTCCACAGCACGCCAACTCGGAATTTTCTGAAGCCTGAATCAAGACAAAGATGTCTTCGAAAAATGGGTGTCACCCACACACGGACACGCCCACCTATGTATCATAAAACCCAAAAATAAATAAATGAAAACTCAATAAATAATCTCATGTTTAATCTACAGAGATAAAATTGTATATGCATGTTTTTTCTAACAAACCGTAGATAATTTTAAATGAAGTCATTTACCTACGGACACGCCCACTTCCCATACAACCCAAAAATTTAAAAATCAATAAATAAGCTCATGTTGAACGTACAGAGATAAAATTTGGTACGTATGTATTTTATATCAAAACAAAGACGTCTTCGAAAAATGGATGTCATCCGATCACCGCCACGTCCACCTTCCATACAACCCAACAATTGAAAACGCAATAAGGTTATGTTTAACCTACAGAGGTTAAACTTGGTACTTCTGTATTTGATAACAAAACAAAGATGTCTTCGAAAAGTGGGTGTCAGCTAACCACGGAAACGCCCACCTTCCATACAACTCAAAAATTGAAAACTCAATAAATAATCTTATGTGTAACCTACAGAGATAAACTTTGGTATGTATGTATTATATATCAAAAGTAAGATACATTCAAATTAGGCGTAATCCATTCACGAACACGCCCACCTCCCATACAATCCACAATAGCGAAAATACTATTAAGGCATTAATATGTCAGCTACAGGAATAAAACTTGAATTTTTTTAAGTTTTTGTAAATTTTTCATCAACATTGAAATGCATATGAAACATGGGCTTCATCCGCTCACGAACACGCCCATTTGCAATACTATTATTGTATTTTGAAAAAGTAGGTTTAGGGTATTTCATAGTGGGGCTTGACCGACTTTAGACTTTCCTTACTTGTTTTTTTTAAAAAAACTTTAGTTCTGCTTGTGAAATTTGTATATTTAATCCATTCGAATTTATTCCATCAAGTTGAGGAAATGATGTCGGCCGCCGACAAAGTTGGTGACCGTACGAGCTCGTTTAATGGAATTTTCCATCAATCTTGGCAGAACTTCGGGCGAAAGGTTCCCGCATTCTTGGCGAATATTCTCCATAAGAGCTTGAAGATTCTGAGACTAGTTGACGTACACCATCGACTTGTAAAAATTCCATAAAAAGAAGAATGGAGCGGTTAAACGGGGTGATCAGGCCGTCCAGTGCAAATCACCAAAACGAGATATTAAGCGACCCGAAAATACTTCCTCCAGAATGTAGTTTGTGGCTCGAGCGGTGCGCCGTTGCAACGTCCTGTTGGAACTTGCAGTAACTTTGAGCGGGAGTAATGGTTATTCGTTGGTAATACACGGATTTTCGGTACCCCAGAAACGATACCGCGAAACCTCAAAGATGAAAATGATAATTTTCGACAAATTGTTGCCCAAAAAATAGAAACAATTATTCAGCGTTCTTGCGGAGTAACTTCAAAAATGTCATAACCGAACTGATGTCAAACCGCCATTTGCAAAAGTTATAAGGTGTTCCAATACATACATATTTTATATCAAAACTTATTAAAGTACGAAATATGAACGTTATCTGACACACACACACCCACCTCCAATACAACCCACTTTACTAAGAACTCTATAAGAGGTTGATATTTGAGGTACCATGATAAAACTTGATTTGGTGTACTGTAAAAATCTGGTGGACTTGCCAGGACGAAAGCCACACCGATAAGGTCCAATCAGTGTTTTGGTTTGCGGCTTCAATCTTTCACACAATACGCTCGAAAGAACCTTGTATGCGATGGAAATAAGACTGATACTTCGGGAGTTGGCGCAGATTGTTGGGTATCCTTTCTTAAGTATAGGACAAAGCACAATGAGATTCCAATCGTCGGGTATGCTTTCCGCTAGCCACATTTTGCTGATGAGTTGATGCATACACCTTATCAATTCACCACCGCCGGGTTTAAACAATTCAGCAGCCAGGCCGTCAGCACCTGCTTTGTTGTTTTTGTGTCGCTTAATAGAAACTTTAACCTCGTCATGGCTAGGTGGTGGAATTTCCATTCATCATCGTGGATAGGTGGCGTACAACATTTTTCAAGGACGGAATTGTAGGGATCGTCCCCCGCAAACAGATTGGAAAAATGCTGTCTCCATAATCTCAATGCGCACTGCGTATCTGTTACCAGATCACCATTTTTATCTCTGAAAGTGGATGCTCCGGGCTTGAAACCCTGGGTTAGACGCTTAACCTTTTGGTAGAATTTAAGAGCATCCTTCTTGCCCTGGAGCACTTCAATTTTTTCACGCTCACGCTTTTCCTGCCCTCTTTTTTTGCGTCTGAAAAGGCATCTCTCTTCCTTCCCAAAGTCCGCCAGCATCATCGAGTACAGAGAAAGGTTGGTTAAGCTTAACCGAGAGTTGAGCGGAGTAGGGCTCGGCAATCCGTTGTGATAGCAGCTTATCGACATCTAGCTTTCGTTGCATACCTGCGCGTATATTCTTCGCATTGCACAATCGAATGCGGATATTGGCTGCAACAAGACATTGGTCGGTGGTAATATTAACTCCTCGAAATGTGCGCATATCCAGTATGCTTGAAGCGTGCCTTCCGTCGATCACAACGTGATCAATCTGCTTTCATGTTTTTTGATCTGGGGACAGCCAGGTGGCCTTGCGAATATCGGCGAAGTCGATCAGTCTTAGACCGCTGTTCGGAGTGGTCACGTGGAGAGTGAATTGAGCGACAATCGAGCCAAAATACCTTCTTTTCCGACGTTCGCGTTGAAATCGCCGAGGACTATTTTCACGACATGGGCCGCGTAGAAGGCGTCCTTGACAGCATCGTCCTTTTCCTCCGACGGGGCGTACAGGCAAATTAGGCTTAGAATATTAATAGAATAGAAATTAGGGTTAGAATATTAATACATATTTAAATAATGTCTTAACCCTATCACCACTGCACGATGCGGCTGAGAATTTCGGGGTGAAATTTTCAGGGTTTACTACTAGACTTCCAACCCCCAGTACACGAGTGCCATATAATCGCGACAGAAATGTGTGAAGGTGCGAAGAAATTAGAGAATATTTTTCAAACTTCTTGCATTTTGAAGTGCCATAAGGCACTCGCAGCGGTGATAGGGTTAAATAGGAGGTTTAGGGTTTTCCATAATCGGACTTTTGAGTTTTTTTACTTATTTTTCTTTCACTTCTTTCTTTCTTTTTCCAAAAAGCCAACAAGACTACACTAATTCACAAAAGAAGTAATAGCAGAGTAAACCAAAATACTGATTAACGACAACGCTCATGGTTTCTTTGAAGTCTCTGAAAACGTCGCTACGTTATTAGCCTGAATAGACCGCGTGTACTTATATGGGAACACGAAATAAAGTAACATTTGATGCACTGTAGCAATGCTTTTCAAAAATATAAATGAAAACTAATTTTCAAAACCTATTTCCTGTTTATTTGGGTTAAATGTATTTTAAAAATAGTCTAGATAAATCAATCACAAATGATAAATTCTATAAATATAAACTTTTAAAGAGGTAACAATTAAGGGCTCTCGATTAATTTCGAGATTTTTTGGGTTTCCGGGCATCCGAGTGGTCGATACCTTGTAGCTCGAAAGCCCGGATATTACCCGGGTAATTTGATAAAAAATACCCGGATAGTTTCTAACTTTCGAGCCATCTAGGTAGTATACAATTTTTTAAATTCTTATTAGGAAATTAGGCTTCTTAAGCCACATTTTTGTTGTGATTTGTTGCAATGCATGATCTTCATTAACAAAACAAACACAACAGCAAATGAAACAACAACGCACTCACATAAAACATAAATAAATTTAAAAATAAAAAATGTTCGAAATACACGAAATGACTTTTGTAGCTCGAAATGCCCTTTAATACCCGAAACTACACGGGTACCCCAGTATGACCCGGGTAATTCGAGCTACCCGGGTACTCAAAATACTCGAACATCGAGAGCCCTAGTACAAATTCAAAATCTTAAAAAAATGTCGATTACTTACAAAATTAAATATAAATATACATATTTAGAAATATATAAAAGTGTAGCCTCATAAACGCAGTTTTATTCAAACACAAAGCTAAGCAATAGATAACATTAAAAACATGTGAATAAATCTAAAATTAAAATTTGTTTAATACCTACTTGAATTTTGATATTTCATGACACCAATAAATATATTGGACAAAAGCGTGATAAACAAAGGGACAACAATTGCATATGCCGTACGAATTCCAGCACCAGTCAGAGCAGCCGCTAATATACTCCAGAAGAAGCAAGTTCCAATAAGACGTGCTTGAGTTTGAAGAGCAAGGCTTATGGGAGCCTAAAAAACATAATTATACAATTCTCATTTTCATTGTAAGTGAACTCATATTTTACTTTGAAATTCCGACTGAAAATTAAGTGAACAGCACTCTGTATAAAAACTGTAGCAAGACAATATGTGGGCACACAAATAAACGTATTTGAATACCTTAAAATAATACAGAGGGTAAAGAATTTTTTAAAATTATGATTATCTATGGTCTTACATAAAATTAATTTATTTTTTGATATCATATACATAACTTACCATGTCATTGATTTTCCCATTAAGTCAAGATCATAAGCAATAGCATAACATAGACCACTTGAAGCCACTAAGCTGATCATATTCATTAAAAATCCTAAAAATATTTCGTAGCGCAGGTGCTTTTTGTTGATTCCTGTGTAAGAAAAATTTAATTACCTATCAATTAATTGTTATTATCCGTTTAGTAGTTAGTACCTTTCGTTGCTTTCGATAGAAATAAGTATGGAATTAGAACGGCGCTTGAAACTATAATATAATTGAATATTTTAGCAACATCCTCCGAATAGCACACAAAAAATAGTCCAAAAACATCAAAAAATACAAGTGATCCATTGTCAGCGTTCTTAAATTTTTAAAGTACAAAGTGTTACTTTTGACAAAACAGACACAATATTTTTAAAATAATGATTTAGATAAATACTCGTCAATATCAGAGACTTAACATTCAATTTAACGAAAAATTAACATGATGCAATTACCGGCAAGCTAGTTCTTGAAGTGGACAAGGCAAAAACTGTTTATATATTGGTATTGTTTTTATTCTAGCACAACACCCCTTACTAGTATATAAGTACCTAACTTGGTTCTATACAAAGCCTAATTCCTGAATAAAATGGGCGTCTGAGCTGAAAAAAATTTATAGAATTATAGTTGAAGTGTCATAAGAAATTGGAAAACAGCGATGAAAAAAAATTAGAACTTAAATAAAAATTGAACACTTTTGAACTTGGGGCCATTGTTTTCACCAAAAATTGGTAAAATTTAAAAATATTAAGTAGTATAAAGCGAACGTCCGAGCGGATAACATACTAAATCTGAGTGCGTATTTTTTTCAGTAATTTTTATTTTAATATTGAGACAAATAAATGTAATAGTTTTCATTAATTGCAATACTAATTTGTGCAACTTGTTCTCTTGACAACCTCAGCGAGTTTAGATTTTAAAGGATCAATTAATAGTGAGTTCGCAACAGCCCATTTATTAAGCCAAGAAATTGTTCTACTGCTGTTCAGCTGCACTAAAATCCGCTAACATTCACTACATAAGTTTCGGTTTTTTTATCATGATCTTAAAGCACAACAAAGCAAATAATGTTTTTTGATCAAATAGCACAATCCTAAACATTTTATTCCGCTCTCTTTCTTATGCATGGTAGTGATTGTGCTTGTGTTTGAGCGGAATTCGAATAAAGCCGAATAAAGATAGCGCTCTCTCGAACCGAACAAAAAGGAACCGTTCGTTAAGGTTTTTTCCATTCCCTGATTTGAACCAAACCCTTGCGTCCAACCTCAGTACAGAATAACGGCCCTTCTTTTTCTGTCACTTTCTATTTATGTTCGCTTATGTTTTTTAAGCTTATTTTTAGTATGATTTTGCAAAGGTGCTTGTAGAGGAAAAGATTTATGTTGTGTTAGTTTTAAATTTCCGTTAACAGACCATAGCTCCATCTAGTTGTGAAATTTTTATTCACCACTCGAATTGACCGTTCTTCCGTCATACCTTTTTGCAATTTGACTGTGAAAGGTCATTTGTTTTTGTTACAAAAAGAAATAAAAAGTTTCGAAGAAGTTTGCTGTTTCGACAGGCTGATAAAATCATTCTTTTTTGTATCAGAAGTCAATGGAAACAGTCCAAAGTGCTGAACTCTGCTAGATTTGTTCGCAAATTTTAATAATGTAAGTATTTATTTTATGTACGTTTTATGTATTTTGCATTAATTGTACATTACCATTAAATTAATAAAAATTTAATTTAATGTACAAATTCTTTAATTACCATTAAATTTAACAATTTTAATGGATTTTTTTAAATTAAATTAATTTCTTATCACAATAATGCATTAATTTTTCATTATCATTAAAACGCATTGTGAATAATGCATTATTATTGCATTATCATTAACAACAAATTTTGATGAAATATATTTTAACTAATGCATATCTACTATAGGTTAGGTTAGGTTAGTCCGGTTGCCTCTCATTGGAGTCTCACATAGACCATATGGTCCTTAGTGGTGCCAGTTTGTGAAATCCTTGAGGGAATTAGTGGAAGTCTTCAAAGATTTTCGCCTTATTCGCAAATCTTAGGAGGATTCTAGGGGAATTTTGGCTGCATCCTTAAGCGACGATAAAGTCGGTGAGCCTAAGTATTTAAGTCTCGATCTAAGTAAGGCGGGGCATGTGCAAAGAAGGTGTTCCAGGGTTTCCTGGGCACCTGGTTCCTTGCACTTCCTGCAGTTGTCATCCATGGTTATACCCAGCTTTTTAGCGTGAGCCGCCACCATGCAGTGACCTGTGAGAATTCCCACCAGTGTCCTGCTTTCCCTTCGGGTGCGAGCCAGGATAAACGACGTTCGTTTTCCGCATGCTGCATCGCACATGGTTTTTGAGATCTTGCATGTTGTCGTATCTCTCCATCTGCGACTCACTGCTTGTTTGGCTACGGTTTCGAGGTTTTTGTACAATTCCTGTAGTGGAATAGCTACGTGTTCTGTGAACTCTGATCCCAGGCCGGCACCTTCCTTTGCTAGTTCGTCTGCCATCTCATTTCCTTCAATGCCCCTGTGGCTTGGAACCCAAAAGATACACACTCTCTTTGAAGTGTTCAATGCATCTAGTGCGTCCTTGCTTGCTAGGACATTTCTGGACTTGACGGTATCGGAACGCATGGATTTGATTGCCGCTTGGCTGTCAACAAAGATGTTAATTAAAGAGTGTTGAGTGTTTGTACTAAGAGCTATCTCTGCGGCCTTCCTGATGACAAAAACCTCCGCCTGGAAGACACTGCAGTGGTCCGGTAATTTGTATGCTTGCCTTATATCGGGCTCTGCGCAATACACTGCCGCACGTATTCATTTTGGAGCCATCTGTGAATATGTTGACCGCCCACTGGGCCTGTTTAATACCTTTGCGCCAGTCGGTTGGTCCAAGAAGTGTGGGTATTTTGGGTTCGAGAGTTGTGCTAGGGATCATGTAGTCTGTGCTATTGATTGCATCCTTGCCAATTCTACAGTGTCCAAAATTTTGTTTGCGGAAGCTGCCAGCTGCCGTAAGCCGCTCTGCCGTTTTACTAGCCGTTAGTTTTGCATATATGTCTAGAGGATTCAGACATAGAATGGTTTCAAGAGCTTTCGTAGGAGTTGACTTCAGCGCGCCGGATATGCATAGCGCAGCTTGTCGCTGAGTTTTTTCCAAGTATTTGAGGTATGTTGACTTATTTACCGCCGGCCACCACACAATGATTCCGTAGAGTAGAATTGGACGAACAACCATTGTGTAGATCCACTGCATTAGAGAGGGTGAGAGGCCCCAAGTGCTGCCCAGCATCTTCTTGGATGCATATAGCGCATTGGTAGCCTTCCTAACCCTCTCGTCTACATTGAGTCTCCACGACAGTTTGCTGTAGAGTACAACTCCCAGGTATTTCGTGTGAGTTTCGGGATGAGCCGAGTGTTGTTTATTCTTGGTGGAATCCATGGTGGTATCTTGTACTTATTCGTAAACAATACCAGATCTGTTTTCTCTGCGTTTATACTGAGGCCGACTGAGTTCGCCCATCTAAGTACCTCTTTTAGTGTATGCTCCATTAAAGAGCTTAATGTCGAAATGCATTTTCCCACTATAATTATGCTTATATCATCCACATAAGCTGTTATCTTGGGGGCTTTGCCTTCAAAGTTCTTGAGTAGTTATCTACTATATCTTCTATTGAGCATATCTACTATAAAATATATGAATAATCTTTATTAACCCATTAACCCCCATAGCCAAACGGCAGTTTTTTTTTATGATTTTTTATTTTAATTGTAATTGAATAGTTACACTAAGTTATAAAGCAAAGAAAAAAGCATTAAATGGAAATAATGTTAGAAAAATCACCTGTACACTAACATTGTTAAAAAAACTTTTTGTTACATGATCCCAACAAGCAAGAAAAATATTTTTTTCAAAGCTTGGAAAAAAGTGTTCAACCGCCACTTGATCTCCAACTCATTTCTCCAAGTCAACTCCAACATCTTGGAGTTGAACTGGAAATTGGCTTACGATGTGTAAGTATTCAAAGTGGTAATACTTACAAAAAAGTAAGTATTAAAAATGAAGTGTCAAAAAATAATTTGTACTTGGCAGCACTGTTTGTTTTGGTTATTGTGTTTCTTGTTATTTTGAGAACATTTGTGACTTTCACAATTTGAATAAAAGTGAATTTGTGAATTACAACAAAATAATAAAAGAATATTAAGTATAAGAAATAAATAAATCAATTTATAAATGTTTAAATGAGGAAAATAATAATGCGCAAAGAGCAGCAAATTGTAGATTTGCTATCAGATGGGCATGCAGAAGGAGCACTAGAAGCACCTGAAACTTTCACTGTTGCAGAAAAAGCTACATTGCTTGCTGAATATAATTTATTTTAAATTATTTTATGGAAATGTCTAATATTAGGAAATAATATTCTAATATTATAAATTAATATGTCTTTCTCATAAAATACTACATATCTATTTTTTTCATTTCGGGTTGGAGGTGGTTCAGAAAGAGACATTTGAGATCAAGTGGAGATCCAGCCTTATTTCGACTGGAGATCGAAGGTACATTTCCTTAGAGAATGGCTTGAATCTCAAGTGGAGGTCAAGTGGATATCCAGCACTGGAGATTGGAGAAATGAGCTGGAGCTCCACTTGAGGTCAAGATAATCTCCAGGGTAAATGTTTATTGGGATATAACAAAATTTGAAATTTTTTTATATTATTAGAATAAATAACAATATAAACTTACCTCGAAATGCAAAATTCAATAAATTACGACAAAAATTTCAAAAAAAGTTTAAAAATCCGGCATTAGTTACTTTGGGAATAACATAAAATAAAATGCACAAATTGACATTTATTTTCGGGCAAACTGCCAATTTTTTTCTATTTCATAGCTTCTAGTAGCATTTAGTTCCAATTAAAAGAATCAGATCAAGAAGACATTTGTAAGTGCGTTCACAGACATACAGAGGGCGGTTATAAGTTAAGTGGACGCGATTCTCTATTATGAGGACGAATAAATCGGTGTCAAGAGTGTCCGCTTAGAATAGGATTCAATGAGAGGTTTCAAAACTAAATTTCACGAGATTAGCCATATAAGACAATTTCGACAATTTTTTAAAAAAATTAAACGTAGTAAAGGAGAAATAAAATGCAATGTCAAATAACATTGCATTGCACCAACAACAATGAAACAAAACAAAACAACCAAATAACAATAGTGATCTCTTTCCCGCTAATTTAACCAGAAGGCAATTTGTTTAATATTATTTTATTCAATGCATTACTAAAGCATAATTCTGTAAAATGTGAGTGCGGAACATAGCATATTCATAGCATATTTTTAGGCATTGTTTGTTTTGTGATTTATTGAAACTTCAGAAATTTTTAATTTTTTTTTCATTTTGAAATTTTCAGTTTTACAAAAAAATTTTAAACTTATTTCGTCGTACCCATGATAGAATAACAAGGTAGGCGCATATTGGAGAGGAAATTAGCTAAATGTCAAAGTCAGCTGTTCGATTTTCAGATTTTTTAGTTGTTGTTGCTGGCTTTATTGTTTGACGTTTATAGTACTCACAGTTATGTTAATGTAAAATAAGACATTTGAGCAGCCGTAAAAATATGAGCCTACCTTATTATTCTGTCATGGTCGTACCTACTATAGTTTACTTTAAGGTCCTTTATAAATTGTTGGAACTAAATATTATTTGTACAATTTAAAATCGAATGTGTAACAATCGCTGATTTGTAATTCCGTTATTTAAACCGGGCCCGTCATTTTTGACGGGAAAAACTAGTATTAATTAAATAAAAATTCCAAAATGCTTTCTTTCGCCCCTATTGGGATTCGATGTCCGAGCAAATTTGGCAGGCTATATCGGAAAACTTTAACTTTAAAAATTAAAACTTGAGAATTCTCATCAATTTCATATCGTTGTCAATTTTTAAAATAAAACTCCGAGGCGAAAGGGTTAATGACTTTATTATTTCAATTTATCTTCCAGACAAAAGTTTAAAAAAGGCTTTTTACTTATTCTATGCTTAAAATTAAGAAATCAAAGCCTTATGTTTATATACATATTAGGGAAGTTACTGACCTTCGACTTCGGTTCCGAAAGGTCGGAACTTCCGATTGATTTTACACCTCCGACACCGACTTCGGCTCCGATAATTTTGAATTGGAGTTATAACGAAGATCAAAATGTATACGATTTTATCTATCTGACACAAGAGCGCTATTCTTCGTTAAATAATTTTAACTGCTTATCTCTCTTGTGGAGAGAAAATTCGAAATTTGCACTCAATTGCTCGTCAATATTTATCGTGTCCTTCAGGATCAGTAGCAAGTAAGCAACTTTTTAGTAGTGTCGGTCACATATATGGTACTCTAAGAAATCGGTCGGACGGGGAGAAAGCTGACAAGCTTTTATTCATTAAGTACAATTTAGTACTTTTAGGGTCACTTCATTTGGCTTAAACAAAATTTAAAACTAGATATTTACTGTTCTTGCATATGTGTAATATGTGTAATATTTACATCAAATTTTCAGTGCTGATTAGAGATACTGAATATTGTACTATGTTTATTATTCTTTTATAATTAACTAGCTGACCCGACAGACGTTGTCCTGTCCAAACTTCAATGTGTATATATCATTGTGTTTGTTTTCGGAGTAGGTGGTTTTCGGGTAGTCCATAGTCGGGCTAGGCCATCTTTAGAGTTTCTTTACTTGTTTTTTATTTACAAATATTGTGTTATAACAGCATTTGTGTCATTAAAGCATTAATAGTTTTGTAGAGGAGCAAGTTTATAAAGTTTATTTTCATTCTAAAAACGGACATTTTTAAATTAGCTTCTAAAACGTACGTATGATTTTAAAACGATCGGTTGATAGTTTAAAATAAAAATTTTAAAAAATAGCTTTTAATTATTCTTCACTTCTGAAATTTTCATTTTAAAATATTTAACGAACGTTTAATATTCATTCGCTCATTTTAAAATGTCCGTTTTGTAAATGAAAATAAATGTTAGAGGAACAAAATTTTCTCTGTGTAGAATTCGGGTTTTATGTCTGTCCGATGAAACTTTAAGTAGCTACAAAGAAACCAAACGTTCATAATTTTGTAAATTTTGATAAATTTAAGAAATGTTAAAATGTTATATGATGTTGAAATGGATACAGTCTTGATGGTTGAAAGAGCACTTTCGCATTGGTGATCGTATCGTATCTGAGCAATGAATAACTAACCATAAAAAGCCCCGATTTAAATTAAAAAAGGAAAGTTAAAAAGAATTTGCTCATTAAGCAAAAAACATTTTTAATTTTTTTATATTAAAATATAGTTATATAAAAAGGTACACTGCGCAACAGATGCAGTGGGTGAGGTTGTAAGAGGATCAAACTGGAAAATATCGTTAAAAAATATATTTTAAGGCCTCGGAGTACCACATATACCGAGGTTTTATACAGCAAAATTTTGCAAAAAGCAACACAAAAAACTTAAATTTTTTAAAACGTTGTTCAGGCGTCAAAAAAACCACAAACAAAGTCAAAGGTCGATAAAATAAAGTAACAACAATTTTTTAAAACAATTTTTTAAAAAAACGTATCCATAAAAAAAAATGTTTGCTATTTTCGTGTTAAGAGAGCCCAAATTTATAAGGGATATATAGTGGGATGCCATGTACAAAAACAGTGACGCATACTGTAATCGTTTGCAAATAGAGTTCTCCGCACCCTGTTCTACAACACTTTTTTTACATATTTGCTTACCTTGTAAGAGTGAATTCTTTGATATTTACAGACTAAACATATGAACTTGGCACATCAAGACATCATTAAATAAAACAAATCCACATATTACACTTAAAATACACTTAAAAAATAAAAGCACTTAAAATACCAAAAAAAGCACCCATAGCCAATTGGGGTGATTTAGGTTTAAAAGCGAATACAACACTTGATTTTTTTACCTGTTTGAAAGTTTGTTATACCCTAAACCTGAATACCTCCCATAAAACGCAAAAATCGAAAACTGCAAAACTAAGTTCATAATAAACTTCCAACAATAAAATTTGGTATATATATACTTTATATCAAAACACGCCCATCTCCCATTCAACCAAAAAATGTAAAACTCAATATGTAAGCTTCTGTTCAACCTACAGAGATAAAATTTGGTACGTATGTTTTGTTTAACAAACCAAAGATGTTTTTGAAAAATGGACGTCATCCGCCCACGAACACGCCTATCTCCCATATAAACTAAAAAATTGAAAACTGTATAAATATGCTTATGTTTGTCTAACAGAGATAAAATTTGGTATGTATGTATTTTATACTAAAGCTAATGTGTGTTCAAAAATTGGGCGTAGTCCGTCGACTAACACGCCCACCTCCCATACAACCCACAATAGTGAAAGCACTATAATGGCATTAACATTTGAGTCTTTTATTTTGGTTTTTATAATAGTATTTGTAATTTTTGTTGACAGCGTGTTTATTATATATGCTTTCAGATAGGGTCACAAAGTAAAGTGATTTTTTGTGTGCAGCCCAAACAAAGGACGTTATTGACCAAAAAAAAAATCCCCGTTTCGTCTGCTCAAAAAATCTTTTATCGTTCAGTTTAGCAGTGATGTCAACGTTCAAGAAAACACCACTGTTAATTTTGAGATAAATTGATCCTATAAATAAGTTTCCAATGCATTGGAATGTACAAACTGGTATTACTTTTAACGTCACCACACAGTAAAAAGTTTGAGGATAAATTTTATCTTTTTTATAACATTTCTGTTGTATAAACTCGTTTTATTCCAAATTTATTATAAGTTTTATCCCACTCAATATTATAAAACTTGCATTTCCATTCAAACAGCTATTTTATTCCAAAATAGTATAAATTTTATGCCATAAATTTATAAAAATCACATATTTATTCCAGTTATACACACGAAAACCTCACGGAGCCACTCGGCTTTCACGTACAAGTCGAGTTTTCGAAGCTACCGAACTTCAGCGATGCTAGCAGGCAATCAGTTTGCGTTTGTTCTTTGGTCAGTAATCATGTTATGCACAAATAGTTCCGTTGAATATTTTTTTGTACACACAGATAAATACACAAATATTGCGCTTGAATGGGAAGCTCTGCCAACATGATTAAACATGCAAATTTCTGAGAACAATATTTTACTCTATATTTTTCCTGTCAAATTGTTTTTGAAAATATAAAAAAATAATGTATCATGAAATATATCAATTGAAATCTAAATATTATTCCTGATTTATGACTTCAAATGTAACACATATTAACATATTTAATGTATGTTTACAAATGTGCCACATATGTTTATACAATATTGCTATAAAATGTGACCAAATGTGGTTTAAAAAGATTTTATACTTTTGCTTATAAAAATGTATACCAACCTGGCGTAAACATATTTTATACACTTTTCGGATAAAATCAATACCAACTTTGTATAAATTTGACTTATACGATGTTATGGTATAAATTTTATAATATATTTGGAATTGATTTATATTTATACCAAATAGTATAAAATTTATCCTCATATTTTTTACTGTGCACAATTTTCAGCAACGTTTCGAAATGTTAAACAAATCTAGCTAGACGCATTGCTTGCGGATCATATTTTTAGAATTCTTACATTTTTAATCCTCTGTCTCATATTTCCGATATGGTAACTGATAATTTTGCCAGAACAATGCAGAAAAGGTTAAATCGGGGGTTTTTTTTTGTTGATAGAAAATATACTGACCATTTTATATTGAAGTGTTTTATTAGTTGCACTTACCATCTCCGAACTGGCTCAAATTTTTTTCTTGAATTGGTTTAATGATTAGAAACCAAATCCGAAGTTATACATTTTTGCAATCATTTTTCGCGGCTAAAATAGGGTCTACTTTGAGACAACGTAGCTCAGTCAATTTAAATACGATTTTCGTAAATAGGGTATCATTGGAAAAGTTTTTGTCTACTTTAAAGGAAAAATATAAAACTTTTGGAAATAGTGCAGTAAGTCAACCAATTTTTAATTTCAAAGTATAATGCCATCACCAGACGCTATAATTTTTTTTTAACTTTCATAATATAAGCTGTTTTAAGGTTTCATTACCTTTCTAGCGATATAAAATTAAGGTGTACTCTTAAAGAGTTCCGAAGTTTTAGTGATACAACGTTAAGTGTTAATGAATTTTCAATACAAATTCAACAAATTTTAAATACAAAAACAAATGAGAAAAAATATTTTATGAAATTTTCACGGTTTTCAATCTTCTAAATCCATCTATAACGTGAAAATTAAAAATGAAAATTATAGCGTCTGATGCTGCATGGCATTAAACTTTTAAATTACAAATTGGTTGACTTACTGCAGATTTCTATGTTTTCCTTTGGTTTTCAAGTACAATAAATTTTCGCTCCAAAAACGAAATAATATTCGGTAAGGCCTTAGAACGTATAATTTTTAATTTTCAATAAAATGTTTTCGAGTATCTAAATTTTTTTTTTTACTTTTTTAAAAATATTTTTTTAATAAACAGCTCATTTGCATACACAGTGCCTTAGAATCCAAGGAGACGTCGTGTCTACTGACCGTGATCCAATAAGGACCAAATTTTGTTCGAAATGTTCTTAGGTGTAACCGAAGCTAATTTCGATGCTTGAGGAAAAATTAAATGGTCTTAAAATTAGGGTTCGGTCTCATGTACACTCAATTTAAAATTTTTTTATTTGATCCAATAAAACTGATTGACAAATGTCGCGATTCTTATATATTTTCATTGTATATAATTGCTTGAAAAGTCTAAATAAATAGTTTTTAACCTTTTTTTTAGCTCAGAAATCTATTTTCGTTTTTCAAAAACGACATTTTAATTCTTTAAGACGAACTAAAACTTAATGAAGATCTGTAACTTTTAACATCTTGTTTTAAAGCAAGCAGCATCTTGATGAAAATTGTTCCATTCAACTTAATTTAAGGATTTTGAAAATAAATTTTACCACACCTTTCAGTATCGTATCAATACACTTACACCTGGTAACTAATGCGAACACACCATTTCACACATTGATTACACTATGCCCCAATATTTTTAAATTTTTTTCTCGCTTTTTTCAAGTCTATCTTGTATTCTTCTTATCCAATTTTTATAATCAAGGCTATAATCAAAAATAACGTCGGGAAACGCATATGAATGAAGGTACTAAAATATGACATTTTACTGGTTTATAAATTTTTGATTCACATTTTGGATCGACCTTTTTAACTATTAATGACCAAAAATGTTAAAAGCAGTACAATGTTCAATTACTTCCGCACTGTAATTCCGTTATAACACGATTTTATACTTACGCTTGTAGCGCTCTTTGTCTCAGCAAAAATTTACGCAGCATAAAAAACAATATAGATAAACATTTACGAAGCATAAACATATCATACCTAAAAATTAAGCAACAAAGACTTAATTACTTGAAGTCTCAGCGCCAACTGAATGAGACAACTTCCTGCGTCTGCTCTTGACAGTGTTGCCGTTTTGGCTATTTATGGCCAAAAGTGGCTATTTTTTTTGCTCGTGATGAGTTTTGGCTATTTGGCGATTTTATTTTTCATTTGGCTATTTTTTTTTACTCGGCTATGTTTTTGCATTCCGGTAAAAATTAATTTTTTATTTACATATAACATTTTCAATTGCCAGAGAATCCCCAACAAATTGGAAGATCAAGCAATTGCCTTCTATTGTAAGCTGCTTAGGCCGATTCGCCGGGAAGATTCGCAAATGAACTGCCTAGAGGAGTAACAACAAATTCGCCAAAAAGGGTGCCAAACGAAGTCTATTTAAGAGTCCTCAGCAATTTGTGCCAAAGCATCGTTGTTCTGTCCGATATCGTTGAATTTTTTTGTGTATTTGTTTTTATTTCGCTTCGATATAATGTGACGTTGCTTCGAAACTATACTAGTTCAACTTTATAATAGATTTTACGATTTTTCAGAGCTTGATTCATATTTCCATGATAGATTTTGAACATTTTTCAAAAATCCATCTTGCAACAATCGCTGAAACTAGTAAAGGAAGATTTTGAAAATTTTCGTGACTAGCGCATTCATTGCTTGAGCATTTGAAAAGCGATGCATTTTCCCAAAAAACACTTGATCAAATTACTGATGCATCGCACTTCTCTGCCAATCGTCTTCTAAATGTTTGCAGGGAAATGATTTAAAATATTCACATGAGGGTGAATTCTTTCTTCATTTGAACACGACCTGCCAGTGATGCTAATCGCCGAGCGCAAGAATATCCAATAATTTGACATTTGACATCTATAATCATGTGCCACATGAGAATAGCAACAATGTATATAATTTTGATCATTGAAAGTAATTGTGGTTTGTTTTCAAAAGTAAAATTAAGCAAGTCACCATGGAAAAGTAAGTTGATGTTATACTCCGCCACACATAAAACATTCTTCACTTGATTTCACTTTCTCACCTACTTATCTATCTCCCATTTCTAAACCATGGCAGACTTGACTGAATAGGTTTGACATCTGAAATCCTTGGTTCGAAGATAAAAAAAAAATGTAATACTTTTTTTACTTCCGAAAATCCAAACCTTATTTTTATAAAGTTTTTTCTACTTTTATCAAGTAAAAAATAAATGAGCCAACGTCCTTCTATATTAAAGGTCCATCTATTTAAAGGATATATGCCCTTAATATTTTTAAAATATGCTCTTATATTTTTAACATATAATTTTTTATAACATATTTTAAAACAACCATGTTTATAAATCTGATTCCAGTAAAAAACGGTGCTATGTTGTACAAAAAACTAGTTAGTTAAAAAGGTATGAATGTTAGCCCTGTTTCTTTTTTCTAATACAATTAATTAATCTTTTGGCTATTTTTTTTACATTTTGGCTATTTTTATTTTGTATTTTGGATATAAAAATAAATTTACTCCGGCAACACAACTTGTGTATCAAACGATTCAATGCAGCAATGTTTTTTGGATTTGATTTTTTTGGCTACATTTTAAACTCAAGTTTTTATAACTTTTAAAAGCAGTTTTAAAGAAAAAAAGTACGCCAACCATCAAGTTAAACATGTTGCTTTATGTTAGTGAAAGAATTACAAAAATCGGTTGAGTAGTTCTTGAGTTACACGACAACGTAGATACGTGAGAAGCCTTTTATATAATAGTATAGATAACCTAAAAAGTTACATCTGTCTTGGATTTCGACTCCGACTTCGGTTCCAAATCCGAGTCCGGCTCCGATAAAACAAATTTAAAAACTTCGGTTCCGACTCCGGTTCCGATAAACTCACCTCTGTAATATCCCTAATACATTTGTACAAAATTTGAAAAGTATTTGAATTATTTTTGTTCATTTTTGAATTATTTTTGTTTAGTTGTATTTCATTTCATAAAAAATGTTTGATATTACTTCATAATGATTTTTTAATGATAATGCAATAATAATGCATTATTCACAATGCATTTTAATGATAATGTAAAATGATTGCATTATTTGCCATACACTTTAATGGTAATGAAAAATTAATGCATTATTTTGATAAGAAATTAATGTTATAAAAAACAAATGCATTAAAATTGCTTTAGTTAATGGTAATGAAATAAAGTTCCATTTTCATTGATTTGGTTTAATGATAAAATTATGGTCAATGCATTACCCCATTTAATGCATTGGTCTGGCTATTAAATGTCTATTAATCATTTCTTTATTTTATTATTCAGAAATTTTATTTTCCGTTGTAAATGATTCTGTTCCCACCCGATACTGCAACAATTTTACTCCTAGCTTACTCGATTGTTTTATAGTTTCAGATACTTCATTAGTTTCTCTTTTTAATCAACTCTATTTTATATCTGATCATGATTTGATCTTTTGTTCGTTAAATGTAAGCCTATCTTGTAATGTAACTACTAATAATTTTTCTTACCGTGATTTTAAACATATTAACTATCAGTCCCTGTACATCGATGTGTCTATGTTATCTTTCAATGAATGTTGGCTTCAGAACAATGTAAATGATAAACTTAGTTCTCTTTTAGCTCCGATTAAATATCTTTATAATAAACATGTACCGCTACGTTGTGTAACCGTGAAAAATGTGTCTTGTCCGTGGTTTACCCAAAACGTCTCCAATAGTATAAAAAAAAGAAACAAACTTCATAAAAAATGGAAAAACAGACCAACATCCGAAAACTGGGAGTCTTTTGGATTAGCTAGAAATGAAGCGGTTTTGTTAACAAGACAGGCCAAAACACACTACTTCTCTGAAAAGTTAAATCCATCTCTTAACTCTAAAACTTTGTGGAACAATATAAAAAGACTTGGGATATGTAAAAAAAATAGTAGGGGAGAGTGGTACAAGTTGTCACAAAATTTGAATAAACTGCTGTAACTCCCACAAATTAAGCAATAATGGCACTGCAAAACTTTTAAGAATAAATTCAATATTTTATTCTTCAATCCTGATATGAATAACGAATATTATTTTAAAATAAATCAAAAAATTTTCTAGATAAAAAATTCAACTCGTCTGGGACAAGTAACCCCACCCGTGGGGTAAGTTGTCTCAACGCGTAGTCCCCGTTGTCACACCTCTTAATCGTCGTTGCTGCCGCACTCCGAAGAACAATTTAAGCAGCAATGTATCAAACAATCACTTTCAATGCATTATGTGCACAACGTTTGCAGTTTATATATTGACGACAATTGTTATTGGATTTGACGCTTGACAACAAACTACACGTAGTGAATCCAAGTTATCTTTATTGATACTAGCTGTAATCGGCTTGCATCATGATATCTGAAGATGTCCGACCTCGGTTTGTAAGTCGTTTGCGATTTCTTGGCATATTTCCTTAAATTCAAATAAAACATAGAATACTTTCAAAATGGTTATATGAAATTATATGTGACAACAAGCCCCACAAGCGCTGTGACAACCTGTACCATTTGGAAAAAAATGTAAACAATGTTCTGTAAATTTAAATATAAAGTTTTATCTAAAAATTCATAAGTATTTGCAAAATATAATATTAATTGTATTGGAAATTTATTTAAAATTGAATATTGCAAACTTCTATTTGTCTAAACACAAATTTTTAAAAAATATAAAAATACACAAATCCAACTTAATTTCTTAAATCTCTTTTAATTTTTGCAAAACAAAACTAACGGCTCTTAAACTTTCTTGGGATGCTAGAAATTGCAATAGCGTATAGATGACATTGATATTTAACTCGATAACGTGTTAAATCAAAAGATATCGGCGTTGTGACAACTAGTACTTGAGACAACGGGGACGACTCTCCCCTACAGAATGTAATGAAGATCCGGAACATCTTAATAATTTTTTTGTTGCCCCTTTTGCTGCCTCTAATGATTCATTGCGTTTATGCGACGGTATGACCATGCAACAGTCTTTTCAGTTTGATACGGTTAGTGAATTTGATGTTGGAAACTGTGTTATGAAGATAAAGTCAAATGCAGTTTCTGAAGATGGCATTCCCATAAAATTCTTTAAGCTTTTACTCCCCCACATAATAAGCCCCCTTACGCACATCATAAATCATTGCTTTACAACATCTTTGTTTCCTGATATGTGGAAAATTGCCATCGTTCAACCTGTAGCGAAAAAACAAAATCCATCTGGTGTTAATGATTACAGGCCAATAAGTATACTGTCGCCTTTATCGAAAATATGTGAGAAACTTATGGCTGAACAGATTAGCAAATACTTGGTTGAAAAAAAACTTTTATCGCGGTATCAGTCTGGTTTTAGAGCAGGGCATGGTTGTTCTTCAGCGGTAGTTAAGGTACTTGATGATATTCGACCTGAATTTGATGCTGGCTCTATGACCCTACTCTGCTTGCTTGATTTTTCCAAGGCTTTTGATAAAGTTGATCATAATTATTTGTGTCAAAAGCTTAAGTTTCTTTTTGGTTTCTGTGACAGTGCGGTTAATCTTATGTTTAGTTATTTGTATAATAGAAAGCAAAGAGTTAAAGTTGGTCAAATTTTGTCGTCTTATAAACCAGTAGTAAGTGGCGTTCCACAAGGCTCGGTACTAGGTAATTAATGATCTTTGTATTCGTTTGAATGAAGATCTCAACAACATAAATAAGTGGGCTTTATGTAATGGGCTTCAACTTAATGCTGCTAAGTCTAATGTCCTAACCATATGTAAGAGTAAAACCTATGTTGATTATGTCCCTGATCTGTTTATTGGAAGTAGCAAACTGACTGTAGTGCGTAAAATAGTAAATCTAGGTTTCCATATTAATTCTTCTCTGTCCTGTGTAGACCATGTGAACAGTGTTGTGCAAAAAATGTATTTTGTCCTACGTAACTTAAGAATGTCTGCTTGTGTTACTCCTGTTGAAATTAAACGTAGATTGGTTATACAACTGATCTTACCTATAATAACTTATTCAGAGATAGTGTATAGCAAACTTGACTCATCTTCCCAGCTAAAAATTCAACTTGCATTTAATTACGCCACGCGCTATGTGTACGGTCTCCGCAAATATGATCATCTGTCTCGTTTCCGAAATGCAATACTTGGATGCGGTATAGTAGCTTATCTCGATGCCAGAAATTGTATGTACCTGCATAAACTGATCCATGAGAAAACACCCTGCTATCTGTATGATAAACTTCAGTTTTGTGTGTCTAGAAGAAGTCAAGTTTTGATAGTTCCGAGGCACAACTCATTAAACTCTTCCCACCTATTTTTCATCAACGCCATCAGGTTGTGGAATGGTTTGCCGCGACGGCTTAGGGAGATGACTGGGAGAGGTCTTTTTAGGCAATCGGTTTTTTCGTTTTTCTCTACTCCATAGTTTTTTTTTTTTTTTTTTTTTTTTTTTTTTTTCTTTTTATTTCTTTTTTCTACCCTCCGTCTCTTACTATCTTATCTATGTTCTCGAGTATCTCTCATTCTATTCTATTATTTATTTCTACAAATAGATTAAGTCAATACTGTCGTACAATTAAGGATAATATTTAATGTTTTTATATTAAATCTGTTGTTATAATTCTTAAATTAAATTAATGTTAGGCTAAGTAAATATTATATTGTACTATAAAAGAGCTAGCTCTTACTGTACTTATGATTTCTTAATTAAAATTAATTAAATTAAATTAAATTAAAATGGAAATTTCAAAAATAGTTAAATAACCATCCAAACTCAACATATCTGATCGAGTTTTTTTCAATAAAAAATTTTTCTGATCGGTCACCACCTCTCTGCAGACAATGGCAAACCTCGGAGAGTAAATAATGCTATGTAAAGCTTCTTGAGAACATGAACTTTAGCCGTTCGGAGTCGACATAAAACATGTAGGTCCAGTTCTCGGTCAATTGTGTGCAAACATTTAATAACACACACCACACAATTGATCATAAGAAGCTCGGTCAAAGTCCTTTCAAGGGCTGAAATGACCAATTTGTTATTTGTTGTTGTTGTCATAGTTGCTTACAGCTTAAGTCAGAGTTTAGCTTGCAATCATAAAATTTTTTCTTTTCTTCCATAACCAACAAAGTATACTATAGCTGCATTGCGAGGTCTTCTATAGTAATCCCAGTTTTTTCTGTAGTTTTTTTTCCATTTAGAGTAAAGTTTATTCCTTTTTATTATAACTGACAATACACGATTAGAAAACCAAGGATAAGAATTATTAGACACTTGCATGGAACGCAATGGAACATGACGATCAAACAGAGCATTTAATTTATTCATGAATATACTAAGTTTGTCATTCACTGATGCATTATACCAGCAGTCAGTCCAGTTCATTCGCGATAATTTATAGGATAAGACAGAAAGATTACAATTGACCTGTAGCCACGATACGAGAACCTGACTTGAGACGTTCTTCCAATATTAATATTTAAGTTGCAAAAAGTTAAGTCATGGTCTGTCAAGAAATCCATTTGGTAACAATCAGAGACTAACAAACCCATTCTTGCAACTTAACTTAGCTCACCATCTTAATATATAAAAGACAAGCGTCCTGCTCCGTGCCCTATATCGTAAAACATATTTAGCCTGGACCAGAACCTGTTGTAAAATTATCCATTTGAAATTTTTGTACTTACTAAAACTTTTGCTCTATATCGTAAAACCTGTTCAGCCTGGACCAGAATCTGTTGTAAAATTATCTATTTGAAATCTTTGTACATACTATACTTTTTAGAACCTGTTCAGAATGGACCAGAACCTGTTATTAAATTATGTATTGGAAATCTTTGTACTTTAAGACTGTCATCATTTTCCTCAACTACTATACATCAAACATCATGTCTTGCTATTACAGTGCTTCTTAATTAACAGAACCGCAACCTATTTGGTCTGCATAAACTGAACAGCAATTATTACATTCACTGACGTTGGTGTCAATTGGAATTGCTAGAATTAAATAACAATGTTCGGTCTTCTGATCCAAGTTTTAGCGATTGGCTACTCAAGTTAGGAAATGGAGATGAAGATATCATAGAAATTCCCGATCATTTTGTTTGTAAAGGTTCGCTTATTAACCCTTTCAATGGCTTGCCTAGAATAATCGTGGACAATTTTTTTGAGCTTATATTCCCATCATTTAAGCAATAAAAAGATTAAAAAACATCCCTCTGATTTTTACATGAGCTGCTTTGTTTTTGGCAGGCTGTCTAATATAATGGACAAAACCACGATAACGTTGTATTATAATATTTTAGTTCAACTAAAACAACCGGAGACAAATGCAAATGCGTTATTTATGCAAATGTTATTATAAAAAAATAAATTAGGGTGATCGTGGCGTGCAGGTTAAGTGTGTGGCTTAGTACGCTCAGAGCCCGAGTTCGATCCCCAGTCGCGGCGAAAAGTTTTTTCAATAAAAAATTTTTCAGATCGGTCACCACCTCTCTGCAGATAATGGCAAACCTCAGAGAGTTAATAATGCCATGTAAAGCTTCTTGAGAACATGAACTTTACCCGTTTGGAGTCGGCATAAAACATGTAAGTCCAGTTCTCGGTTAAATGTGTGGAAACATTGAATAACACACATAACACAATTGATGATAAGAAGCTCGGTCAAAGTCCTTTCAAGGGCTGAAATGGCCAATTTGTTTTTTTTTTTTTTTATTATAAAAAAAAAATTATACTTTGCACACCAATTTTGCACACTTTATTTGCAAAATTTATTAACATGCGATATAAAAAAATTGAAGGCTACTGTTGGGCATAACATCGAAAATCTAACTAAGTTAAACGTTATATTTTTGTCATGTTGGCACAACTTCACTTCATAGCACCAACCTATTTGATTTTAGAAAAGACGTTGGAAAATAAAAAAAAAATGTTTCCGAAGTGTCCAATATAATAGACAAATCCATTGAAAGGGTTAAATAGATTTTTGGCGATACTTTGAGTCCGAATAACATCAACCCTTATTCCAAAATTGCTATCCTGTGCCCAAAAAATTCCGATGTGAACGTTGTCAACGAGCAAGTTCTAAATATTTTAGTTGGTGACACAATGAGAGATCTGAGCACGGATTAAATTGAAGACACTGATGATAACGATAAACAAAATTACCCTGCCGAGTTTTTGAATGAATTTTATCCTTCAGGAATGCAACTGCACAAGTTAAACCTCGAAATTGGAAGTATTATAATACTTCTTCGAAATTTCAATACCAAAAGAGATATCTGTAATGGAAGGTGGTTAGTTTTGAAAAACCTAAAAACTTAATTAATCATCGCACAGGTATTGACAGGCGTACTGGCGAACATTAAATAGTTTTCATACCTACAACTGATTTGGCCCCGACAAACAAAGATTTGCCTTTCATTCTCCGGAGGCGACAATTTCCAGTTAAACTGACATTTTCAATGACCATAAATAAATTGCAAGGTTAAATATTGCACAAAGTAGGAGTTTTTCTAAAAGAACTGGTATTTAGTCATGGGCAGTTTAAGCGGGCTGATGATGTAAAACTAAGCATTATAGATGGCAAGGGACAAGGTTAATTGGTTAAAATTTTAAGAATTTTTTTACTAGAAATGTTGTATATCAGGAAGTTTTATAAAAATAATTAAATAAACATGTTTTCAAATAAAAACCTTTGCATATAAATCCAATAAATTTTTTGTCGCATTTTGTACTCTAAATGGTTCCTTCCCGTCGTAGGACGGGCTTTTACACTAGTATTAACACATTGAGGTTTGCCATTGTCTGCAGAGAGGTGGTGAACGATCAGAACAATGTTTTTATTGAAAAACTTTTCACCGCGACTGAGGATCGAACTCAGGCTCCAAGCATACTAAGCGACACACTTAACCTGCATGCCATAACAAAATAGTTAATATTAACACCTTGTTAAGGTTTCATATTCTGGCGAAAAATTTAAAGTTTTTCTTAACTACATATTTTGAAAATGATAGAAAGCATCTTAACAACGAGTTATGCTTCAATGTTAAGGAAAAAAAAATTAATGTGCATGTGATATAATAACAATATAATATTGAATAATAATAGAATAATGTAATAATATTGAAGAATGGAAGAATTTTAACTTCTTTTAAGCGATCGAACTGAGACATATGAACAAAAAACTTCAAAGGCGGCGCTGTTTAAAAGGCCGTCGTTCAATTAACGCCTTAAATAAAAAGAGTTTAAAGATAATTTTATTTCGAAATATCAATGAAAACAAGTAATAAGAAGCAATCTTTAAATTTTTACTTCATATCATTTTTTTATCCTTCTTGCAGTCATAATTAACACTGAAATAAGTAAAAAAAAACAGTTGACGCTTGGTATTTTGTAAATACTATTTACGCCATTTTAATTTTCACCATACGTGGTGAAGTTAACAAGCAGAATAGGGGGGTAAATGATGTAATCTATTATGACTTTTAATCAATTGCTACTTGACACTAATAATCTTGTCACAGCTGGGTTTTATGCACCTCCTGATCATTTTATAATTTCAAAGTTGTATTCTTTTCGAAATTCACGCTTCATTAAATTGGAATTTCACATGAAACTCAAAAGTACTCTGTTCTATGCTTAAGAACGATCGTAAAACCGTGTTTTTGTTGCCTTATCGATAATCGTGTTGGAAATTATTATAAGGAACATAAATATATTTTACCTGCAGATTGCCCAAATAAGCATAGTTGGCTATATATTTTGTAAGTTGTAGGATGTTGTCGCCCGTATGTTGTAGAGAATTCCTCGGTATATAGTCCATGTGATCAAATTTCGTATGATATCTGTAACCATTTAAAATGTGTGCAAAATCCAAGCCAGATATATTTCCAAAGTCACCAAATATTCGGAAATCTGTATCCGATGGAATCAATCCAGATTGAAATACTTCTTCAGCGGCAACTTGAGCACTTGGATGTGGAACAGATTTAGCATACATCTGTGATTATTTCATTTTTTAAATTATAAAACATAAAATTTGGGTGCCTCACATGAATAAGCCAAGGACTTTTTGAAGAACTTTGAAAAAGAAGTTCCTTTCCACCAGATCCAACAGATTCGAGATTAATGAAAGCTTAATAAATAAATAGTATAGGTTTTTATATCGGACATATTTTCCCAACAATATATTATACCTTTGATTTCCTTTGCCCATTTATGTTGTGTGATAAATCCATGTGCCGCTTGTAAGCCGGTCTCTTCAGCTCCATTGAAAAGAAACAAAATGGTGTGTTTATTTAAATCACTGCTACGGGATAGAACTCTTAAAACTTCCAGCATAACAATACAACTTGACGCATCATCACTTGCACCTGGACTACCAGGCACTGTATCAAAGTGGCAATTTATCAAGAGAGAACTGTTTGCACCTGCCGCCGCAACACCATGCAATTTAACAACAACGTTTTGAATATTTCGGTAAACACTAGTCATTCCATGCGGCTTAAATCCTGTCCAGAATGATCCTGTCACAACCTTAAATAACAAAATGAGTTAGTTAAACTATGTTTACACAGAGCCAAATTTCTTAATTAAGAGCTTTTGTGTACTTTCGTCTGAAATGATATAGTAATAATAGTAATTTACCCCGCAATTGATTAATTTGGAAATTATCTATAATACTTTATATGGGCCAAACTAAATTTTCGAATGGATAACATTGTAAAAATATTGTCAGAAAGTCTTAAGTCAATTGAATAAAAATTGTTGTAGTTATAAGCACAAACGTCCGAAGACTTCTTAAACTTTACACGCGTTTTACTCGAAGTGCTGTTTGAAGCAAATACCATTGCTACTTTTAATCGTTGTATTTTTATGTAAGAGAAATAGTTTTTATTAATATTTTTCCATTTCTATTTTCGTAAAAAAAGTCTTTTTTAAAAATCTTCGATTAAAAGCTCAAAAAGTTTCAGAGGAACAAGAACAAACATTATTATTTTTTTGTTTTTGGATGAAGCTCCGAAAAATCGTGGCCATCGTATATTTATTATTAAGTCATTTAGGAAACTTATTAATTCTAATTTTTGCCCATTAATTTTCCAACACTCGCAATGCTTAATGTATGCTGACGATCTTAAATTATCCTGTTAACCACTAGATCTGCGATAAGACTCCTACATTGGGATATTGATATGCCAACTTATTACAGCAGGTGTTTGCTCCTTGGCATGCAGATCTTAAATCACGCCGAAAATACTTTGCTATAATGTTTATAAGAAATGTCTTAAACAATCATATAAACAGTCCCTTTCTGCTTTCTCGGATTGGCTTATATAGACCTACTCGTTATTTATAGCTAAAACGCAATGCTGCCTTAGGTAAGTCGTGCGCTGCCCGTACTGCTTTGGTCTGCAAAACCCTTGCAAAGTGTAAGAATTGCAAAAGTTGCAAAATCTTGCAACCCGTGCAACAACACAACAACAAAATACAAGCGATAAAAGGTTTGCAATTTGTGCAACAATAATACCCATGTTTTGGGTGGAAGTGCAACAGAGTCCTCTGATTGAGACAAATTTGTCCATTTTAATTGATGTGCGTTAGCGTTAGAATTTAATTTTTTGTTTTCGCCAGTTCGCGGCATTTCTTAACAATATTTACAATACTTGTATTTTTGTGCGCTCCCGCAGTGGTGTATATTTCAGTATTGCAAGGTTGCATTTTCACAAATTTTGCATCGTTGCTATACTGCGAGAAAACCCTTAATGTTGCTTTGACAAATCGTGTGTCTCTCATTTCGATGATGCCAATAAAAAAGCTATGAAAAAACCCACAAAACTTGCCGCGTATACAACAGATGGCGAACGAAACGGGTAGTAAAACCGATGACACGAATGAAACGGCGGCGAATTAAGGTAAATTTAAGTCAATTCAGGTGAATTTAGGTGAATTCGGTTGAAATAAGGTTTTCGAAACACCTCATAAATTCGAAGCAAAAAATTCATTTTTTGTCATTGGTAATTTCATGGAATCAATGAATTATTTGGACAAAAATGAATGAATCTATGGCCAATCGCATGCAATGGGAAAACCAGAGGATCATTTGCACTTTTATGGATACCATGGAGCATTTGGACAAATATGGTTGATTCTATGGCCAATCGGATGCAGTGGGATTATCTGAGGTCACAGGCGTGTCGTTGATTTTGACCAAAATGGATGATTCTATGGCGAATTGGATCCAATGGGATTTTCTGAGGTCATTCACAGGTGGTCATTGAAACTTTAATGGATTTCACTTTTAAGAACATTTTTTTACAAGATGAACTAAATCAATATTGATGATGATGACTAAAAACCATACGGGCTAAATTAAAAACTCTCTACTTTTTTGGTTTAAAGTTTCACTTATTCCGTGCGTGGCGGCCACACACATATTTTTTTTATATCGACTAAGCTATCTAATATAAATGAAACCACACATTTCAACAATAGCTACAGCTAAATTAATTTTTGTGATTCGGTGGATGCCTTGAAACGGAAAATGATTTTACATATAAATAATGTATACATTTTAGAATTTTGTTTCAAACATTAACGCAGTTAATAATATTGTTATATTCTGTTAAAATGTTGGCTGAAGTAATTCCATATATTCGAGACCGTTTCAGTTGTTTTTCCTTTATAATATGGTGTTTGATGAAGTAAACACCATCGAATATGATATGTATGCTTAAACTTGTATATTTTTAATCAAAAATTTAAAATTTTTCTTATTCATTTGAATTATTAGTTTATCTCTTTTCTATGCAAGTTTATGCCTGCGTTAGCCCAAATACATATACAATTAATAACATTAGCACGGTGTTCCAAAATTACATAGTGACCCGTTTATATATACGCATACAGCCGTTGACAACTAATTAGAAACGATATTTTTGTTATAAGACATTTGTCGATTTATTCTTTAACTTATCAATTATCCATATTGACTTGCTAATTTCTGCAACTACACGAATATATCTTTAAAACAAAAAACTAGTTGAAAAGTTTTTAATGGTACAGTTGGTTTAAAAGAAACTTTTTCTAAAACCTTAAATATATCTGTGACAACTAATTAGAAACGCTTACAAAATACATTATATTTATGTAAAAACAAGTAAAGAAAGTCTAAAGTCGGTCTAGGCCGACTATGAAATACCCTAAACCTACTTTTCAAAAACAAAAAATTTTTATTGTAAATGGGCGTGTCCGTGGGATAATGAAGCCTATAATTTATGTGCATTTAAATGTTGATGAAAAATGTACACATACCAAGTTTTATTCCCGTAGCTCACAGTTAATGCCTTTATTGTGCTTTCGCTATGGGAGGTGGGCGAGTTTTTGGACGGACTACTCCCAATTCTTGAACACACCTTAGTTTTGGTATAAAATACATACATACTAAATTTAATTTCTCTATGACAAACATAACCTTATTTATTGAGTTTTCAACTTTTTGGGCTATATGGGAGGTAGGCGTGTCCGTAGGCGGATGACGTCCATTTTTCAAAACCATCTTTGTCTTGTCATAAAAAACATATGTGCCAAATTTTAGCTCTTTAGGTTAAACACAGGCTTATATATTGCGTTTTCAATTTTTGTGTTGTATAGGAGGTGGGCGTGTCAGTGAGCGGATGACGTCCATTTTTCGAAGACATCTTTGTGTTGGCATAAAACACATACATATCAAATTTTATTGTTGTAGGTTAACTATGAGCTGAGTTATGCAGTTTTAAATTTTTGAATTGTATGGGAGGTAGGCGTGTCCGTGGGCGGATTCCAAAAATATTCAATAGTGCAGATCCTTGGGTGAATGTGACCATGTGTACCAAGTTTCATCCAATTATCTCTACTCCTTCTTCTTATCCTGTGTATACGGACAACACACAGACGGACAGACGGACGGACGGACGGACGGACATGGATAGCTCGACTCAGGTGGTGACGCTGATCAAGAATATATATACTTTTCTATACCGGACTCGCTTCGTTCTATGCGTTACAAACGTTTGCACAAAGTTAATATACCCTGACCTTTCAGGTTTAGGGTATAACAAGTAGTAAAATATGTAAAAACTTAACAAAAGTGATGCTTAAGGTATAATATTTTGTTGGAAAAAGTTTTGCTTTAAAACTACAGCACATCGTCTTTGCATTAAGGATAGGGTCTTGACATCGTTTTACCAAATACCGCACCAAGCTTCCTTGACTCTTGTTAAAAAATCATCCAAATTTGTTATGTTTGCTTACGGCGTTTTTCAAATCGTTTAATGAATGCTCGATGGGATTTACATCACGACTTGACGATGAGCAGTCAAGAACAGTCAAAGCAATTGAATCAAAAAATTTGTTGGTCAGCTTTGCCGTATGCTTAGGGTCATTATCCTGCTGGAATGAAGAAATCACTGGGATATTGTATACATACCAAAGAAGCATAACAATTCCTAAAATATAAACGTATTCTCGTTGTTTATTGTGCCAGAAACCAGTGAATTAGGCCAATGACATTCCAAGAAAATTTCCCCCAAACAAAGATCGATCCACCACCATGGTTAACAACCGAAGAAGTGTACTTTAGATCAAGTTCATTACCTTTTGGTCGTTGGATACTCTTTCTGCCATCAGTATCAATGTTATTGTTCTTTATTTTAACACTCCACACAACAAGTATTTGTACTGTTTTACCGGACAAGATACATGAACTTTGGTAAATTCAATACGATGTTTTCTTTGCGAGCCTTCCACCATGGGATTCTTGCGTGCAAGTCTTCCATGAAGTCCAGCTACCACTTAAAGTCGTGCAACGGTTCATTTTGATACACTGACCCCAATTTCATCCACGTTTTCACGCTGACTGCTGTGCTCTTCCTTGGATCAGGTGTACGACTATCAAGTACAATCTTTTGATCAATATGTACTGAAGTTTTGCGCGGTATTTTTTGGAGTGATACATTTTCCGTGGTTTTATATTGTCGAAGATGAGGGAATAGCATTGATAACCATCGTTTTTAAGCATTTGAATTGATCCGTATGATAGCCGTATTTAAAATACATATAAAATAAGAAAACAGAAAGATATTTATAAAAACAGACTATTAAAATGTGAAGATAGAAGCGAATTCATTTTCAATGAAGCCCCAGTGCAAGAGGAAGAAGAAGAAGAAGAAGAAGAAGAAGAAATAAAAGAATGTCTTGCGCATTTTGATTCACCTACTTTGAGTGTGTCCGAAAAGATAAAAAAGTGGTATATCGAAACAACACCTTCTAGAAAATGCTTAGAAAAGCTACTGGCCATTTTAAAAGAGGAAGGATTGGATGTTCCACTCTCTGCAGCAACTTTGCTAGGACGTGCAGATGAGGTTATAGTGAGACGTGTTTCTCCTGGAACATATTGCCATATAGGGATACTTAACCAGTTAAAAAAGCTACATAAGATTTTGATCAACTATGACCAAATTGAAGTTGATATAAATGTAGATGGAATTCCATTGTTTAAGAGCTCCCGTATTCAGCTGTGGCCAATTCTTTTGAGAATCGTAAATGTAAAAGAAAGAATTGAGCCTTTTCCTGTTGGAATATATGTAGGGCATACTAAGCCACTTTTCATCCAAGAGTTTTTAGAGGATTTAATTGTGGAGTTCCAAGAGTTAAAAACTCCTTTTTTTATAAATGAAAAAGTGATATGCCTTGTACTGAGATGCTTGGTTTGTGACGCGCCAGCTAAAGCCTTTGTTTGTGGTGTACCGGGCTCATGGTTGCACCAAGTGTACTCAAATTGCTAAAAAAGTCGACAACGTATTTCGGAGCTTTAATTTCGGACCAAGATTTTTCGATAAGAAAATATCCAGAGCATCACGCCAAAACATTTCTTCACAAAAAAACGCCCTTTGAAAAAGTTGGTTTTAACATGGTAACACAAGCACCTGTGGATAGTATGCACCTCATCGATCTTGGTGTTATGAAAAAAATACTTTTAAGAATACTAAGTAGAAAAACTGAGAGGAAAACGGCCAAAGAGAATCTAACAAATATATCTTCTTCGTTGGTCAAGCTGCGCAAATTTATTCCAAAAGAATTCCCAAGGAAATCCAGATCACTGGATGAAATCCATTATTGGAAGGCAACAGAATTTCATCAGTTTCTGGCCTATACTGGTCCAACTGTTCTTTTAAATAATGTACACGAAGATATTATGTACGAATTTTTGCTTCTACATTGTGCATATCGCTTACTTAATAGTCCACGCCTGGTAGACAAAAATATAAAAGTAGCCCATGAGCTTTTACAGTTATTTGTAGAGAATCGATCAATAGTTTTCGAAAAGAATAGTGTCTCATTCAATGATCATAATTCGCTGCACGTCGCATCATGTGTTGAAGAATATGGCATTCTGCCTTCTTTCTCTGCATATGATTTTGAAAACAAATTGCAGACCCTAAAAAAACATGTTCGAAAACCATCGGCAATTCTTCAGCAGATTGTCAACAAAGAAAAACACGAAACGTACTTAAAAGAACTAAGCAAAGTATTCAAGTACAAAGGAAATAACATTGCTTCAGCTTACATTCATGTCTGTTTATTTTCTAAAAATGACCCTAATAATTTTTGTGCTATAAAACCGGATATCGCAGTAAAAATCGAAGCTTTCACAAAAGGACAGATTAACTTTGTTCATGAAAGACGTTTGTTACGGTAGAAAGCTTTTTCCAAGAACCCATAGATTCATGCCAGTTAGGTATTTACAGAACTTACCTAAATTTAGGGGAGATAGAACAATTTCGACTACAAGATATTCAACATAAATTAATGTGTTTACCTTTCGAAACGAACTTCATACTAATACCTATTCTTCATAGCTGTATGCCGCAATAATGCCAAAGGAACAAGAAAAGCAGTCATCAAAGGGGCAGTTGAAGTACTTCACCAGCAGTTATTTTGGAGACAATTGGAAAAACCAACTAGTTTGCTAGTGAAACTAGTGAACTAGTGAAATTGGAGTAAGTTGCGAACTAGTACAAAAGAAAGAACTAGAAAAAAACTGGTATCATAGAACAGTTTGAATTTATTTTTATATTCTTGGTTTTTCCTCTCAGCAGGTACAAACAAAATCAAAAAACATAAATGATCAAAACGTGATACTGCTGGTTTTTTTTATTTAGATTCCGCACTTCTTTAAACTTTCGCAAACATTTTCGATGAAAATGGTAAAGTGGTAAATGATAAATAAACAGGTAAAACTAAATGCAATAATTTAATTAGTTATATTGTACCAACCCGTGCTTCAAATAAGGCTAATAAATAGGGATTACAAATTACCACTTTTGGGCTGTATCAAAACGGGCCCGTTAAGAACTATTCATACTACAGATATAGGGAAAAAGAATGTTTATTGGGACAATTGTCTTTCCTATGACATAAACCCGTAAAAAGCGTCAGTCGGTTCAATGTAAAAGGGTATTGCAGTAAAAGGGTATTAATGGGTCTCCAGTACAAAAATTGATAAAAAAATGCATTTCGGGGGACGCCAAAATTAGTTCAAATAAAAATAAAGTACATCAATCGAAAGGATTTTTTATGTACTATTTAATTTCGGTACCGGAATTGCGGGTCGGATTTTTCCCATACAAGTCGATACACTCTAATGTACATCCACTTTTGGAATTTTTTTTATATCCGCATTCGCTTTTAAGATAAGGAATTATTATAAATTAATTATTAAAGTTTTTCTAATAAGTGAAATTGTGTGTGCTTTTTTTTTATAAATGCGTTATTTTATTTTGTACCTCAAACGGATATTTCTTTAAAAAAAATAAATATGATCAATTTTTAAAAATATCTTCTAATTTTATTAAAAACATTCGCATCTGCGGATCTGAATTTCAATTATCCACATCCGCCTCTTTAATGAAAGCATTTCACAGATCCGCATCCGCTAAATGGCATCCGTCACATCCCTAATAACAAGCAACTTCAAGTATTTGAAATTTCATGCGACTTATGCTTCCGAAAAACAAAGTAAGCAATCGCATGCTAGCTTAATAAAATTCAATTTAATTTTATTTTAAATTAATTGTTCAGATCCATTAGCTTAAATTTTGTTTTGCACCCATCACCAAGGGAAAATTATGTATCCATGGAAAGAGTATGATCACACTCATTGGCGGTACTGCAAATAATTTATTATTTTATGTTTAATTGAGTACATGGATTCAATTAAAGATATAAGATCAGAAACAGAATTAAAGTCTCCGCAAGCGCTTTTTAGTGGTTCATTTTACAAGTTATTAGTTCTACAAAAGTTCAAAAAAAGTAGCTCAAAAGATCTTCTAAGACGAATAGGAACATTGAAGTAAATTTAACTCAGTAAATATGGACTGTTAACGTAAGTTTAATCCAACTAACATTTGGCATAATTCTTCTATTTTTTAAAGAAGGTAGATTAATTAGCTGTAATCTATATTCATAAGAAGGTAAATTTTAAGTTTGTGTCACTATAAAGATCGCATAAGCATAACAGAACATATTGTTTTTGAACAGATTCTATATCGTCAATGTTGTCAGTCGAACATGGTCTTATAAAATATTGTAAAAGATTTGTATTGTAATAATTTTAATGATCTGGCAACACGCCATGAAATGTCAAAACTCATTATTCATTTAGTTGCAAGCAAGACGGAGGACACACGAAAGTTTGAGTTTCTTATATATTTCTATTTTAACTTTATTCTTATATTTTCATTTCATATTGTCACAATTTCTTAGGAAATAAAACACATATTCACCACTTATAAAGGTTTGCGGTGCGTTTTATTAAAATCCTCTGCGTAAGCAACAAATTTTATTTCACTTTCCGGCAAAGTAAGCCTTGTGGCGGCTTGTTAAGTTGAGGCCAGCGGAGCGCTAGAAAGCTGAACTTAAGACAATTTGTTAAGTTGTGCCAGCGTAGCGCTAAAGAAGGGGTCGTTTGCAATTTGACATAGCATTGCCTAGGAAAGTTGGTAGCTGAAATCAGCTTAAATTGCATTTAAAAAACAGCGTACAAGAGCACGCAATAAGCAACAAGCTGCGTCGGCAGAGCGTTTACATAGAAACGCTTAGAATTGCATTTGTGTGAGTGCAGTCGAGAACTGTGTCGGCGTAACGGCGCTATAGAAGCGCTGCAATTTAATGTGTTTGTAGAGCTTTGCATACAAACGAAGCAAGAAACCGTTGCATTGCGACAGTCTTGAGGTTCAAACACTGCGAGTTATAATTTTCTTGGTAGAACGTTGATATTTAAGTGCCGTAAAGAAACGGTTCGGGTGAGCAGAGAGTCGTCGTACTTGAAAGAAGAGTTTTGCGCTGGTACACTGTCGATTTACAAGTAGCAGTTATTGTGTCAGCAGAGCGTAGGCGCAAAGGAACAACGGGTGCAGCGCGCATATACCAAAGTCACCGGGTCAAAGCGACGTGAAAAAAAAGTGAGGTTGTGGAACAACGGGTGCAGCGCGCATATATCAAAGTTACCGGGTCAAAGCGACGGGAAGAAAAGTGAGGTTGTGGAACAACGGGTGCAGCGCGCATATACCAAAGTCACCGGGTCAAAGCTACGTTACGCAAAGTGAGGTTGTGGAACAACAGGTGCAGCGTGCCTATACTAAAGGTTAGTAATATTTGAATTTGATTAGGGGTTTTGATTAGTTAAGGGTTGGGAATTGTCCAGTTGGTTTATAAGGCGCAACAAAATTCATTAGAATCGCAATGCCGGAAACAAGATCAGGTAGCAAGAGTACGTCAAATGCAGCAGACGACGACAGTGACCGCGAAGATTTAAATGATACTGTCACTACCGCGCGAAATGATAGGTTATTTCAAACATCGATCGAATCAAGAATGGCAGGCATGATGAAGCAAATTCAGAGCCTTCAAGCTGAAGTGCTTAAAAGCAATCAAATGTTGCTTCAAAGTGAAACCGAACGCGATAGATTAACTGGATCTGCTGCAACTAGTGACGATAACTCTTCATTGGCGACAGCTTTACATCAATTAAATCACACGTTGGCGAATTCTAGGCCAGAACAGACGCATCGTCTTTACGATTTACCAGATTTTGATGGTCACCCAGAAGACTGGCCAATGTTTCGCGAAGCCTTTGTTATGACAACAGAGGAGCAGCGGTATAATGATAGGCAGAATATGTTGCGGATCCAAAAGGCTCTTAAAGGTAGAGCAAAAGAGACGGTTGAGTGCCTGCTCATTCATAGCTCCAACGTGACACGAATTATGGATACTCTCAAAGACAACTTTGGTAGACCGGAACTGCTTGTCAAAAGCCAGATTGCGAGGCTGAGAAGCGTGGCCCCGATACCGGAAAATCGCATTGAACAAATAATACCCTTCGCGACTAAGGTTCAAAACCTAGCATCCTTTCTGGAAGCGGCGGACTGTGAACACCACTTATGCAACCCAACTCTGATGGAAGAAATACTACACAAGTTGCCCGTACAAAGAAGATTAGAATGGGCGCGGTTTGCAATTAATATCAAACCGAGGCCTTCGATAAGACACTTCAGCGACTGGCTTCAGGATTTGTCGCGCTTAGTAAATTTGGTCAGCATTAATTCTAATGATCAGTCACAACAAGCCGAAGCCAAGACTATGGGGCGCTCAAAATTCTTTCATGCCAATGCAGCGCACGGCGAACAATATAAAGGAGGCTGCAGTTTTTGTGCTGGCCAGCATTGCACTGCAGAGTGCAAACAATTTTTGGACATGCGTCTCGCACAGCGTTGGCGCCTTGTGCGTCAGAGAAAATTATGTTTTAATTGCTTGAGAGGCGACCACAGAAGCAGCGGCTGTGACCAGAAAAATGAATGCGGTATTAAAGATTGTGCCCAAAGGTTTCACGCACTCTTACACGACCATAAGAACAAATTTGGCGGACAACATGACTTACTTCATATAGAACAAAGAGGTCATAAAAATAATCACCTATACAGTGAACGTGGGCAGCATTGCGGGCCGCAGCAGGAGCGAAGCGTCTTCACTAGCAGCATCATGGAACCATTGCGGGCAAAGCTTTTGTTTAAAATAGTGCAAGTTAAACTCTTTCCTAATGGAAAAGAAGTTTTATGCTACGCTTTTATTGACGAAGGGTCAGCTGTTTCATTAATTAACAAGAGCCTTGCGGATCGCCTTGGACTAGAAGGTACTGAAGAAAATCTAACATTACAATGGTTCGGAAATAGAACCGTCACTGAAGCATCCAGTCGTGTGAACATGCTATCATGATATCTGGAGTATTGAAAGGAAGCAAAAGATTTGGTTTAGCGAATGTGCACACCGTGAAGGATCTTGAGTTGCCAACGCAGACACTGGACATGAGTAAGCTCGATGCCAGATATCGCCACTTAAAAAATCTTCCCGTCCAGCAATACAGTTGCGTAACCCCGGAAATCTTGATTGGCTTGGATAACGCTCACTTAGGAGTAGGACATAGAGTGGCAGGAAAAAATAAATGGCAAGGTCCAATTGCCATTCAAACCAAGCTGGGCTGGATCGTGTATGGAACCGAAAATGAGCGCAACGAAAGTAGAGGTAACTGTTCCTTCTTTGCTCAACACAATTGCGAAGACGAATTGGATCAGCTCGTTAAAAACTATATCGCTGATGATAGCTTGGGAGTTTCTACTGACATAAAACCTGTGGAGTCGCAAGATATAGTGAGAGCCAAACAAATTCTGAAGGAAACGACAATTCGAGAAGGATCTAGATTTGTAACCGGGCTGCTGTGGAGATGTGACGACGTGAAACTCCTTGAAAGTAGAGCCATGGCTTTAACGAGACTAAAAGCACTTGAAAAGAAATTTCATCGTAATCATGATTTCTACATAGAATACACCAAAATAATGAAGGATTATGAGATGAAGGGCTTTTCAAGAAAATTAAGCGATTATGAAGTGTCCTTTAAGTCAAGTCGCATCTGGTACCTACCACATTTTGGAATCCAAACAAACCCGGTAAGTTACGCTTGGTATTCGATGCCGCAGCGAAAGTGCAAGGCATTTCGTTGAACTCAGCTCTTTTGAGTGGCCCGGATATAAATCAGCCGCTAGCAAGAATTTTGTTAAATTCCGTCAAAAGGAATTCGCTGTGTGTGCAGACATCGTGCAAATGTTTCACCAGGTTGAAGTAAGATTGGAAGACCAAATGTCACAGCGCTTCTTATGGAGATACAAACCCGAAGACCCAATTTTAGAGTACGCTATGACTGTCATGACCTTCGGAGCCACATGCTCAGTCAGTATGTAAAGAATAGAAATGCACTAGATTTTCAAGCTTTATTCCCGGAAGCAGTGGAAGCAATAATAAACAACCACTATGTCGACGATTTCGTGCACTGCTTTTCCACTGAACAAGAAGCATTAAAAATTACGAAAGAGGTTGCTTGGGTTCACAAGAATGCTGGCTTTGAGCTCAGTCGATTTACTTCGAATTCTCCACTGGTCAATCAGCACTTCAACGAATCTAGATTAACAGCCCCGATTTTAAACTTAGACAGAGATGAAGTTGGTCAATACCAGAAGGTGCTCGGAATGCACTGGAATACACAAGGTGACAGGCTTAAGTTTGTTTTGTCGTTTGGAAAAATAGACCCTGCTTTATTAAGAGGAGACGTAAGACCTACCAAGCGCAATGTTCTAAGTGTAACAATGTCGGTTTTTGGTATCGCCGCAGAGTATTCTCTGGTCGCTAAGCTTCTGCTGCAGTCTATATGGCGTGCAAGAGTGGAATGGGATGAACGTATTCCAGACGAAGCTAACGATATGTGGATAAATTGGCTTTCCAGGTTGCAGGACGTAGAGAAGCTCAGCGTACCTCGCTGTTACAGCAAGGTGTTTTCGACAGTGCCAGTGGAGCTACATGTGTTTGCAGACGCAAGTGAAATGGCATACGCTGCTGTCGCTTTTTGGAGAATTCTCGGGAGGTCATCAGAGTTTCGAGTGTCATTTGTGGTAGGTAAAACAAAATGTGCACCACTGAAACTGACTTCCATTCCTTGCCTGGAGCTACAGTCAGCGGTCATGGCTACGCGTTTGCGCCAGATGGTTATAAAATCTCACGATATAAAGGCAATTAGAGTGGTCATTAGAGTGACTCCAGCACAGTGTTGTCATGGATTAAATCGGACCACCGAAAGTATAAACCTTACGTTCGCATAGAATCAACGAAATCTTAGAGAGCAGCTCTATTGAAGAATGGAGGTGGGTTCCAAGCGCCCAGAATCCGGCTGATTTCGGTACGCGAATCAAAGATGGTAAACGCGATTCGTTATGGACAAGCGGTCCTTAATTTCTAAAGCGAGATGAAAGCGAATGGCCACAAACAAAACCAACTCCTAGTACGAATGAAGAAGTAAGAGCACCATTTGCCTTCCTCCATACCAATACTACTTGTACCATTTTTGAAAGATTTTCAGACTTCGATAGACTAAAGAGAGTAATATCGTGGGTTCTTCGATTTCGAGACAATTGTCTCCTTACTAAAACGAAACGAGTTTTTCTAAAATTACAAATGTCCGAACTCGATAGAGTAGAAAACACCGTTATACGTAGCGTACAAATGGAGTTATATCCGAACGAGTACCAAGCCCTAGTCTTTAATAAAGCCGTAGACCGTAGTAGCAGTTTGTGGAAACTGACGCCGTGTCTTGATGGAGCAGGCGTGATTCGCCTAGACGGCCGAATTAACAACGCAGTAGCAGTTCTTCCGTCAACTAGGAAACCAGCGATTCTACCAAAACATCATCACGTAACGGATCTCATTGTAAATTTTTATCATCGAAGCTGGAAACATCAAAACGAACTTACGGTTATCGCCGAAATACGACGTAAGTACTGGATACCCAGCATAAGAGTAGCCGTGCGTCGAGCAGTCAAAATGTGTCAGCTGTGTAAAAATAGAAGAGTGCAGCCAGTGAATCCTATAATGGGACAGTTGCCTGAAGATTGACTGACTCCATTTGTAAGGCCGTTCACTTACACGGGACTGGATTATATGGGTCCAGTTCTGGTCACGATCGGGCGGCGGTGTGAAAAACGATGGATCGCGCTCTTTACATGTTTGACAACGCGTGCTATACACTTGGAAATCGCACGAGATCTTTCCACGGATACTTGTCTCAAGTGTCTTCGAAATTTTATGAACAGGCGTGGATGTCCAGTGCGCATAAGATCCGATAATGCAACGAATTTTGTCGGCGCTGACAGGGAGCTCAAGAAAAACAGAATCGAGTTTGATAACGGAAAAATTGCGGATGTGCTGTGTAGCAAAAATATCGAGTGGTTATTCAACTGCCCACTTAACCCTCACGCGGGTGGATCGTGGGAACGATTAGTTCGCAGCGTGAAGACAGCGATGGGACACGCTCTGAAAGATGGTAGCCTGCAGGAACATAGTCTCTATAGCTTGATGACAGAAGTTGAAAATATCGTCAATTCGCGACCTCTGTCACATATTCCGCTTGACTCACCCAACGACGAACCCTTAACTCCTAATCACTTTCTTTTAGGTACGGCCAACTCTGAGCAGACGCCTCACCCACATGAAGAAAAGCTACAGGTGACTCGAAAGCAGTGGCGAAAGGTACAGCAGATACAGCACAGCTTTTGGAAGAAGTGGTAAGCGGAATATCTCCCCGACTTATGCCGTAGGACAAAGTGGTATCAGCCAGTAACCCCTCTCGCAGTCGACGACATCGTCCTAGTTTGTGACAGCAGTGTACAGCGCTCTAAGTGGCCTCTGGGCAGAGTGATAAAGGTTTATCCTGGCAAGGACTTCCAGGTCAGATCAGCAGACGTTAAAGTAAAATCAGGACTTCTAAAGCGACCGACCTGTATGTTGGCGAAGCTCGATGTTGGTGAATCAAGGGTCTAGATTCACGGGGCCCGGGATGTTGTCAGTCGAACATGGTGTTATAAAATATTGTAAAAGATTTGTATTGTAATAATTTTAATGATCTGGCAACACGCCATGAAATGTCAAAACTCATTATTCATTTAGTTGCAAGCAAGACGGAGGACACACGAAAGTGTGAGTTTCTTATATATTTCTATTTTAACTTTATTCTTATATTTTCATTTCATATTGTCACAATTTCTTAGGAAATAAAACACATATTCACCACTTATAAAGGTTTGCGGTGCGTTTTATTAAAATCCTCTGCGTAAGCAACAGTCAATATAACACCATAACGGGGGCACTAAACAATTGACGAATATTCTAGAATGGGCCTTAATAGGGATGTGAATAAAGTTTTAGTAATAAAGGGATTATTTAACTCTTTAGACCATCCTAGAGTTCTATTAGCTCTAGAGATTGCTTTATTAATGTGATTATGAAAGCGAAGTTTGATGTTCATGGTACTCCGAGATCATCGAAATCCTATAAGACTCCAGTGTATAGTCACCTATTTTGTAATTACGTCAACAATTCTTCCAGTTGAGCTTTATTAAATTCATTTCGCACCAGTTACAAAGATGTTCAATATCAGTTTGTAGGAATAAAGATAAGAATCCATGTTGGAATGGATACATTAAAGATTTAACGCTATGATAATTGTGAGGTTACAATAGCTTCAAAAAGCTTTGGTAGTGCGCCGAGCTTAGCAATACCCCGATAGTTGTCTATCAAAGACCTATTGCCAGATTTAGATTGCAATAGTATTAATAATTTTAAGTCATTTTTATTAATGGCATGACAATCGTTTACAACTTAAAGTAAATAAAGTAGAAAAATTCAAAATTACTAACTAAAAGTAAAATAAAAGTACAAAAGAAACATAATATTTCAAAAATGTTTACAACGAAAAAAAATAATAATAATACTTTCAAAATAAAGGAAATAAAACACAAACATAAAAATAGAAAATCAATATTTTGTGTGGCCTCCTCGAGCTTTTATTTCGGCCTCTATTCGTCTTGGCATTGAAGATATTAAATTTTGGTAATATTCAAGGGAAATATAACTTTTCCAAGTTTCTATGTTAGCAGATTTGAATTCCTTCTTCGTTTTGGAATTTTTCTTGGCTATTTTCAGCTTTAGAAGTGACCAACAGTTTTCGATAGGGTTTAAATCTGGGCTACTTCCAGGCCAGCTTAGGGTTTTTAACTTTAGTTCCGATACAAAATCCTTCACCTATTGAAAAAATATGAACGAATTTTTATTTTTTCCTTTTTGTTTTTTTACTTAAACATTGTCTACTATAAAACAAAATTGCCTTCCTTTTTTAGCTCGGTGACAGGGCGTCCTCGAAAATTGGGTCGACTATTACCAGAAATAGCCTATCAATTGAGGGAATCAGGTGGTCGCTAAATATGTTCAGGTAACTCTCAGAGTTCATGGAACCAGTTCAGAAAGTCAAGTCACCAAGTCAATAATAGGTAAGACATCCCCATATCATGAGACTTGATGGAAATTTGTGCCTGGTCACAACACAAGCATCCATGAATTTTTCACCAGTTCTACGACGAACCCCATCAGACTGGTTCATGTTACATTTTAATTCATCTGTGAAGATGACATTCTTCCACTCATCCACAGTCCAATTTCTATGAGCTTTCGTGAACTCTAGCCTCGCGAGCCGCATTTTAATGGTTAAACACGGCTTTTTACAGGCTCGACTTGCCGAAATTCCAGTACTCTGGAGCCTTCTCCTGAAAGTTCGATCGCTCAAAATTGTGTTCGTCATTTCTACGAACTCCAACTAAATTTCACATGACGTTTATTTCGTGTCCTAAAGGAAAATATTTGCGATAATGCGATCTTCACGCTCGGTAGTGCGTTTGTTAGTTTTCCCTGTACCGGATTTTCTATTGATATTACCAAAAGTACTGTTATTTTTAATTATTTTAGCAATTGATACATGGCTACAGCCTAAACGAATTGAAATTTGCCGAGTTGATAACCCATCTTTATGCAGAGCAACAACAACACATTTTTTATCTTATCGCATGAACTTAAAATGAAGACTGATCAATAAAATGCAATAAACAGTGTTGCCACTTTCTCTCGAAGTAATATTTTTTATAAATTCTTAGTAATAAGAGCACATTAAATAAATAAAAATATTTCTAAGCGCCGTTTAGCAAGCCGAATTATTTATTTTAATGGTGTTAACTTTTATTTGGCCAGTACGTTACATGAAGGTATATTGTCAGGACCGCTTTTATAGGAAGTCTTAAGATTTTTCAAGTAGTTTGAAATCGTGTAAATATTAATTAAAGGATAACAAATATTGTCAGGTTGCACAGTTAAAGAATGACTTGAACTAACCTCAGAAGCATATGAATAAGTAGTCATAAAGAAATCTGCAAAAAGGTTACACATAGTAGTATCAACATCTGACTCAAATGTTTTATATTTCATAAAAGATGGATAGGAATTTATTTTAGGTTTAGTATTGACGAAGTTTTGCGAAAGATTTTGCGTCAGACTTGAGATTTAGTTTAACATTTGTTAAATATATGTTATAGGATTGTCTACATAATTGTCGGTAGTGATATTTTATTGCCGGTAGTGATTGGTAGACAAGGGGGGCGATCTTCACATGGCAACGTGTCTGATTGCCTCAACTTGGCGAGGCCACATTATTTATTTCGAAATCGTCTCAAGTCGACTCAAAACCTCCAAGTGGTGTCTTCTGGAAACGGCAAACCAGCACCCGTTTAGCTGTCGGCTAATTTGAGCGGCGATGTCTCCTCTAGACTATAAACTATAGGCTATAGACTATAATTATTAATTACCCAATGAAAACTACAAAAGCCTCGGATATGAACCCTTACTACGTTGACGACCACCGCAAACGAAACGGACAATGATTTACGGATATGCTCCTGGAATGTCTGGACCCTTTATAGGGAAGGTGCCGCTGTCTCACTGGCGGAAGCCCTCGAAAAAATAAAGGCTGACATCACCGCCATCTAGGAGATCCGATGGAGAGGCCAAGGTTGCTTTAAGAGAGCAGACTGCGATATCTACTACAGCTGCCATGCAGAGAAGCGCGAATTTGGATGCGGATTCGTCGTGAACCGGAAACTTCGAAATCTTGTTTCCCGGTTCACACCTGCGAACGAAAGGCTGGAAACAGTCCGAATCAAGGCGAAATTCTTCCACATAAGTCTAATTTGCAAACATGCTCGACGGAGGAAAAGGACGATGCTGTCAAGGACACCTTCTATTTCGCATGTGCAATGCGAAGAATATACGCACAGGTATGCAACGAAAGCTTGATGTCGATAAGCTGCTATCACAACGGACCGCCGAGTCCTACTCCGTTCAACTCTCAGTTAAGCTCAACCAACCTTACCCTTGCCTCTGGCGGACTTTGGGCGCATATATCCCACTCCATGCGCACTGCTGCTGAATAAGTCATTGGTTTTTGGCGCCCGCAACCTAGTCAGTTGTATGATTTGGAGTGTCGAGCCATGCACGAAAACTATCGCGAAAAGAGGAAGGAAGAGAGATGCCTTTTCAGACGTAAAAAAAAAGCCAGAAAAGCGTGATCGGGAAAAAATTGAGGTATACCAGGGCAAGAAGGATGCTCGAAAATTCTACCAGCAGGTTAAGCGTCTAACCCAAGGTTTCAAGGCCGGAGCATCAACTTGTAGAGATCAGAATGGTAATCTGGTTACAGATACGCAGTGCGCATTGAAATTATAGAGCCAGCATTTTTCCAATCTGCTTGCAGGTGACGATACCAACAATTCCGCCTTTGGAGAATGCAGTTCGACACCACCAATCGACTATGATGGAGTGGAAATTCCACCACCTTGCCATGACGAGGTTAAAATATGGCTAGCGGAAAGCATGTCCGACGGTTGGAATCCCAATGTGCTTTGTCCTATACTTAAGAAAGGAGACCCGACAATCAGCACCAACTACCGAGGTATCAGTTTTATTTCCATCGCATACAAGGTTCTTTCGAGCGTATTGTGTGACCTTATAAAGCCTTGGACCTTATCAGTGTGGCTTTCGTCCTGGCAAGTCCACCAGATTTTTACACTACACCAAATCCAAATCCTGGAGAAAACCCATGAAAATCAAATTGACACTCATCATCTCTTTGTTGATTAAAAAGCTGCGTTCGATAACCCGATTCGGAATTGCCTATACGCAACAATGTCTGAGTTCGGTATACCTGCAAAGTTGATAAGGCTCTGCAGGATGGCGTTGAGCAATACATGCAGCTCCGTCAAGGTAGGAAATGACCTCTCCTAAACCTTAAATACCGAACGAGGTTTCAGACAAGGCGACACGCTATCATGCGATCTCTTTAATTTCATCATGGAGGGGATCTTATGAAAGGCATGGTACCATTTTCTACAAAGGTGTCCAGCTCCTTGCGTTTGCTGATTATATCGATATTATCGGCCGAACCAAGAGAGTTGTAACTGCTGCTTTTGCCGCTATCGAAAAGGAATCAGCCAAAGTGGGTTTAACGGTGAACGAAGGCAAAACAAAGTATATGCTGTCTGCAAATAGGGTAGCGCGGCCCATGTTACAACAGGCAAATATAACTTTGAAGTTATCAAGGAGTTTACATACCTTGGCACCGCCGTAAACAGGAACAACAATGTCAGCCTGAAGATAAGGCGAGGAATAACAATTGCTAATAGGTGCTACTACGGGCTAAGTAAGCAATTAGGTTCCAGAGCTCTCTCTCGATCGACAAAACTACCACTCTACAGGACGCTTATCATAACTGTGGCGCTGAGGCATGGCCCAGCAAAATTTTTCGTATTGCCTTAGCATTCGATTCTAAAACGCATTACATAAATGGTGGTGACCAATAATGCATAATATTGTAAATTACTCGTAATGCAGTTAGTAATGTCAGCCCTTTTTGCTTTTGAAGTGATTGTTCTGTTTTTGAGATAATTGAAATTTTTTGTTTGGCTTTTATTTTTGCTTCAAACGTGTCAAACTTTTATAATTTTGAATATGAAAAAATGCCAGATTTATTAATGAAATGCAGAAAAATGTGTTAAAAGTAAATATATTACATTAATTTATTAACTGATACATATATTTATTAAATAAAAGCATTTTTCTCATTTTAAAGAAGAAATTCTCTAACTCTTGAATGGTGTTGTTGATCTGTTAAGCACTGTTAAGCAAAGATGTACGAAAAAAAACTTCAAAAAATGTTCAATATTTAAATCGCTTTTCTAATTTGTGCACAGAAATATCTTATTCAGTAACTTCTTAGTTGTTAATAAATAAGTGATTATTGAGAATAATTTATTCATCAAGTTTAATAAGTGCTTACATAAGTACTCCCATGTCAAGCGAAAGCTTCATGAATTACCTCCAATGACAATGGGGGTGGTATCGCAAACAGATGCAGCTGCTCTTGGGGTGTTCGAGAGGAAAGTTCTTCGCAAAATCTTTGGCCCTGTTCGAGTTGGCGACGACTATCGCAACCAAATGAACCTCGAACTGTGCGAGCTCTACGACGACATTAACTTTGTCCAGCGTATAACAATTCAGAGGCTACGTTGGCTGGGTCATGTCTTTCGTATGGATGAAGAAGCTCTAGGCGAAAAAGGTGTTTGAGGCGAAAGCCGAGGGTCGACGACTAAGAGGAAGACCATGCCTCCGATGGATTGACCAAGCCAAGGAATCCCTTACCGCGCTTGGTGAAAGAGTAAGCCATTCACGGCTTACACTTCTCCCGATCATTTTCGACCACATTTTCGCTTTAGTTCTCATTGAAGTCCGTCTTTTTTCTATGATTATGGCCTCCAATGCTCGTAAATCTCTATAATTTACTTTTGATTTATTTCCTCGCCCAAGCTGCTCTGGCTCAATTGAGGCTATATTCACATAATTTTAGATGACGTATTGGACATTTGACTTTGCTAATCCTAGGGGCTATGCACTTAAAACCATAACTTTTGTGTAAAAGAAAGTTTTTGACAATTAACTTTCTTATTTCTTTACAAATTGCTTTGTCACGTGCCATAGTAGAAAAATCATGCAAAAAAACTACTGGTATAAAATCAAAAAGTGTCCGAAATTTTTTCAAAACATTCTCAATTGATATACAGAATCTGCAAAAAATAACACTGGTTTACAAATAACGAAAAGTTGTTTGTACTTTGAATGCCACTATCCTTTTCTCATGTAAAATCACTCGCTTATTCCGAAAAACAAATTTTTTTTTTTTCTGTCACTCCGTTTTCGAGATATTGCCCACTGTAGGGTTTTCAACGAAAAAAAAAAGTTGGTTCCACTTAATTGCATATATCTCCAGAACCAACAACAGTAATCAAACAAATGATATATCAAATAAAAGCTAATAAAATTTCTTACAAACAATGCAGACACCATTTTTTGGTCGAGCTGTTAGTTTTGGCGGAATAAATTCAAATTTCGGGGATTTTCTTTATTTTTCACAAAAATTTCCAAAAAAAGACAAAATAGTTACAAATTTCGTTAAGAAATCAAAATATTTTGTTACTTTTGATATTTTTTACTAAGAGCCTTTATTTTTCCAAAAAAAATAAGCTATTGTTGAAGAAAATCTATTGAAAAATGAAAAAGTTGTGTTCAATGGAACGAAATCACCCAAATTGTGTGATTATCAATTTATGCATTTGGACTTATTTTATTGCCATAAAAAAAAATGAGAACTAAAGGTTGTTGTAATAAAATCATATATTCTTAATTTTTATTGTTCTTTTAATAATTTACATTATTTTTACATTATTTAAATTGTATATAATTATTATTAATAATTTTTATTGTTCCCTTAAATCATTTATATTGTTATTTACATTGTAAATAATTTTTATTTATCATTCAGAAATTCAAAATGATTAGAATTCTTGTTTTGTCGTTTATTTAATTCGGGATCGGTTTCTCTGATGAGAAACCAACAATAGTTGCCCATCATTCCTTCGTCCCAAAATCCTTGGAACCGATTCACAATTGCTTTCATCTGTTGGTGGAATCTTTCCCCATGTTCGTCGCTCTCGTCACCGAGATTCTTCGGAAAAAAATTCAAATGGGAGTGCAGAAAGTGAATTTTCAGAGACATATTTACGCCCATTTTTTTATAGTTCTTGAGCAACTCGTTGACTATATTCTCTTAAGATTCACTTTTATTGTTCCCGAGGAAGCTAGAAACAGTCGTCCTAAAAGAATCCCACGCCGCTGCCTCAACTGGTGACAATAGTTCTGCGAATTGAAGATCGTTTAACACCTTTTTTATTTGCGGTCCAACGAAGACACCTTCTTTTACCTTGGCATCAGAAAGATTTGGAAAAATCTTTGGAAAATTTGGAAATGGAAACATTATGTGAATGCTTCGCTTTCTTTGTCTAACGCCTTGACAAAGTTTTTCATAAGTCCAAGTTTGATGTGCAGCGGTGGGAGAATTATGTTTTCCTTTTTGACGAGTGGAACGTTTTTGACGTTGCTCTCTCCAACTTTCGACTCAATTCTTTCTGGCCAGTACTTTTTGTAATAGTGGTGTTCACGTGCTCGACTATCCTACTTGCAGAGAAAACAGCAGTACTTTGTGTAAACACTCTGTAAACCACAAAGCATACCAACGACTTTGAGGTCAGAACATATTTTCCAGTCGTGTTGTTCATATTTAAAACATGTCAATAGCTTCGCCATTGTTTCGTACGTTTCCTTTGTGTTGACTGCATGTGCGATCGGAATCGATGGCTTTTTGTTTCCTATATGAAGTAATACCGCCTTCAAGCTCACTTTGCTGCCATCAATAAACAAACTCAACTCTTTGGGAATGTACGGCTGACCGAAGGTATTAAATAAGCCAGGAATGTCTACGCAATAGCAGATATTGTCATTCTTAGTAATGTGTATAGCAAACAGTTTTTCACGATTTCTGTAGTATGTCACCTTAACATCGGGTCTCAAAAAGTTGAATTGTTGCATACGAGAAGCATGCAATTCCGATTTTTCCTTTGACAGTTCCAAATCTCTTATCCAATCATTCAACTGCGCTTGCGATAAAAGGTGAGTTGTGTTTTCAGTTGTAATAGTACTACCACCTGTGGTTCCTTCCAACTCCACTGAATCTACGGATTTTCGATTGTTTTCGCGTGTTGAATCGGGACAAGTAGGATATGGAACATCGTCAGAATGAGATACTGGCAATGAAACATTCGGGACAGTGGCGTATATCACTCGTTTGTGTTTTCCAACACCCGTCACTTTAGCCAGACAAAAATAGCAATCGTTTAGGTGGCAAAACGGTTGTCTCCAGATCATCGGAACATCGAATTTCATGTATCGTTTTTTAACCGAGCTCCATTCAGACAATATTAATTTGCACGATTGACACAAAATACTTGGCGTCCATGATTCACCAATGTTCTCAGCCGCAATACCAAAATAATGAAGATATGACATTTGCAGTAAATTCGTAAAATTGACTCGATTCTTTTCGAAAGTAAATTCACCGCACACGTAGCAGAAAATATCTGGGTCATTTTTACACTGGAATTCTCGCAGTCTTTTACTCATTTTATTTTTTTCTTTCGTTACAAATTGTGCGTCCGTTTGTTTGCGACGTTTTTTAGTATAATGCATGAATGTTTTTGCTTTTATGCATCTCGAAAGTGCTGCAGGTACAATAAAGGTAGGTAGGTCCACGACTCAGAGCGCGACCGCCGAAACTGTCAAAAAAACAAAAAATAAGTATTCACATGGCATAATAAAAACAGGTAGGCTCTCTTTCTTATAGCCATAAGTGTCGAAATCAGGTGTCTTGCTGTGACGGTTTCGACGGTTGCACTTTCAGTCGTGCGCCTACCTGTTTTTATTGTAGCCTGTTTGTTCTTATCTTTTCTTTCGCAAAACCCTTGACTTGTTTCCTATGAACAATAAAAATGAAAAATAAAAAATTATAGTACAATAACCCAATTTATTTATATGACAATAAAATTTTTAAAAATAACATAACTTGGGTGCTTTCGTTCCATTGAACACAACTTTTTCATTTTTCAATAGATTTTCTTCAACAATAGCTTATTTTTTGGAAAAATAAAGGCTTTTAGTAAAAAAAAAAAATTAAGAATATATGATTTTATTACAACAACCTTTAGTTCTCATTTTTTTTTATGGCAATAAAATAAGTCCAAATGCATAAATTGATAATCACACAATTTGGGTGATTTCGTTCCATTGAACACAACTTTTTCATTTTTCAATAGATTTTCTTCAACAATAGCTTATTTTTTTTGGAAAAATAAAGGCTTTTAGGAAAAAATATCAAAAGTAACAAAATATTTTGATTTCTTAACGAAATTTGCAACTATTTTGTCTTTTTTTGGAAATTTTTGTGAAAAATAAAGAAAATCCCCGAAATTTGAATTTATTCCGCCAAAACTAACAGCTCGACCAAAAAATGATGTTTGCATTGTTTGTAAGAAATTTTATTAGCTTTTATTTGATATATCATTTGTTTGATTACTGTTGTTGGTTCTGGAGATATATGCAATTAAGTGGAACCAACTTTTTTTTTCGTTGAAAACCCTACAGTGGGCAATATCTCAAAAACGGAGTGACAGAAAAAAAAAAAAATTTTTTTTTCGGAATAAGCGAGTGATTTTACATGAGAAAAGGATAGTGGCATTCAAAGTACATATTGGCTGTAAACCAGTGTAATTTGTCCCGTTATCCTTGTGCACACTCGCATTCGTTCTATCGAACGAATTGAATGTTGTCAGTTTTAAGTTTGCATTTTATGACTGTGTTGGTTAATCTCGCCTTTAACGTTGTTGTTTTTTAATTTTTTTTTTCTTTTGCTGTTAATTCTAAAAAAATACATCTCAAGCTACAAACGAAGGATACTACAAACTTTGTATCAGAAATATTGTTTTCTTATTATAAATAAAAGTTGAAAGTGTTAATATTATAAAATATGCAGCCGTACGAACTGATTGTTGTCGGGGTAGTAGTGCCTATCATCTCATACTCAGACATTGTCTATAGCAAACTCGATTCCAGGTCCAAACTTAAACGACAACAAGCTTTCAATAACGCCACCAGATGTGTATTTGGCCTTCAAAAATTTGATCGCATCAGCCACTTGAGTAGCAATACTCGGATGCAATATCTTTAATTATCTTGATGCTAGGAACTGCATATTTTACATAAATTATTACACACTAAGACACCCAAATACCTATTTGAGAAGCTACAATTTTGTAGATCAACCAGAAATATGAACCTGATAATACCATTATATAATTTTTTAAACTCTTTGTAAACGCCATCAGAATTTGGAACTCGCTGCCCTTAAGAATAAAATGCATTCATAATAACCGCATCCTTAAGTATGAAATTTTACAACACTTTTCCTAATACTACTCTTTTTTCATCTTTTAGAATAAGAATGATTTTTAATGATTTGATTTTTTACAAATAATTTTTGATCTATGTTTACAATTTGATTTTTGATGTTATGTCTGCTTGTTCATTTTAATATTTTGTATTACTTTTTATAATATTTTAATTATATCACTAAGTATTTGTTTTAAGCTACATGTATCTATCAGTTATTTATTACTCGTTATTGTTATGTTATTCTTTTTTGAGTGAAAAGCACTAAAACTAAATCGGAAATGCACCAAAGTTAGTGCTTTTTTTAATATTAAGCGTTTTCCAACATAGAAAAGCAGTAGGCAACAATGTAAAGTTTTGTAATTTTGTTTCATCATCCCTACATTTTTTCTCCACCGCTTGCAGTTGGATTTAGAGCCCGAACAGAACCAAAGCGGCTGACGGTTGGCGGTGCGGTTGTTGCGAATTCACATAAATGTAACACAGACACAAAAAATAAACTGTCAAATGTTAGACACTAAAAACAAAAAAAAATTACATTAAACACAGTCAATCGTTAGCAAAAATATGGCAACATTTATGTTACTCAGAGAAGGAACCGCCAGGCGCCATAAAAAAATAGAAAAGATTCTATCCTGGCGTTTTTCCGCAGTCGGCAAAAACGAATTCGCTGGGCGAATCCGCGACGGAAAACGCCAGAATAGAATTTGTTCTATTTTTTCTGAGGCGACTGGCGGTTCTCTCTCTGAGTAACATAAATGTTGCCATACTTTTGCTATGAATTGGCTGTGTTTAATGTAATGTTCTTAGTTTTTAGTATATTCTGACGTTTTGTTTTTTGTGTCTGTGTTATATTTATGTGAATTCGCAACAATATACGAAATAATTTTCTTCATAAAGGATTTTGATGAAAACTTAATTGAATAAGTCAAAATTTTTTCATTATATGTTAATTATGTTGTCCGTCTGTTGCATCCCTATCTGCCAATTGTAACACTACCGTGATAAAAAGCAACTCTGTTCCGACAACCGCCAGCCGCTCTTGTTTTAAACGTGTTTTCAGCTCAATTCGCCAAGAGAGGACCGCCAGCCGTCAGCCGCTTTGGTTCTGTTCGGGCTCTAACTCATCTGCATTCAAAAATTTTATATTTTGTATTTAGATAAAAAAATTATATCAAATTTATACATTTCACACTTACGATGTCGCACGCTACAAACTTTAAATAAGTACCAAGATCAAAGCGTTGATTATTTTACAGCAAATTTTTTATTTTTTTAATTTGCAATAAAAATATCTGTTTGCTACGAATATTTGATGCGCAGTACACAAACAACTTTGACTCACTGATAACAAATGTTATTTTTCAATGTCGCACGCTACAACGAAATATATGATAAAGCAAAGAAAAAATTTACCGTAATTGGCAATCACATCGTCCTTTTTACATTTTTTTATATTCTTTAATTATAAACCGAGATTTAAGAGAGCAAATGTCAATGCATAATGGCTCTCATTAAGAACATTAATCAAAACAAAACGGCAATAGAAATGTTCAAAACAGAACTTTTGAACTTGTTCAACTTTACATTTTAATATTTCAAAATTAGTTATGAATAAATGTAAAATTTGTTTACATCAGTTAAATTTGATGGATTCCCTATATATATACTTATGTTAAAACAACATACTTTTATAGGCATTATATTTTTTGACTGCGGTTGACATTTCTGTGGAAATGTCCATATGTAGTAGTGTTCACATATTGCTAATACATAACATAAAAGACTTGTCTTAATTTTAAACATAAAACTATTTTTGTAATTTCAATTAAGGACCCATTAAAGTTTTTCAACCAAATAAAACCCTAAATTAAAAGTTTTACTGTTAGGCGACTGTTATGTCACGTAATTTTTGTTCTTACGTTATAATTATATAATGTTTTTAGAAAAATTGTTGATGTTTTTTGATAAAAAAATATGAATTAATACAACCAGAATCCGTAATGTAGTAGAGCACCTAAAATATGCGGTGGACACGATTTTTCGTAACTTGTTAATCCAAAAAATAAAAATGTTTCTTCCTATGATATAATTCTGATATCACTGCAAACCTGGCAATGCAATGGAAGGGACAGGGTTGCTTACGGCAATCATCCTGTGATATCTACTACAGCGGCCATGCGGAGAAGCACGATTTTGGATGCGGATTTGTAGTTGGTAAGAGATTAGGGCATCTTGTCCTGCGATTTCCTCATGTGAACGAACGTCTTGCCAACATCCGCTTCAAGGCTACATTTTTCAACAGCAGCCTTATATGTTCGAACGCTCCGACAGAAGATAAAGGTCACGAGACCAAAGAAAGTTTCTATGAGCACCTTGAAGATGAAAGTTCAGCCTCCACGACAACACATCCGGTAAGGTTGATTGACGGAAGGCACTCTTCTAGTATACAAGAAGAACGCACGATCCGTGCTGCTAACATAGACTCGGATCATTACACAGAGAAAACTGTCAAAACGTTTCTTGGCACGACTAGCAGGAAACGTGCTAACCAAGATTTCACTCCTCTTAACGTTAATTTTAATTTTAAAAACGGATATTTTAAAATGAGCTTTTAAAATTTCAGATCTTGGAAAGACCATCGAATTATAAGAATTTCCAATAAAAAAATCCACATTAACGTTATTATCAAACAGAAAGTTACGTTTCAAAATTGGTAAAAGGAGTGAAATGCCCCGGTTAAATAATGGGTATATTTCAATCACTTTAGAAACTTAACGATTAATATTTTTGGCATTCCCAGAAAACATTACGTGTTCTTCGACTAATAGTGCTATAAATTCATAAAAATACGGGTTTTTAATTGACCGTGGCATGCAGGTGAGGTGGTGACCTTGGCATGCAGGTTAAGTGTGTGACTTGCATGCTCGGAGCCCGAGTTCGATCACCAGTCGCGGCGAAAAGTTTTTTCAATAAAAAAATTGTTCTAATCGGTCACCACCTCTCTGCAGACAATGGCAAACCTCAGAGAGTAAATAACGCCATGTAAAGCTTCTTGAGAATATGAACCTTTGGCCGTTCGGAGGCAGCATAAAACATGTATATCCAGTTCTCGGTTAATTGTCCTTTCAAGGGCTGAAATGGCCAATTTTTTTTTTTTTGTTTTGTTTTTTTAATTGACGAACAACTTTTCGTTGTAGGTATGTCGTTTGGAAAAAATTTGTAACAGAAATTAGCGTTTTGTGCGGTATAGCTACCTGAGCGCTCAAACATACGGAATCCGATAAATTTCATGTTTGTTAAAAAGTTCTTCAACATTCCTAATGATTTTTTTCGGTCAATTTATAGATGGAGTTCAAAGAAATTAAAAATAATTTCAAGGTTTTAAATTCCATAATTTCACTTTTTCTGAGCCAAGTGTAACTAGCCGCAAAGTTACAGTACAGTTACAGGTTAATTACAGTAATTTGTTTATTGAAATATAATATTAAATTATATAAATATAGAATTATATAAAATATTAAATCCAGTACCTGTACATCTATTTCAATTCTTTGGTTTCGATGTGACATTTGTTTAATATAAGCAATTTCTCTTTTGAGAAAGTCCACCGCTAAGACTTCATTGCTATAGGCTCCAGTAGGTCGCGGTCCAAAACTAGTTAATATTTTTAAATCCTTCCAGGCGCGTTCAGCAATAAATGAATTGGGGTTGTGCAGCAAGTCTGAGTTATCTAAAGCCTTAGGCATATTTTCATGCAAATTATATCTTGTCAGCAGACATAATAAAAGTACGACGGCGACAGTTATGTAACTAAAAATCTCGCTTACATTGTGAACATTTCGTTTTGTATAAACTGAAAAGGAAAAAATAATATATTCATGAAAATTATTATATTTAAATATAGTTTAAGTAAATTTTTATCAGAGGTCAAGAATTATTTGACAAATAATATTTGTAAAACCGAAATCTTTAAAATTATACAAATAAATTCAAGTTTTAACACTTCAAATTTAGTTTTCTTCAGCATTTTAAATAATATAGTTGGTTTTCATTAGAGAATAAAACAATAAAATATAAAGAAAAAACTCAATGCTGCAGCCGCAGTCAATGTGTCTAGGCTTTTATGCTGTACAAGCAGCACAACAAGCTGCAGAAACCCAATGCTTAATAGCCTAGACACATTGACTGCGGCTGCAGTATTGCGTCAAACGTTAAATTTTTTTACATGCTTTTCTTATGGATGTGAATGTGGTGAAAATGTTGCAACGACAATGCGTCATTGCAGCAATGTTGCTGTCGTCGATTTAGAACTTTTTCTATTTTGACGTGCGACAAGAGTAAGAACATCGGCATTTGTTAATGTTTTCGCTTAATTTCGTGCTTCTTTTGTGTTTTTTATTGTTCATTCTCATTGTGTTTGTGTTAAATGTTTGAATTTTAATGATAATTCGATGTTTAATAGTAAAAATATATGAAAATACGGCTTATCGCGCTGCATCCAAATTAATCAAGTCGTAGACAACATGCCAACATTTTCGTTTTCACCTCGTGTTGTTGTGCTGCAGCCGGAGTCAATGTGTCTAGGCTATAAGTTCTGGCTGTGAGAATAACTCACCACACAGCACGGCTGCCATATTGTGTGGGGAGTTGCTCTCAGTTTGGTCTCTTGAGCAATGTTGCCAACAATCTGACTTCGTATTTGTTATGGTTTTCAGACTTGAATTGTATATACATTAAGGTGCCTCGACTTGTCTGAAGACAAAAAAGTTCCATTTGTACGATCATTATGATCATTCTCATTCCCATTCCATTCATATGAGCTAAACCGTCAGTGAGCTAAACCATTTCGCAAAAACCTGCATAAATCATGTTTTCGTTATATATATATACTGGCTAGCGTAATAGATTTAAATAAATAAACTGTCTCAAATTATAGGCCTTAAAAAAGTTCTTTCAATCTTCATCAAAAATTTGTATAAATTTGCAATTGGATTAAAGATAATGATTTGCAAAATGATTTAGCTGACTGACGGATTTCGGCATAGCCAAAATATTTTGGGAAAAATATATAAAATACATCAAGGTTCATTTTAGAATGGGTACAAATGAATTTTTTTTTTCAAGACACCTTAAAATACATATTTACAGTCAAAAAACCGTTTTCCTGTTATGCCTGATATATAACCGAATTTTTATTTTGTTATTGATCGCAAATGTTATTCATCGACAGTAACGCAATCTCGACGGATTGAATGCTAAATTCAATACTTCAGATTTAAAATTTGTTTTTATGGCACCACTAGCTACTTTATTTGCAGTCAACTTCTTGCTCAGAGAGAAATATAAATACATTAAAATCTCACCATGAAATGGGGGATGAAATATTTTATTGTTGTAGTTATTTCAGTACACAAATATTCCATTGTATACGCTTAAATGCTTCTAAAAGGATTTGAGTACAATCTGAAATTTCGCATTGATATGTCATGGTTTGTCATGTATCTGCGCAGAAATTATTTTCATGCATACAACCTTATTAAATAGATTTTTCATAACCTTTTCAATAGGTTAATATCGGACTCATCAGAAAACAATTTTTCTTTTTATTTTCCAACGTCTTTTTTAAAATCAAATAGGTTGGTACTATGAAATGAAGTTGTACCAACATGATAACTATACATTTAGAGGAATACCTATATAACGTTTAATTTAGTTGGATTTTCGATTTTGTTCCCAACAAAACCCTAAAAATTAATAAATGTTACATAAAAAAGTGTTTATTATGATTTGTGTGCAAAGCATATTTTTCTTTTTAAACGACTTCAAAAGGAGGAGGTTCCCAAGTTGGTTGGTTTCTCTGTTTTTTATAATAAATAAAAACAAATTGCCCATTTCAGCCCTTGAAAGGACTTTGACCGAGCTTCTTATGATCAATTGTGTTGTGTGTGTTATTAAATGTTTGCACACAATTGACCGAGAACTGGACCTACATGTTTTATGCCGACTCCGAACGGCTAAAGTTCATATTCTCAAGAAGCTTTACATGGTATTATTTACTCTCTGAGGTTTGCCATTATTTGCAGAGAGGTGGTGACCGATCAGAAAAATTTTTTATTCCATTCCTCAAATGTCAATTGTCCGAAAAATGCAGTTCCAAAATCAAAAATTCCACTTTCCGAGCAAACAACTCAGGCAAATTTCAACGTTTTTCAAATTTGTTTTGTTTTTCTAAATGTTTGTTTAATTTTCTTTGAAATGTGTTGGCAATAACGGTAATTATTTTTCCAAATGTATTTTTAATGAATTTTCTTAATATTGTCTTTAGTTATCTCTGCGAATATCTCTGTCACTTTTTCAAAAATTTCATTTATTTTTTTTTTTATTTAATTGCAATTAATTAACTTTAAAATAGTAACAAAGTTTTTTCCGTTACTTTATTATTTATATTTTAATCATTGCCTTTAAAAAGATATTTATATTTTGTAATAAACACACATGGCCTTGAAGCAGAATCCATGATTATTACGTTGGAGTTTAAGGTAAAACGTGAATACATTTGATTGTTTCTTTTTTAATAAAATATATTTAGACAACTGGAGAAAATCATAAGAGATCTTTAGTTGATATAACATTGGTAACTTTACACTGGGAATTTCATAAGGATCATACCAAAACATTTGCCAAATTACTCGTAAAAGTTCCACGCTGGGCTTTTGCGGTGCCATCCGTGGCTGCAATAAATCATGGACCTTTTTAATAATTACGATAATTACTTAGCCTTCGGTTCAACCTAATAAGCTCAACTGCAGTAAAACCAAAACGGAATTACCGAGAAGCTTTTCACTTGTTCAAGCAGTGTTTTTATACTCTTTTGATAATTGCAAAATTTAAAAAAATTGACTACATTTATTATGTTAATATGTTTTTATTATAAAAAATAATAAAGAATTATTATTAAGAATTATAAACTAAAATAAAAAATTAAAATGCCACAATTTTTTAAGTCATGTATTTTTTTTTAATTTTATCTTATAACTTAATTTTACATTTCTATACGAAACAACATATTAAACAAATTGGTAAATAACTCCATTATTAACAATATACATATTTTACACAGGAAAAAAAGAAAAAATAGTTAATTCGGAGATGAAATGCACATTGTATACCTTCATTGTATAACTTCATTATTAGCTTTTAACAGTACTAATTTTTTGAAGGAAAAGTCGGAAAGAGCATGAGGACGTGGATTATTAATTATACCAGCGAAACAAAATAATCTTTCTACCGGTGTCGACGAAGCAAGAGGCATATTGAACTTCAAGGAAGCTTTTTTAAGTAAAGGATATTTTATGAATAGTAAAATTTTTAAAAAATCTTAAAAAAATCTTCAAATATCGCCACCTTCCAGGGTTGTTTTAATTTCTCGAATGACTAAATTATAGATGTCTATTTTGGAAATATTGGACAGTCCTGGGTTGTTGTCATTTCATTGGAAACATTTGGAAAGATTTTATATGTTGCATTGATAGTAGGCTTAACTCAATAATAATTTTTTCTCATTGCAATAATTTTACATTTATAAAATAAAATGAATAATAGTGATTTATATTACTAGAACATAAAAGTAATCCTTGTAATCGAATAATGTAATCCCTTTAAAAAAAACATGGGATTACAATTACAGTAATCATTCATCGAATGAGCTAAGATTACGATTACAGTAATTGTTATTTCAACTTTTTCAAATGACGATTGCTTCATTCGTAATTTAAGATCACTCGATGAACGATTACCGCAATCCTAATTATTTTTAAAATTAGGATTAAAATAATCGTAATCCTTACCATAACCAATTACACCTGTAATTCTTATCGCCCAGCTCTGGGTAAAACACCATCGGCAAACAGAGCTAAAACTTGTTAGCTTTGGAGTATTCACTGTAAGAATCTTATATATTAATACGTGAACATTAAAGTTTGTCGTACGCTTTTTTGGTATTAATTAAAACTCAAAATAAATGAAGCTTATATCATTCGAAAGGTTTTGTTGCCCAGATGTGCAGAATGTATATATAAATGATATATCTGATAGAGGGGGTTACCAACCTTCTAAGAGAGAAATTAAATTTTTGAGAAAAAATCTGCTCTTTGATTGATATGAAATTTGGTTGGAGGAGAGTTCTTAAGTTGCTCGAATTTTTAAATTTTTGCTCGAATTGAATTTTTTTTAAAAGTAACAATTTCTTAAAAAAATGCAGTTTTATGCATTGTCAATTGTTAAATTTGTAAAAAAAAATGTGTTTTGAATTCAAAAATTTGACTTTCCATGTAAATATCTTGGTCGAATTTTAACGGTTTTTAAATTTTTTTCATTTTTTCTAAAAGTTTGTTAAATTTTCTTTTAAATGTGTTAAAAATGACAGCAAAGTTCTAACCAAAAGTATTTTTAATGAATTTTCTTAATATTGTCGTTAGTTATTTAGCGTGTGTTTCAACCAAATGCCAAGAGAGAGAAAAAAACTGTCTCAAATTGAATGTTCTAAATTCTGAAGCAAATATCTCCGCCATATGTGAATACATTTTATTTATTCCTTTCTTGTATTTAAGTCTTATCAGTTAACTTAAAAAACTTTGGAAATTAATACCGTGTTTTGTTTGTTTATATTTAAATTATTTCTTTTAAAAAAAGACCCATAAAATTTGATTTATTCTTAAAATATGGGGTAAAAATGATTTTTGTTGTAAAAAAACAAAAACTCAAAATTGCATTTTTAATTTTCTTTCAAAGTCTATTCCGAATTTTAGGTGAATTTATTTTGTCTTGACAATAAATTAATTAACTGTCCGTGCCATCAAAAAATCAAGGCTACCCCCTATGATTTCTTTGACAAAATTAAATTTTTTTAAAATGTTGTTTTTGAACAAAATAATAAAATAAAAAAAAATATTTTTTTGAATAGAATAGCTTTATATCTCCAATCAATTAAGTGTTATAGCCTCAAACTTATTTTAATCATCTCGCATATAATTATAAATAGGCAATCAATAAATTGGTCGAATTTCGACCACAGGCGATACTAGTAAAAATAAAAACTTCAAAGTTAAAAACTTTGCTTTTGGTCTCAAAATAAATCGAATTTCCCAAAAAAATTTCAACGGGAAAGGATACGAGAAGGAGGTAAAATTAGTGGAAAAATTTTACTTGAGAACCCAGAAATTTTTTTATAAAAATTTTTGATAGTTTTCACTGATACTATAAGACGAAGGAAAAGTTATGTTGAATGAGTAATAAGGCGAAAAATTGTTATACAAAATCACGCGATTTTTTATAAAAATTTTTCAGTTCTCCTATTTAGCAAGTGGTTCGTTCATATATAATGCACTCAAAAAATACCAGTAAAAATAAAAAAAGACGAAGGAATAGTTAAGTCTTTGAGCAATCGCGCGATTTTTTATAACAATTTTTCAGTTTAAACTTTAAAGGCTACTAGTAAACCTGTTGCCCGAATTCGAGCAATTCAATAAAAATTAAATGTTAGCAACATTATGCACGCTTAATTTATGATATTCTATTCGAGCAGCTTTTTCCTCAATAACGATATATTCAGTCTCAATAATGATATAAAAGATCATCATCTGAATGCTTAAAACTTATGATCTGACACTAAAATTTTAAATGTAACTGTCAAAATACGAAGACGGACTTACACTAATATAACTACCGAGATAAACATTATTACTATTCAACAACATCGCTGCTTATCTTTTCAAGCTATAAGACAGAACTAATTTTAATAAAAACGAATTATAACATAGATTTTAAAAAAATAATACTAAGATATATTTAAAAAATTAATTAAAAATACTTACAGCACACCTACAACATCAATTTATAGCATATTCCGATGAAAAAACGCCAAAAAACCCAAACAAATTTTTTTTGAAAACCGTTAAAATTTGACTGAGTTGTTTGCTCGGAAAGTGGAACTTTCGATTTTGGAACTGCATTTTTCGGACAATTGACATGTGAGAAATGCATAAAAGATAATTTTGGTTAAAAAATTTTAGTTTTGAAAAAAATTAAAATTCGATCAATTTATAAGCTCTTCTTAAACTAAATTTCAAATCGATTAAATAGCGGATTTTTGCACAAAAATTTTATTTCTGTTTTAAAAGGTTGGGAACCCCCTGAAGTGAAATCACAATTTCTAAAAGTGGTTTGCACAATTTCAGCCAAAACCTGATTAAATGACATCTGAATCGATAAAATCGGTCTATTGAACTGGGAGGAGTTGAAGTCACAAAAAAAAACCTTAGCCTATTAATTATATAGATTTGACCAAAAACATGTTCGGCAAATATGTAAAATCAATAAGACCGCCAGGTTGACCCACTTGTTGAGTTTTTAAAATAGCAGGAGAGCTGTACGATCCTGTAAGAGATCACTTATTTACATTGCCTCAATAGCCGGAAAGTGAATCCGATTGGGATTCTGATTAAAATTATTTTATTAATTAAAAATTTTATCAAAGGATAAATAAATATTTGTTTTAACTTTTTTATCGAAAAGGTAAGTTTTTACGTTTTAATTGGTTGTTTAACGGTGAATATTCGTTGAAAAACCATGGAGAAATCACAGATTTTTAAGAGCGATTTTTCAAACTTTGATGAATTGTATCTCCTAAACCAGAAGAGAGCGGCTTTTTTTTTCTTGCATCATTGGATTAAGAAAGGGAGGAAAACGAGAGTTTCAAGTTTCTGCTAGCAAAATTTTTACTTGCAAGAACTTGCAACTACTGAAAAAAAAACTGTTTGTCAAAAAAAAAAAAACAAGCTGCCAAAAATTTTTCTTTGGATTTCCTATTAAAATGGATGGAAAAAGAAACATTTATGATGCTGAGGGAAATGTAAGTATAAATGTTAATGTTGGTACGACACAAGAAATTATTTCAAAAAATTATAACCATAAGTTACAGCAGCAGTTTTTTGCGGTTGAAATAAGCTGTAAATTCGTTTGATCAGCTGTTGTTAACTTGCAACTTTCTACTAGTTTTCTGTTCACGTACTTTTTCTGCTATTTTTCTCTTTGTACATATTTTTTCCTCAATTGTTCTTTTACTCTCCCTCTAAAAGTTTTAACGGAACAATTGAAGATCACTAGAAATGGACTTTTTTTATTTTTTTTTTTTTTGCAAAATGTGTATTTGGAGCTAAAAAAGATAAAGGTGAAAAAAAATTTCAGGCCGCTCGCAAGAAGTTTAGAAGTTATAGGGGTCAAAATTTGTGAAAATGGGCTTAAAAACTTGTGATTTTTTTTTTGTTTTCGAACAAAAGTAAACGTTATGGATATCGAAAGAAAGGCGATGCTAATACCTTTTCAACGAGCTATTAATCCTAAAAATCTATGCGTTAATTCGGAAGATATAACTGTTTTTGTACTCAAAACATTTGAGGTGTACCAATTTTGTATGTCCCTTTGCAGTGTTTGTCTTTGAAACAAGATAAATAAATGTTTTCATAAAAGTCGTGCAAATATTGTTGTGATTAAGAAACAGTGGATAATATTTATAGTTTTTAATTATTATTTCGTAAAAGGCTGAACAGTCAAGAGTGCACGATACATAAAGTGTTACCTATGTCTTAACAAGTAATGTCAGTATTTTTAATTTTCAATTTTGTTGCACACTGAGATGAAAAAAAGCGCCGCAGTCGAAAAACTTTTATAAAAAATCGCGCGATTTTTTAAAAAAGTTTTCATGTTCTGACATATGTATTTAGCTGGAAGGGTAAACCGTCAAATGTGCATATTATATAAAATGCAATATCTTCAAAAGTAATCCATGGATTCTTTTGATTAATAGCTCATTGAAAAGTTTAAAGCATTACCTTTCTTTCTATTTCCATAATGTTTAGATTTGTAGGAAAATTTAATTAAAATCACAAGTATTTCAGTACGATTCTTGCAACTTTGTACCCCCTATAACTTCGAAACCACTCGAGAGCGGTCCGAAATTTTTCCGAAACTTAGGTATAAATACATATAATAACAACAAAAAAGTAAAATTTGAGTTTCCAGTGATCTTCAATTATGCCGTTTTAACAAGTCAAATACGTGAACAGACCTAATAAGAAAAATAACATTCGGGCCTGAGCCCTATAGTAAGATTATGCCATTTTGTCGTGTGCCCCCTAAGTTAATTATGCCATAATTTTCAAGATAATAGAAATCAAACTTGCAGCATTATTCTTAGAACTTGCACTAACCTGTATCGAAGATATTTGTTTTTCTGACTTCCCGAAGACTTTGCTAAAAAATTACGTTTATTATGGCAAAGATAGCTCAAGGAATTTATTCATTACCTTATAAGTTCCATCTAACAAACCCATTGTAAATCGATTAGTCTAAACTGCATGAAAACATTTCTAACAATTTTACAATAAGAAACTATATTTTATATTGATTGATTTTAATTGCATTAAATGAATAACGTATTGTCGACATAAATTATCTTTGTGGCTAGGATAAGGAATTAAAAGCTTAAAATATAATTTCTTCTTATAACTTTTGCCGTGTTTGTATGAAATGCAACTTTAATTATAAGCGAATGAATATCATCGTTATTGAAAATGACAAATCGCCTGCATTTCTTCCTTGACGAAATTTGTAGGGTGTTTCAAAATCTTAAAAAACCTTTCAGAAGTTGAAATTTATGCAAAAAATATGTCTTAACATAACTCATATCCACAATTAGGGAATTCACAGTTTGCTTCTAAAGTTGAACTTTAGAAAGATATTTCAATCGAGCTGTGAGCACCTCTTTTTGTGTTTTGGAGCTAAATTGCAAAAATAATTTTCAAAAATTTGAAATTTGTTCAAAAACATGCCTCGAATGAACGGAAACGAAGAATTATGGAAAAATGTACTTACTTCTTCGACGATATATTCTTCTTCCATATTTTGCAACAAAATGAAATCAGCTGATTAGTGATACCACATTAACACAAAAGAATGACATGAGTAGAAGTGAGATAACTTTAGCAACAAGTGGTATCTCAAGTTTGTACGTAAAACAAAAACAATCAAAGTTAACATGTGCTAAAATGTTCTAAAGTTAATAGACGGCAAAGTTAACAGAGTAGATAATACAGAACTGTGAGAACCCTAAATAGCACTGTAAACCATGTAATTGTTTATATAAACCATTAGTTATTCATGGCGACCGTGGCATGCAGGTTAAATGTGTGGCTTAGCATGCTCGGAGCCCGGGTTCGATCCCCAGCCGTGGCGAAAAGTTTTTTCAATAAAAAATTTTTCTGATCGGTCACCACCTCTCTGCAGACAATGGCAAACCTCAGAGAGTAAATAATGCCATGTAAAGCTTCTTGAGAACATGAGCCGTTCGGAGTCGGCATAAAACATGTAGGTCCAGTTCTCGGTCAATTGTGTGCAAAAATTTAATAACACACATAGCACAATCGATCCTAAGAAGCTCGGTCAAAGTCCTTTCAAGGGCTGAAATGGCCAATTTGTTTTTTTTTTTTTTAGTTATTCATTAGTGGCGTCATGTTACAAGCTTGTAACATATATGCCAGTTTCGTGTGATAAATCACTTTTCGTGATTTTTTGAGGGCTGTGTGACAATGTGTGATTTCTGAAATTCGAGTGATTTTTCACTCATGCGTGATTTTTTTTATCACTTACTTTATTGTTGAAGAGTGCCTTCAAGTAAATGCGAAAACACGTATATTAACGAACAAACCCAACACTGCAATTGAAATTTGCTATCGCAGGTATAAAGTTTAAACTTTTAAAAAGTTAATATTTAGTTTATATTACAAATTCAAACAATTTAAATTATTTCCACTGTTATATATTATATTAAATTACCAAAAATTTTCATATCTTCTTAATTTTGATCTAGTAAATAAGATATTAATGAATTTTTAACAATAAGCTTTTGCTAATATTACCAAATAACAGAAAATCTCATTATTTTTAAAATTGTATGGCATTAAATGCTCTTTTATGCTGTAAAATTGGAATTGCTTCTGAGTGATTTTCTGTTCTGTGTGTGATTTTTGCGTGATTTTCTGTTCTGTTTGTGTGATTTTGCGTGATTTTTTTCTATGTGCGTGGTTTTTTTGCTGTGAATGTCACACGAGTGATTTTTACATATATGTATGTTGTGTGATTTAGTGATTTCGGGTGTGAATTTTGGTTGGCATCTATGGCTTGTAACTTAAAATTCAAACTACTAAAGCCCGTATGATACTTCATTGTTTTTTTCCAATTTAATATATTGCAAATGAGTTAAGAATAGCGCAAGCGTAAATTCAATTGGAGTGAGTGGATATGCATATAATATGAATTTAAGAAAAAAATGTGGGACGGACTGTATTTTCAATGCATTGTTATTGACGTTTCTCTTAATTCGTTGCTTCTCAAGTTATTGGTTAAAAATTAATTGTCAACTGTCAATGTTTTTCATTGCAATAAGCTACTATAAGTATGTATCTATCCCATTCTCGCATATATATTATTATTGCTTAATACATTTATTGTCTTTCCCACGCGCCACTTGTTTTCAGTAAGAAAAATTGGACAAAAAAAATGAAGCATCATACGGGTTTAATTCAATTTTTTTCACTTAATTTACAACTTTTACAAGTTAAAATTAGACTTTATACAATTCAAATTATGCAGGGTGGATCAAAAGTAATTGCACTATAGGAAAACCCTATAATTTTTACAAATGGCGCTAAATGTCAATTCGGGTTTGACATTTGTGAAGTAAACAAACGCAGAAAACAAATCAACAACCATGAATCACCATAAAAAAAGAAATGAAATGCCATAAAACGAGCCCTTACTACAGCTACAACATTGCGTCAATCGTCAAATTTTTTTAACATGCTTTTCATATGAAGGTGATTAAGGTGAAAATGTTGCAATGACAATGCGTCATTGTAGCAATATTGCTGTCGTCGATTTAGAACTTTTTATATTTTGACAAGCGACAAGAGTAAGAACATCGGCAATGTTTTCGTTTAATTTCGTGCTTCTTTTGTTTGTTTTATTGTTCGTTCTCATTGGGTTTGTGTTGTGTTTGTTTTTTAATGATAATTCGATGCTTAACAATAAAAATATATGAAAATACGGCTTATCGTGGTGCATCCAAAATAATCAAGTCGTAGACAACATGCCAACATTTTCGTTTTCACGTCGTGTTGCTATGTTGCAGCCTTCGTCAAAGTGCCTAGGCTATTATATACCACGTTTATCCGACACGCTGAAGCGCATTCATTACTTTCGTTTTATCACAGTACGGTTTAAAGTAGAGTTTTTATACACAAACACTGAGTCGGTTTCAGTGAAAGTGAGTGTAGAAGTGTTTTCGCAATTTGACAAGTCAATGTACATTCTGTCCCTGTGCTCAACAAAGTTTGACAGCTAGAGCACTGCGAACGATTTTCAGAACGGTTGCAAAATAAAAACTTGTTCATGCGTACTTTCAAAGCGACTTGAAATTTTAAGAACCGATTTAAAATGAGGTCTTATTGAATCGCTTTGAAACTTTAAAGACGGTTTGAAGTTTTGTTTATGCAATGGATTGAGTCGTAGCGACTTCGATCAAATCGGCTTGAAGCGTCGGATAAATGTGGTAATAGTCATCAACTCTAGCAGCGGGCACTTGGCCGATATAATTTTCTCAACTGGATAGAATAAATTCGAATGGATTAAATAAACAAATTTCACAAGAAAAACCAAAGTTTAAAAAAAAAAATAAATAACATTGGGTGATTATTTTGACCTCATCCTGTTCCATTTGAATTTTAAATTAAACTGTTATAAGTTAAACATTAAAAAGTTGAACTGCTAAGAAAAGTTGAATTTGATATAAAAAAGTTTAATATCAATTGTGTAGAGTTTAATTTGAAGGTTTAATTTGAAAATTAAAAACCTGTACAACATCACTCTCGAAGCGAACTTCAAAGGGAAATATCGATGTAGCAGTTTATTATAAAAACTAGTAAGGTATATCTTCGACTTGGCCGAAGTAAAAATACCCCACGGCCGATTCGTAATGGTACAAAATTTTAAATTGTAGCTCTTTTTGCATGAGATTTTAAGAAATTGTACTATTTTGTTGATGTCTAAAATATATTCATATCAAATTGTTTTCCTACAAAGTAAACAAATACAAGCCTCTTTATTAAGCTATCGATTTATGGTTGAATGGGAGGTGGGCGAGTTCATAGGTTTTTGACGCCCGTTTTTCTAAGACGCCTCAGTTTTGATATAATATACACAAATACTCAATTTCAGTTCAGAAGCTTAAATATTAGACTTTTTATACAGTTTTCACTCTTATGGGTTGTATGGGAGGTGGGTGTGTTCTTAGGTGGATGACGCCCACTTTTCTTCCACAATTAAGTTTTGATATAAAATACAAACGCATCAAATTTTGTTCTTGTAGCTTAAAGAGAAGCTTTTTTATAGAATTTTAAATTGTGGGGTTATATGGGAGGTGGGCGTGTTCATGGGTGGATGACGCCCATTTTTCTAGCACGTCTTGATTTTGATATTCAATGAATAAATATCTAATTTTACTTTTGTAGCTTTGACAGAAGCCTATTTATATAGTTTTCAATTTTAGGGTTGTATATGAGGTGGGCGTGTTCGTTGGTGTATGACGGCCATTTTTCGAACAGGCTTTAGTTTTGATATGAAATGAACAAATACTTAATTTTATTTATGTAGCTTTGACACAAGCCTCTTTATATAGTTTTCAATTTTGGGTTTATATTGCAGGTGGGCGTGTTAGTGTGTGGATGACGCCCATTTTTCTAACACGCCTCAGTTGTAACAAAGATTACACAAGTAACGAATTTAAGTTTTGGAGCTTAAATATTTGCTTCTTTATGGTGTTTTCAATATTGGGTTTGTATGGGAGGTAGGCGTGGTTTTCATCCGATTTAGCCCATTCTTGAACTTGTTCTTAGTTTTTTAGAAAATAGCTTAAATATTGAATTTCAGCACGATAGCTTCAAAATTACGGCTGCAATCGTGTCCACAGACAGACTGACAGACAGACAGATATGGCTAAATCAACTCAGGTGGTGATGCTGAGCAAGAATATATATACTTTTCTATACCTACCACGCCTCCTTATGGGCGTTACACACGTCATGACAAAATTAATATACCCCTTACTCAGTACGCGTGTGTTGCTTTTAGAGCAACAAAACCAAAATTTGTTGTCCTTGTTGGAAGCAATGAAAACACCAACTGCTAAAAGCGTGCACCAGATAAAAATGTCGTGGATGACGTGCTAAGATCTCGACAGCGGATGTGTGTAGTGCTCAACCATTAGAGGGTGCGGCTCTGAGACTACACTGAGTAGTGCCTTGAAAGATCTGCATCAAGCTGGTTGTCTTAAATTTGTTATCCAGGGATGACTTGGCTTAATTTCAAAGACATTTTCATTTCGAGATACGATTGTACAGAGTCGGCTGCTGCTGTCTTTATACGGCTCAACAATGGAAAGCCCAAGGATTGCATCGTTTCATACGCAAATACGTTGATGACCAGTGTTGCCGCGACGGTTCTAAAAAAAGTATCCATAAAAAGGTCAGAAATGGATCCAAATGTATCCACTTAAAAAAAAAATAAGTATCCAGGTATCAAATTGCAAAAAACTATATTATATTCACTTTTTAAACACAAAAAAGTAGTTTTTGATTCTTATCTCAATAAATTTTCATAAAAAGTATTTAATAAGAAGCGGCATATACTATGTTTGCATGCAGAGTAAACTCGGAGCTTACTCGTAGTGAGCTCTGCATGTAAACAAGGGTTGAGTTGAGTTTCGTTAAACCCAAAAAAACTCCACAAAACTTGTTGGATTTAGCTGAGTACCTACTATCTGTTAAAATCTTTTATCGTATTTTTCACTTAAAAATAGTAGCTGCAAGAGTATGTTGAACAAGAGTCTATTGAGCTGCCAACAAACAATTTGCTCTAAACAAACTTGACAAATCTAACTCAATTCGACGTCTTGCTTGTAACCCTAAGCACGGGTTTACAAAAATACACAATAATGGCAATGCTTACAATAAAAAGCATATTTTCCCAGCAAACATTATGACTCTTAAAAGACTCTTTCAAGACTCATATAAATGAGGGTTCATCAACATATTGCGCTCAAAAAAGACTCTTTTATGAGTACATTTTCGTATGTTATGGGCTCCAAAATATGATTCATATTTTTGACTGTTTTATGAGTCTTTTTGCACTCATAGTAATAACGGTTTTTAGACTCATATTTAAAACTCTTTTAAGACTCATATTGAGTACTCTTATAATACTCATATTGAATACTCTTTTAAGACTCATATAAGAAGTCATTTTAAAACGAGCCTTTGTTGTAGTTCACACTTCCAATGCATATATATCGCCACAAATAATTCTCCGAAAAGCGACGTCAGGATAGCATGTGTCCATAACGGGCAGTTACAAAGTTTTATACAATTAAAATAAATATTCTCGATTAAGTTCTTATTTATTTATTAGATATGGTGCTTTTAAAATAATCCGATTCTATTCTCTCATACAACACTCCCATAGAAGACTCTTTTATGAGTCTTCTTTATTATTACGCATTTATCAATCAATATATGATCCTTTTATGAGTCTTTTTTATGAACATCCATTCCATTGAATCCATTTGGATCCAAACGGCAACACTGTTGATGACTTCTATAATGGCAAGATGGAGTAACTCATCCAAAGAACAAATGGCTATTTCACTTGTATTGGCACACATTGCACAGTTTGAGCCTCGTGTGCAAAGGTTAGCATTTATCTCCGACATCACGTCAAGAAATCAACTGCAAAATGAGCTCCGAGCAATAACTTCCTGCAAGTCAAATAATTCCATGTTTTTGAAGGAAGTCGATGGAGGTCCTAGTACCAAATGACCTAAGTTTTTATCAAGTCTGGAATTGATCAGATGCTATCGTTGTGACAATTTGGTCCACAAGGCATCAGCATGTAGAAGAAACGAAAATAGGCCAGCAAACAAAGAGTCAGCGAGAAAAGTTGTTCCACCTCATTCTCCGTGACGTGTTATCGGTGTCACAAAGTGGGCTATTATGCATCTAAATGTTAACTCAGAAAGGAACCTGCCATGGGAAGTTCCAGCAAGATTATTGAGAGACGTGTGGATTTGTGTCAAACAAGCATTCCAATTGGAAAAATGCAGAAATTTGGTGAGGAATTTCCAATTTTTTTCGATTCAGGAGCAGAATGCTCATTAATTAAGGAGTCTTTATCATGTAGATTAAAAGGCAAGCGTTTTAATGAAACAGTGAGGATGATTGGTATTGGTCAGACCAGTATTTATAGTACTTTGCAAATCTGATCAACAGTTTCAATAGATTATATTTCGTTAGAGATAGTTTTTCATGTTTTACCTAATTCTTGTCTTAATTATGATATTATGTTGGGTCGAGGAATCTTAAGCATGGGTATATCTGTTCGGTTAAAATCCAATAAACTGAAATTTGAGAATATGCAAAATGTAAATGTGTGTAATGTGAAAGAAATTGTTGAACTAAATTTCAATGAAATAGATACTGATTTTCCTGATAAATTTAAACCAAATTTAACGTCTAATTTAAATGAATGTAAAAATATTTTTATATCTGGTACACCTAAGTCTCCGGCAAATGTTGAGTCAATGCGAATTCTTTTTAAGGACCCTGTTAAAACCGTTTGTAGGCGACTATATAGATCAAGTGAGAATGAACGTTATATAGTTCGCATGAAAATTGATGAGCTCCTTGCAGCACGTGTTATTCGTGCCAGCTTTTCTCCATTCGCAAGTCTCATTTTACTCGTAAAAAAGAAAGATGTTTCCGATAGGATGTGTGTGGATTACCGCGAGTTGAATGATAATACCATTCCTGATAGATTTCCTTTGCCATTGATAGCGCATCAGATTGATCGGCTGTCATTATTTGACTACTTTAGACATGGCAAGTGGATATCAGCAAGGGCCAATTCATACTGATTCTATTGAAAAAACTGCATTTGTGACTCCCGATGGACATTATGAGTATTTAAGAATGCTATTTGGTTTACGGAATGCTCCATCTGTTTTTCAAAGAGCTGTATTACAGGCTTTAGGCGATCTCGCTATAAATTATGCAGTAGTCTACATGGATGATATTTTAGTTGTTGGAACATCGGACAGCTTTAAAAACATAGATAAAAGCAGAATTTTCTTTTAATTTAAAAAAATGTTATTTTATGAAGGAAAAGGTAGAGTATCTTGGTTTCGAAGTCAGCAGGGGTGAAGTTAGACCAAATTCAAGGAAAATTAAAGCGTTAGTTAGTCTTTCTTCTCCTCAAACCGTCACTCAGTTGCGCCAATTGGTTTAGAATCATATTTTCTCCAATTTCTTCCCAAATTTTCTCAAATAATGGCTCCTCTTTATGCTTTAACCAGCTCAAGCAAAATTAGTCTTGATTGGCAACCCTCACATGAACCCGTCAGACAGAAAGTAATTACTTTATTAACTAATTTATTTATTTATTTAAGAATCAATCATAAGTACACTAAGAGCTAGCTCTTTTATAGCACAACATAAAGGAAAATAATTATCAAAGGAAGTTATAACAACTCAAAGTTACTTAAAATAAGTGAATAGATAATAATATTGAAAAATTTAAAAATTAAAACGATACACAATTATGAAAATAAAATGTTAACTTAACATAACTTAAGCAATTTAAAATTGAAGGAAATTCAGAAAAAGAAAAATAAAGAAGAACAGATGAACTAGAAGCAGAAAGAATTTAGTGAGAAGAGAAAAAAGAAAAGACAGATTGCCTAAAAGCTACTCTCCCACTGACCTCCCTAAGCCAACGTGGCAAAACATTCCACAACCTAATGGCATTGATGAAAAACAGGTGGGACGTGTTCAACGAATAATGTCTCGGGACTATCAGGACGTGGCTTCTTCTGGACATACTGAACTGGAGTTTATTAAACAAGTACCCAGGTGTTTTTTCATAGATTAGCTTATGCAGGTAAATGCAGTTTCTAGCTTTAAGATAAGCAATTATATCACAACCAAGTATTGCATTTCGGAAACTTGACAGACGATCGTATTTTTGAAGACCATAGACATACCGCGTAGCATAGTTGAACGCAATTTGCAGTTTTAATTGGGACGACGAATCAAGTTTACTATAGACTATTTCGAAAAAAGATATAAGCGGTAAGATTAGTTGAATTACCAGCTTTCGCCTAATATCAACTGGAGTTACGTTAGCAGACAATCTAAGGTTACGTAAAACGTAATACACTCTTTTGACAACACTATTAACATGATCAACACATGACAGAGAAGAATTAATATGGAAACCAAGATTCACAATTTTCGACACAACAGTAAGCTTATTCGATCCAATAAACAAATCAGGGACATCAATTAAGCAAGACTTAACCTTACAAAGAGGAAGAACAAATGATTTGGAAGAATTAAGTAGAAGATCATTACTACAAGCCCATTCAAAGACATTATTAAGGTCTTCATTCATTCTACAACCAAGGTCGTCGATGAGGCCAGTTCTACGAGAAAGGTACAACTGGACATCATCCGCGTAAGCGTGAACGGAAACATGATTACACACAGAAAAGATATCATTCAGAAACATAGAAAACAGAAGGGGGCCAAGTATAGAACCTTGAGGAACACCACTCAAGACCGGTTTGTAACCTGATGATAATTGACCAATTAAAACTTTTTGATACCTACGACACAAGTAGCTAGACATTAAGTTAACAGCACTATCACAGAAACCAAACAATGACCTTAGCTTATAACACAAGATATGATGATTTACTTTGTCAAACGCCTTCGAAAAGTCTAACAAGCATAAGAGCGTCAAAGACCCAGCATCAAAATGTGGCCGTATATCATCAATTATCTTAACAACTGCAGACGAACAACTATGACCTGCACGAAAACCAGACTGAAAAGGAGATAGAAGGTTATTACTAACTAAGTGGTGTGTTATCTGTTGAGACATAAGTTTTTCACAAATTTTTGCTAACGGTGAAAGAATGCTTATGGGTCTAAAATCATTTGGAGAAGATGGATTTTGCTTCTTAGCTATTGGAAGTACGATGGCCATTTTCCATAAATCAGGGAACGAAGACGTCATAAAACATGAATTAATTATGTGAGTTAGAGGGCTGATTATGTGGGGGAGTAAGATTTTAATAAATTTAATGGGAATACCATCAGCAGCCAGTGCATTGGACTTGATTTGTGACACGCAATTTCCAACATCAAGCTCAACTACTGGGGAAAAATTAAAAGATTGCGGCGTTGAAAAATTTAACAGAGGCAGGGTATTACTATAATAAGCTGGAGCAGAAGTAGAAACAGGTGAAGCAGCAGCATTATCACAGAAGAAACAGTTTAAAACTTCGGGATCTAGAGGACATTCAACTTTAGTTTTGTTGCAGACCCCAAGGCTTTTAATATTATTCCAAAGCACTTTACTTGGTAGAGAGAGATTAAGTTTATTTGAGTAAAAACGCATTTTAGCTTGCCTTGTTACTAGCACTGATTCATTCCTTGCCATTCTATAAGCCTCCCAATTAATATCTGTGGGATTGAGCCGCCAAATTTTACGTAACCTGTTTCTTCTTTTTATAGTGGACAGGACATGCCGGGAAAACCAAGGACAGGACATATTTTTTATCCTACAACTACGTACAGGAACATGTTTCTCGAACAGAAACTTAACTGGTTCAAGGAGAGAATTAAGCTTGTCATTAATATTGTGATGAAGCCAACAATCATTAAACGATAACATGGACACATCATGGAAGAGAGACGGATAATTTATGTTCTTGAAATCCCTATACGAAAAAGTAGTCGGGATAGCTAAACGAGATAAATTGACATCTAACGTACAAAAAATCAAATCATGATCAGAGACAAAGCACAATTGATTAAAAAGAGAGACGACAGACAGGTCAGAAACAATAAAAAAATCAAGAAGACTAGGATTAGTGTTGTTGGAAAATCGAGTGGGCATAGAATCATTTACAACAGACAATCCTAACGAAGAAATGCTGTTATACAGTAATTGTTTAGGCAGTTCGCTAGAGAGCAGATTAATGTTAAAGTCACCGCATAACAAGATCACGTCGTAATCGATAAAACTATTTGATAAGACAGAAAACAATGGCTCAACAGAAAAACATTTATTAGGATTATACACACACGAAATAAGAATTTTATTGTTGTTGTCAGATACACATAAATTAATAAATTCAATTCCTGCCCCATTCGAACGGCTTACAACATAAGCATTTAGATTATTTTTGCAGTATATTGCAACTCCACCACCCTTTTTGTCTTGTCGGTCGTTTCTAAAAAGCTGATAACTAAGAATATTACAGGAAGCATCACTAATAATACTACTTAGCCAAGTTTCCGAGATGCAAATAATGTCAACTAACGAGTTATCGAATAAAAACCTGATATAGTCCAGTTTATCCATGTTTAGGCTACGAGCATTAAAGTGGACAACATTAAGTCCACTGCGTTGCTTACATAAGACCTGAATTATAATTTTTTGGTTTTCATCAGCACCAGAAGGTGTTAAGCTAGAGTTGGACATAAGAACAATCAAAGAGAGAGCATATTATAGGCAGAAAAGAAAATGAAGAGAATAAAAAGATAGATGAGGAAAACAGAAAAGACTTAAAGTAAAATATTAGAACCGCAACAATAAAAATAAACATACATATCAATACACAGGAACGCAGGTATCTAGCAGGTTGGAGACGAGGTAGCACCACTGACATCTCGAGAATAACGCCACAACTCATCCAGACTGCTAATGCGAATACTTTCAGCATTTTTCTCTTTTCTGATGTATACTCTGCCACGAAAGGAGAATGCATTATAGATGCTCTTCTGACGTTTGCATGTGGTGGCAGCTTGCAAAAGTTTGCGAGTATCAACATCAAGGCTCTCATGAATGAAGATATTGTTGTCAAATTCAAGACCAACATCCCTAAGGTTAACAGCCGATTTTGTGCGCCTCCGAAAATCACCAAAAGCTTTGAGCACGCGATTTCTGTCACTAGGTGACAGGTATTTAATTATAATTATTGGGCTCTGAGAGTTCTGGTTCGATTATTCATTTAATTCATTCGACTTAATTCATTCATTTCATTTCATTTAATTTATTGCCAAAAAAAACATTAGGGTTACATAGTACTTTACAAATGAATATTATCTTATAGTGATTCCTTACATACTATTGTATTTTCCAAAGATATAATATTGTAATTTAGTTGTATGGGTAATACCTACAATAACTTAGAACAATATATTGCAATAGCAAAACTTAACAATTTATATTTTCCAAAAATGGCAGCAAAAGGAAATAACATTATTTGGGTGAATCTAAACCTATGACTAGAGAGAGAATATATGAATTTAAAATAGATTATACAAGCCAAAAACCGGACTATTATTATGTTTAATCAAGTTGTTGCTCTGTTAGTAAACTGAACCGTATTGTATACCAGGTTGTTTTGAATGTCAAATGAGTTATATCGCCTATGGTAAAAAAGCAGTGCATTATTGTCATACAAAAGATTATTTTCATTTAGAACCTTTAAATATATTGGAGATAAATATCGTTCTGTTAGCGGTAGCCGTATCCCAAACTGTTTTAGAAGATAGTGGTTTAGTAGATCGTTATTTGCAAACTATTAACTAACGGACCTGTTTTGATTATATTTGACCCGGAAACTTTATTAACTAACTCTTCTACGGAAAAATATTAATGAAGCGCAAAAGATAAATTTCCGGCTTGGCATATCAGCTTCTTTGGCAGACCATGTCCTAGATCCAGCGTTAGGGCCTGTTAATGTCTCTGTCAGTAAATTTGAGTTTTTTCGCAAAAAGGTCCGACGACGTCGCAATTTATAAATCTAAATGTAAATGCTGAAAGTGGAAGGGCCCTTAAAATATATTATCAAAATATGTCAGGCATTCGTACGAAGTCTGAGCAAATTAAACTTTGGTCTTCTCAACAAGAATATGATATTATTGTTATCGTTGAAACATGGCTCAATGATGATTTTTTTGATGCAGAATATTTTAACCTGAAATTATATCAGGTTTTTCGCAAGGATAGAGATGCCTTGAAAACTGGTTGTGCTAGGGGTGGTGGAGTCCTAGTGGCAGTAAAAACTCGACTATGCTGTAGTGCTGTTTCACTAACTAATACGGACACTTTGTTGGATCAACTCTGTGTGTCAATACATGGATCATCTGAACTGCTATATCTGATTGTATCCTATATTCCCCCGAATAGCCCTGACTCGCTCTATATGGGTCATGTTGATAACGTTTTGGAACTGATGTCAAATTCCCCAAGCAGTGCTCACTACTGTGTTCTTGGTGATTTTAATTTAAATAAAGTATTTTGGTCAAACTCTTTTGAAAAGAATAATCTTATTCCTACTGATGTCAACTCATCGCATGAAATGTACTTGGTTGATTCATTTTTTAGTCTAGATTTAACGCAGATAAATAATTTTCCTAATAGATTAAAGAGATTTCTAGATCTTATTTTCATTAGTAAAAATTTTAATTTTAATATTGAACCATGTCAAACTCCGATTTGTGAACCTAATTTACATCATTTACCTTTAGAACTTAATATTACTTTTTATAATTTTGCATGTAAAGTTTCAGATCCTATAACATCTAACCTAAATTATAACTTCAGCAGTTGCAATTTTGATGAATTAAATAATGCTATAGCAGGCGAAAATTGGGAGCATAATTTGAAGAATTTGAATACCTATGATTCCTTCTTGTATTTTAAATCAAAAATTTTAGATATTTTTAGCAGAAATATTCCAAAGTACCCTAATAAAGCTTTTAAATTACCATGGTATACACATGGTCTTCAGAAACTAAAAAATTTAAGAAATAAATTCTTTAAACTATATAAAGTCACTAACAATTTTGAATACCATTTAAAACATCAGCATTACTTGAGAGAATTCAACTTTCTAAACAAATTCCTTTACAAGCAGTATATAAGTAAATATGAGTCGAATATTAAACGCAATCCTAAGTATTTCTGGAGCTTTATTAATTCTAAAAAATCCTCATCTTGTTTTCCGACTAAAATGTTTTATGGGAATGAATCATCTCAGTCGCTATCTGAATCATTATACTCTTTCAACTCCTCTCAGAATAATATTTAATAAGTCTTTGAAATATGGTGTTTTTTTGGATGCATGGAAGATTGCGTTTATTACTCCAGTTTATAAAAGTGGTGCTAAAAATGATATTTCTAATTATAGGCCTATATCCAAACTTTCAAACATTTCAAAACTATTTGAAAGTATTGTGAAATTAAAACTATCTTTTGAAATTAAAAGCATAATTTCCACCGCTCAGCATGGCTTTATGCCAAATCGTTCTACAACAACAAATTTGTCTATTTTTACGGACTATTGCATATCTACTTTTGAAGAGGGCGCTCAAGTTGATGCCACGTACTTGGATTTTTCCAAAGCATTCGATAAGGTTTCACATAGCCTGTTATTGAATAAACTTGCGAAACTAGGATTTGATTCGAATTTTTTGTCCTGGGTTAGTTCATATCTTAGTAAAAGACTTTGTATGGTGACAGTTGAAAGTAAAACTTCATTGTCATATATAGCTTCCTCGGGTGTACCTCAAGGTAGTATCTTGGGCCTCTTTTTTTTATTATTTTTATAAATGACATTAGTAATTGTTTCTTAAGTTCAAAGTTTCTTTTATTTGCAGATGACTTGAAAATTTTTTCACGCATTGCAAATTTAAATGATAAACTAGCTTTTCAAAAAGACATAAATAATGTATACACCTGGTGTTGTAAAAATCGTTTACTCTTAAACTTAAATAAATGTTACCATGTGACATTTTCTAAATTGAATAATACTCTTCAAACTGAATTTTATTTGAACGATCAACCTTTAAAAAAAGTTTCTTTTATAAAAGACTTAGGAGTCATTTTTGATTCCAAATTCACTTTTATAAATCATCTTAACTATATAATTCCCAAGTCGTACTCTCTTTTAGCCTTTATTAGGCGAAATAGTAAAGAGTTTACTGATCCGTATACTCTTAAGCTGCTTTACATAAGTTTAGTGAGATCAAAGTTGGAATATGCGTCTTTTATTTGGAGTCCCATTTATAGAAACCACATTGATCGATTGGAACGTGTTCAGCGCAAGTTTATCAAATTTGCGTTCCGATCCTTAAATTTTTTGGATCCTCTCCCTTCCTATGATGCTCGATGTAGGCTTATTAACCTAATTTCATTAGAGAATAGAAGGACTATTATGTCCTTGCTATTTGTATATAACATTGTTTCTGGTATTACGGATTGCCCATACTTGCTGGGACTAATAAACTTTAATGTTCCATCTAGAATATTAAGATTTAATCCTTTGTTTTATGTTGGATTGCATAGGACAAATTATGCTTCAAATTCTCCAATAACAAGAGCTTTGTGTGAATTTAATAGAATATCAATTCTGTATGAGATTGATTTTACTGTATCAAGGACAATATTTAATAACCGTCTCTTGAATATCTATAGATAAGAAACTTAATTTTGTGATATATTGTATGCATATCTAGTTTTTAAGTTATTAATTTTGTATAGTCAGTAAGGATTAAAAATCCATTGATGAAAATAAATGAAATGAAATGAAATGAAATGAACCTGTTTTGATTATACTTGACCCGGAATGTCCTATAGAGCTGCATACTGATGCAAGCTCGATAGGTTATGGTGCTATTCTTATGCAAAAAAAAGATAACAAACTTCACGTAGTTGCATATTTTAGTAAACGAACAACACCAGCAGAGTCTAAGTATCATTCATTTGAATTAGAGACTCTTGCTGTGGTGAACGCAGTTTAGCAGTAAACGTATGTCACATGCTGATTTCTTTTCTAGAAATCCTTTGTCTGATGAGCCTACTGGAATATATTTTCATAACGTAAAACATATGGAAGTTAATGTGACAGAATTGCCACGGAATTGGTTAATTGCGGAACAGCAACGGGACCCTGAAATTTCGCGATTAATTTCTGATTTTATTAATCAAAGGTTGAGTGTTAATATTGGGAAGACATATGAGATGCGTTGTGGTACTTTGTATAGAATAATACAACGTTTTGGTAAAAATAGATGTTTGCCAATTATTCCAAAATCATTTCGATGGTCAGTAATAAACTCTGGTCATAAATCGTTGATTCATGCAGGATGTGAGAAAACTCTTGAGAAACTGTATTTCCTGTACTGGTTTGAACATATGCCAAAATGTGTAAAAAAAATATATAGACAATTGCATCACTTGCAAAATCTCACTCTGGAAAAATACAGGCAGAATTGCATTCTATTCCAAAACTACCAATTCCGTGGCATACGGTTCATATTGACGCTACTGGTTAACTCAGTGGTAAAAATGATAAGAAAGAGTATGTTTTTGTTTTAGTTGATGCATTTACAAATTTTGTAGTTTTACGTCATGCAATGTTTATTAACTTTGAAAGTATTATTAATGCTCTGTCATATTGTGTTTCCGTGTTTGGCGCACCAGTACGGTTGATTGCAGATCAGGGTCGGTATTTTACGTGTTCTGAGTTTCGGGAATTTTGCACTTCAAATAATATCAACCTCCATTTGATTGCAACAGGAAGTAGTCGTGCACAGTGTTGCCAGAAAGTTTTGAGAAAAGAAGCTAGATGGCCTTTAAAAAATGGCTAGAAAAGGCTAGATGGCTTTAAAAAAAAAGCTAAAAAAAGGCTAGATTTGTTAACGCTATTATACCCTAAACATGTAAGGTCAGGGTATATTGACTTTGTGCAAACGTTTGTAACGCATAGAAATAAGCGAGTCCGGTATAGAAAAGTATATATTCCTGATCAGTGTCACCTCTTGAGTCGAGCTAACCATGTCCGTCCGTCCGTCTGTCTATGTGTTATCTGTTAATATAGGTTAAGAAGGAGATGAGATTGGTACACATGTTCACATGAACCCAAGCATCTGCAGTATTGAATATTTTTAGAATCGGCCCACGGACACGCTTACTTCCCATACAACTAACAAATAAAAATCGCTGTATAGATGGTTGTAATTAAGCTACCGAAATAAAATTTAAATGTATTTATTTTGTATCAAAACGTAGACGTACACAAAAAATTGGCGTGCTCTACCCATGAACATGCCCACCTCCCATACAACTCCAACATTGAAAACACTATTATAAAGACCCTTTCATTTGAACTACAGGGATTAAACTTATCAGATATGTATTTTATATTAAAACTTAGATGTGTACTTAGATGTAAAATAGTCGTCATTCGCCCTTAAACACGCCCACCTCCCATACAACCCACTATAGTAAAAACGCTATAAAGAGGTTTATATGAGCCAAAAATATAAAACTTGGTATTGAGATTGTTGTATCAAAACTAAGATGTGTTCACAAACTGAGCGACATCCGCCCATAAACATGCTCATCTCCCATGAAACCCACAATATGGAAAACACAATAGAAACGTTTATATTTGGCCTACAGAGATAAAACTTGGTATGAGATCATAGTATATAAAACTAAGGTGTGCTCACAAAAAAAGGCGTAATCCACCTACGAACGCGCTTTCCTCCCATACAACCTTCATTAGTAAAACCTATATAGTTCTATAAATACAGGGATTTTAAACAAAAATAGGAAGTTACTTCTATTTGTTTTAGTATTTTAATATATAGTTTATTTAAATATAATAGGAGGTCTAGGGTATTTCATAGTCGGACTAGACTTTCTTTTAAGAACAGTTGAATACGGTTTCTTTTCTAGTTTTTTTTTTGAAATTTCGTTGTTCAAAGAATTCTTTCTACCTCAGCGTTGCTTAATGCTAAAATAATAAAACTAAAAATCAAATCTGATAGCTCTTGGAACGGATCTTCATTCAATGAATCTCTAGCTTCTGCCCAGCTAGATTCCTATTCTACTTGTGATTTACAATTTTTTGCCATTATATTTCAATTATAGTTATTTCTTCTGTAGAGTAACTGGAGTTTTCTTTCTCTATAACAGAAAATATTTGGGTTTAACCACTTTAAAAGAATAAAAAGAGCAATAGAAGATTTACACTTTCAAAATTGCAACGAAGGAAAAATTGGATGTAGTAATGCATCTTTAAGCAATATATTAAAAAAGGCTAGAAAAGGCTAGAAAAAAACAAAAAAAGGCTAAAAAAAAAGGCTAGAGGCTAGATGGTAATTTTCGAGGCTAGACAACAAAAAAAAAGGCTAGATCTAGCCTCAAAAAGGCTAGACTGGCAACACTGGTCGTGCAAATGGTCAAGTTGAGAGAGTAATGAGCACTCTAAAAAATATGCTGACAGCTGTTGAGACAGATAAAGATAAATCTTGGCAAGATGCCTTACCAAATGTGCAATTAGCTCTCAATTGTACTGTTAATCGTGTCACAAAAAGTAGCCCTCTTGAGTTATTAATAGGAAGAGTTGAACGACCACTTAGTTTGATGACGATAGATGATAGAGAACCTGAGTTTAACATTCAGGAAGTACGGGAGTTGGCTCAATGTAATATGAAAAACAATGCAGATTATGATAAAGTGAGATTTGATCGTTCAAAGATTAAACCAAGAAAATTTGTTGTAGGTGACTTTGTGTTGATGCAAAATGAAGAACATTGACAAACCAAACTTGACCCGAAATATAGAGGTCCTTTTAAAATAATTGAAGTTTTGGATGGTGACAAATATACCCTTGCAGCTCTTGATTCATGATATATTGAGAAAAATGCCTGATGGTGTGAATTTTATGGTTAATGATTTTGATAATGATTATAATAATAAGAATATTATTAGAGAGCGGATTTTATGCAAAAGTATATGCAAGAAATATGCAAATTATATGCAGATTATATGCAAGATATATGCAAGATATATGCAAAAAAATTTTAATAAATAGAAAATAATTCATTGGATTTTAGTCGGATTGAGGGCTTTGCCCGGGTTTTCTCAAATCATTTCTATGACCGAATGTGACTTAATATAGACGAAGGGGCAACCGACCTAAAGGATGAATGCAATTTTGAATTTTCGGTGTTTCGGAATCAGTGGTAGATGAACTCGTGATGTTAAGTGATTGCACTTAGCAACTGCCGCTGTTTGTAATACACATGAATGCAAACAAATTGTTGTTCTGAAATAAAATACGTTTTATAACAACTAAAGGGTGTTTTTTAGAGGTATAGAACTTTGAGTTGACAACACTGTTTTAACTGGAGGTCCTTTTGTCAGTTGTCAAGTGATTTGTGTTAACTTTGGTTTGGCATTTCAACATGAAAAGACTGACGCCTAAACAACGCTTCCAACTTGTGCAAATTTATTTTGAAAATAATGGTTCTGTTCGAAATACGTATCGCACACTTCGTTCATTTTACTGTTAACATAATCGTCCATCGGAGCAATTAATTCGACTAACTATGGACCGTTAACGCACCACGCTTAGTCTAATTGATAATACGCATCCACAGAAACATTGTACAGTGCGTACAGAAGAAGACATTGTTGCTGTACATCGTGACGTAGAGGAAGACCCGAATCAGTCTATACGCCATCGTGCACTGGAATTGGATATGTGTCCATCCACTTTATGTAAGATTTTGCGGTAAGATCTTGGTTTGCGTACTTTCAAAATCCAACTCCTGCAAGAATTGAAGCCACACGATCACCTAGCAAGGCGTAGATTGGGTGAATGGGAAAGATTGGAATGGGAAAGATATTTGATTTTTATTTTAAAATTTTTTTTAGCAGTGAAGCTCACTTTTGGTTGAAGATAATCATCAAGTGTGTGTTGAGACACCGTTACATTCAGATAAACTGACTGTTTGGTGTGCTTTATGGTCTGGTGGAATCATTGGTCCGTACTTTTTTAAAAAAGATGCTGGCCAAAACGTTACAGTCAATGATGACCGTTATAGAGTTATATAGAGCCATATAGAACCATCATTACTGACTTTTTCGTTCCTCAATTGAACAACCATATGTGCAGGAGCTGTGGTTTCAACAAGATGGAGCAACATGTCAGACAGCTCGTGCCATTTCACGTTCCGTATCCGTGAATTGGCCTCCAAAATTGTCCAATTTAACGCCGATAGACTTTTTTCTTTGGAGAAATGTGAATCCGCTAGTCTACGCCGATAATTTTGTGCAATTGTATGCAATATTTATGCAATATATATGCAATTTATGCAATTAGTATGCAAAATATATGCAAAATATGTAATATATGCAAAATATGCAAATATGCAAAACAGTTATAGTGCTAATCGTTTTAGTTTTTCTCAAGAATAATTTGTGCCTTTGTCCGAAACCTTTTCGAGGTTCAGGTAAAATAACATTTGCATAAATGTTATTTAAACCGGCTGATTAGCCTTCTTAATATCGCATATAAGGTCCTGTCGAGCGTATTGTGTGAAAGACTAAAGCCCATCGTTAACCAACTGATTGGACCTTATCAGTGTGGCTTCAGACCTGGAAAGTCCACCATTGACCAGATCTTCACGCTCCGACAAATCTTGGAAAAGACCCTCGAAAAATAAATCGACACACACCATCTTTTTGTCGATTTCAAAGCCGCCTTCGACAGTCCAATAAGGAGTCACCTATACTCCATCATGTCTGGATTTGGTATTCCTGCGAAGCTAATACGTCTTTGCAGGATGACACTGAACAACACCAGCAGTGCAGTGAAAATCGGGAAGGACCTTTCCCTTCCGTTCGATACCAAGCGGTGTTTCAGATAAGGTGATTCCTTATCGTGCGACTTCTTTAATATAGTTATGGAGAAGCTCATCCGAGCTGCTGACCTGAGACGCAGCGGCACAATTTTCTATAAGAGTGTTATGCTGCTGACGTATGCTGATGATATTGACATCATTGGCCACAATACATCTGGTGTTCCGCAAGGAAGTCACCTTGGACCGGTTTTATTCTTACTATTTATTAATGACCTTCCTTTATTTAAACACTCTGACGTCTTAATGTATGCTGACGATGTGAAACTTTTTCTTACCTACATGTCACTCGACGAACAACACCTTTTACAATCTGATTTAAACAGGTTCAGTGAAATAACGCCCAATGAAATAACGCCCAATGAAATAACGCCCAAAATAAAAAATGAAATAACGCCCAAAATATTTTGGGCTTTAAAAAATGAAATAACGCCCAAAATAAAAAATGAAATAAAGCCCAAAATAAATGAAATAACGCCCAAATCAAAAATGAAATAACGCCCAAAATATTTTCGAAGCAAATCATTTAAAATATTTTGGGCCTTATTTCATAATGAAATAACGCCCAAAATTTGTATGAAAAATATTTGGGCGTTATTTCATTTATGATTTTGGGTGTTATTTCATAATGAAATAATGTTATTTCATAATGTTATTTCATAATGAAATAAAGCCCAAAATAAAAAATGAAATAACGCCCAAATAAAATGAAATAAAGCCCAAAATTTTGGGCCTTATTTCATTATGAAATAACGCCCAAATTTGTATGGAAATTTTTTGGGCGTTATTTCATTTTTTATTTGGGCGTTATTTTATTGGGCGTTATTTCACTGAACCATTTTAACAGACCAGTGGATTGGTGTAACTTCAACCTATTAAACCTTAACTTGAAAAAATGCAAATCTCACGTAGAAGTCCTCAAAGCTAGAGCGGTAAATAAGGCTAGAGGTGTTCTTGGCTTCATTAAAAGATGGGCGAAAGAATTCAATGATGCCTTCACTACTAAATTACTATATATATCTCTCGTAAGACCAATCCTTGAATATGCTTCCGTAGTATGGAACCCTCAATATAACGTCAACATTGATGCAATAGAATTGGTTCAAAAACAGTTTTTACTTTTTGCTTTACGTCATCATCGATGGAACCCAGATATTATTCTTCCTTCGTATGAAACTCGCCTTAAGCAAATTTTATTACCTTCCTTGAGAAGCAGAAGAATGGTGCTTAATGTTACCTTCCTATATAAATTACTTTGTGGTGATATTGACTCCCAATATATTCTCTCATCTCTTAACTTTAACATCGCAAGAAGAGGATCTAGACATTTTGTGCTTTTTAAGTTCAGCCAGTGCACTTCAAATTTTGCCCTTCATGACACTTTACGATGTATGTGTAGTGAATAGCTACAGCTTAATTAATTTTTGTGATTCGGTGGATGCCTTGAAACGGAAAATGATTTTACATTTAAATAATTGATACATTTTAGAATTTTGTTTCAAACATTAACTCGGTTAATAATATTGTTATATTCTGTTAAAATGTTGGCTGAAGTAATTCCATATATTCGAGACCGTTTCAGTTGTTTGTCCTTTATAATATTGCGTTTGATGAAGTAAACACCATCGAATACGATATGTATGCTTAAACTTGTTTGTTTTTAACCAAAAATTTGAAAATTTTTCTTATTCAGTTGACTTATTAGTTACTTGGTTTGGTGCGCAAGAGTTTATCTCTTTTCCATGCAAGTTTATGCCTGCGTTGGCCCAAATACATATCCAATTAATAACATTAGCACGGTCCCAATAGGCAATTAAACCAGCGCTCTTCATACGAAGGCCTGCATTGACTGCTACTTTTGAAGACTAAACACATCCGTTCCTCGCTGCTCTTATGAGCACTTCTTGAAGGCCTTCATTTTCTGCACAAAAGGCAGCACAACAAATTTGTTTTCCCTACAAAGACTGACTTTTCATATACTTCAGGGCAACTTTGTCGTTAAAAGTTAGAATATGTATCAGTTTAAAAATATGACGCAATAATGGCCCTTCTTACTGCTATATCAAAGATTATAGATTGAAATTAATCTAACTTAAAAAAACATAGGAGAGAAGATAAAAGCATAGAATTATATAAATAAATAGAAAAAGGTGTACAAGAAAAAAATATTTTTTCAACACTTTTTGTTTACCCCTACTTCAAGCCATTCTAAAGAAGTGCTTCTATCAGGCCTCTTTTGAGCTATCGGAGCGGAAGGCCTGCGAAATTTTCCCACTTCATATAAAAAATAAAGTGTAATTGTATATGAGTGCGGCAGTACTACAAAATCCACAGGAAGGCCTGCTAGCAGCGATGTCATTGTCTACTGGGGTGTTCCAAAATTACATAGTGACCCGTATATATATACACATATATGTTTGTACATATTTACACGTATATATCTGCGTTATATTTGGAATTGGTTTGGTGTTTAAGAGTTTAATCTCTTTTCCACGTAGGTTCTTGGGTTGGATAGTGGCCGCAAACTTACTAATATTCATATTATTTATAGTTATTTTGATCTCTTTGTTTTGGAGTTTTATGTAAAGTTTACTTCCTATTTGATGTTGTTTACTTTTTTAAATTCACAAATACTTAATAAATTCGTGTTTTTGTTATACAATTTTTAAGTTTCGCTGAAAAGCCTATTAATGTGCTTAGTGGAAAATCATACTTCGCAAACTGGGAGTGTGTTTTAGTACACGCAGAGATAAAAAACGTTTATCGCCAGTTTGCTGCAAACGAACTTCGTTTGTCGTGTTTCAAATCATTTTTTGTAAACGTTTGAACAGTTGGCATAATAATGGTTAGTTGCGGGAAACACGTTATTTAGTTGCAAGAAATTAATTTTTTTTGTTCTAAGCGGCAGTGATTTTTAAATTGCAGCAACCGAAAAATTTGTTTTTTCCAACTGAAAATTTCATTTGCAGGAAAAAAATTAATTTTTTACAAGCGAATAGTTCTCAACTAACAAAAAAAGTTGCTTGATTTCGTTGATGAAAAGTGTTTAATATTTGCCATCAACGAAAAGGAAATATTTTAAGATTGTGAACAAACAGACACACAACTGTGAAGCACATGCGCAGTCACACAACTGCTACACAGCTCGCTTTCGTTGATGACAAATATTAAATATTTGCCATAAACGAAAAAAACAAGAATGTGTTACAGCTTAAGTAAATAAAAAATTCATTCTAAACAATATCTCACAATAGCTCAATGGAAGCATGCTAGACTGTCACGCGGAAGACGTGGGTTCGATTCTTGGCTGTGTAAGTATCAAAAATTTTAATTTAACCGTCAAAATAAGTTTTACTTAAAAAAACATTAATTAAAAAAAAAATTATTTGGTGTTCCTGTTGGGGATTGAACACAGGTCCATCGAGTTCCTAGACTCGACCGCCAGCACACTCGACTAAATTTGAGCTTCTAAAACAATTATAAAATTTCATTAAGTTCGATGTTTTTTCGTTGCAAGCAAGAATATTTTTTAAGTTGATGACAACTGAATATTCGTTTGCGGCAAATAAAGTTCGCAAACGAAGTATAGTTGGTGAATTTTTCAGTTCCGATAAACGAAAAATTTCTTTGCGTGTACGTAGGTGCATTCTGTCTTTTCCGATTGATCCAGACTGATTTAAGAATTTAAGTCGTGCATGCGTATAGTACAGGCTATACGTATTCATGAGATTTCACACTCCCTTGGCGAATACAAAAAAAAAAAAAAAAAAAAAATACGCGAGAAGTCAGTGCAGCATTCTCCAGGCTAGAAAAAGAGTCAAGTCGAATTTGTCTTGCAGTGGACGCAGATAAAACGAAGTATCTTGTGTCGACAAGCAAAAAGTCCAAGCGTCTTGGAAACCACGTCACTGTTGACAACACCTCCTTTGAGGTAGTGAAGGACTTTGTTTACCTGGGATCCAGCATTAACTCCTCCAACGACATCAGTATTGAGATTAAACGAAGGATAACTCTTGACAACAGGTGTATCTTTGGGCTCAGTAGGCAATTGAGATGCAGAGCTCCCTCTCGACGAACAAAACTGACGCTCTTAAGTCAATAATCATGCCCGTCCTACTATAAGCATCACAAACCTGGACGTTGAGCAGCTCTGATGAAAGGACTTTGGGAACGTTCGAGAGAAAAATCCTTCGCAAGATCTATGGTCCAATCTGCGTCAATGGCGAGTACCGATTACGATGGTACCACGAGCTGTATGAGCTATATGCCGACATCGATATAGTCAAGCGTAGTCAAGCGGCTTCGACTGCTAGGTCATGTCGAGAGAATGAACGACGAAGCTCCAGCGAAAAAGATATTGGATTCGGTACCCAGCGGTGGCCAACGCAGACGAGGAAGACCGCATCTCCGTTGGAAAGACCAGACATTGGATAACCTGACAACGCTTGGAGTTTCCAACTGGAGCCAGCAAGCGCACGACAAAAGAGGCTGGCGCAAATTCTTAGACCAGGCCAAAACCGACCAACGGTTGTAAGTGCCATCTAATATATATATATATATATATAGAAAAGCTTTGAAACAAAATGTCGGATGATAACAAAACTCGGTATGGAGTAAATAATTGATGAAGTTTTTATACTGGAACACTGGAACGAACATTGCAAAGCTGGGCGTGGCTTCGCCCATGTAAGTCAAATTTTTTAAACAGACTTTCTATGAAAGTAAAAGAAGATCACTCATATATCGGTGATTCTATGCCAAAAGGCACACTTTTCTGACATCACTATTTTTGAAACTTCTGAAACTTTTTTGGTGGATTTTTCATCTGAAAATTATAATAACTGCGTACTTTTTTTTGCAAGTTAATTTTTTTTGCAAAGTTATACACTCTCAAAAACATTAAAAATGATAAAAAAACTAAATAGGCACATGTATTTAAATAGCTCTATCTTCTAAACTGTAAGTCGCACAGACAAGAAACAGGTATAGTTTAGGTACCTTGAATGGATCTTTCTGGTGGTGTCATTTGTTTATAGTTCTTTTATAGAAAAAAGTTTCTTTTTCTCATCCCGAAACTTGCCAACATATTTTTCACAGTCGGCGCAACAACTTTTCACCTTTGTAATATAATATCCCATTAAGGCATTCATTTTTAAGATTTACGCAAAATTTTAAGTTGGATCTCCAACAATTGCTATTTGTAATCATTTTTTAAAAAAAATGCCTACTTAAGTTTTCCTATATTTGTATATCGAAAATTTTATTTTGATATAAAAAAATTATTGTTCCTTACTTACTATATTGGTACATTTGCAACCAATGAATCTTGTGATTGATCATCATAAAAAAAAAAATTTTTTGTATATATTGACATGTGCACTACGACTCAACGAATCGTCATCATATGAAGAAGATGTTTAGTTTTTCATCATTTATAGGGCAAACTTGACCAAATTTTGACTGAAAACAAAGCTGTTCATCTGCAGTGTGCCAAAATGAAAGATGGCTATTTTCGCTGTGCTAACTGCGAATTAGCCGAATCAGATGAAAACGAATAATTTTCTTGTCTGCATTTTTATTTTTTCCTATTTTAATACAAACTTTTAAACAAAAAATGCAATTTTTTTATATTTATAGAAGTGTCTCACAACACCCCATAATTTTTTAAAATCCAAAATCCCATATTTTTTCAGGATGTTAGGTAATTGAATAAGCTAAATAAAAAAGTTTCCAGAAAATACAAGTTTTATTTTTTAAAGAAGTTATCGTCCAAAAACAAAACCTGTCTCACAACACTCCACTCTCCCCTACAATCCTTCCGGTTAATAATGGAAAATAATTTCATTCAAATGGCTGCCTCGGCTGGCCATGCAGTAGCCTACACGATCGGTCGCAATACTTCCCAGCGTTGTTCAAGCGTATTCACAACCATATTCGTTCAGCGGAAGGACATAACTAATTATCTGTCAAATCAGACATATGCTAAGTGTTACCATTCACGAAATAAGCACTAGTTGAAAAAAAAAGTTAGATGGCGGACCCTTTATTTTATTAAAATTGTTATTTTTCTTACTTTTCTATTAGCAAAATCGTTAATTAGATTGTCAAAGTCTATTTCATTACTAAACTTCTCTTCTTTAGATTATTCTTTAGATAATATGGCAAGATTTTTTAGGCGAAAAGTACTCATTATATTTCTAATGTAGGTTTTTTATGAGTTTTAACTTAGATAAGCTCCTCTCACAAGTAGCAACACAGCAAAACAGCAATGGTTAGAAAGATGCGTAAAAGTTTGAACAATGTTTGAACTGCGTTTTCTAGACCTAATTTAAAAATAAATTGTAAAAGTTCAAGTGGACTTTTCATACAAGGATAAGTTTCTTTGTGCGCAATAGAAACACACTTCTGAAGTATTTTTCTCTCCACGAGAAACTCTTCCTTGTCAATATTTTCGTGACACAGTTCATTCAGTTTGCAGTCCAACTAATCATTCAGGAGAATCAAAGGAGTAAGAATTGCGTATTTTTCAGAAAGAGCAGGAAGCTGCTGAAACCTTGTTTTCATCTCAAAATTAGTTCTCCAAAATTAATAATTAAATTATGAAATTAGAAAATGACCCAAATCAGTCATCCCATAGACCACACCTAACTCCCCTCCAAAGTGATTTTATTAAAACAGTAAAATCCCTTCAAAAATCACAAAAAATTATAATAAATACGAATTAAAATTATACACATGTCTTTATTTTTGATATACGCTCTGAACTTACAATACAGCTTTTTTTATCAAATATACCTAAGTTGAAAAACGTCATGATGTTAAACCAATTTTTTACTGGGTATTTCCACTGATAAGTTAAAGCAATCTAAAACTCAAAAAACTTCGAGTTACTCGAAAACACCAGTTATTCAATACAAGTTTCAAGTCGTAGCCGAGTTACTCGAAAATTCAACTTCTCACACATGCCTTAATATTATGTGTTTTTTATTTCTTCGGCAACTAATTTCGAGACTCGAAAAACGATTTTTTATTTTGTTTGTGCTCAATACGAAGCTCATAAATATAGTTATATTTACAGTGGTGGCCAAATTTATTCATTAAGTTTAGTTCTTTAGATTCTACTTTTGATAGCGACGAAGTTCACATCGTTTTTCAAGCTACGGAGAAAAAAAAAATAAAAAAAAATCAATAAATAAAATTTTCATCAAATTTAAATTTGCTAAATTTTATTACATACAGTGGCTCACAGCTTATTTCGTGCAGACGATGTGTTAAATTTTGAAATGCTATAACTTGGTAACTAGTACTGGTAATGAAAAAATTTAAACGACATTTGTATCCTAGTAATTATATATTTTTATAGAAATTTTCATTTCTGTATATAAAAGTCTACTAAAAAGATAATTAACAAAAAACTGAAAATACAGCAAAATTCAACGCCACAGCTTATTTCGTGTACACTGTTTTTAAATGTAAGCTCTTGAACGTGATGCCGTTAGTTTATTGTTTTCTTTCGCTGTTTTTTTTCTTTACTATATCGTGATTCTTCTGATCGCAGTTAGCAGTTATTTTTAGTGTGAATTTAAAACAGTAAGTGCACAAATTAGTTTGTTTTAAAAATGGGCCATCGCACAACAAAAGAACTGCGCGAATTAGTTTTAATTCACTTTAAAAAAGAAAAAAAGCCAACGGCAAATAGCTAAATTTGAGACTCTCTACAGTGTAGTACATCATCCAGCGCTTTTGCACGAAAATCATATTGCTTATAAGAGCAAAAATGCTCCAAATAAAATATTTACAGAAGCGGACGAATGACTTTTCTGCGAAAAATCAAAGAAAATCCGAGGCTATCGGCTCCTTAATTGGCTTGAGGAGGTTGTGAAGGAGTTGGGCAAGAAATGCTGTGCCGAAACAATTCGTCGTCTGCTGCGGGAAAACGAGTTTAATGGTCGAGTAGCACGCAAGAAACCTTATATTAATAAAAAAAAATCAGCTATGTCTACTGAACTTCGCTTAACAACACGTTTTATATCCTAGGACATTCTGGAATGGACATTAATTTTCTCGAGGGAGTCTATGTTCAATATTTTTTGGCTCCGACGGAATGCAATATGTGTGGCGTAAGGCTAATACCGAGCTGAACAATAAACATCTCAAGCCTACTGTAAAACATGGTGGCGGCAGCGTAATGGTTTGGGCCTATATAGCTGTAGGGGCGTTGGAAAATTAGTTTTAATTGAAGGCATTCTGGGCAAGGCAATGTACCTTGATATTTTAAAAGATAATTTGCTTCAAAGTGCCGACACCTTGGGCGTAAGAGTCATTTCGGTTCTACCAGGACAACGACCCAAAACATAAATCAGGAATCGTCCTGTCATGGTTGATTTGGAATTCCTCGCATCTTATGAATCCGTCGGCACAGTCAGCCGACTTAAATGTAAAAGAAAATTTATGAGCAATTTTGGACAGTGGCATTCGCAAGCGGAATATTTCCAATAAAAATGATTTTAAAATGCCTTAATGGGGGAATGGCCACAAATACCCCCAGAGATTACAAAAAAGATGAAGAAGATGCTTAAAAATGTAATTAAACAAAGTGGTGGCCGCACAAAATATTAAAAAATACTAACATATAACATTTTCTTAAGATTCAGTGCAGTGCACGAAATAAGTTGTGACGTTGAATTTTGCTTCATTTTCAGTTTTTTGTTTATGATCCTTTTAGTAGGCTTTTATATAAAGAAATGAAAGTTTTTTTATTAATATATTATTACTAGCATACAAATGTCGTTTAAATTTTTTCATTACGAGCACTAGTTACTAAGTTAAAGCATATCGAAGTTTGAAGTTTCGTCTACACGAAATAAGCTGTGAGCCACTGTATATATATAACTGCTGTTACTAGCTATCGCTGACAGAGCTATTAACAGCACAGAGCTGAAAACTATGCAACCAATAGCGAAACAACGCGCATCCACTACGTTGAAGAAAAAAAAGAAGCCTCCTGATAAGGCTCCTGTCGATCCAGCTAGATCAGTTGATGCTGTTCAAGATCATCACACTCCCACCGGTCCCAATCCTACGGCCGATGCTGCTAATTTCCCTGTGAATGTGGCCGGCCATTACACACACCAAGCTTCTACTAATCTCATTTCTCCTGTCGCTACCAATTTTCTTCTGGACGCTACCGACCATTACACATCTCATGCTTCTACTAGCCACAATCCTTCTGCTACCACTGCTACATTTGTTCCTATGGATACTACCGTCAATTATTCAACCGCGACAAAAACTGCTTGTTCTATGGTCTACTCCCAGGATGCTCCGAATGCTCTAGACTTAATGAACAATATATACTCATATCCCACGTCTGCTAGTTCCTTGTTCGGCAACCCCACTCAACTTGCAAGTAATTCCCATTGCACATCAAACGCTATGTTGGCAACGCAGCAACTTACCCCGATGCAAAACAACTTTAATGCTGTTCAAATGGAGTCAGACATTTCCTCATGTGAAAGCTACACAACAATTTCCTCTAAGAGATCAAAGAGATCCAGCGAAGGCAGACGGAAGTCACAAAAACGCAAGGCAGCAATGAAATCACCAACCAGGTTTGAAGTTTATTCTACACCATCCAATTCAGTTAATCGTAACTCAAGTAGTAATAATCAAAATTCTGAGAATAGATTCGCGATTTTAGGGGGCGACTTAGATATAGAATATTCAAAACAAACTTTTCATAATAAAATGTTTTACAGAAAAACACAAGGGCTAGCAATGGGGTATCAAGGCCAAAAAAAATAACTGTCCTCCAATTATTCTATATAATATAAATATCAAGCATTTAGTTCAACAATTAGAATCTCGAGAGCCAAAGATTTCATTTAAAATAAATCTAAAAGTAAACTTTTTATCGACGACATGGAATCATATTCTTGGATGATGGCCTTATTAAAAGAAAAAAAAATTAACTCATACTCTTATACACCTAAAGACCAAAGACAAGTTAGTCTTATACTGCGGGGACTTTATTACTTGTCTGATTTAACAGATATTAAGTCTGCTCTAGACGTTTTAGTTCCTAATACATTTAATAGGGTTTCTAAATTTTCGACTCCATTTTCCTTGAAAAATAAGATTGAAACAGGACTTTTTCTTGTCTCCTTAAATCCTGGTAAAAAATTAGGTGATATTAATCATATAAAGTACGTCTTGAACCAGACGGTTTCGTGGGAAACCCCCAAGGCCAAAATGAAAGAAATTCAATGTAGGCGATGTCAACACTGGGGCCATATTGCTCGCAACTGTAATCGAAAGTTTACTTGCGTTAAATGTGATCTAGATCATGAGCCTGGGGAATGTATTCTTACTCTTGATAATAATTCTAAGCCTTTTTGCAATAATTGTAAGCAATTCGGACACCCGGCGAACTGGAGAGGCTGCTCAGCCTTCAAAAAGTTCATATCCGAAAAGAAAAAACATCTACAAGAAGCCTTAGACAAGAAACAAAAAGCCTCACAAAATGTTCACCAAGCTGTTGCTAACCTTAGTTCGATTAACAATAACAAATCTTTCGCTAGTCTGTTTTACACTCAAAAATCAAATATGGCTCAATTGAGTAAGCGGTCTCCAATCATCGAAGAATTTTTGAAACTTGCTGATTATTTTATGGCTCCTGAACCAAGCTCTATTGAGCAAGAGATTAAGAATTATCTAGCTAATTACAAAAAGATACCTGTTGCTCAAGCTAAAGCTGAGTATTTGAGTCTATTTTCCAAAGTGAAAAATTCGTATGGGCCGTAATATCCTTAATTTTCTAACCTTTAATGTGAGATCCTTGGTTGACTTAAGTCGAAAAATTGACCTTTTAAATATTTTGAAAACGCAAAAAATTGACATTGGCTTTATTCAAGAATGCCACCTTCGAGATCCCAAAATTTTCTTTGAAGACTTTGATTTTATCTGTGACAATTCTCCCTTGGGCGTAGCAATTGTCTTAAAAAAATCTTATTGTTACTCTTCTTTAAAAATTCATGGGGTTTTCTTCCCGCATAATTTTATACAAGTTAAATTAATTATCGATGGTATTCAAAAATGCTTTTTATTTGGTTCTATTTATATACCCTGCAATTTTCCACAATCCCACATTTATGATGGTCTTTGCAAAATTTCGCAATTTTCCTCTAACTTCGATGGTACGGTCATTAGTGGTGATTTTAACTCGAGAAATCCTGCTTGGGGTGACTCCATAGAAAACTGCAATGGTAAAGCCTTTTTGAAATGGCTGCACGACTACTCATTGGATTTTGTACGCATTTCGGATCTCAGGCCTTCCTTTCCGTCAGGACCATCTTTTCTCGATAATTTTCTATTAAGCTCCAACTTAATCGACAGGATTAACCATAATTATTCTATAGCAAGTTTATCGACATTCTCTGATCATTTTCCTATCCGTCTTGGTTTGAATTTAACTGATTTCGACTTTTTAATTAAAACTCCCAGATTTATCACTTCATTCAACAAAACAAATTGGACAAAATTCACTTCTGATTTAGAAGTTCCACTTTCTTTAAATTTTCCTCCTACTAATAAAAATTTGAATAATTGCGAAATTGACAGTTATATCGAAAACTTCAATTCACTAGTTGAGTCTGCCATCTCAGCAAATTCAGAAAAATTTGAATTCAAACATAAAAAATTCTTTGTTTCAGATAACATTCGAAAACTTTTCAAAATCAAACATTCTTGGCAAAAAAAATTGAAAAAAATCTTTCATAGGCATTCAAATAGAACCAATGACGAATATAACCTTTTATCAAAACAAATCCAACTCCTCAAAATTTTGATTAAAGAACAAGTTAAGCTTGAGCAAGCAAAAGAATTCGAAAAAAAATTAGAAAAAATCAAGCCTGGCCCCTCAGCATATAAACAAATTTTCAGTGTTATTGGGAATAAAAAAAATGCAGCTTGCTCTGAACTATCAATAAATGGTTCTATAATTCAAGATGATATTGATAAATTAGAAGTATTCCGACAACATTTTGAACAAGTTTATATCGAAAACACTCCAAATCGCTCTGACATATCAGAAATTAAAAGTCATATAACGAATAATATCTCAAGACTTCCCCCTAATATTTATAACTTTTGTGATAGTTTTAATTCTCTTCAAAATGAAGACAATTTTCACTTCATTGACTCTGAATCACTTACTGGAATACTGAAGAATATCAATAATAAAAAATCACCAGGCTTAGATAATATCTCTAATTTCATTATAAAAAAACTGTCTAAACTAGCAATTGATTTTTTAACAATTATTTTCAATAATTGTTTAAACAACGGTTATTTTCCTGATAACTGGAAAATTGCAAAAATAATACCTATCAAAAAGAAACCTGACAGTATAGATATAAATGATTTTAGACCTATCTCAATGCTATCTAATTTAGGAAAAATTCTTGAACGAATCATTAAAATTAAAATGAATCTAAATTTAGGTGACGAATACATCTCGCCGTATCAGTTTGGGTTTAAAAAGGAACATTCTACTGTTCATGCATTATTAAAATTTCACAGTGATGTTGTGCTTAATCTTCGACAAAAAAAATGTACTGTTGCAGTTTCTTTAGATATTGAGAAGGCTTTCGATAGAACTTACCAAGATGGTATTATTTTTAAATTAATTCAACTTGGCTTTGATCCTTTCTTAATCAAAATGTTTTTTAGTTTTTTTTCAAATCGGAAGTTTTGCATTCAGTTCTGTAACTCTATATCTGAATTTGGCCATGTTAAGAGCGGCGTTCCACAGGGTTCGGTCTTAGCTCCACATTTTTTCAACATTTTTCTTTATGATTTCCCACATGAACTGTCTGGCTCAAGGGGTATATTATATGCGGATGACTGTCTAGTCTATGCCCATCATGTTTCTCCAAGTCTTGCTCTTCGCTGTGTTTCAAGACATTTAAACATTATTAACGAGTACTACAAAAAATGGGGTATTCGTATTAATACCTCTAAATCTGAGGCAATATGTCTAAGGAATGCGTCAGGCAAATGTAGCAGAATTGTAGTTCCCGAGAGCAAAAAATTAAAACTTTTTTTAAATGGCTCTGAAATTTATTTCAAAAATGACATTAAGTATCTAGGTATTCTTTTTAATAATCTGTTTAAATTCAATAAACATGCAAGGTCAAATTTAAAAAAAGCCCAAAAATTAGTTGGCATGTCCTCAAGTCTTTTTAATAATAAATATTTAAGTCAGAATACCAAAATTTTAATTTATAAAGTCAGTATTCGCTCAGTCTTGCTTTACGCATTCCCGATATGGTTCACGATTTCACCTACTGTTGCCAATGAATTAGAAATCCTGGAACGAAACGTTTTGAGGCGATGCATAAATAAAAATTACGAATCTTACGTTAAACGTTATTCTAATAACTTCATTTATGCAAAGGCAATGGTAAACCCTCTATGCCGCTATGCCCTAAACCTACAAAAAAAATTTGTAGAAAAAGTTTCCTTTCATAGCAATGAACTCTCAAGGGACACCTTTGAATCTCAATATCTACTTAATTGGTCTTCATTAGCGAACTACTTATCTCCTATTGGAATAATAAATGAAAATATAATAACTGAATTGGACTCTGATGCCCCATTGCTACCTGCATTTTATATTAAATGTGTACCTGGAACCCATAGAGGTTAACTCGCGTTATTTGTTATATTATCTTTTATTGTGATATTAGTTTGTTAGATTAAGTTTAGGTTAAGTTTATTTTTGTATTTTGAAGAGACAGAAAGTCTCGAAGAAACTGTCAAATGTCGGGAGCAAGCATTTTAATTCAACATTTTATTGCAACAATGATATGTATTAAAAATTTTTTGCATTATATAGAAGCAAGCTGCCTTTTCCTTAATCGTTGTTAGAGCAAAACAAATATAGCTCTTAATAATCTCTGTTGTTATATATTTTTCTAAGGAATAAATGAATTGTTATACTGATTTAAAAAAAAAGACTCAATAAAATTAAATTAAAAAAAAAATTACACCATAAAATGATATTGTACACATATTTATTTTGTAAAAGGCTCAATAAAGCTTCGGTGCCGCACCTAAATTAATGCCGCCCAGTAAAACGAATAGATAGGATCCGCAAACATTTTGGATCCTATCTATTCGTTCAACATGAACATTGTAGTTTGGGGACCAGACTTAACTTATATTACTCCAAGTGAGGACGCACTATTCCATAATACAACGTTGTAGTAGTAATCATGCTGTCAAATTTTTTGGCCCAGCGTTTAATAAATTATCCAAGCATAGAAGATGCTTTTTTTACAAATTTTATCAACGTGAATGTTTAACGACAGTTTAGAATCCATGCGTATGCCGAGGCCGTTGATTGCATCTACACGACTGAAAGCAGAATTTCTTATCTTGTAATCAAACATTAATTTAGCCCTTTTCCACGAAAAGGGCATAGTTTGGCATTTACCTCGATTGATAAAAATATTATTTTTAGAACAACAAACTTCAAAAGGTTGGAATCATCTTTAGTATTTATTTTTTCTGTATATTTTCATATCGTCTGCATAAATCAGTAGATGAGAGTAGCTTATGACGTGTGTGATGTTATTAATTGCTAAAATAAACAAGTGGACCAAGGTGGCTACCTTGAGGAGCACCTGATTCAGCAATAAATACAGAAGACAACATCCCTCGGGATCGTATTTGACAAGATCGCTCAGATTGCGATTCAAAATATTGTGGAAATCAAATTAACTTAAGTTTGCATAAAATTAAATCATGAAGTAACTTATCAAATGCTTTACTACAGTCGACTTGTTTACCCTTGGATATCCCCATTTAAAGTGACGTCATCAAAATAGCAAGACTTAATAAATCTCAGTTCAACTTTGGAGCCATATGTCGCTTATCATATATATATCCTATAAACTGTAATCGATTACCTGCTCTAATAAAAGAAAATAATCACACAAGATTAATAATTTTTTTAACGCTAAAAACTAGATGGAAAATTTAAGTTAATTAATCGATTCTTCTCAAAATATTTTTATTTAACCTTTGAAATAGAAGAGAGAAGACAATAAATAGACAAACCAATATAAAAATTTATTGAAGCAATACTAATTAACTGATTTTTAAATGAAAACAACTTAAAATTAATTACAATCTTAGATCAGGAACAGTACTACTCGTTCTACACGTTCATATGTATAATTTAAGAGGTAATATACGCATATATGTACAACATATAAATAAAATATATTTGTTACAAACAAAGTGACGAACAAAATAACAAACTAAACATTCGGAATAATTGTGAATTCCTTATAAATACATAAATAAATTAAGAAGATATATAAATTATGACCTTGGGTACCAATACGCCTCAATCCCTTATCTAAGAAATTGTTTTATTTAAAACATTGTAATGTTAATGTAGTTTATAATCTAATTTAAATGTATCCAGTCTCTATCTTTTTAATACGGTATTTATTTATAAGCTAAAAGATCATTATCTGTCGGTATTCGATGATATAGGATCTCCCCGTTGAAAGTTTTAGTTATTTTTTATGAATTTAACAATGTTGGCTTCCTGGGCGTAAGAGTTAGTGAAAACGAATCTGGTGGAACTGCTACACATGCTGGGTAAGTTTTGATCTGTCTGATATCTCGGCAGCTGATGTCATATTTGTGCATTACATTAGCTAACATAATGAAACCGAATCCCTTTACCAAGTTCTGTCCTATGCATGTTCTCTTTCCGATGCTAAAAGGTAGAAAATGTGGAATATTCTTTCTCAATTCTGGACGGTTCGTTTGAGTTTGGGGTTGTTTTTCGATAAACCTATCTGGATTGAACTCTTCAGGCTTGTTCCAATACTTAGGGCTAGTATTTAATTCGTAGTTATTTATGAAAACAATTGTTCCTTTTGTCACCCCATAACCAGCAATAGCAACATCTTCTGTAGCCACGTGCGGTACAATTGGTGACGAAGAATAACGCAGAACTTCATATATTGTGGCTACTGTGAACGGCATATGGTCTGCATCGTGTAGCGAAATATTTCGATTTGAATCGTTGATGACCTCATCAACTTCTTTTTGTATTTTCCTTCCGGTTTCTGGATTTCGAACAATATATGCTAGAGCCAACATCACAAGGTTACCGATCGCTGAATGGCCGCCAATAAAATCTTCTAACATATATATTATTGTGTCACGTGTGACATCCTTATCTTCGGCGAGACTCATGAGGAGAGCATCTGTGAAATCTTTTTCAGGCTCATCGACATCAACGCGGCACTCCCTCTCGTTAATTATTCGTTCAAGGATAAACTTACGTATAGATTCAGACCATTGTATTATTTTTTTCATATGCGTTAAATAGAATGGAGACAGCCATGGTAAAAAATCAATGGCATATCCCTGATTAATTTCCCAAAAAATCTCATCGAAGCAACGCACAATGTTTTGGAATTCTTTATCGTCGTAATCAAACCGCACAGAGCACATGTACTGACTGAACATGTTGGCACATGTTTGTTGTATTAAGGGCTTCAGCTGGAACTCTTCACCGGCAACAATTGTTCCAGTCAAACGATCCATAAATTCCTGCATCTCAAAACATCCAACGTCGGACATTTTCTGAAAGAAAGATGTTGCGTCACGCGGAGAACAGTGCTTCCTCGCAAGGTTTCTGCGCTTCTGCTGCAATTGGGACCAGTCGCAAAGAGCAAGAGCTGAAAAAAGAAAAGAAAAAAAACTTTTAACTGGTGGTATGTGTATTCTTTAAAAAATAAAACATAATAAATTAAAGTATCGCGTAAAAAATCCCTTGCGTAAAAAACAACTTGATATGATACAGGAAAACATGTTGGTGCAGTACCTACATACATAAGTATTGTTAGGTTCAGGACTTTGCTGTGTTACTGGGTCAACGAGTATCTGTTGACTGCTTTTCAGTTAGTGGCTATATTTAGCCTGCATTCGATATTAACGAATGCTTGGGTTAACGCCTCATATGTTGTATAAAAGCTGTTTTGAAGTTCATTGTCACATATACGATATTTTCGACTGTGCTTTGTGTGTAAATTCTTATGTGATTTCTAAATGGGGAAAAATGCGTTGTCGTTAAGGTCATGTTGGTTGGTTGCACTGATGATGAGAATGGTGATCGAAATAATTGCTGCATTTCAGGTTTACTTAGTCCGAACGAACGTAAGCATATATGTCTTTAGTTAACTTAAAGACATTTAAGTAAATTTTTTTTCAGAGGCTAATGAATTGTTTTTTTTTTTTTCATTTCATTACTTTTTAGGAAATTTTCCAGTACATAAGAAACAAAAATAAAATTAAATTAAAATTATTGGTATGGCATTGGAAAAACTATGCCGCTCAGGGTCAAATAAAATCTTCAACTTTATGAAAAATAAAAAATGAGAAACAATAAGGATTATTTATTCTAATATGGTGAAGAGGGAAACAATGTGGAGAGGAAAATAATTATCTATTTATAAATAGGCGTAGTGAAAACAGTTAAGGACCATTTTCTCCCGTGTTTCTCAACCGATTTTAATGTTTGTTTTTTAAATGAATCAGAGTGCAGAGAAGGAGTGCATCGTCTATTTTTAATAATTATAAAAAGGCAAACAAAAAATTAGTCGAACTTCAAGCCAGGCGATACTTGTCTTATTAAATTTTCTTTGGATTTTATTCTCTTATTAAGTTTTTTCTATCCAAATTTCTTCTTTGACGAAATTCCCCTTTGTCAAAATTCCACTTTATAAAATTTCACTATACAGAATTCCCCTTTTACAAATAAAAAATAAAAAGTAAGAATAAATAAATCATTTAAATAAATCTTATTAAATACGATATATCGGTAGTTAAGCTCAGTAAAGTGCTAAGTGAACTTTTGACAAAAATAGGTTTTCAAAAAATAGGAAAATGCAGTATTCCAATTCATCAATACAATATCTACCTTGTGTATCTTTGAAAATAAAAAGAAAAACGGAAATATGTTGGAAATAAATACCGTTATTGTTTGTTTATTCATGAACTGTGCCTTGACTGTGAAATTTTACGCAGCAGACAGCAGCAGCCGAATATCGACTACGACAGTCGGTCGTGAACTGCTGCTTTGACTGTCGTATTTTACACAGCAGATAGCAGCAGCCGATCATCGACTATAACAGCTGAGAATATGCTGTTGCTGTAGCTGCCGATCGCTTGTACTTTTACTATACAGCCACAGCACAATTTCTGGTGCTGTTGCTATTTGTTGCGCAGCAATTTAAACCCTGAATTGAAGTATGTGAAAGCTTATGGTAGCGAGTTCAATGGTTGTGAACGTTACGCTGGCAAAACGTAACAAAAATATTTAAACTTTTCTTGCGTAAATTGCGTTTTTTGACAGCTCGTTAGCTGTGAGATGAAAGTAAAGTAACGAGTCAGAAGCAATTACTTTCAGAGATGGCTCTTGCACAAAGATCTTAAAAATTTTAAATGTCTTCGATTTTTTTTGTTGATAATTTGTTAACAGGATGTGTTTAATGCTTAGAATTTAAATTTTTATGATTATAAATGAAAACATTTTAAGTATTTTTGTGTAAAAATGACAAAAATTATTAAGATATATGCAGTGTCCGACCGAAACCAAAATTTTGGCCGAAACCGAAACCGAAACCGAATTTCGGCCATTTTTGTAATATTCGGCCGAAACCGAAACCGAAACCGAAACTGAAAGTCTACATAAAAATTTTTTTTTTAAAAACATTTTATTTGTTTTAATTTTTGTTAAAAGCTTTCAAAAACAAAACAATTCAAACAGATAATAATAACGTATACATACGATAAATATTCTTTGAATATTAAAGTTCAACTTTAAAATAATATATAAAGAGATCATTTTTAATTCCACTTTAAAGAACTTTTTAGTGTTTAGAGTTATTCGGTTTCGGTTTCGGTTTCGGCCATATTGATACCGAATAGCCTAAACTGATTAAAAGGGCCGAAACTGGCCGAAACCGAAACCGAATATTCGGTCGGACACTAGATATATGACGCTAAGAACATACAAACTGTTTTATAATGTTGCAGCCCTTGCTTGCTCTGAGCGTAAAACGCAGTGATTGAACTCTACCATCATTTTCTTGCGTAAATTTCATATTACGTAATACGTAAAAAAAACGTTCAAGGCTGAGGTCACAGGGTGCTCGTTTACTCGGCGAGCAATGAACACTTTTATTCTTTTTTCTCAATTTGCACGTTGGTAGGTCACACGACAGAAAAATGCAGGGCGAGCAAATTTTGACATTTCATTAAAATTCACTACTTTTTCTCCTCCTCTTTATTTCGTACTATGTTAATTAAAAATTTGCTTAACACTTCGAGTATAAAGTGTCGTCTGTAATCGAGGCTGGTTAATAAATCATTATTTTAAATTTCGCAAATTAATAAAAAAGACATGGATTCTAGTGAAGTTGATTTAGATATATTGGCTATTGAATTAATTGAGTTAGCAAAACAATATGCGGCAAGAATTGTTTTTATAAACTATACCCACCGGAAAGTTTTGTTGTGTTTTATTTTTTGTTAAATTAATCAAATAACATGTCAGAGAAAATGGTTTCACATAACTCTTTCATAGTAATGTTATGGTAAGAAAGGAGTACTTTTTCACAAAAACAGTACTTTTTAGCTGCTAAAAGTTGTCAAATGTTAATTTCACAACCCACCAACACTGATTTGCACGGTGATCGCTGTCATGTACAGCAAGCAAAATGAACACATTTTGCTCGGTCTACAAAGTGTTCATCCTCTCACAGTCTCATCGGTTTTTGACAGTTTCGCATTGGAAGCAACAACAAAAATATTTGCACGCCGAGCAAACGAACACCGTGTGACCTCAGCCCAACAAATAACGAAACTAAGCATCCAAATGTCAAAATATAAAAAAGAGGTATCCGTCAGATCCGTTGTTTTTGAAGCCGTCCTCTTGAACAGAGATGTGACATATTACTTTGGAAAGTAATATGTTACTTATGACATATTACCTATTCCTAAAAGTAATAATATTATATTACTATTTCACTATTATATTACTTTTTTCGAAAATGTCAACAAAAAGAAAAAAAAATAAAATTTATGCAAAAAAATTATTACTTTTCTTCTAATACTGTGTTGGTCTCCATAAGAAAAGTGAAAGATCCACACACGAACGATTTAAACACCACAATGTGTTCGTTAATTGCAAAAGATATATTAGAGATTTAATTGATTTTTTTTTAAAAAGGGTTTTTCAAAGTAATATGTAATAAGTAACTAGCAAAAAAATAATATTACTTGGTGATATTAGTTTCGCTGAGAGTAACCAGATATTACTGGGTTAAGGGAAAAGTAATAATATTACGTAATATATTACATTACTTTGCGTTACAGTCACAACTCTGCTCATGAATGAGGTACAAAAACTAAAGGAATTCTTCAAATCAGACAATTACTTCAAACATTTTTTGTTACAACCATTCGCGAAAAAGTGCTTTCGAAGAAATCTCATTGAAAGTTTAGTACTAAAGTGTATTTAGAAATATTGCATTATTTAGAACCTGACTAGCCTTAAGCCACCTTTTGTTAATTCATTGACAAAAGGGGACCTTAAAACTATTACTGTTGAAAAAGTAAATATATTGAACGAGTACGCTGTGCGTACTCTGGGCCACGCAACACTTCATTCCTCAAAGAATCAGAATGACACTTGCTAAAGCTTACCTGATAACTAAATTGCTCTTTGGCAGCGAAATTTGTACAAATCGTAATGCAACAAGTAAACAAAAGCTAAACGTTGAGTTTAATAACATTGCGAGATATGTATTCTGCCTTAAAAGTCGTGATCACGTTTTCTCGTTTTTAAATCAAATTTTAAAAATGCATTTCAACAAATTTCTTGACTATAAAACTGGCCTCACTCAACCGACATCTACAGAACAGATGAGTAAGTGGGAAGGTGAAATATTACGTCAGACAAGAGTTTCAAACATTTTAAAAATTTGAAGACTCACTTCTAATTCCTTTGTAGTGACATTCGTCATTGTTTACTCCATGATAAAAAAAAAGGTAGTATTGGCGTTTCTGAAGACTACTTCAAACTAAAAAAATATATCAAAGAGAGCGCTCATAAACAAACAACATAACACAAGGGTCACATTCAGCATACTCAACATTGCCAATATTTGAGCAAAATTTAATTTTGATAACGTTCAAATAACTGTTGAGGTAGCAGTCGCTAAAATGTATGCTACTGTCTCAACTGTTCAAAAATTTAAACGTCAACTTGGTATCTGTGTTAGGGTATATTCGGAAATGCAACAAAATGCTTTTGCAGTATAAATTTCCGCAAAAACGAATATGTATTTATTTATTTATTTATTTATTTATTTATTTATTTATTTATTTATTTATTTATTTATTTATTGACCTATGCACTTAAAATAGAAAAATTACAAATAAATAGCAGAATTGTATAAATTATCATAATAGTATAATAGGCTATAAATAATTATTTATAAATAGTACACTGCCTTACATTTCATCAATTTGACAACTTTGATACGCTTCACGTAGCAACCCATTTATCTAAAACATAGTTCACCTATGTACACTGTCACAACAGTTGACTACGCTGAATGCGCCCAGTAACTGTTTTGCTTTGACTACCGTTTTTGACAACAGCCAGTTCCCTTCTCAGAGAAAATACGTAGCTGTCAATGCTACATACTTGCATTTTTGTATAATGTGTTCCTATATTTGTTGAGTTGCACTATTTAAGAGCAATATTTATATGTGAACTCACTTTAAATAATAAATAAATATGCCTAGTTGGAATAAAACGCAAATTTTAGCGTTAATATTAGGTATACTCTGAAAGTACAAAATTTTGGTTCGAGTTTATCAGATTCAAAGTGAGGCAAGTTATGTGTGTGAACATTTGAGAGCGGCCTCTCATCAAAATGTGTTGGTTGAGTGAGACTAATGAAAATCGTCACTTATATTACTGCACAAACTTATATCTACACGAGAACCATCTTATTTGTATAACATGATAGAATAAATCGGTAGGCTCATATTAATATGGCTGCTTAAATGTCCTAGCCACATAAATAGGTACGTTGAGCATACAAATTAGTTGGTTAACTAGCTTTAAAACATGGTTTCTTAAAACTATAAAAGAAAAGATATTTTCTCTTCCGATTATATGAAACGAAACAATGCAAATTTTTGTGAGATCATTATATATAAAACAAACATTTGCTCTTAAAAGACAAACAGTTTTGTTTATGATTTTGTATAAATATCTCAAACGGTAAAGAAGTTATGAACGATAAAGTGAAATATTTGACAGAAAAAGAGATTGGTAAAGAACGAGTCATTTGGCCATCGTAGTTTTTTGTTGGTGAAATGTTTATGTTGTTTTTAAAATTACAAAAACAAAACAAAAACGCACTTTTTGAGATTAAGCAAATTAAAGTTTTTTTTTTTAAAGTGGCAACTCTAACATAAAAATACAAAAAATATTAAATATCAAAATCGCGTTTTTATGATACTTCATTTACAAATATAAGGTAACAGATGCCGGAGATATGATTTATTTTAAATGACTTCATTTTTAAGATTGTTACTTTTAACAAAAATTTGAAATCTCCATAACTTTTAAAAAAATCGCGATAAAAAAATAACTTATATTCTTATAAGTAGCAAAGGAACCTATAGACAAAATTTCAAGTAAATCTAAGAGCATATGATAAATTTTTGGACAAAAACTTGCATTTAACCTTAATAAGAAAAAAAAAACCCTAATATTTAACAATTTCATAATTTCACGTTTTCACATAAGTTGATAGACTAACACCACTATAATTTTTAAAAATAATCCTTTATTTTACTTTTGAACTGCTCAAAGCTTTAGAAAGATGTTATTTAAGTGGATTAAGTGAACACTCAAATTCAAATATGTTGTTTAAAAAACACAAAAGGCAATTAAAATCCAATTGGATTGTTTCGATTTTTTTCACAAAACAAAAAAAAACCACGAACGTTAGTTTGTAATCACTAGGGATTCCAGTCCCGGGATTCCGAAAACCTGGGATACCGAACTTTTTCCAGTCCCGAAAGTCCCGGGTTCATGGAATTGCCTTTAAACTTCTGGATTTGGTTGACTTTTCCTAACTTTTCCACAAATTTAGATAAAATAAAAGAAATTATATAACTATTCATTTAAAATAATAAATAATTTTTTATAAAAGTATTTATAAATATTACTTGGAACTCTTTTTCGAGTAATGGCAATTAAAAATAGTAGTAGAAAAATGCAACACTTAATTTGACATTCGAGTAACAGCTGTTTACAAGACTGTTTGTTTGTGTCTGCTGGCTGGTTAAAAAGGGATTGTTTGCTGTTTTGCAAAAATTACTGGTAATTATGAATATACATATATTGTTCAATACGATGATTCTTTATTCCTGGTCTTTATTTTCACAGAATTCACTGAAAAAGACGATTAAACTTATTTTGTACAAAATTCAATTTATTCTGTTAATTTGTTTCTTGAAAATAATATCTTAACTTTCCAGCCAAGTTTTTTTTCAGTTTTTCAAATCCCGGGATCCCGGGATTCCTAACTAACAATCCCGAAATTTGAAATCAGTCCCGGCAATGGAATCCTTAATGCTGATAGTCGACGCTGCATACAAAAATTTTTTCAGAACGGACGTTCTCTGCAAACGTTAATTTTTAATGAACGGTTAAAACGAACAATCGTTGATTGTAGTTGTGTGTCAAATATATAAACAGTTTTAAAAATAGTGATGTCAGAAAAGTGTGCCTTTTGATGACACGTGTGTCCGTATGCGGATGACACCCGTTTTTCTAAGACATCTTTGTTTTGATATAAAATACAAACATACCTAATTGTTTTATTGTTGTAGGTTATTTATGCAGTTTTTATATTCAATAGCGCAGAATTTAATTGAATTATATTCAATAGCGCAGATTCTTGGATTCATGTGACCATGTGTGCCGAGTTTCAACCAATTATCTCCACTCCTCTTTTTATCCTGTGTTTATGGACATCATACAGACAGACGGACGGTCGCACTTTGGTAAAGTGACTACTTTTTTGGCTAAAACCCCAAAAAGGTAAAAATCTTTATTTTTATTGAAATTTGTGGCATAATATTGCAGAAAATGTAACTATTAGGAACTTTGACCACGCCCCATTTCTTTAAAAATGAAGTTTTAAACGAGTTTAGTATTATTAGAATTTTATGTGTATTAATATGAACTCTAAATAACTAAGCTGTTCTAGATAAAGTTAATTAACTCAAAAAAGTTATTTAAAAAACAGCTTAATAAAAGGAAAATAGTAAACGATGATAAATGAAAATAATTATTAAAAAATATAAATCATTCATTAGATGCTTATTCGTTACGTTCTTGGTACAAGTTAATACTACTTTCATCTCCACACAGTAAACAATATGAGGATACATTTTTTACTATATATTACACCCTTGTGCAAATTAGTGTGGACAAAACATTTTTTCCATGCTTTTTACAAATTTGGGTATGGCAACACTTCTTAATGCTTCACTACAAAGCTTTTTTTTTTGTTAGCTTTTAGTTGATTGTATTTCTAACCTCAAAACATGCACGTTTTAGATCATTCGGGCAGTTTTATTTTAAAATTTTTAATATTTTGCTTGTTAGTGAAATATCATTGAATTACAAGCCACAGTTCGAGTGCGTTTAAAGAATGGATATCGCATCAGAGAAACGGACGAAAGTCATTACGCTTGTTCAACATGCTAATATGACTCAAAGACAGATTGCAGAAGAATGTGGCATTTCCAAAAGTGCAGTGAACAAGCTGATTAAGGTTTATAGGGAAACTGGCTCAGTTTTGCCTCAAAGGAAGGGAAAATGTGGCCGTAAAAGAAAAACGACAGAGAAAGAAGATGCTCTTTTGTTAAAGAACAATCGAATAAACCCTACAAAGACCAGTGACGACTTACAGAGAGACCTAGCTTTTGCTGGAACGAGCGTGTATGCCTCAACAATACGGCGTCGTTTATTAGAAGTTGGCCCAAGGGCTCAGAAACCCCTTAAGAAACAACTATTGACTGCCGCAATGAAGAAGAAAAGAATAGCTTGGGCTAAAAAGTACAAGGACTGGACTCAACATGATTGGAAGAAGGTGTTGTTTTCCGATGAAAGTCATTTTTTCGTGCAGGGCATGCGCCACCAGTTTGTTTGACGGTCTGATGGGGAACCACTTTCAGTAGCTCATATTCAGCAGTAAGTCAAACATCCCGTCAAACAAATGTTTTGGGGTTGCTTCTCGTTTTCTGGTCCAGGCTCATTAGTACCCATGACAGGCATGATGAACAGCCAAAAATATTTGATGGTGCGCAAGAAAAAATGGTTCCTGAGTTGTCAAAATTGAATTTAGAAACTGCTATTTCTCAGCAAGGTTTGGCACCTTGCCATGCATCCAAATTACTCAAACAATTTTTCATTGGCAACAAAATCACAGTTTTGGATTGGCCTAGTCATTCACCTGACCTCAATCCAATCGAGAATTTGTGGTCTATATGTAAAACAATGCTCAGAAAGATGGATTGCACAACAAAAATCAAGTTGATTAAGTCAGTTATTAAAGTATGGTATAGGGATCCCAAAAGTCTTAATGACTGCAAATCGCTAATAGAGTCCATGCCAAAACGCATTAAAATGGTTCTCAAAGCTTAAGGTGGACACATAAAATATTAATCTTCAATGTTTATAACATATTTTTATTTTTTATGAATAAAACACATTTTTTGAGTAAAAACTGATTTGTCCACATTAATTTGCACAAGGGTGTATAAATCCATACCAAATATGTTATAAAATTTATACCATAAAATGTATTTACACCAGGTTGGCGTTCATTTTTATAAGCAAAAGTATAAAATCTTTTTATACCACATTTGGTTACTTTTTATAGCATTATTGTATACAAATATATGGCACATATGTAAACACACATTAAATACGGTAAGTCCCCTTTTACACTAGTCAAGAAATGGAAGCAATTTTTTGAGTTCGAAAAACTTGCCAGTACACTTGACTGTGTACCGTCAACTTTTTCCTCTTTCGTCGCTTCCTATTTGCGGCGAATTGGCCTACAAGCTCAGAAAATTGACTTCAATTCTTGACTAATGTAAAAGGGGTATAATATACATTTAAAGTCATAAATCAGGATTAATATTAGAATTAATTTTGTTGTTTTTTTATATTCCATTTGTCTTTAATAAACCAATATTTTGTGTCAATATTGCTGAAATTTTTCAAAATTTAGAGGAAGTTGACAACACTCAGAAAAAAAATCCTGTAAAAATAACGCTTTTTTAACACTTTATCATGTTATTGAAATTCAACACTATTAGTTATGTTTATAATTAACACTTTAGATGATAATTTAATGCTTTTCAAAAACGCTTGTGCAGAGAGGAAAATCACATAAAATGGCTTCTGCTGAACAGGACATTCATAAAAGGGGCATTTTGTCACTTAATTCGCTCAACGGCAACATTATTCGTAGTGTTTTTTTCTTTTAAGTTGCTGATGCAATGAGAAAATTTACACTTTACTCGTGTTATTTTTTAACACTACTAATGCAATGTTATTCTTTGGAAATTCTTATTGTTTTACGTGTAAAAATGATCATGTTAGATTGACAGTAGATTTTTTAGATTTAGATTTAGATTTATTTCAAGTTTATATTAGCATATAAGAATTGCTCTTTTAAATGCAACGAATTAGAATATTCTAAGTAAGAATTACATATTAAAATTTAAGAATTAAAACATAAAAAATTAAGAATTAAAAGTTATAAAATAAAAAATATATATTACAAATTTCAGATTTCAAATTTCAAACTGGGATAACAACCTCTTAAACAGCTATAACAATAAAGGATAAAATAATTAAAAGGATAATAATAATTTTTACTTAAAAGCAAAGAAAACGTTCATAGAAAAAATAGAAAAAGTAAAGTATTTGTAGTAAGTAATTAAAGTAAGAGAATCAGAAAGAAAGTTTAAAGAGATATATTCAAGAATCAAGTGCTTAAAGTTTGTTGTGTTGTTTACGCGTTTTAACTTATTTGGTAGGGAATTCCAAAGTCTGATTGCGTTTATGAAAAAAAGACGACTAGATTCATTGTATCTGAACTGAGGGAAAATAAAGAACACATTTCTGGTGGATCTGCAGAATTGGAGTTTTTCAAACAGATAGTTAGGGCTTTTCGAAGTGATAAGTCTGTGCATAAAAATACAGTTTCTTGCATTGAGAAAACTTATGATATTGCAGCCAAGGATACGATTACAAATGCTGATATATGGTCAAACCTACGGATATCATAAACAAATCGAGCTGCATTGTTAAACGCCACTAATAGTTTATGTGCTGACCTTGAGTCTAGTTTGCTATATACAACTTCGGAATATGTTAATATTGGCACAATTAATTGTATGACCAGTTTTCGCCTTGTTTCAGTGGGAACCAACGAAGCAGTTTTTCTAAGATTTCTTAAGGAATAATAAACTTTGCTAACCACACTGTTGATATGGTCTACATACGTGAGAGAGGAGTTTATGACAAATCCTAGATTAACTACTTTTTCAACAAAATCAAGTCTGGTTCCACTTAGGATAATAGGGGACAGATCATCAATTGTGCATCTTGATTTCACTACGGGTAGGACATACGACTTTTGAGGACTTAGCCTGAGCTTATTTTCTGTAGCCCATCTACTGATTTCAGTCAGGTCTTCATTAACCCTGACACAAAGATCCTTTATAAGACATGTGGGTCGGGAAAGATAGAGTTGGAGGTCATCTGCATACGCGTGCATTGTGACATTGTTGCATAAAGAAAAAATGTCATTAAGAAACATAGTGAACAGAAGTGGCCCAAGTACTGAGCCCTGAGGTACCCCACTAACAATAGATTGGAAACCCGAATATCTATCTCCCAACATACACTGACTTACACTGTCAAAGGCTTTTGAGAAATCTAAGAGGCACACTAAGGTGATATGACCCTTATCAAAATATGTTCTGATATCATCCAATATTTTAACAACAGCAGTGGAACAGCTATGCCCAGGGCGAAATCCCGACTGGAGGGGAGACAAAAGGTTGTTTGCATTAAGATGGTTAGAAATCTGCTCTGCCATAAGAGATTCGAGCACTTTTGAGAGTGACGAAAGAAGACTGATAGGTCGAAAATCGCTAGGTACAGCCGCAGTTGGCTTTTTGCCAATAGGAATTATTGTAGCCGTGTTCCAGATTGAAGGAAAGCTAGATCTTGTGAGGCAGAAATTAAATATATGGACGAGGGGGCTAATGACATAAGGTAAAATAAGCTTGACAAACTTAATATCAATCCCATCTTCGCCAATGGCATTCGATTTTATCTTCAAGATACATCTCACAATGTCTGACTCATTTACCGCAGTAAACTGAAATTTCTGAGGCAAATTAGGGTTGAATATATTAATGAACGAGTTAGAGTTAGAAGTTTCTATCAAGGGACTAGATACGAAGTATGCATTTAGAACTTCAGAATCTAGTTGACAACCTTCATCTTTAGTGTTACCTATTCCAATTTGCTTTAATAAGTTATTCCACAGTTTCTTAGCCGGCAGTGATGGACTTAGCTTCGAGGCAAAGAAATTTTTTTTTTTGACAGTTTGACTGCAGATGTAGCTTCGTTTCTAGCCCTTCTATATGATTCCCAATTAAGCAGGTTGGATTTCGATTCCATCTAGTATAAGCCTTATGACGTTTTTTCAATGCTTGCTTTATAGAATTCGTGAACCATGGACAAGAATTGTTTCTAATCCGAGCTGAACGAGAAGGAACATGAATGTCGTACATATTAGATATTTTGCTCAAAAGAAAGTTTAATTTATCATCAACTGTATTAAAGAACCAGCATTCCATCCAGTTGATATTAGAAACATCAGCAAAAAGAGCGTTGAAATTAATGGATTTGTAGTCACGGTAGGAAAATGTTCTACTCACATTAGCAGGCCTGAGATAAATATTGAGCGTACAAAAGATAAGGTCGTGGTCAGAAAAAAACGAGATCTGATCAAAAAGCAAAACCGTCGAGATATCAGACACCGCAAAAAAGTCGAGGAGACTAGGAGTTACATAATTTCCGAAGCGAGTTGGCTCCTCACAGTTGACAATATACAGACCGACTTCAGACAGATCATCAAGAAGTTTGTTGGATAAGCTATCAGTGCAGAGCAAATTAATATTAAAATCACCACATACTATCAAATGGTCATAGTCAATTAAACAATTGGACATGGAAGAAAATAACGGGTCAAGGCTAGAGCTGCGACTATGATTATAAACACAAGAGAGAAAGACTTTTACTCCGCTATCAAAAATTTCAATATTGAGAAACTCAACCCCGGACCCATTAGATGCACTCAAAAATTTAACATTTAAGTTAATTTTGCAATATATAGCAATACCCCCTCCCCTCCTATTCTGTCTGTCGTGTCAGTAAGTTTGTAGTTTTTTGTATTTAGCAGTGAGTCCTTTATATCATTATCAAACCGAAGCCGTGTTGAAATATTTTGCCTCATTTTTCCCTGGGTGAAGATAAACAGATAAGTATGATTTTGAAATTAAATATTAATTCAACCCTATTGCTTCATTTACAACTGGAGTTTTTATAACTCTAACCTCTTATCTGCCATTTTTAAAGATTTTTCCTATATCCGGCATGTAAAACGGATTCAAAAATCTTAATCAACAATGGAGTGGAACTGATTCTATATTTTAATCGATGTTCCTATGCGTCTCCGACTTAAAATCATCGAAATCTCGTGGCGTAGCTTTGCAAATAGGACAAGCCATATATTAAATAAAGCTGCATTTTTCAATTGTACTTATCTAAAAAACAACAAAATGTTCAATGGCGGCAGAGAAATGCAGATGAAATAAATAAATTCTTGTTTAGAATCAATGCCTTTAACAGGAAATGTTCATCTTTTTTAGTTCCGTGTGGTGCAAATTTTTTTATATGCTTTCATAAATGGATTCCTAGTATTTTACCCTCACATTTTGACGAAGTTAAAGATATAAATTTTTTTTATAAATCTGTTGCAATTAACTTATGTTTTTTAATGCACTTTTTTTACTTACAGTCAATACATTTTGCCATATCGGTTTTGGTTTTCACTTGTAAATATATATAAAAAATATTTGCTTTCAATTGAAATGCACACCTGCTGCTTAGAAAAGACAAACTAAACATCAGACATCACTCCCACGATCAATAGCAATCAGTTTAGAGATTTACCGTTATAATACAAAAACAAGTATTAATATGTGATATTTCGTGTATATTACATTGTAAAAAAAGTAAAAGAGTTGTCTTTTCGATAACTTTAAAATGTGGGTTTTGGCCAGAAAATGTGGTAATTTTACCCATAGTGGGACGGAATAGCTCGACTCACGAGGGGACTCTGATCAAGAATATATATACTTTTCTATACAGGACTCGCTGATTTCTATGCGTTACAAACGTTTGCTTAATATACCCTGATTTTTCAGGTTTAGGGTATAACAATGTGAATACAACGCATAAATTCGACTAAAACGATACAGCTGTGTATTTCAATTTGTGAAAATCCTCCCAACCAACCATTTGAAAAGCGAAATTTAAGCTATTAAACACTGGGTTTTAACCCAGCTAGCATTTACAATCGTAGACGGATCTTTCGCGATTGAACCGGGCGATTAAATAAATCGTCGACGATGTCATATTCCGATCGTACAAGTTCAGTACAACGGGGGAAACTGTGTCAAGCTGGTGACTCTTCGTTGCGTAGAAAATAATCGTGTAAGACGCTTTTGTAATGGTCGTCAGAAGGATTAAATGACGATTGTAGAGTAACATAAAAAGAATATGCGATCTTTGCCTACTAGCAATCTTTAAATGCTCGCCAAAATGCGTAAACGACGATTCACTTGTCCAACAATCGTCACAACGATTCGCAAAAGCAGTGGCGTAACTCCATAGGTGCAAGATGGTGCAGAGCTCCGGGGCCCTTGTGCGATAGGAGCCTTTCGCTGACACTACAAAAAGCAAAAAGTAACGAATCTGATATAATAACAAATGCGATAACTTTCAAACAAAATACTGTCCAATAGTAGCCCAAAATTTTACTCAACAATTCATCAATATTTACAAGCTGTTGAATTGGACACCGTTAATGAATTGTGTCAAAAAATCATTACAAATGTTGAAACAATTGAATGTGAGATTACAGAAGTTTACACAGCTATGCTGTTGTTCTTCACAATCCCAGAGATCTCCGCAAGTACAGACCGATCATTTAGTAAATTGAAAATTATTAAAATTATTTAAGAAATAAGACAAGCCAATCCAGGTTGTCGAATTTAGCAGTGATTGCAATTGCGAACAATTAGGCGTCTGAATTAGATTTAAGCAAATTAGTATAAACTTTTGCTTATGATAAATCAAGACAAAAAATATCTATATCTATACTATTATATAAAAGGCTTCTCACGTATCTACGTTGTCGTGTAACTCAAGAACTACTCAACCGATTTTTGTAATTCTTTCACTAACATAAAGCAACATGTTTAACTTGGTGATTGGCGTACTTTTTTTCTTTAAAACTGCTTAAAAGTTATTAAAACTTGAGTTTAAAAAGTAGCCAAAAAAATCAAATCCAAAAAACATTGCTGCATTGAATCGTTAGATACACAACCAGCGCGCTGCAGCGTAAAGCTTTCTAGATCTTTTCCTCTCCGATTGTGTTTGTTGTTATTGTTTCTTTTACTTAAAGTGCTTTAAATAAGGGATGTTTTACGCACAAGAGCAGACGCAGGAAGTTGTCTCATTCAGTTGGCGCTGAGACTTCAAGTGATTAAGTCTTTGTTGCTTTATTTTTAGGTATGATATGTTTATGCTTCGTAAATGTTTATATATATTAGTGGTATTCATGCAATGCCGAATATTTTCCGATGCCGTATATCGGAAAATATTCGCTGTTTTTGCATGAGGTACCTTTTCTGTATTTTTTGATTAGTGCCGTATATCAATCAGCTGTTCTTTAAGTCATATTGCAAAAGTGGCCACTTTGGTTCAATAAATGAGCTGAAAACTAAATAATTAAACAAATACATAAATGGTTTCATAATTAAGATGATTACAAAGAAATTCAAGATAAATTCTTTTATTATTCCACAACTGACAACATGCAATTTGTTGTTTTAAAGGATTTTCAAGTTGAAAGTTGAGTAAGATGTTTTAAGTTTGTAATATATATTGTAAAAAATTTGAAAGGTGGCAACAACTCTTCGCCGAAAGTTTTCGGCGCTGTTTTCGCATCAAAATCGTGAGGAAAACTGGGAACTTTGCCGTATATCAGATTCCATACAAATTTTGACAGTTGATATACGGCGTTTTCGCGTTTTTCTGATTTTCGGCAAGTTTTCGGCATTGCATGAATACCACTATTGTTTTTTATGCTGCGTAAATTTTTGCTGAGACAAAGAGCGCTACAAGCGTAAGTATAAAATCGTGTTATAAATGAATTACAGTGCGGAAGTAATTGAACATTGTACTGCTTTTAACATTTTTGGTCATTAATACTTAAAAAGGTCAATCCAAAATGTGAATCAAAAATTTATAAACCAGTAAAATGTCCTATTTTAGTACCTTCATTCATATGCGTTTCCTGCCGTTATTTTTGATTATAGCCTTGATTATAAAAATTGGATAAGTAGAATACAAGATAGACTTGAAAAAAGCGAGAAAAAAAAATTTAAAAATATTGGGGCATAGTGTAATCAATGTGTGAAATGGTGTGTTCGCATTAGTTAACAGGTGTAAGTGTATTGATACGATACTGAAAGGTGTGGTAAAATTTATTTTCAAAATCCTTAAATTAAGTTGAATGGAACAATTTTCATCAAGATAGATGCTGCTTGCTTTAAAACAAGATGTTAAAAGTTACAGATCTTCATTAAGTTTTAGTTCGTGTTAAAGAATTAAAATGTCGTTTTTGGAAAACGAAAATAGATCTCTGAAAAGGTTAAAAAAAAGGTTAAAAACTATTTATTTAGACTTTTCAAGCAATTATATACAATTCATACACAATGAAAATATATAAGAATCGCGACATTGGTCAATCAGTTTTATTGGATCAAATAAAAAAATTTTAAATTGAGTGTACATGAGACCGAACCCTAATTTGAAGACCATTTAATTTTTCCTCAAGCAACGAAATTAGCTTCGGTTACACCTAAGAACATTTCGAACAAAATTTGGTCCTTATTGGATCACGGTCAGTAGACACGGCGTCTCCTTGGATTCTAAGGGACTGTGTATGCAAATGAACTGTTTATTAAAAAAATATTTTTAAAAAAGTAAAAAAAAAATTTAGATACTCGAAAACATTTTATTGAAAATTAAAAATTATACGTTCTTAGGCCTTACCGAATATTATTTCATTTTTGGAGCGAAAATTTGTTGTACTTGAAAACCAAAGGAAAACATAGAAATCTGCAGTAAGTCAACCAATTTTTAATTTAAAAGTTTAATGCCATGCAGCATCAGACGCTATAATTTTCATTTTTATAATTTTCACGTTCTAGATGGATTTAGAAGATTGAAAACCGTGAAATATTAAAGAATTTTCAATAAAAATTCAACTAGCTGTCATTACATTTCTTACATTAAATTTTCATAAAATATTTTTTCTCATTTGTTTTTGTATTAAAAATTTGTTGAATTTGTATTGAAAATTCATTAACACTTCACGTTGTATCGCTAAAACTTCGGAACTCTTTAAGAGTATACCTTAATTTTATATCGCTAGAAAGGTAATGAAACCTTAAAACAGCTTATATTATGAAAGTTAAAAAAAATTATAGCGTCTGGTGATGGCATTATACTTTGAAGTTAAAAATGGGTTGACTTACTGCAATATTTCCAAAAAGTTTTATATTTTTCCTTTAAAGTAGACAAAAACTTTTCCAATGATAACCTATTCACGAAAATCGTATTTAAATTGACTGAGCTACGTTGTCTCAAAGTAGACCCTATTTTGGCCGCGAAAAATTATTGCAAAATTGTATAACTTCGGATTTGGTTTCTAATCATAAGTTGAATTAGAAACCAAAGAAATAAAAAAAATTTGAGCCAATTCGGAGATGGTAAGTGCAACTAATAAAAGACTTCAATATAAAATGGTCAGTATATTTTCTATCAACAAAAAAAAACCCCCGATTTAACCTGAAAAGGCATTGATGTCATCAGATTTTCTGCATTGTTCTGGCAAAATTATCAGTTACCATATCATAAATATGGACAAAGGATTAAAAATGTAAGAATTCTAAAAATATGATCCGCAAGCAATGCGTCTAGCTAGATTTGTTTAACATTTCGAAACGTTGCTGAAAATTGTGGTGACGTTGAAAGTAATACCAGTTTGTACATTCCAATGCATTGGAAACTTATTTATAGGATCAATTTATCTCAAAATTAACAGTGGTGTTTTCTTGAACGTTGACATCACTGCTAAACTGAACGATAAAAGATTTTTTGAGCAGACGAAACGGGGATTTTTTTTTGGTCAATAACGTCCTTTGTTTGGGCTGCACACAAAAAATCACTTCACTTTGTGATCCTATCTGAAAGCATATATAATAAACACGCTGTCAACAAAAATTACAAATACTATTATAACAACCAAAATAAAAGACTCAAATGTTAATGCCCTTTTAGTGCTTTCACTATTGTGGGTTGTATGGGAGGTGGGCGTGTTAGTCGACGGACTACGCCCAATTTTTGAACACACATTAGCTTTAGTATAAAATACATACATACCAAATTTTTATCTCTGTTAGACAAACATAAGCATATTTATACAGTTTTAAATTTTTTGGTTTGTATGGGAGGTAGGCGTGTCCGTGGGCGGATGACGTCCATTTTTCAAAAACATCTTTGGTTTGTTAAACAAAACATACGTACCAAATTTTATCTCTGTAGGTTGAACAGAAGCTTACATATTGAGTTTTCAATTTTTTGGTTGAATGGGAGATGGGCGTGTTTTGATATAAAGTATATACATACCAAATTTTATTGTTGGAAGTTTATTATGAGCTTAGTTTTGCAGTTTTCGATTTTTGCGTTGTATAGGTGGTATTCAGGTTTAGGGTATAACAAACTTGCAAACAGGTAAAAAATCAAGTGTTGTATTCGCTTTTAAACCTTAAGTGCTCTTAAGTGCTTTATTTAAGTGTAATATGTGGATTTGTTTTATTTAATGATGTCTTGATGTGCCAAGTTCATATGTTTAGTCTGTAAATATCAAAGAATTCACTCTTACAAGGTAAGCAAATATGTAAAAAAAGTGTTGTAGAACAGGGTGCGGAGAACTCTATTTGCAAACCTTTACTTTGATTGTGGTTTTTTTTTGACCTAAAGCCTGAACAACGTTTTAAAAAATTCAAGTTTTTTGTGTTGCTTTTTTCAAAATTTTGCTGTATAAAACCTCGGTATATGTGGTACTCCGAGGCCTTAAAATATATTTTTTAACGATATTTTCCAGTTTGATCCTCTTACAACCTCACCCACTGCATCTGTTGCGCAGTGTACCTTTTTATATAACTATATTTTAATATAATAAAAATTCAAAATTTTTTTTTAGCTTAATGAGGAAATTCTTTTTAACTTTCCTTTTTTAATTTAAATCGGGGCTTTTTATTGTTAGTTATTCATTGCTCAGATACGATACGTTCACCAATGCGAAAGTGCTCTTTCAACCATCAAGTCTGTATCCATTTCAACATCATATAACATTTTCACATTTCTTAAATTTATCAAAATTTACAAAATTATGGACGTTTGGTTTCTTTGTAGCTACTCAAAGTTTCATCGGACAGACATAAAACCCGAATTCTACACAGAGAAAATTTTGTTCTTCTAACATTTATTTTCATTTACAAAACGGACATTTTAAAATGAGCGAATGAATATTAAACGTTCGTTAAATATTTTAAAATGAAAATTTCAGAATTGAAGAATAATTAGAAGATATTTTTTAAAATTTTTATTTTAAACTATCAACCGATCGTTTTAAAATCATACGTACGTTTTAGAAGCTTATTTAAAAATGTCCGTTTTTAGAATGAAAATAAACTTTATAAACTTCCTCCTCTACAAAACTATTAATGCTTTAATGACACTAATGATGTTATAACACAATATTTGTAAATAAAAAACAAGTAAAGAAACTCTAAAGATGGTCTAGCCCGACTATGGACTACCCGAAAATCACCTACTCCGAAAACAAACTCAATGATATATACATATTGAAGTTTGGACAGGACAACGTCTGTCGGGTCAGCTAGTAGTTAAATAAAATAAAAGCAATAATGTTTCCGTACTTCTATAGTTTTCAAGGTTTTTTTAATTTTTCTGGTGGGGGGCCTTTTTCAATTTTGCACACGGGCTCTTGATTATCTAGTTACGCCACTGCGCAAAAGCATCATTTAGAAGAACAAAATAAAATTCTACCGTAACAATCGTCTGGACGATTAAAAAAAGAATCGAGAAATGATCAAGCTCGTCATACAATCTTCCAAATGCTAGTTGGGAAGCTTTTCTCAATATCACTTAACAAACTGTATAAAAAGATAAATCATAATGAATTCTCAATCGTATTTGAAAAGCGGTTGATATACATAACTAATTTTAAAGTATGCTTAAATAACACTTATTTATAAAAATGCTTTATTAAATATGATTTAAAATCAGTTATTTTATACAATACAATCTCTAACCATTTTGTTTTCTGTCAAATAAAATATATTGTTTCGCTGGACATAAAATGTTTTATTGAATTTGAAAATTTTTTAGATGAGACTATCCACAGTTGGAGATGTATACTTACGGTGACCATCCGTCCTCTTTTAGAGAGGACAGTCCTCTTTTTTAGCCTTGAGTCCTTTTTAAAAATGTTGTCCTTTTTTTGTCCTCTTTTTTTCAAATTGTCCTTTTTTGTCCTATTTTTATAATTAATTACTCAAAACTTTAAGTTTGCATGTAAATGTAGAATCACTTCTTTACATTTTTTTTCTTACTCTGGCAACAGCCTTAAATAAACGAGAATAAGCAGGATTTGGCAGCACTGAAAAAGGCTATTGTGAATGGTTCTTAACACTGTTTCTTTTGTGTTTTCTGGTTAGAATTCAATTCTTTCTCTTTTCAATTGTTTTTTTTCAATTGTTCATATAAAAAATAAAGTGTAATTGTATATGAGTGCGGCAGTACTACAAAATCCACAGGAAGGCCTGCTAGCAGCGATGTCATTGTCTACTGGGATGTGTAATATGCAAAAAAAAATCTAATATGCCATAAATCAGGGATGCCCAGCGCCTAACTCTTTCCACTCTTTGCACTCTTTACAACAACTTCGATGTTTTGATGATTGTTGTAGTTCGATGAATTCAGTTTGAAGTTAAATCATAGCTTCTTATTGATTTGTTGTTTTTTAAAAGCAAAAGGTCTCGGTCAGCATTCGTGTTGTTGTTTGTATGTCCTTTTGTTATTTTGCTTGGGCACTGCCAGCATTCGTCATCACTGCCATAAATTACAGCAACAATTTTCAAAAACGCGCAATAGTTTGCAACAATTCGCTGTAAAACATGTTGTTCTGTAATAAAGTGGCTTAAAAGCAAACACCTGACTCTACCAAGGTACCCAGAGGTTTCGGGTTGCTGATTCTGATGTCGAGGTCAGTTAAGCCCTTCCACATCAGTTTCAAGGTCATTTGAAGGTCAAACTAAGAAAGGTGATGAACAATTTATCCTGACGTGATAGGCTTAAACGGACTAGGGTTAAACTCGGCTCGAATTTGAATACAGTCACCAAATTAAAAACAATTTAACAATTTGCTTGTAGCAATACTCAACTTTTCCAACATTTTGCAACAATTTGTTTTCTTAATACTCAGATATCACAACTAATTGCTTCAGCACACAATAGGTGTGTAATTAAAAAATTTTTCTTAAACAGTTAAAAAATGCTAAAATTATCGCAGCAATTCGTAACAACTGTCAAGTTACGATTTGGAACAACTCGCTGCAACACCAATAAAACATGAACGAGAAAAACCGCAAAAGCGCAGAATACGTTTGCCAATAGAGCGAAAATTAAGATGGAGAGCTGGTCAGAGTTAAGAAACTGAGTTAAGAATAGAAGCTTATCGCCAACGACTTGAGAATGAATCCCCTGCTCAATCGCAAGCTCGACGAGTTAATCATGCGAGAGAATTAAGAAGACTTAGATCCAGCCATCGAGCAGTAGAAACAAAACAGCAGGTATCAGCACGCCCAACACGAGTAGTTGAGCAAGTAAACAACAATAAAACAAAAAACAAAAAAAGGGCCATTCAGCCCTTGAAAGGACTTTGACCGAGCTTCTTATGAGCAATTGTGTTGTGTGCGTTATTAAATGTTTTCACATAATTGACCGAGAACTGGACCTACATGTTTTATGCCGACTCCGAACGGCTACAGTTCATGTTCTCAAGAAGCTTTACATGGCATTATTTACTCTCTGAGGTTTGCCATTGTCTGCAGAGAGGTGGTGACCGATCAGAAAAATTTTTGATTGAAAAAACTTTTTCGCCGCGGCTGGGGATCGAACGCGGGCTCCGAGCATGCTAAGCCACACACTTAACCTGTATGCCACGGTCACCACCGTGACTTAACCTATTCTATGTTTTGACATAGAATACACAAATACCGAGTTTCAGTTTTGTAACTTTAATATTAGTCTCTTTATAGAGTTTTCATTATTTGGGTTGTATGGGAGGTAGGCGTGGTTTTCAGCCGACTTAGTCCATTCTCGAACTTCATCTTAGTTTTTTAGAAAAAAGCTTAAATATCGAGTTTCAGCACAATAGCTTTAAAATTACGACTGTAATCGTGTCCACAGACAGACAGACGGACAGACAGACAGACGGACATGGCTAAATCAACTCAGGTGGTGATGCTGATCAAGAAAATATATACTTTTCTATACCTACCACGGCTCTTTATGGGCGTTACGCACGTCGTGACAAAATTAATATACCCCTTACGCAGTACGCGTGGGGGTATAAAAATAGGTACATTTGAATAGAATATTGATGAAGTAGCGTTACAATAGTGGTATTCTCGCAATATAGCAAAATTTGTGAAAATTCAACCTTGCAATACTGAAATATGCAACACTGCGGGAGCGCACAAAAGCACAATAAAATATTTGATGTTTTTGCATGAGGTGCCTTTTAGTATTTTTTTGTTAGTGCAAAAGTGGCCACTTTGGTTTAATAAATGAGCTAAAAATTAAATATTTTAACAAATACATAAATAGTTTCATAATTAAGATGAATACAAAGAAAGTCCAGATAAATTCTTATCTTATTCGTCAACTGACAACACGCAATTTGCTGTTTTAAAGGATGGTCAAGTTGAAAGTTGAGTAAGAAATTTTTAGTTTGTAATAAATATTGTAAAATAGTTGAAAGGTGGCAACAACTCTTTGCCGAAAATATAAACAATTTCTATTAAAAAAAATTGAAATTTTAGTCTATTTACCTTCTTTCTGCTTCCATCTCACTTAAATAATCGATCGGCCAATAATGTCACTTCAATGCGCCACATGCCGGCTTACAGTGACAACTTTAATACGACAAAAACTATTTGGCTGTGTTTAGTTACGCGTGTCGCTGTTCAGTGACTTATGTCACCTCACTTCGCCAACAAGAATAGAGATCAGTGACGCGTGTCACCTCACTCGAAAAAAGTGACAACAAGAATAAGGGCGATTGTAAAAATCATTAATAATGTGCAGATGTCTAGAGAAATTAGGTCGTATGCATAAAACTGAGCAATTTTTTTACTCGATTTTTTCACACGTTACTCGCCCAACTAACACATGAACTTCGATAAGGCTAGGAAAGTTGAATATTCGACAACTGCAGCTTGGCTTGCGCTTCTATAAAGCTTGCAACTAGAAGTTTACTTGTTAACGAAGATAAAGCTGATATAATAGCTGTAATGAAGTATTTCAGAAGTTAATATCAGCAGTTTTATAAAGGCTTATTTCAAAGTTTCCAAAAAGCTTAAAAATGTTTGTTTATGGAAGCTTATGAAGTTTTAATTTCGAAAGAGCTTCGGTTAATAGAACAACCGAAATTGCTGCCTCTTAGTCTGCAAAAGATTTATATAAATCTTTAAAAGAAACTTTATCAAAATTACCGTCAGTTTTGTTTGAGTAGCTCTTTAAAGCTTTCGAAATTATGTGAATCGAAGTTGAAATCTCTCAGCCTGAACAACGTAGTCAAACTTCAAATAAATTCAAAAAATTAAAAGCAAACAAAATTTTGGAAAAATGCACAATGTTTGGATTAGATCACAAGCGTTAGCGATTGGGAAAATAAAAATGTAAACGACCAATCTATTCATTATTGATTCGGGACTACAATAAACTAACTTTTGGTCTGGGCACCCTATACAATGTTAGGCAACCGTTACAAAATTCTTAACAGAATTATAGGAAAATTATTTTTTTAAATTGAATTTAATTATTTCTGAAACTGACAGTAATGAAATGCCAACTTCCAAACTACCAAAAAAACGTAAAATTTGTATTGAAAAATATCAAAATATTTATTAAGCTGTTGATTGGCAACGCAAAAAAGAGCGAAGACGTTAGGGTTGTTTTGAAAATCGTAAAACCTATCAGACATTAGGGGCTTTCGCATGATCTAACATATTGGACGACAAAGTCGGATGGAAAACTAACGGAACAATTTGATAGACCTTTCGAATGATCCAACTTGTTGGACGACATCATTAATTACAAACTCTCAATCAGAACACTTCGGCGCAATGGCATAAGAATTTTTGGGTGCGCTAATAATTGATCAAGTTTTGAAGGGAAAGGAAGAGATGGATATGAAAAGGAAATCTTTTTCTCTTAATAAAAGGAAGATGTGGTTATTTAAAGTACATAAACGCGCGCATTAAGTGTTTGTTAGTAATTTATATGCACTGATTGAACGTTGTTTAGTCGCTGAAAATTTATAAGAAATGAAAAATGCAGCGTGTTGGACCAACATTCGTTCACATGTCCAACGAGTCGGACGGACCGGCAGAAAAATCAAAAATTTTTGATATTCATCCGACCGTCGTTTTAGCTTACGCATGGTACTACTTGTCGTCCAATATGCCATGTCTATCCAATTTGTTGGACCATGCGAAAGCCCCTATTGATTTTATACGTGAGGCGGCAGCCTCGTTTTACCTTAAAAATGGTAAAACTGTCAAAAGTCTGAGAGAACAAAAAAATCTCTCGAAAATAGAGAAAAACACAAAAAAGTAAGGGAACGCTTTTCGGACTAAAATTGTAGAAACTGTCAAATAAGAATGTTTGTCCAGCGTTGGCTTGATGTGGAACATCGGCAGTGCAAGCGAAATGCTTGAGATTTTTAAAAATATTGAAATTAATTCAGATGTTTAGCATTTATATTAGTTTTTACACATTTTTCCATGTTTCTGGTTTCCATTTTAATAGTTACAAACAAGTTTTGATGAATCGCAATTTCTTTGCTAACTTCTAAACAGCTGATTTTAAGCTGTGTGACACTTTTACCATTTTTACCCGAAGAAATTTCTCGGACTAAATCTTGCAACTTTTGACAAGGAGGGGAATTGTTTTACTCTCTCGATTGCACTCTCTTTTACCATTTTTTCGAGTACGGGAACGCTTCTCGGACTAAAACTGGTAAAAACTGGTAAATTGGACTAAAACTTTAGAGTACGGGAACAGACCTACTGAATAGAAACTTATAAGCTGCTTCTATTTCAGTTAGAGCTTGAATGAAAGGTTATAACTTCGATTAAGTCTGTGGTGCCAAGCTGCACTATATTTCGTTTGTACTGAAACCGAAGCTACTATTTCCAATAAGTTTCGATAAGGTATGTTATTGAAACTAAAGCCTCTCGTATGTATCATATTGAAGCTCTAATTTTAGTAAAAGCAAATAATTTATTTATTTGAAAATTTGATAGTTGTATTTTGAAGCTTATATTTCCGATATGTTTTGATAAGGCTTGTAGTGGAAACTAAAGCCATTTCGTATGTACAGAAAAGACTCTCAGATTCCATACGCATGAAGTCATACAGTTTCAACTCTTCGCATATAAAATAGAATTAGGTCGATAGATAAACCTGCGACATAGCGTGCGATAGGTTACGGGTTCGAGTCCCATGAGTGCATCCGAACAATTTTGTGAAATTTTTAATTTATTTTTAAAATTCAAATTAAGTCAGTTAAAAATTTATACAAAAATTGAAATATCAAAAAAAAAAATTAGAAACAAATTTCTTGCAAATTTTTGTTGTTAATTTTGAAGTTTCGGTAAAACTTACATGATTCAATTTGGAACAGTTTTACGCAGGTAACTTTCCGAAGTTTATTAGAAATACATATAAGCTGTAAAAAGCTTTTAAAGGCAAGCACGCACTTATCTTACGGAAGTTGTTTGCAAAGTTTAATAAAAGTCCAAGAAGCTTCTATAAAATGATAAAAAGTTCGCCTTTTTGCCATTATAGAAGTCTATAAACATGCTTTCAGAAACTGCGTAGTTTTCATAATGAGTTGCTGTAAGGTTTGTTGCAATCTTTATAAAAGTCTTTGTGCAAGTTGGGCGCTTTCGTATGCATAAAAATCGAAATCTCTTGAGCTTCATCTCGTGGCCAGAGATTGATCTCAATGCCTGAGCTGTTGCTTAAAACGAAAGCTGTAGGCTAGAATAATCTCAAAATCGTATGCATAAAAGTCAGATGAAACTCACTCATATGAGAATATTCTCGCTTTTTGTTGAGTCTCCTATTCAGTGATCTCAGAGTTTAATTTAATAAGCACAAATCGCAAAATATTTGAGTATTTTTTATCCTTTTATAGGAAGGTACTAGACATTCAATAAAGAAAATGTTGATTGTTTGGTAGAATATCAAATAACTTGGCCAATCCACGGAATCACACGATGGTGCAATAATTAATAGGTAGAAAATGCGAATGCATCTGAGATTTTTGGGTTATACTGGTTTTCAAAGTTGAATTGGTGAGGATATTGCTATTCACCAGACAACCGTCTCAAGGGCAATTTGAAAATGTAAGTTGTGATGTCAAATCGTACCAGTATCAGTTACATTTATTATTCGATGTGCAAAAGCAGTGGTGGAGCCGTTTTAATTGGAGAAGATGGATAAAATATATGGGTCAAATTAAAAATGTTCAAGGCTATAGGAGACAAGGCTGTTAACAGCTTACTTTTCTATGCACCTTATTAAAATTTTCAAGTTATTTACAAACCTGATATCTTAGAAATACTGGGATTTTAACCAGTACCAGTACTCTCATAAGATTATTCTTTTTTCGGTTTTTTTAGATTTTAGTTTTCTTCTGGATTTCATAAATGCAAGTGTTTTCATTGTATGTTTTCCATTTATTATTTCTTTATATCGGCTTTCCCATTTTCCACATAAATTTTTTTAAAGTTCCTGTTATCTTTATATTGAGCGCTGAAAGTTTAGACTTTTGGAGTGATATTTTTGGTTCATGTAGTGACTTTCAAGAATAAACGAAAATTTGTATTTCTATTATAGTTTGAAATACTAGCCGTTTCCTGGCACTTAATTGAAGTCTGATCATCGAACGTCATGTTTATTTTTTTTTTTTTGTTTTTATCATGCTATTCATCTAGTTACGATAAAACTTATTAAAAGTTTTGAGATCGATCTCATTTAAGCGGAGCAAATGGATATAAGCTCGAACTCCTTTTTTGAATATATTAATGGTTACATTGCAACAAGCTGGTATATTAAATTTTGTACATTAACTTTGTATAGAAAAATGGGTGGACAACTAGATTTTTTAGTTAATGACACTTATTGTTAATGTTTGTGTAATTAACATTAATATTATTATTATCATTATCTAGATTGCCTTAAATGGCAAATCTATTAGAACTATTACAAAAGCTACTATTTCTTAAGTTACTATGGTTATTTAGTGGTACCTTATTTTCTAACTGGGAACTTCCCAAGGCTTATTTATATAAGGTTGCATACATTTTTGACGTTTTCTCATTTCGGCACCCTTATTTTGAAATGAGAGCAAAAGAGCGTAGTCATTTGAGTAAAGAACTGACACGGTTGCCTGAATATAATACTATTGGTAGTTTTTTGTAGTACTATTTGGTAAACAGAATACTAAAATTTTTGTTTAGTACTTTTATTGGTCCTTTTTTATTCGGATGTCCTGATAAAATTAAGTCATTGAGTTTGATCTACCCCCATAATTTTAGTTTTGATTGAAGGATTTCAGTACTATGCCCTAAAAAAGGGTTAAAGCAAATAAATATATATTAAGAAAATCAAGAAAGACAGACCAAATAAATATTTTCATATTCGAAACTTTCATTGCATTGGACAACGGTGATCGTAAAAACCACTTTTACTTCCAATTTTGACAAAAATGAAAATTTTAACACATCTTGACTTAATAGGTCTGTTCCCGTACTCTAAAGTTTTAGTCCAATTTACCAGTTTTTACCAGTTTTAGTCCGAGAAGCGTACACGAAAAAATGGTAAAAGAGAGTGCAATCGAGAGAGTAAAACATTTCCCCTCCTTGTCAAAAGTTGCAAGTTTTAGTCCGAGAAATTTCTTCGGGTAAAAATAGTAAAAGTGTCAAACAGCTTAAAACCAGCTGTTTACAAGTAAGCAAAGAAATTGCGATACATCAAAACTTCATTGAAACTATTAAAATGGAACCCAGAAACAAGGGAAAATATGTAAAAACTAATATAAATTCTTAACTTGAGAATTATTATTAAAAATCTTAGACATTTCGTCTGCAATGCCGATGCTTCAGATCAAGGCAATGCTGGACAAACTATCTTATTTGACAGTTTTTACAATTTTAGTCCGAGAAGCGTTCCCGTACTTTTTTGTGTTTTTCTCTATTTTCGAAAGATTTTTCTCATTCTCAGACTTTTGACAGTTTTACCACATTTAGTCCAAAAAGTACGGGAACAGACCTAGTGTGTACACAATAAAACAGAAAACTGCACAAGACCCTGAAAAATACTTTTTTTTTCTCGAGCAGCACAAAACCCTACTCTGCAAACGTCAAAATATTTTTGTTTACATAAAATAAGGATGCGTCAAAAAATGTACGCAACCTTAAATAAATCAACCTTGGGAACTTCCATAAGAATGTTTCATCAGAATGAAACAGCAGGCGGATGATTATATGTTGAGTTAAATGAGTTATTGTCTTTAGGATTTATTGTATGGATTTATTTCGTTTAAAGTTGATGTTACAATTCAGCAACGGATAAAGGTTTGATAGTTATCGCAAGCGGCGGCAGTTAGTCCAACAAATTTGAAAATTTTTAGGTATAGAATTTTTTTTAAGGGAAAGAAAAAATTTTATTTTCAAAAAAAATATTCGAAGAAAAACACAGCCTGCTCTATGTTTTGTTTATTACGTTTTGTTTATTTGTTCTCAGAAAATAAGATGCTGTCTTTGTAAAACAGACAGATAAAATTTGACATCATCAGTGATAACCTGGGTTTTAGTAATAGAGTTTGACTTTACTTCAACAAACAGACTTCAAATCAGGGTTATTTTCTAGTTTGTCAGAGTTTTTCACTGAAAAGCAAACAAAAAGCTGTTTTTTTATGGCGAAAATGTAGTTTTTTAGCTGAAAAGCCATTATTGTTCCAAATGCAGATTTTTGGACTTAGTGTGAACTAGGGATGTCGGAATCCCAGGATCCCGATATATTTTTAATCCCGGAAATCCTGGGATTAGTCGATTTAAATCCTGGCACTGCCAAAAACAATTTTTTTAATATCCAATAAAATTTTTGAAACTTTTATCGAAACTATTTCCCTTTTTAGGGAGGATTTTATTTGATTTTTATTTTATTTGTTACATTGATTGAGCTTTACGCATTTGTAAAACTTTTTTAATAGTTGACTTTATGTTCAGAGCAAATTACCCACTAAAAACGAAATTTTACAACATCATGTAAAATTTGAGCACAAGTAAAGTTAAAGCTTATAAAGGGTCTGCAATCTAACTTTGTTTTTCAACTAGTGCTTATTTCGTGAATGGTAACACTTAGCACATGTCTGATTTGACAGATAATTAGTTTTATCCTTCCGCTAAACGAATATGGTTGTGAATACGATTGAACAACGCTGGGAAATATTGCGACATTACTTTGAAAATCATGGTAATGTTGCAGAATGTGTGCGAAAATTGCGTACGGATTTTGGAAGAACAGAAGCACCGTCAGCTCCGTATGTTCGTTATCTTGTGAAAAAAGTGAAAGAAACTGGCATTCTCATCGATAAACGAAAGCGTGAAAAGCCAAAAAGAATGCGTACACCCGAGAATATTGCAGCTGTGGCAGAAAGTGTGCGTGAAGCGGCATCAACATCAATTCACTGTCGTTCTCAACAATTGAACATTTCGGAGACATTGAGACGAATTTTGCATAAAGACCTTGGTATGACGCCATAAAAAATCCAATTAGTTCAGGAGTTGAAGCCAACTGATCATCCAGTTGGCCCAATGCGTTTTCGCTTTGCTGAGTGGGCCTGCGATCTTTTTAGACGAAGCTCATTTTGATCTTGGCTGGTATAACAAGCAAACTTGTCGCATTTGGGGCACAGAAAATCCGCACGCATACAATGAATAGCCGATGCACCCAAAACGAGTCACTGTTTGGTGCAGATTTTGGTCCAGAAGCATAATTGGGCCATTTTTCTTCGAAAATGAGCAAGGAGTGACCATCGTTATCGGGCCATGTTGAACGAATTTTTGTTCACAAAAATTGAAGAGGAGGATATTGGCAACATTTGGTTTCAACAGGACACAGCCGAAGCTACACTCGATGTTTTGCGCCCTGTTTTTGAAGATCGCATTATCAGCCGCAGAGCTGATGTCGTTTGGCCACCTCGGAGCTGCGATTTGACACCGTTGGACTATTATTTGTGGGGTGCCCTCAAATATAAGTGTTACGCCGACAAGCCAGAGACAATTGACGCTTTAAAGGACAATATTCGTGAAGCCATTGGTGAAACACAGCTGCACACAATCGATAATGTGCTTAAAAATTGGACCGATCGTGTAGGCTACTGCATGGCCAGTTGGATACATTAGACGCAAACGTTTGTGAGATATACTTTAAGAAAGTCGATTTTATAAGCAAAACTATTGACGATGATGTCAATGCAAACATTAAAGAGGAAGAGAACAAACCAGCAGAAGAAGATATATTTTCAATGTATAAAAATGAAGCCATTGAAGATGGCTCTCAATCCAACATGTATCCAACATGGAAGGATTGTTCACTCAAATAAAAAAAGAAATTTGAGAAAATATTCAGTAGTTTTTTTTTAAAGCATTCTCAAAAAAAAAAAATTTGGCGGACCCTTTATAAGATTGTATGACAAGATGGCATAGTATGCTAGACATGTTAGAGAGATTTATTTTACTTGAAAACAGTACTTCTCAACTGCAGGTTTTATATGCAATAAATTGAGATCCAGGTTAGAGGATAACGTTTTAGTGTTTGCTTTTATTTCTTAAAAATCGCATTTTGATCAAAAGAAGGAAGAATTTTGATTCGCTCAAAATGGAACGGGATGTATTTATTTTTTACTTAAAAATATTGACTTTTTTTTAAATTAAATAATCTGTATAAGATAATAATACTTAATATTAATGTTAAGTGATTTAAAAAGCTTTAATAATGATACAATTATAATTATAATATAAATTACTGCGGATATGTTTGCCAAATTTCATGCTTGTTTGTTGTTTTTGTTGAGTGAAAAGACTTATATATTCGTTAATTAAAACTAGTAAGGTATATCTTCGACTTGGCCGAAGTTAAAATACCCCCACAGGTGATTCGCAGTGGTACAAATCTTAAATTGCAGCTCTTTTTATATGAGATTTCAAAGAATTTTACTATTTCGATGACGTCTAAAATATATTCATATCAAATTGTTTTCCTACAAAATAAAGACAAGCCTTTTTATAAAGTTTTCAATTATTGGTTGTATGGGAGGTGGGCGTGTTCTTGAGTGGTTGATGCCAATTTTTCTAACACGCCTCAATTTTGATATAATATACATACACAAATACCCAATTTCAGGTCTGTAGCTTAAATATTAGCCTGATTATAGAGTTTCCAATATTATGAGTTGTATGGGAGGTGGGCGTGTTCATCGATGGATGACGCCCATTTTTCTAACACATCTTGGTTTTATTATAAAAAGAATAAATACCTAATTTTACTTTTGTAGCTTCGACAGGAGCCTATTTATATAGTTTTCAGTTTTGGGGTTGTTTGGGAGGTGGGTGTGTTCGTGAATGGATTACGCCCATTTTTCTCTCACGTCTTACTTTTTATATAAAAATAATAAATATTTAATTTTACTTTTATAGCTTCGACACAAGCCTCTATACATAGGCTTCAATAATAGGATTGTATGGGAGGTGGGCGTGTTAGTGGGTGGATGACGCCCATTTTTCTAGCACACCTGAGTTCTGTCATAGACTACACAAATACCGAATTTAAGTTTTGTAGCGTAAATATTAGTTTCTTTATGGAGTTTTCATCATTGGGGTTGTATGGGAGGTAGGCGTGGTTTTCATCCGATTTATCCCATTCTCGAACTTGATCTTAGTTTTTTTAAAAAAAGCTTAAATATCGAATTTCATTACGATAGCTTGAATATTACGGCTGTTATCGTGTTCACGTGGTGACCGTGGCATGCAGGTTAAGTGTGTGGCCTGGCATGCTCGGAGCCCGGGTTCGATCCCCAGCCGCGGCGAAAAGTTTTTTTCAATAAAAAATTTTTCTGATCGGTCACCACCTCTCTGCAGACAATGGCAAACCTCAGAGAGTAAACAATGCCATGTAAAGCTTCTTGAGAACATAAACTTTAGCCGTTCGGAGTCGGCATAAAACATGTAGGTCCAGTTCTCGGTCAATTGTGTGCAAACATTTAATAACACACACAACACAATTGATCATAAGAAGCTCGGTCAAAGTCCTTTCAAGGGCTGAAATGGCCAATTTGTTTTTTTTTTTTTTTTTTATCGTGTTCACAGACAGACAGACGGACAGACAGACGGACATGGCTAAATCAACTCAGGTGGTAATGCTGAGCAAGAATATATATACTTTTCTATACCTACCACGCCTCCTTATGGGCGTTACACACGTCGTGACAAAATTAATATACCCCTTACGCAGTATGCGTGGGGGTATAAACATACAAGAATTAATAGAAATCCTACTTGGTTGTTATATAACTTTGATTTAAAATAATACATATATCAGGATGATTACAGATGTGTTGCACATTTTGGCAAAAATAAATTACGAAATTAAAACGATCTTAAATCAAATTTCAAGACTATCCACAATCCGTACCATAGAAGGAAAAAATTATTTTATAATTTTTAGGGTATGCAAAAAACAAACAAAAAAAATGTATGGTGATCTATGTGACCCCCCTAGGGAGTTATGGACTAGCTTGTGTTTTCCGGAAGTTGTTTCACTTAAAATGCTCTTGTAAGGAAAATTCTCATAGTAAAGAATTCTTTAATTTCCTTTCTAACGATATGCAAATCTTGTGCAGATTTGTGTTGCAATTAGAAGTATTTAGTGGTGAAACCAGCATCCTTGAAATAAAATACACTATTTTTAACTTTAAAGTGAATTTAAAATGTCTCCAACTTGCATTTTTGAGTAAAAATGATGATTTCTCGTAAGTTAACTGCAATTTTACCAATTTCAACTTAATTTTGATTTTCTACTAATGCACCTTGTTAATTTCGATGTTAGTTTCATTTAATATGTCCAATTTTGATTGTAAATACAACAACGGGATGAAAATTGTAATTGTTAAGAAAAAGTAATATTTTAAAGTAAAAATTTATTTTTGAACTGTTTTGGAATGATTTTGATATAATTTTTATTTAAGCAGTTTTTTATGAAGACTCTACAATTTTCTAACTATTTGAATGGTAATATAATTCTTGTTTTTTTTTTTTTTTGTATTGAAGCAATATAAAATAAAAACTAAGTTCATAAAATACTTTAATAATTGTTTTGGAGATAATAATAAAGAAAGACCATTTCTTAACTTAGAACACACTTCATAGAACTCATCGCGAAATAAAACCACTTGTTTACTTTCCATTTCACTCTACTCTTTTAAGAAACACTTTACTCTTTAACTTCAATTGAAGAAATAATCATACATTAATTGTGTTAAAATAATCATACATTAATTGTGTAAATAAAATTGCTTAAACAATAACAACAATTAAGTGAACCGCTAATTTGCAAAAATTGTCAACATGAGTAAAGTGCAATAATCTCATTCTGTTAATGCATTCCTGTTAGAAACAGCAGCAACAGAACAACAACACAAGCATTTGAAATCAATTATATTTGCCTGCTTTTGTTACTAATGTACTTACTTTTTCTTTAGTACTTTTTAGTTTAATAATATTCTTATGAGAAATGATTCGAATCAAAAAATTATTGTCATAGGTTTACTAATAAATGAACAGTAATTTTGAAGTAATGGGGGACTAAGGGGGGGGGGGGGGTGATTAAAAAAAAATATATTTTCATTAAAACTTATTTGCATTACACAAAAATAATGAAGAATTATGAGATTGCTGTATCAATGCACAGCAAAAAACATAAAACTACAAAAACTAAGGTGCCGAAAACCCCTCCAAAGGGAAGGTTGCCAAACCTAAAAATATTCAAATTATTAAGTATATTTAATAGACTTTACGAATTTGGTCAGTCGAAAATACAAGAAGATACAAGGACGGATAAAATTTCACCTGGAAAAAAAATGTACAAATATGTAAAAAGATGTACAAAGAATTTGAGAGGCAAATTAAAGAAAAAACTTTCAAACTTAAAGTTAATGTGCACGATTTCTAGCCGGCGAATATTTCTTTTTAATTAAAAGAAAATGTTTTGAGTCTTATTTATAAAGAAAGCTGCATTGATTCTAATGACTTGTTTTTTATTTTTTAAATGAAAATAAATTCTTTGAATATTCAGTTGTCAACAACTTTAAAATATTCTTACTTGAAACGAAAAAGCATCGAAGTTAATGAAATTTTATCATCGTTTCTTAAGTTCAAGTTTAGCCGAATGTGCTGGCGTTCTAGTCTAAGAACTCGTTTGAACTGGGTTCAATCCCCAACAAGAAAAGAACACTAAATATTTTTTTTTTTAATGTTTTAATAAGTAAAACTTATTTTCGGTACCATATGGTTTTTGACGAAGCAGTTAATGAAACAGAATTAGAATTTCAATAGTTAAATTAAAAAAAAAAAACTTCAATTTCAACGTTTTGGTTTGGAGCATCAAAAATAAAATTAAAAGAACATTACTTTAAGTTTTCTTTTAAAGTAAAGCAGATTCCTTTCAAATTTGAAAAGTAAATAACATTAAATTTAAAAGAAAATGCAGTAAATTTTTTTCTCTGTGTTGCTACAAAAAGTGGTCTACCGTTTCTGTGACGTTCTTTGTTATGTTATTAACAGAAAAATAGAAAATCGTGATGTAGGAAGCGAAATGGCAAATTTTCCCACACAAATTTTTGTAACTTCGGTACCATATGGTATATTATATATACTGTAGGGTATATCTGTATGAAATTAACGGGTAAGGAAGATATGCCGTTCAATAGCTTAAATTCCAAATTTCAAATCATTCCGTGCACTCAAAATCGAGTTACAGATTTAATTTCGCCTAAACAGGTCAAACAGTCCACTGTGTGATCCTGGAATCGTCGGGATCCTGATTGTTTATTCAGATCCCGAAAATTACGGGATCGAAAAAAGCCCGAAAATTGACATCCCTAGTGTGAAGATAGTAAAAAGACCAAACGTATAGAATGTTGTCTTTAGAATGGTAGCGATTCCTACACTGAGGGAAATATGTGTTAAAATTAAATGAAATTGTGTTCATATTTAACGAATTTGTTTTTGAAATAGAGCTTGAAACAAATTCATTAAAATTAAACACAACTGTTTTTAACGTTAAGTTCAAAACAATAGTTTTTGTTTTTAAAACAATGTTTTTGTTATGAAAAACGATTTAAAATAAAAATTTTAAAATTTAAAACAAATGTTTTAAAGCATAATTTTTTCCATGCCATTTTTTTAGCTTTTCAGAGTTTTTGGCAACAGATTCATAATAAGCTACCTCCGGGACCCTCCGAAAACCAAATGTTAACTCCATTTGATGAAGCTTGCATTTTCAATATTTCAATATTAGTTAATATAAATTAAATTAGTTTTATTTTATTATTTGGTCTATATATGTCAAACCAATTTAAAATATTAAAATATTGTCATTATATTCAGATTTTTGTTTGTTTTCTCAAAGAAATAATAATGAGAAAATTAAAAAAAGAAAGGAGTTTATAGGTAGTTGGAAATCAAACACACTTGCTTTAAATTTTGTTTTGTAGAAACGTAAAAGCATTAAATTGCTATTTTAAAATTTTTTGTTTGATTTTAAAGTATGTTTTTTTTCTCAGTGTAGTTTTATTTTTAATAGTTAAAAGAGCTGAGAAGACCTGCTTAGTCTGCAAAAATTATTTGCAGAGACTACTTGATTATCTTTATATATTAAAATTACGTGTCACTATGTTGGTTTACGCTATTGTCCAAAACCACCCAACCGATTTCAATGATATTTTGTAAATGTGTATGGTTGACTCCAACTTGAAAGATAGGTGGCGCTGCTTCAGAGACATACAATTTGTTTTTGAAGTGAAACTTCTTCAGCGTTTCAGCCATTAATAATAAAAGGTGTCCCAACAAGAACGCAATTTTAAAATGTGGCAACACTGGAAGTGTCATTATTTGACATTTGAACAATTGTTACTGTTTGCTAGTAGAAGGTACGAGGTTAGTAAAAATGGAGCGCTACACGAATGAACAACGCATTCTCATTGTGAAATTGTTTTTCCAAAATGGTGAAAGTTTTGCGGCTACAGTTAGCAAATTGCGATCAATTTGGGGTCACAATAATGCTCCAAAAGAGTCAACTGTAAAGAGATTAATGGATAAATTTGCCGAAACTGGGTCTGTTAGTGATGTAAAGACAACAACGCGCCTTCGACCAGGTCGATCGACCGAAAATGTCGCAGCTGTACGTGATGATGTCGCTCAAACTCCATCCACCTCAATTCGACACCGAGCTCAACAAATTGGTGTCTCCAAATCCACTATGCAGCGAATTTTGACGAAAGATTTGCATCTTCATGCATACAAAGTCCAATTGACTCAGGAACTGAAACCAGCTGACCATGGACAGCGAAGGGAGTTCGTTAATTGGGTATTGGAGAGACAACATGAAAATGCTGATTTTGCCACTAAAATCATCTTCAGTGACGAGGCCCATTTCCATCTTTATGGCTTCGTCAATAGGCAGAATTGTCGCAATTGGGGTGAGGAAAATCCTCGAGTGATTCACGAGAAGCAAATGCATTCTCAACGTGTCACTGTGTGGTGTGGTTTTTGGGCTGGAGGAATCATTGCACCTTTTTTTTATGAAAATGAGGCAGGTCAAGCGCAAACAGTCAATGGTGTTCGGTATCGTGAAATGATAACCAGTTTTTTCTTGCCTAGAATTGAAGAAATGAATGTGGAGGGCATGTGGTTCCAACAAGACGGCGCATCAGTCATTTCCCGGTCGTGTTATTTCGCGTTTTGGAAATCAGAATTGGCCGCCTAGATCGTGCGATTTAACACCATTAGATTTTTTCTTTGGGGTTTTTTGAAGTCGATGGTTTACGCGAATAAGCCGACGACGACTCGAGCCTTAAAAGAGGAAATTGGACGCTGCATTAATGAAATACCGCAGCATTTATGCAAAACGGTCATTGAAAATTTCATTAAAAGATCGCGTGCATGCCAGCAAAGCCGCGGCGGCCATCTGCACGATATGTTGTTCCATACATAACCTCATTCTGTCTACTTTACGATATAATAAAGTTTCACGATTTTTTTTTTAAAATATCTGTGTTTTATATAAAATTTAAAAATTGCGTTCTTGTTGGGACACCCTTTATATACTAATTTATGGCTGAAACCAGCTCGTACGGTTTGTGTATACACTTAAAATTATACAAAGGTTTAAAAACCAAGATGGTGGGCGAAGCATATTGCAACAGCAAAAGTTCATTTAGATGTTATCACACAGATGTGTTAACGCAACTTTATATTTCTGGTCCTTTATTTCTTTCTGAGGCAAATTTGAAATTGAGCTTATTTTATGCCAAATACCTTAAGAACACAAAAGACTAAAAAGAACATTCGAGCGAAAATGCCAGCGATAGGCATACATAGCTCGAGATGCTGGCCAATGTTATGGAAAATGCTAGAATTTGATTTATGATGAAATGCTCTCATCTCACCAAGAATGGCGGCTAATTAATCTAATTTGTTTTCGGAAACTTATTGCGATAAGTTAAAAAATGGTTTTACAAAAATTATAAGAAATCTTATAAGAATGAGATCATGAGTTATTAAATTATTCAATTCATTTGATTGAAATGGCACACCCTGTATTTATATAAATATTACATGTGTGTAGCTCATAATAAGCTTGTAAAACATAAAAGTAAGGAGTGCAAAACCAGCTTGCATTTTATCGATTTTTTGAACATATAAGAATCGTTTTCGACTCTCTTCCGCGATGGTGACAGTCGAATCTGCGCTCTTTTTCTGATCAAAAAAGATTATTTGTTCGAGAGAAAATTGTACCCTACACGCGACTCTTCTTGAGGAGTCGTTTTTTTTTATCTTGAGTATGATAAAAAAACGATTAACTTTTAGGATCATTTTAGAGTCTTTTTTTATCTAAAAAAGACTCGAAAATGACTCTTCAAGAAGCGCCGCGTGTAGGGTACCAATTTCTCCCGAACAAAGTCTTTTTTGATCAGAAAATTCTCGCACAATGGAGGAAAATCTAAAACAACTCTTATATGTTCAAAAATTTCTTAAAATGCTGTCTGGGACGAGTGGTGTTTAATATTGTGAGATTTTGTGTGTATTTTGAAGTTAATAGAACCGAAAACTACTTGAATTTGTTTAAAAATTTCACAAACAGAAGGTTGACTTTACTCCGAGATTGCTCTGTCGAAACTGAGCGATATGGCGTGATAATGTGATTGTTTAAATATCTCCAATATCCCGTTAGTTTCCACAAAAAATAATTAGTTTTCTATAGCCTTGCCGATCAAAATATGCTTCTGCACACGCTTTGTTGAATATCCAATAAAAATATGCTTCCGCACAGGACATGTATTTTGTTTTTGTTGTTTTGTCAAGTGGACTCGATAAAGACTCGTTAAGGCGATTGTCAGCAAAACAGTCTTCCAAATGGTAGTTGGGAAGGAATTGGAGGTGGGAATGTGTGTGTTCCTATTTCGGTACCATTGGTGACCATGGATTGTCATAGGTTGCCATAGGTCGTTGGTTACATATTTAAAGTATTTGTTCTGTATGATTTATGTTTTGCCAAAATTGAGCTGTAAGTTCTGAAATGTTAAAAAGTCTTGTTTAGAATAGTTTAGCAGCTACGACTTTTGATGGTGTCATTAACATTAACATTTTAAATAAGTTTTTATACCAAAATATTTCTTCATATTTTGTTGCCTTAATGGTTCATATTATTATGCTCTTAATGTGGTCGTCGTGAATTTGCGTGTACAGTGTGTGGCGAGGGAGCCAACGAAACGCAGTATTCCGAGTTCAATCTTCAATAGAAACAGATTTGTCTGATCAGCTGGCACCTCTCTACAGACAATGGCAAGCATCAGGGAGTTAAGAATAGCATATAAAGAATCAGGTCTTAAGAACCTGAACATAAGCCGTTCGGAGTCGGCATAACAAAATGTATGGAGGTTCTTAAACAGTTATGTGCAAACATTTAAGCGCACACAGCACAGTTTGAACACACGAATCTTGGCCAAAGCACTTTCCAGGGCTGGAATGGCCACACACTTTTTTAAAATGATTTTGATATCGATGTTCAATAAGAAATTTTTAAATTAGAAAAAAAAAAGAAATAAAAATCAATTCATACAATTCGTAGTTATAAACAAAACTATTTTTGAAAAATAAAAATAATATTTTAAACTCAAAAGATTAAAGATGTACCGTTTCAAATACTGTTTTGTAAAATGGTATTCATGAGTCTCATTACAATTCTTCACATATAAAAAGTCACAATGTCGTCAGAGCCTGATTATTGCTGATGACATTTACTTTGAGTTTGCATAAAAACTGCTAGCAGAAGAAACCTTACAAGCGTTGGTTATATAATAAGTAAACAATTTTAAATGGAACTCTAGTACATTAACCCTTTTTTTTTTGTCACAAAAATCGTAATGTTTAGTTACAAATTTTAAATGTTGTTAAAATCTATTGTCCATGGGAAAAAGTTTTTGTCAAATTTTTGGTAAACATTTTTAATTGGAGAAAAATATATTTTTTTTATTTTTCTTTTAAAAGGCTGGGAACCTTTTTGGTTTATTAATCTCGAAGGAGTTGAAATCACACTGAAACTTTTTTCCTATTAATTATGTATGAAAACAATTATCCGTTGTAGAAAAATGCTTAAATGTGTGAAAATTCCAATACTTTTGTCCAATATATTGAAAACTGTTACTAAAGGTGTTAAGGAGCGCCGATCGATGAGATTTAGAAACTAAGACATCAACTGTTGATTATTTATTTGGGTCTTATAATTCGCAAATAATTGAAAATACATAATTGACGCCCCCTTAATTCTCCTCCTTTATTCTCAAACATTATTCAGCTAAGTATTATTAACCGTTTTAAGTTAAATTACAGTAAAAAAAAAAATTAAGAATATGAGTTTGGATTCATTCGGACGATAACCAAACTGATTTGAACATTTCTGCCCTAGAAAGCACTTTCACTCAGATTCTTATGATCAATTGTATTGTTAAATGTTTGTACTCAAATGACCGAATAAGTTAGTAAACAAAATTGTCAACAAGTAGATTTCAACTCGAGAACTCCCGATTCAGTGGCACTGATCTACCGCATCAATCTGAAATAAAACGTAAGATAGAATTGAGATATTCTGAATGAGTTCGAAAGTATGGAAATCATTTGGAATATTTCATACCACTATAGCCTTAAGGACTTTCTGGTTCATAATTTGCAGAATCTATAAGAAGTTGTGCAAGTTATGGAAAGGCCTTACATAATATGTTTAGCAGACCCAAAAGAAACACTTTTTCCACAAGGGATACGATAGAAAATAATAGAATTAAAATGTACACATTGCTTACTTGTATTTAAACTATATTTAAATATTTAAATTAAATAAATTTAATTCTACTTTTATATTTTTTTTTTATTTTTTGAGTTTTTTCGAAACAGTTTTTTATATTTTTTTTTTTAATATTCAAAAAAATCGTTTTCTCTATAGTGTGTCTGGCCGGATGTTTGATGTTTTGATTTTTAAATTGTATAAAAATAATTACGGCCGGTTTGTTCACAAAGTTATGAATTTAATAGCGTTTTCTTTTCTCATCGAAAAATTCTGCCCTCTGAAGATGCAGAATTTTTTCCATTTTGACCTGACTCCACAGAATTCTGACCTGTCTTTAGCTGAGAATAGATCACAAAAAATGCAAAATTTTTTTTAATGTTTTCAAGTTGGCACCCTTTTTGAAAAACTTCAAAAGAATTAAAGATAAAAAATTTTAAAACTTCAAATTCAAACATTTTTTCCCTCTAAAAAAAAATGAAAAATTTTGACGTTTTCCGTAGATGAGCTCAATCTTTTCTGAACTGTCAATGGTAACGTTTACTATTTTTCACATATGTCATTTATTTTGTTTATTCAGTTGGTAGCATTTCAGGTCAGAATTTTTCGAACCGTCGAAGTAGAGAGGGCAGAAATTCTGCATTTTTTCTACTTTTAAGTTCAAAATTTTCGAGAAATGAACACGATTCAATTTCAAAGGTCAGAATTTTATTTGAGAAAAGAACGAAAAAAATGCAAAAAAAATCAAACAGGGCAGAAAAAATTCCAAATTTTTTTGGTTTGGCAGAACTGAGTTTTAATTCATAACCAGATTATAAAACACTTCACAAATTTAAAACAAATTTTGTGTCGATTTAGCGTTACTGAATTTTACTTAACGAGTTTATGAGTTTGTTATTTTTTATGTAACTCTGTGAACAAACCGGCAGTAAATATTTTTAATTTCTGACGTTGAATGCATACTTTTTAAACTGCCATAAATTGCAAAATTTTTTTCAATTTAAAAATCCCAGGACTCCAGATTTTAACTATAACTTTATTTATCAAGAATATTTTAAATTTTGCAGATCCATCAACATTTACTGGAGATATGAGGTCGACCGTGAAGTAACTGTTTTTCCAAGTGTTGTTATTGTCGTAGGATCACGTGATTTTTTATAAAGTAATTAAAATAAAATGAAATTAATTTTAATGAAGTTTAAATACCTATAAAATTTATTTTAATTAACTTCTATTGTTATTCCTACTTAAGAATTGTATAAATTTTTCCTTTCAGCACATTAGTACGTAGACTTTGATATGATTACCAAATTTTTTGGGCACACATTAAAAAGCCTAGCTGTAAGATTAATATGAAGAACAAGGAAATTGATTTTGTTAATTGACTGACATACCAAGACGTACAGTTTTTTTTTTTTTTTTTTTTATTATGGCTTAAAGAAATTTATTTAAATTTTCAAATAAAAATTCTTGTTAATTAAAACTCTCTTATGTTGTTTTTTTTTTACTTTTAAGGTTTTGTGGGTATCAAAGAAATGATTGGAGAAGAAAACAAGATTAAAACATTGCAACAATGAATTTTATGATTGATACATAAACTTAAACCTTCAATAAATCACCCAGTTTTGCAGTAAAATATACTACCGGATAGAACATATTCAATGTTCACCATAGAATTTCTCCGAATTTTCTGGAATAAGCTATTTTTTCAAGGTCAAATTTTTCTTTCATAAAATTTATTTCAATGCATATATGTATGTATTTACATATATGTTGTCAGAGATGCTGCATAGCCGACTAGCTACTTGCCAAATTTTTTAGGAATAACGTAATTATTTATTTAATACTCTTTATCATTTTCCGCACCTAATTCTAGAATGTTCTCGATGTTGACCATAGTACATTGAACTTATAAATACTAAACGTTGTGCAAGTTATAAGGCGGCGATAAAATCAAAAAAAAAATTTTAAACATAATTTCATTATATGATAACATAGCATATAATGTAGAGTTTTCGGCAATTTTAATGTAGTTTAAAATCATATGATTCAAGATTTTGTTATGTAGTAAACAGTAAAAAGTTAAATTCATTGCCAATAATTATTAAATTTTTGGTATGAGTAAATTTAAAAAAAATTTTTAATTTGACTAAATGGTTTATTTGAATTCTGTAACAATTGCAAGAAAATTGCTTCGTTTTAAATTTTTTTTTTTTATGATACAAAAAACAACCATCAAAATGAATTAAATAGTTTACGAAACTTTTCAAAACTTCAAAAATATCATTTTGATTCAAATAACTCATTGAACTAGTTTTAGTCATATTGTTAGAAATAATGATAGTAGAATAGAACTTTTTTCGAATAGATTTAAATGAATTAGTATTTCTTTTATTTTAAAAAATAAGAATATTTTGCTGAAAGAATATTGTTTTAATGTTTGCAATCTCTTCTTTATTTTTATAAATTTTGAACAAAATCAAAATTATATTCCTCATGTTTTAATTTATTGTTATCTTTATGTTTAAATAACTATTCACAAGGATGAGAAACATCCATAAAAACAACGGTTAATCAGAAACATGTTAAAGTTCACGTATAAAATTATATTTCCTGTATTATTGTAGAACAACGAACAACGAATGATGCCAGGAACTCATCTATGTTGAAGTAATATTTATAATCACACTTTTTTTTAATCATATTTATACTAAAAGCGCTTTTCTTAGATATTTTCTGTTTATTTGGATCAATTCCAGCAATAATGATCTAATTTATTTAAGAACACATTTTTTTACTTTATTTTCTCTTTTATTAATATACTCGTCTTGATTTTTTTTATGCAGTATCATTTTACCTAAGCTTAAACAAAGACCTAGTTTATAAATAAACTAGACTAAATAATCACCTAATCACTTTTATTTCAATTTTCACATATCACTTACAGTTATTCCTATCGCCGCCGAACAGCACATGAAATCTTAGAAAATCTGGACGTCCACCAAAATATTTTCCATTTTGATTGAGAACTTCACGAATCAAATCCAAATTGTTAACAATCAGGCAACGTGTGGTACCCAATGTCAGAGAGTAAACATCACCGAATTCCTTAGCCAATTCAGTAAAGCCCTGAAACGGAACAGCATAACGTCCCAATAGAGCCAAATTTCCTAAAATCGGCCAAGGTAGCGGTCCCGGTGCCTGTTTGTACTCTTCAAACTGCATCTCTTGATCATCACCCACCGATGAACTTGTGTTGGAAACTGTTAGAGAAGAACTGTTCTTCCAGACTATTTTTTTCGAATTGTTTTTTGTCTTTACAATTCGTACTTTCCGCACGCACTCGTATACCACTTTCAAATATGCACTAAGAAATAACAATCCAACAACCGCCAATAATGTTCCCAAAATCAGTCCCATCTCGATGCAAACTTTCAATGAATCGAATTAAAAATATACAGACACAAAAATAGACACGAGTCAATTTATAACTTAGTACTTCTTTGCAACACACAGATTCACACGAGTTTGGAACAAAAGGTTTTCAGTTAACCAGCTCAAATATAGTACAACAGTGTCCTCTTTTATTCCGAATACGCACGCTGTGGGACTTCGACATACACTGAGCTGTACCGAGTGCTGTTATTGCTTTTATATTTAAAGTGGAGTGGATGTTATGTGAGAGTGTAGTTTTAGCTTAAAGAAGAGACCACAAACATTAACCAGCTCGTGTTTGCTTAACACAGCAATGAAGATATGTATAGAATCCGCACATGCAGCGGACTTGGCGGGTGTTGACTAAATGAGCACCAGCGCGAGCTTCGCTTTTGTTAAAAGATTGGATGGGTATTGAAGCAGCTCGCCGTTTCAGGAAAGTGCATTGCGGCATGGAGCTGTTGAAGAATGGAACCAAATAAAAATTTTGTGCACTTCAGTTTCAATGTCAGGCCCATTGATTACAGACAGTCTGTATGCATTAACGCAACTCGGAGAGTTTGGATTTTATTGAATGGCCACTTCTTAAGCAAATGATCGCAACTCTCGTAGATACGAACATAAGTTGGAGTGCACTTCTTTCACACCCAACATGTTATTGCATTGGTGGCAGATAAGTGACTCCGGCGACATATTTATCTAATGCATACAAATATTTACATACATGTTCATGCAGTCGACTAGGTAGAAATGTTGCTGGGGTGAATATCTACGGCAGTGTTACATAATGCGATCAAGTCGCAAATGGAAATCATTGTCGGAAAATGTGCAGAAGAAGCTAGTTTGGAAGGAAATTTTCTTGTAGAAAAGCAAACAATTGGCTCAGCTTTACTTAAGGTAGAGATAAAACAAGTTCGTAGTTTGCATAACTATCTAGCTTTATTTGAGTAAAAACCGCTTGAATGCACCTGTGATGAAAATTCTTATGTCTCTGATGATTTTGTTGACACAATGTTAAATAAATAATCGCAGTGATTTTCAAAGTATTGAAAAAATAATATTTCTCGTTTTAATTATGCTATAATTATTATATTTTTCAGTTCGAAAATGAATATTTATGTGTTGAAATCTTCCGATCCGTATAATTTATTCTAACACTAGGTTTTTATGGTCACGTGGTAATCAGTAGCTTGGAAGACTGATTTTGTGAAATTGCATGCTACATGAAAATGAATTAGTTGAAAAGTGAATAAACTCTTAGGGAAAAATAAAAAAAAAGAAAAGGAAATTTCAACAGAATAACATGGTGGTGCAAAGATTTATAAGCTCAGATACAAGAATATGATCAAAGACTACATAATATAAATATGTTCCATGTAGAACATATAAATTGACCAAATTACAGATATTTTCTTGCTCTAAAAAGCTAACTTCTCTATACCCTTGCTTTCAATGGTGGTGGTGCTTATTATTGAAATATTTTTATTGAAATTTTTTATATGCCGATTTCATTAGAGATAATAAACTAGATTATTTTTTTTTTTCTGACTACTAGGACTTATAAATAATATATAAATTTTGAATGTTAATTTTGAAAAAATTAATTTGTTGATTAATGATTTAATCAAATGTTACCCGCAGTTGAGGGCCTGCGGGTAACATAGACCAAGTGATTTTTCAAAAAAAAATATCATAAATTTCCAAAATGGTCATTTTGGCAAGTTACCACGGATTTCACAATTAGGTCTAACCATATTTTAATTCTTTCTTAGTTTACTTGAATAAAATAAAAATTTTGTTTAGACAAACAGCAGTAGAAGTGCAGTTATTGCATAGAAAAACTGTTTCCCGGGTTTTTCTTAACCTTTGAGGTAAACAAAATTAATCCAAGTGCACTTATACTGCTATAGCTCTAAAAGACTTAAAATAGCTTATGATACATGTGAGAAAACAGTGCTACAGCTTACAGAAAATTGCAAATTTGTGAAAAATTATTTGTAGTAATAAATGTTCAATCCTTTTTATACCCCCACGAGTACTTCGTAAGGGATATATTTATTTGATCACGACGCACTGTGAATCGCCTCCAAAGAAACGGTGGTCAAAAATCACACTAAATACAAAAAAAGGTAAAACAAAATCCATTATTGTAAATAGATTTTGAGTAAATGGGGTTCAAAAACAGATAATTTTTTTTTTTTTTGTTTTATGCTGACAATTAATGTGATACAAAAATTATATATTTTGGCAGAAGTCGAAAGAAAAAAGTTGTAATATTATGTAAAAAATCTGAAATTTATAACTATAAATACCTGTTTTGAGACAATTGGGCAGAAACTTATTTTAAATAATTATTATAAAAAATGTTTAAACTAAAATTTAACTTCAAAAGTACTTGTGTCATGATTTTCTTTTTGAAGACATCAACAATATTTATGTTTGTTACATATCAGCATTTGTTCAAATGCTATCAGCACAATTTTTTATTTCATTACCTTGGTTCTTCCCAAAGCCTATAACTACCAACCTTTCAATATAAACAAAAAACGCCCAATCCTTATAAAAACATATTTCGATACAACTGAGAAAGTTTTTTAAATACTCAAATAAATAATATTTATTAAAAAATAACATAAATAGTATAAATTATCACTAAAACTTCATATTTTAAATAATATATTTACTCTGTAATTTAACATTCTTCAGAAAAGCTTTTATATGAATAAGATTACATACTTACTTGCAAAATTGTCTAAGTCTTCTGTACCTTCATTATCACCCAGCAGACATTTTCAATCGACTAAGCATCTCCATAGAATTGCGTGAAAGATGAAACAATAGCTAGCGAGCTTTTCTGAGATTCTGAGATATATTCTATAATATATCGCTGAGAGGAGTCGTAGACGATTCGCTAGGATGAGTCGCGAACGAATCACCGAGAGGAGTCTTGGACTTTTTAGAGGTCCATAACGATTTCTTGTAAAGCATCGTTATTGAACGTTAAAAGAGAGTTATAAGTTTAATGATTTAATTCAATGTAATGAATTTTCTTATAAGTCCTAAGAGTCTGCTTCATATTCCAATGATAGATATACATTTTTTAGTTAAAAACCACCTTCCAACGATCGCCGGAATGAGCAAAAGAAGATTTTGAAAATTTTTCGTCAATCTCGCATTCATCCTTTGGGCGTTCGAAAAGCGATCCATTTTCCAAAAAACTTTTGGACAAATCGCTAGGGAGTCACCAAATCAACTTATCTTGCAATAATATTCCAAATATTTGCAGGGCACTTTTAAATAAATATTTAAATATGTATTGATCATTTGGTTGATTTGGTAGTTTTTTTTTTCGATACAATTGCAGGATCATATGATAGAAGCATAAATCGCATAAGATCTTCATTTGCACGCTCAAGTCTAGTTTTTCTAGTCAAAGCTCAAATATCAACCTCTTTATAGAGGTTTCACTATTGTGGGTTGTATGGAACGTTGGTGTATGATGGATGTCATAGTCATTGTACAGATTTTAATTTTAATGTAACATATTTACATACCAAATTTTATCTCTATATGTCAAATACAAAGTTCTTAACTTAGAATGTTAGTTTTGATGCAAAATACTTCCATACTAAGTTTTATCTGTCTAGGTCAAGTATAAGCATTTTTTTGGTATTTTCACTATCGTGGGTTGTATGGTAGGTGGGCGTGTTTGTGTGCAGATAACGCCCATGCTTATAACACATCTTAGTTTTGATATAACATGCATACATGAGTAATTTTATACCTGTAGCTCAAATAAAAGTCTCTTTATAAAGCTTTCAATTCTGGGTTTGTATGGGAGGTGGACGCCCATTTTTATACCCCCACGCGTACTGAGTAAGAAGCGTACCAAGCAGCCAAAAATTACGACTGCCACCAGCATATCTTTGCTCCAGTTAAAGCTGCAAGGCACTTGCCCTCCACACCGATGCATCATGAGCTGTGCCTTGGGGACACATTCAAACTAGAGTCCTGTGAAGCCGATATTTGATAGCTTTCTAAATTCTACACAGTTTTATTATAAATTGATAATAAAAGCAGCTGCAACTTACCTTGAGCAAAAAAAAACTCATAGCAATTAAAAAACGCAATTGCTTTGAAAGGTGCGAAACTGTTTTTCCGCCTTCCATGAAAGGTTCCAGCTCCAAAAAGAAACGCCCTGCAGATATGTTTTTAAAACTAAATTGCTCCACGAGCCTCGTTTCTGGCATATCGAAAGGATCTGTGGAATCCCGAAGCATGCGTCTTCTCACTTTGAGATAGTCACGTGAAAATCGATCTACTCTTCTTAAAATTAATCCATTTCGAAGTGACGAACTTATTTTTATTTATTTTAATTATTCTTGTTTTGTAAAAATTTACAAGTTTATTTATAATTGTAAACCCAAATTTTTGACATAAAAATCGTTGTTGTTTTGTTATAGTTAAGCTGAGTTCTAAAACGCATTTATTTATAAATTCTGTATAGTACTTAATTGAAAAACAGTTATTTTTCTTATCCTGAAATTAACCATCATATTTTTCGTATTCGGTGCCACAACTTTATTTTTAAGGTGTACGCATCTCCAACGATTGTTATTTTAATGATTTTTTTGAAAAAATGCCTATTAAAGTTTTCCTATTTTTGTTTATTTTATTTCCGTCGATGATCTATGCGCAGACTGTTTCACTTTAAAAAGATAAATAATATTTTGCAGGTCCGTTATTGACCTAAAACTACAGCATATATTCACTATTATAAATGGATTTGAGAAAACAACATTTTTTGACCTACCTTACTGCACATGTCCATATGTATGAAAAATATTTTCAGAAGATTGAGAAGATTCTTTGGTTGCAAACTATACCTCAGTTTCTTTACTGAACATTTACAGTTTGGAAGATAGAGATGTTCAAATATATTCACCTATTCAATTTTTGTATAATTTTTAGTGTTTCTAACAGTGTAAAACTTTGTAAAAGAAATTAAATTGCAAAAACAAAGTACGCACTTATTATATTTTTCAGAAGAGCTTTCCACCAAAAAAGTTAAAAAAATAGTGATAACAGAAAATTGTGCCTTTTGACATGGAATCGCCGATATGTACCTCAGACATGTACATGTACATTTGAGTGGATACATTTTTGTTCAACCTAACAATACTTCATTTCTGATTCTACATTTAATTCAAAGCAAAAAGTCCATTACAGCAAAGGCGTAAGATAAACTTCGAGGCGACCCATTTTTAATTTAAGATTGTGTTTGTTCAGTAAAATTTATAATTGTATTCATATAAGCTCAACTGCATCGAGAACCAAGATCAAAATTCTAAAGAAGTTTCCCCAAACATACCATTATTAAATTCAGATGAGTTCTTAGCCAGCAATGAAGAGTGTGAAGTACAAGGTATTTCAGTAAAGAACATTCAGTAATTTAAAATTCTTCTTCCCTTACTTTTAAAAATGTTATTTTACACATATTGTTTTTGTAAAAAGACTAATTTAGCTTCAGTGCCGCTCTTAAAATAATGGCGTCCGGGGTTTCATCCGATTTGGCTAATTTTTAAACTTAAAATTTCAAAACTAGATTACTTTTGGTGGAACTTGAAAGAATTTGATTCTACAAAATTCCCAAAAAGTAAATCAGTGACATTTTATATCTATTCGTAACGATTTGGAAGGCGTTAAATATTTTCCTATTTTCTCTTATTAGTCTATATGGCCTGTTCTCCTTATTTAGCATGAATTTACATTAGAATGGGTCAATTTTTTTCTCGACCAAGCGGTTGTCAAAATCGTAGTCTACGACGAATACTAAGAAAGTTTGCCCAAGAAAATATGGGTCTTGAATCAAAATCGAGCTTCCCGTTTTTACCGAGAAAGTTTTCTATTTTCTATTTTTTCAATTTTATTGAATCTTCCTCAAGTTTTCCATACAAAAATTGTAAAGTTATTGATTGATAACTCTTGAGTTATAATAGTGAATAAAACGTTTCGAGATTTCTATGGATTCATGGAAAAATCCAAAACTTATCATTTAATGGTATACAAAAAATTTAAAGAAGGTTGTGATCTAAAAAAATAATTTAGAAGTTTGTCAAATTTTAGTATTTAACTCTCGTTTTAAATGCAGAAAAAGTTTCCCAAGTAAAATACCCAAACCGTGTTATTTTTCGTCGTAGTGATGTGAATTGGCAGCCCAGATCATGGCGCTGTTAGACTTTTTTCTGTGGAGTAAATCATCTGCGGACGATTCCAGACTTCAAAAGCAATAATACATCGGTGATTCAGACCATTCCGGAGGCCATACTGCAAAATGTCATCGAAAATATGGCCGAAAGAGTGAGATATCTACGGAATAGTGGCGTTAAACATAGCCGCGAAATAAGTTTTCACACATAATCCTATTGTGCCTCAGTATTGAGACTAAACGAAGGATAACTCTTGCCAACAGGTGTTACTTTGGGCTCAGTAGGCAATTGAGAAGCAGAGCTCTCTCTCGACGAACAAAACTGACGCTCTATATGTTAATAATCATGCCCGTCCTACTATACGCACCACAAACCTGGACGTTGAGCAGTTCTGATGAAAGGACTTTGGGAACGTTCGAGAGAAAAATCCTTCGCAAGATCTATGGTCCAATCTGCGTCAATGGCGAGTACAGAATACGATGGAACCACGAGCTGTATAAGCTATATGCCGACATCGATATAGTCAAGCGTATTAAAATAGAGCTTCTTCGCTGGCTAGGTCATGTCGAGAGAATGAACGACGAAGCTCGACAATTTATTTGTATTTACTAGTATCGCCTGTGGTCGAAATTCGACCAATTTTTTGTTTGCCTATTTATAATTATATGCAGAAAAACGACAAAGCTCTGTTAATCTCTACAACAACAGTAATCTATGTTGGCTACAACAGCAATGTTTAACAGAAGTATGTCGACATTTATTTTGATGTTTTTTCTGAAAAAACCCATTAGGAAAAAGGTGTTTTTATGTTTCCCTCAATTTTCAAAGCGGGTAGCATTGATTTTTTGATGGCACGGATAGTTTAATAATTAAGTGTCAAGACAAAATAAATTCACCTTAAATGCGCTATAGACTGAAAGAAAATCGAATTTGAGTTTTTATTTTTTTACAATAGAAATAATTTGTACCCTATATTTTTCGAAAAGATCAAATTTTGTGGTTTCTTTTTAAAAGGAATAATTTAAATATAAACAAATAATTAACGGTAATACTTTTATAAATTTTTTTAAGTTAACTGATAAGACTTAAATATAAAAAAAAAGGAATACATGAAATCTATTTAAAATTGGCTTCCCAACTTAAAACATTCAATTTGAGATAGTTTTTTCTCTCTCTTGGCAATTGGTTGAAATCAGGCATGCACGTTTACGGTAATTTTAACGGTAACCGAAATATTTTTTTCTTTCGTTGAAACGAAATAAAAATAACGTTAATTCAAAAAACGAAAAATATTTATAAAAATTTTTCGTTTTTGTTCCCAATCAAACGTTGAAAATAACGTTAATTTCAACAAAAAATTTCGCTTTTTTTGTATCAGAAGAAAATTTTTGTTATCATAGGAGAAAATAATAGAAAATTTTTTGTTTTTCAACGAAAGGAAATTTGATTTGATAAATTTTTAACGTTATTTAAAAAACGAAATTATTTTGATAGTTTATTTTTCTGCCTCAACGATACGAAAAAATTTTGTTGATTTCATTGTGCATGTCTGGTTGAAATACATGCTAAATAACTAATGACAATATTTAGAAAATTCATTAAAAATACTTTTGATTAGAGCTTTACACTGATTGTTATCACATTTGATAGAAAATTTTAAAAATTTTAAGAAATAATTAAAAAAATTTTAAAACCGTTAAAATTCGACCAAGGAAACTCGACATGGAAAGTCGAATTTTTTAATTCAAAACACATTTTTTACAAATTTGACGGTTGATGAATGCATAACACTAAATAAGTTGAGGAATTTTTACTTTTGAGAAAAACTCAAATTCCACCAACTCAAGAGCTCTCTCCCAACCAAATTGATCATATTGATCAAAGAGCGGGTTTTTTGTCAAAAATTTTTTTTCTCTCTTAGAAGGCCTCGTCCATTAGATGCATAATTTAATTATTCAGATATATAATTTTATACTATCTGCATATCTATGTAATAGTACCTTTCAAATGACATAAGTTTAATTCGTTTTGAGTTCTAATTGAGGAGTTTACATTCAAAACCAGATAAGTCACACAGATAGAATTGTTGGGAAATCGAAAAAAAGTCTTAATTTTGTCAGACATTTGTTATAAACAAACTAATTATGTAAAATTATGCTCCACAGGAATAGATATATTATGCGAAAAACTAAAATAGTCTCATAGTCCAAAAAACTTCGTATTTTCAATTTCAAATTTGGACTTGTCTGGTTTTGAAAGTTAGAAATGTATCAAAATTTAAATTCCGCTGTTCGGGGTCTCAAAAGTTAGAGGAACTCATTAAAATAATTTATAAAAATTTTTTTACTTTCACTTTTTATTTTTTACAGAACGCATACCCAAATCCGCTAAAATGTTAAATTTATGACTTACACCAACGTTTTGACATAAAAAAGTTTTTAAAATTTGAATGAAAACTATAAAAATTAAAACTCGCTTGAACTTATCTGCTTTTGATTGAAAATTAACAGTGGACATGTCTGCTTTTGATTGAAAAGGAGATTTTTAAATGCATTTTTCTGTAGGATTTTTACCATTTTTATCAAAGAGGATTTCATGGATCGATATATTGCAATGCTTAACAATGGCATTTTTAACTAAAATTTTTTTTTTCATGTGATTTAAATGGATTTGAATGTAAACTCCTCAATTAATACCAAAAAAGAACGACAAAGTTAAGTGTTCACCTTTTAATAAAAGATGTCCGAGATCAGGGGCGGATCTGGAAAAAATCTTGGGGGGGTAAATTATCAAAGACACACATTTTCGATTTGAGAAAATTTTGTCTTTTTACATATAGACAAATTGTACTTTTTTGAATTGAAATTATTGAATTGTTTAAAAGGCATTTTTTCCAGACACATACACGCACATTTCCGTATTTATTTATTTCACCCTTTTTCTGGAATAATATCTTAGCGAAAAGTAAATAAAAACTCTAACTTTAACTTATTTTAGATTTAAGGTTGATTTATTCCAATTTTTCACATTCATTCCATTATAAAAAAATTGCACAATTATATTTTCAAGTATGTGCAATGAAAAAACATAGTTCTTTTCAATTAAAAAAAAATTAAAGGAATTTGAAACTCATTGTTTCAATACAAAATGATCTTGAATTTGAAATGAATTTTTTTAAATCTATTATATTGATCTACCGAATTGTATTACTATGACTGATTTCAACGAAGATATACTAGACCTTTCAACTTTTGCACATTCAATAACAATATATTCGACAGTTTCGAAGATATCGACGTTCAAAGTCGAAAACATTTCAGAATTTTGCGTAGTCTGCTCTTTTGAAACCCTTGTATCTTTGATATTTTTCAACGAATTTACAAAAACTTTTTTTATTTGGTAGAAAATCTCTGAATTTTAATAAGCATTTTAGTTTTTTTTATTATCTTGCATATTTTCAAAGAAATTGAAAAAACAAACAGTTTTGTACGTTAAATTTTATTCAAATGCACACTACTTTTGTATAAAATTATTTTCTACTTACGTAGGAACTTTTTGAAGTGAATTTTAATAAAATTGAATGTACAAAAATTTTTGTTTTTTCAATTTGTTTGAAAATATGCAAGATAATAAAAAAAAAAATAAAATGTTTATTAAAATTCAGAGATTTTCTACAAATTAAAAAAAGTTTTTGTAAATTCGTTGAAAAATATCAAAGATGAAGGGTTTCAAAAGAGCAGCCTACGTAAAATTGTGAAAGTTTTTCGACTTTGAACGTTTTTCGTCGATATCTTCGAAACTGTCGAATATATTGTTATTGAATTTGTAAAAATTAAAGTCTAGTATGTCTTCATTGAAATCAGTCATAGTTATACACATCGGTAGATCAATATAATAGATATAAGAAAATTATCAGAAAAAGAACTGATTTTCATGTTTTTGCCTATAACTCAAAAACTCAAGCTGATGGAGAAAAACGAAGTCCATTTTTGACTTCATTGGGCAGCCAAAATTTATTCGGAATTGTTTATCGAGATCTCTGCACTTTTTATAAAGCTTAATTTTGTTACCCTGTGTTATTAGATAGTCATTAGATAGAGACAAATTATATGACAAAATTATCGCAAAATTATCAATAACTTCGTTAATATTTATGTTAATGTCTCTAAGTATATGCAATAATGCGAGTCCATTCAATCGTTCTTCTTGCATAGTTGAACGTAACCATGTTTTTAATCGTCGCAGTGTAGAAAAACTTCGCTAAGCTGTTGCTACACTGATAGGAAGCGTGGCAAAGATAACAAACGTTTTAGAAATTAGTGGAAAAATGTCATTATTACAAAGAGTAAAACGGCGTTCATATCAATAACCTTAGTTTCGCTCACCTTTTTACACTGCCAAATTTAAAGTTCATGAAATAATTGAATAATTGAATTAGTTCCTTACTAAAAGTGGACTAAACGTGGCAATTTTATTTCATGAAAGTCGGTTGTGGTAATTTGGTTGGTTTGTTACAATTATAATTACTAGTACCGCCTAGGGTCGAAAATCGACCAATTTGTGTTTGCTTATTTATAGTTGTATAAAATAGTCGGTGCACTCCTTCTCCTCTTGAGAAGGACTCTTATTCATTTAAAAAAAGAATTATTAAAATCGGTTAGAAAACACGGGAGAAAATGGTTCTTAACTGTTTTCCCTACGCTTATTAATATAAAGATGAAGTCATACTATGGACACATTTATGGTATCGATACCATGGTATTGGAACCATGAACGATTAAAGTAGTGACACCAGGGACCGTACCGGTTATGGTTTTTATCGAAAAAGTCACATATTAACTGTTATCTTTTAACTTTTATTTTTCCCACAAAAATAAAAGTTATTTTGTGCCTTATATTTTTTGGGCAAATATAACAGTTACTTTTGACTTTTATACAATCGGTCAAAAATAACAGTTATTTTTTGCCTTATATTTTTTCGGTCAAAAATATCAGGCAATTAGTATTTTTTCAAAGGCCGTTTTACAGACTAAAAAACTATTGATACCATTATTTTCGTCTCATCGGTGCACACATTTTACACATGGTATCAATAATTTTTTAACCGGTCCAGCGGTCTTTAAAAAAACACAAATTGCCTGATATTTTTGACCGAAAAAATAAAAGTCACAAAATAACTGTTATTTTTGACCGATTAAATGAAAGTTAAAAGTAACCGTTATTATTGCTTGAAAATATAAAAGGCAAAAAATAACAGTTTCATTTTAACTTTTACAGAATCGGTCGAAAATTTAAAAGGCACTTAAAATTCGTGAAGCTGAGGCTATTTGTGTCATAATGGTATATTTGTAAAAGTCCTTCGACTATTTTTTCACTGTGTCTTTTTCATTTGAAAATTGTAAAATAACAGTAACTTTCGGTCCCTGAGTGACACACATATAGATATAGTTTTAATTGACAATAGTGTCAAATAAATATTTAAAATTAAATCACAAATTTTTCAGCTGCTTCAATTTGCTTATTCCGTCGAAAGATAGATCCTGCAATAAATAGTCAAGCAAACAGCCTTTAAATATATGGTTGTATATTTCGTTGGTCGCGCAAATTGCATAAAAAAACTTCACAATTTGAAAGAGCTTTTTTCATATTTTTTTAAATTGAAATTTATTTCAAAATAAAAATTTTCAATATTATGTAAATTATATATATTATGTATATCAGATGTATATTTTATTATGTATATGTATATTCATGTATGTTCATTATGTATATTTTATTTATTATATAAAAAATGTATGCTAGCATGGAGAAACCATGATAGTTTGTTGTGTTTTGTATACCATGAATAAGACGCTATACGAGTTTCAGAAGCTGGTATACCATGAAAAACATATGTGGTATACAATGTAATATATTTACTTTGTAGTATCGAAACCATATGTGTGTCTCCAGTATTAAGGTAGGCTTGAACAATTTCAGAATTCCAAACAATTTAGAATTAACTCAAACAAAAATAATTGTATGCAACAAATTATTTGCGCAGTTGATACAATTTTAGCAACATTAACCTAACATTAATTCACTTGGCAGGTTTTCAGTAAAAATTTAGAAGAATAAAATATTTTAAGTGGCAACTATGGTCTTCATTGCCAAAATCTTAATTGCGCTCATTACAAATCAAAATCAATGTTACTTGCTCAATGATTTCATATAAAGGGCATTTTTAAACTAATCGTTAATGTTTTGTAAAAATATAATTATTATAAAGCAAACACTTACGCTGAGGTAGTGACTTCAGGTTTTTGTTTTATTTTTATTTGTAAGAAAACAACGCGTCTTAAAAGTTGATTGTTTAAAACATGGCTGTAAATTTTAGTACTTAAGGAAATGTAACTTTATTTTCAGGATCATTTTTAAAAAAGGCAAAGTTACTACCTCGACTTAAGTGTTTGCTTTACATATAATTATATTTTGTTTTTTGAAGATGACTACAGATCGTGTTAATCTACTAGCAAAATGGTCCTACTCGTCTCGCATCGCTTCATAAAAACGTCACCTACACGCAAATGACGTCACAAAACAAAAAAAAACAAAATTTTTTTTTTTAATACTTTAATAATCGTTGAAATCAATAAAAAAACTAAAGTTTAACAATATCTCTGACCATTTTTTTGTAGTATTCTTTCAAAAAACGTCTTCAGAATCGCTTATGTATGCATAAAAGTACCCTTAAGCTGTGAGCACAATTATTTTCTCCAAATAAAGTATTAAAAAGTAAAGTATTTAAAAGTTCTTGGGGGGGGTAATTACCCCCTTTACCCCCCCCTTGTATCAGCGCCTGTCCGAGATAGAAAAAATAAGTTCGAGGCTATAATTTTAAATTTATTATAGATATAAATATATTCCTTCAAAGAAATTATTTTTAAATTTTATTATTTTTTGAGAAATAGAAAAGATTTGATAAAAATTTAATTTTATTAAAACAATTATAAGGGAAGCCTTGATTTTTCTCATCTCATGGACAGTTTATTAATTTAGTATCAATACAAAATACCTTGAAAATTCACCTTGAAAAAAAACTCAAAAATGCAAATTTTAGTTTATGTATACAAATTTCATGCAAGCAGTGCTGCAATTGCCTAGTGGGTAGTAAAACTTATCACATTTATGCAAAAAAAAAACAGCCAAATTTCGATCTTCGAAATTCTGAACTCCAGTTCGCCATGAGAAAAAGAAAAAACGGTAAAAATCAGAGCGCGCTTTTTCAGCAGTTTTTTTTACTCTGACGTGGCAAAATTTCATTCTGTTCAATGAGAGTAAAAATCAAAAAAAGCATTTTCGCCAACATTACGATACGGCTCTGTTAATCTCTGTTTATCTCACTGTTACGCTCGCATTTACTTTTCTTTCTGTATACCACAACAGCGATGTTTAACAGTGCTGTGTCGCATAGTAGAATAAATAAGGTATATGCAGCGCTGATTCTGCTCTCTTCTCGGTACTGCCGATATTGTCAAAATCAGCTGTGTGTCCTGGGCCAAATTAAGGTTGGTGGGGCCCTGAGGCCAGTTTATTGGTGAGGGCCCCTAACAATGAATGTAAAAAGTTAGTTGCACAAATGCAGAGTCATTATTATAGATTTAATTAAATCATTTTTATTATGTTTAAAACATTGAATTAGAAAAATCGTTATTTGTTCTATAAATATCGTTAATGACAATCATCAGAATACTATGAGTGGTTATTATTTAGAAGTTTTACGAGATTTAATCGAAGCGAACACTTCAATAACATTTTCGAAAGATAAATCACGAATAATGTCAATTTCTGTACTAAGAATCATGAGGCTGTAAGACGTTTCTGTCCCATACTCGTACGCAATCTATTTATGAGTTTCATTTTGGAGAATTATCTCTCTCCACTACAATTGGTTTACCATCATGACCAAGTATATGCGAAGAACTTTTTTAGTATATATTTACAAAAGTTGAGCGAAGATTGTTCTCCATTATTATGCGATAAAGAAATTGTGCTCCAGATTCTGCGATTTTTCGTTTAAAGAGCCTTGCAAGCTCGGCGAGTTGAACCAGTTCATTACCAACGATTCTACATGTTCTGGGCAACAATCAACAAGATTTTTTGCTTTTGCGTTTAACACTTCAGTTGGAATCGTTTGAAGATCATTAAAGAATCCGAACCTTTCGCAAACTTCAAACTTCAACTTCATATACTGTGATTCTTTTTGATAAAGACATGGTCGGCGAGTCCACAACTGGAAGAAAAGCTTCAACAAATCCTCAGCAAATTTTCTTTTCAGATTCATTAAAATATTAAGAAATATTATTTTTAAAAAGAACCTTATTTTTCTCCGAATTTTGATTAACAAGAAATGTTTATGATAAGCAAAGCAGCCAATAAATCTGAAATTTTCTTTAATGAAATAGTTAATTTTTTAGAAAACAACTAGGATGAAAGAAAATGTGTTACTACCGGACCATTTGACGTAAAACTAGTAAATTTTCTTAATTTAAAGTTTCAAAAAATTTTTCTCTCAATAATAGAAAAAAAGTCTTTCCATGTTCGTGTGCAAGTATTCAACATAATATGAGCTAGCTGAGCTGATTTTATTGCGACATATAAAGTACAATATACATCAAGAATCCACACAATAATCGAGGTTTCTTTCTATAATAATTCTATTGAGTACTCGATTCGACATTGGTTTTCTTTTAAAATTGTTTTCCCATTTCTAACACGGATGGTGGGAGCCCCCAAGTAGTGGGGGCCTGATGACAGTGGCCTCACTGGTCTCCAGCTTAATTCGGCCCTGTGTAAGGAAATAAAATTTGAGTAATTCTAATTTGCATTTTGTGTCGTCTTCTCTTATACGTTTTTTCTTATATGTTTTTAATGAAGTTTATTCTAATATAATTGCTTATGAATTTTTCCATATAACTTTTTAATTTGTATTATTTATCTGTTCATAATTAATCTTTTTGTGTAAGAATATTTGGTCATATAACTCAAATATTTGTCTGTCTGTTTGTTGCGTATAGACTCGCGCATCGTTCATCCGATTGAGCTGAAATTTGGACACCGAGTACGTTTCAAAGAGAAGAAAATGATAGGGGGCGGTGTAAAAAGTTGTAAAAAAGTGGACGGAAGTCTGTGGGCGTGGCACTTCATAATAACTCTTAAATGCCTGGACCGATTTCAATTAGATTTGGTAAGAAGGTTTAACTGCATCCAAGATAAAATAAAGGCTATAAAAAATTGCAAAGATTAACGCAAGAGAGCGCTTTAAATAGTGAATTTTTAAGACTCAATAACTCCTAAACGACTTGACCGATTTTGCTAAAATTTAGATTGTTAATTAACCTGACACTTTAGGAAGAGGGCGCTTTATGCAATTAACTATATCTGGCTCATTCTCATCAAAACGGATTAGCTGATTTCGACAAAACTTGTTCACCGATCGTATCTATTACTTAAATAGATCCTATGTTTTTAGAAGTTCTTTCGACAAAAATCAATGAATGCGCCGAAGCCAAACGAAGTCAAGGACCAAAGACTAACGAAAAAAAAAACGAAGTTTATCGAAAACGAGCAGAAGCTATATAAAGATGAACAAAAATCAACCGAACAGTACCGACCAAAACCGATATTGAATGAAGACAATACAAAAATCGAATCGATCTCAAAAGGATTTTTTAAAATTAGAATTTTTTTTTCTGAGATATAAATGCATATTAAATGAATGTTAAGAAAAACTTTAAACGAGACCTGGAAGATTTAATATTTTTCAGGTACTGTTTTACGGAATTTTGACTAAACACTTACGACGAATTTAGGTGGCAAAACCCCAAAAAACGATAATTTAAAACATTAAATTCATAATTTAAAAAATGTTAAAATCAGAGCAGTTTTAAAAATCGCCTTTTTTCTGTGCTCGAGGAACAATCCCGAGCAACACCGGGTAACATCAGCTAGTTTTAAATAAAAAAAAATTTTTGATTTTTTCAATTGGAATTTTTTTTTCTTGCTTTCTCATTGTTTTGAGATTGCTTTGGGATTTTATATGAGTTGTCAACTTCGTTTTGACATTTACGGCAGTACGCTCTCTTCTAGCGAGTTTACCTTATTTATTCTACTATGCTGTGTCGGTATTTATTTTAATGTTTTTATACCCTAAACCTGAAAGGTCAGGGTATATTAACTTTGTGCAAACGTTTGTAACGCATAGAACGAAGCGAGTCCGGTATAGAAAAGAATATATATTCTTGATCAGCGTGAGTTGAGCTATCCATGTCCGTCCGTCCGTCCGTCCGTCCGTCCGTCTGTGTGTTGTCCGTATACACAGGATAAGAAGAAGGAGTTGAGATAATTGGATGAAACTTGGTACACATGGTCACATGGACCCAAGGATCTGCACTATTGAATATTTTTTGAATCCGCCCACGGACACGCCTACCTCCCATACAACGCAAAAAAGTAAAACTGCATAACTCAGCTCATAATTAACCTATAACAATAAAATTTGGTATGTATGTCTTTTTTACAAACACAAAGATGTCTTCGAAAAATGGGTGTCGTCCGCTCACGGACACGCCCACCTCCCATACAAACAAAAAATTGAAAACGCAATAAATAAGCCTCTGTTTAACCTACAGAGCTAATATTTAGCAAATATGTTTTTTGTAACAAAACAAAGGTGGTTTTGAAAAGTGGACATCATCCGCCCACGGACACGCCTACCTCCCATACAACGCGAAAATTGAAAACTGCATAACTCAGCTCATAATTCGCCTACAACAATAAAATTTGATATGTATGTGTTTTATACAAACACAAAGATGTCTTCGAAAAATGGACGTCATCCGCCTACGGACACGCCTACCTCCCATACAACCCAAAAAGTTTTAAACTCAATAAATACGGTTATGTTTGTCATAGAGAAATTAAATTTGGTATGCATGTATTTTATACCAAAACGAAGTTGTGTTCAAAAATTGGAAGTAATCCGTCCATGAACACGCCCACCTCCCATAGAGAAAGCACAATAAAAGCATTAACTGTGAGCTACAGGAATAAAACTTGGTTTGTGCAAAATTTTCGTCAATATTTAAATGCATATAAAATATAGGCTTCATCCGCCCTTGGAGACGCTCATTTACAATAAAAATTTTTTGTTTTTGAAAAATGGGTTTAGGGTATTTCATAGTCGGCCTAGACCGACTTTAGACTTTCTTTACTTGTTTCAGTAAAAACCCATTGGGAAAAAGGTGTTTTTAAGTTTCAACGATTTACCTATCTTAATATTCTGATAGGTATTCTGATATACACTTCTACTCAAAAATACCTTTCCATCGATATAAGTATTATGTAAATATATTGACATTAACACAGTTAAAAGTGTACCCAAAACTTTTTGTTTGCGTATTAATATATAGATATGCTGATTGTAATTTTGATTACACTATTCAACAAAAGCAATTCTTTTCCAAAATAACAAAGTTCCGACAACGGATTCTGGTCAACAGAACAAAAAAAAAAACAAGTAAAGAAACTCTAAAGTCAGTCAGTCATAGCCCGACTATGAAATATCCTAAACCTACATTTTCAAAATACAATACGTGGGCTGATGAAGTCCATATTTTATATGCATTTTCATTTTGATGAAAAATTTACATATACCAAGATTTAATCCTGTAGCTCACATGTTAATTGTCTTTAAACTGTTTTCGCTTTTGTGGACGTGTTCATGGATAGATTACACACATCTTAGTTTTGGTATAAAAAAGATACATACCAAATTTTATCTCTGTAGGTGATGACACTCATTTGTCGAAGATATTTTTATTTTGATTAAAAATACATACATAGCTAATTTTATTGTTGTAGGTTATTTATAAGCTTAGGCGGATTAAAAAAATATTCAATAGTGCAGATCCTTGGATGCATGTAACCATGTGTGCCAAATATCATCCAATTTTCTCAACTCCTTCTTCTTATCCTGTGTTTACGGACAACACACAGATGGACGGACAGACATCGATAACTCGAATCACGAGGTGACGCTGATAAAGAACATACTTTTCTATACCGGACTCGCTTCGTTCTATGCGTTACAAACGTTTGCACAAAGTTAATATACCCGGACCTTTCAGGTTTAAGGTATAAACTAGGGATATTACGGAGGTGAGTTTATCGGAACCGGAGTCGGAAACGGAGATTTAAAATTTGATTAATTGGAGCCGGAGTTGGATGTGTTAGTTAACTGATAAGGTTATAAATTATAAAAAAATAATAAACATAGTACAGTATTCACTATTTTTAATCAGCAATGAAATTTTTATGTAAATAAAAATAAAAGGCATATTTATCCAGGTAGTATAAAACGCAACTGCTCTGCCGACTGTTGGGAGTCTAATGTCAAAATCAAGTAATACACACTCTTACAAAAGCAGTTTGAAGGTTTTTGCATTTACAGAGAAAAACTTTATGCTAGCTTTTTTCAAGTTTTCGTCCTTCCTTTCTACATACCTTATTGTCATTTCTGTTTTTGACATTATACTCACATTCAGACGGTTGTTATTATACTTAGTACATGGATAAATATGCCTTGTGTTCTGCTTTCAAAGAAGATGTCAAGTCGTTCGATCAGCAGCTTGTTTCTACAAATGTCTATTCAAGTACTTTTTCTGTTTTTTTTCTTTTGAAAAATTTTTTTCTCAATTCTTCCTTTTCTCTTTTTGCAGGGAAAGTAAAGTTTTTGCAGGTAAAATACGTGAACAACATTTCTTTTATATACAATCGTTGAAAGTGTCAAAATTAGAGATGTAACGGATATCCGGCTACTATACGATTTTCCGTATATAATAAAAATAATAAAAGATAAAAGAACTTTACTTAATTTAAGATTTTAATATTAAATTATGGTGTTATAAATAAATAATTAAAGAAAAATCAATAAAATTAATAAAGTTTTGCGTTGTTTCTTGTTTAAATTTTTCAAACTGTCGAACTGTTAACAGCAACACGTTGAGTGAATGTAGCGGAAAAATATAAAACAAAAAAAAAACAAATTGGCCATTTCAGCCCTTGAAAGGACTTTGACCGAGCTTCGTATGATTAATTGTGTTGTGTGTGTTATTAAATGTTTGCACACAAATGACCCAGAAATGGACCTACATGTTTAATGCCGACTCCGAAAGGCTAAAATTTATGTTCTCAAGAAGCTTTACATGGCATTATTTACTCTCTGAGTTTTGGCATTGTCTGCAGAGAGGTATTCATGCAATGCCAAATATTTTCTGATGCCGTATATCGGATAATATTCGCTGTTTTTGCATGAAGTACCCTTTTTTGTATTTTTTGGTTAGTGCCGTATATCAATCAGCTGTTCTTTAAGTAAGTTGCAAAAGTGGCCACTTTGGTTTAATAAATGAGCTGAGAACTAAATAAATAAACAAATAAATAAATGGTTTCATAATTAAACTGAAGACAAAGAAATTCCAAATAAATTCTTATTCGACAACTGACAACATGTTATTTGTTGTTTAAAAGGATTCTCAAGTTGAGAGTTGAGTAAGAAATTTATAGCATGTGATAAATATTGCAAAATATTTGGAAGGCGGAAACAACTCTTTGCTGAAAGTTTTCATGGGTGTTTTCGCATAAAAATCGTGCGGGAAAACTGGGAACTTTGCATACAAATTTTCCTTAAAAAAAAAAATTCCATTCAAATTTTGACAGTTGATATACGGCGTTTACGCTTTTTCCGATTTCCGGCATATTCGGCATGTTTTCGGCATTGCATGAATACCATTAGTAGCACCAGTTCTGAATATGTTTGAAATTAACCTTTAAACAGATTGTAAGTTTTCATTTATTTCTGGCATTCAAGTTGAGTTTTTAGCTTTAGTGTATTCAGAGACTTATAATAAATTTTAGTGACGAATATTTTTTTAGTACATTTTAGCACTCTATGGCCCTGTTTTTTGGGTCTTTTTGACCTAATTTTACAAAGGGACAAAAACGACCTAACAATAAGGAGCTAGAGAGTTAAAACGTTTGCAAAAATATTTTCTGTAGGTTTTTTACACAAATGTCCCCAACACATCTTATAGTTAAAATGTAAAGGAGACATCGTTTTCTATTACGGTTCACCATAACAACTTGCAAAAAGGGGGAAAATAAACACCCCCCTTAAAATAAAACACCCCCTTAATTAAATGCCGTCAAAAAGCAAAAAACAATCTCAAAATACTGATCTTTTTAACAATTATTTCACAACATAAGCCACATCGAAAGCAAAATACTGTTTGACTGAAAAACTCGATGAACAACGAATATTTCGGCAGGGATGCACTGCTCATAATAAGAATAAGATATTTTATATTTTCTGTTCGATAACCAGCAAAGATCGACAGTCGAAAGCATTAGCGCAACCAAAGGGGGGTTTCGGGGTTTAAACTCCAAACAATTATTATAGTACTAAGCCAAATAGCATTCAATCAAAGTGAGTCAAATGAAAAGTAATCACACGTCTTAAGAAATGAGTGAAAATCGCAAATGTATATATTAAATCGATTCTGGTTGATGCATAATCCACTTAATTAGTAATGTTTGATTCCTTCAGACTACACATACAGCCGGATCTATAATGAATTAAAGCCGGATTTTGAATTTTGAAAAAAAAAGAGAACCGGACACTGACTCAAAAGTAAGAGAGGGGTACTCTTAAAAACTATCTAATGTTTTTTATGGTATTCGCATGCATTTAACCTTATTGGAAAAGTATTGAGCTCTTCTTTATATATAATTTCTTGGTATATTATGTGAGCTTATTAATATGTTAACTTATTAATTCAAAAGTAAGACGTAATAAGAAAGCCTGAATTTGAGGAAAATCGATTGAGTTCCTTATCACCAAAACAATCAAAGAAATTTCCTCTCAAATTGTTATTTTTCGTCCTTTTTTATAGTTATTTTTTAAACATCTATAACCCAAACTCTGCAGAATTAAGTTTATAGTGAAGTCATATGATTCATAAAAATTTCTCTAAATTGTCAAATTTAAAACTGAATTGAATAACAAACAATTCGAACTATGTACATATGAAAATATCCTAATTTTAAATATGCCATAACTCCTTTCTTTTTTATTCGATTTGAATACAGCCTGGACTCTGTGGCTATTTTTTTGTTTTCTTTCTGAAAACTCAAAAGTTGTTTTGAATACATAAATGAAAAAAATTGAATAATTGAAGTTGTGTGGAAACAGTGCGGTTTGTTATAACAATATGTTATGTAGCTGGAAATGCTAATTTAAGGAAAAAAGTATATTTTTTGTTGAAATTTGTTTTGTTTATTCATTGTACTATATATTTTTTTCAATTTGATCTTCATACTTACATTTTGGTTATTTTGGTTTGTAAAACGCTATATCGTGAGAAGTAATGCATGGATTTCAATGGTTTTTGGTAATTTTTTGAATAGGGTACAGAATAACCTTTCTTTTGATACCTAGTATGCTAGATTTTGTTGGAAATTTAAAAAAACCACGACTTTTCCAGGTCCATTTTCTCAACTTGCAAACCCTATAACTTCTAAAACACTTGAGATCGGCGTGCAATTTTTCCGGAATTGGACTTAATACATATATTCCAACTAAAATAATGTTAATTTTGAGTTTCTGTTTATCTTTAATAATCCCAAAAAAATATTAACAAATGTATATAGTGCCAGGTTCCGTAGTAAAAGATTGGTGCCAAAGTGAGTGTTAAGGAATAAAGGCTTATTAGGGAAAAAGATGTTAGTTCTTCTGTTCGCCCGTTTATGTCCACTGACATATTATAGCTATACGGTATAACTTATACCAGTGAGCAAATGCTGACTTAAATCGAAATTATATCTTTTTAACGGCTAGTCTTTACTACACTTTTCCAAGGAGAGCCAATACATTAAAATCGTATAATATTTCCAAAATTTTGAGAGATTTTCATGAAACTGATTTTGAAAATCCGAGGGAAGATACTTGATTCCAACAAAGAGTTTGGTTAAGTATGTTAGAGATAAAAACTACGATATTTAAGTCGATTTTACAGGAAATTTAATCATCTATTTTGATGGCAAGGGACTCAAATGATTTTTTTTCATCCCACCTTGGTTTTTCATCCCAAGGTTTTTAGAAATTAAGCGTTTTTTTACTTGCGGAAATGAGTATAATAAGGACTCACAAAAGGATATATTTTAAGGCTTGTACCAAACAAGAATTTTAAGGCTTATGGGGAGGAAAAAATTGCATCTATGCTGACTCTATTGGGACCCGAGGAAAAATAAAAAAATATTTTTGATCAAGCCTTAAAACCTTCGTATAACTGTCATACAAGAAAAAAAAATCAGCAAAATGGCGTACAACTGACGCTTGCAAAAAATGTTGGCCGTACAGATCCTAAACAACGCTGAAGCAATTTTCTTTTAAAACGGCGGCTAACACTGCTCTTCACCTTGTGTACTAACAATATGTCCTGACAGTGCCCGTTTTACAACTTGTTTTTTTAAATTTTGTTCGTGTTCAGACGTTGTAGGAATAGTGTGCAGTTTAAGCAAAAAATGTTAATTTTTACTCGGGGAGAGATCAAGTTTTAAGAAACAAACTGGATTTTACTATACATTTGCTATCTTTTTTTTTCTTGCAAGGCTTTGAAAACAATTAAAATGTGCATTATTTGGTTAAGTTTCCATATCCAATTATAAAACGTATTTTTGAAGCCACAAACTACAAACAAAGATTCCAATAATCAATCCTGATTCTAGGACATGCATGTTTTGATGGTAAAAGTATACAGTTGATAAAAACTTAACTTTAATTATAAATATGGATGTTATCGTTCATCATATTCGTTGTTTTTTTAAGAGGTTGGGTTAGTTTGAAAATTGATTTTAATTTTGTCTAACGACATTGTACAATATGTCTGGAATATTCTCCCTAAAGTTTAAGTCGAAGCTTATTTTTGTTAATGCGTTGTCATGATTTCCTAAAAGTTATAACAAATCTTGTTAAAATTTGAACCACTTCTTCAAGATACATTATCTTGTGCTTGAAATATTTAGTTGATATTTTAAAAAAAAATAGTTATAAAATGCTTTGTTCGAGTCTTCGAAACCCACATAACCCATGTACCTACTTTACTTTTTTGTAAAGTATTTCTCCCAAGAGTTGAAACTTATTGCTGTAATATGAAGCCTTTGGAATATGTTCCTGGTCATGTCTGAACTTTGAGCAAGGAGTCCAAAAATTGAACGCACTAACCGCTACAAATACGCAAAATCTATTTTATATATAAGTTTTACATTTGATAAAACCCCCCTCAAAAAAATTCCTGGTTGCGCCCCTGGTCGAAAGCAACTCATAATAAGGGGGTATATGTTTATAGTTTTTTCTACTACCTTAAAAAATGCCAAAGAGGAAGTCTATGAATTGAATAGAAACATTAGGGCTATTCCCAATCACGGGCAACCAGCCTGGCATTAAGGCATTTGCAAAATAAAAAAAATAAAAAACAAATTCGCCACAATTGATCGAGAACTGGACCTAAATGTTTTATGCCGACTCCGAACGGCTAAAGTTCATATTCTAAAAAAGCTTTACATGGCATTATTTACTCTCTGAGGTTTGCCATTGTCTGCAGAGAGTTGGTGACAGATCAGAAAAAGTTTTTTATGGAAAAAAACTTTTGGCCGCGGCTGTGGATCGAACCCGGGCTCCGAGAATGCTAAGCCAAACACTTAACCTGCATGCCACGGTCACCAAAATATGATGGCAAATATTTTCACCACAACAAAAAAATCCGCAGAAATGCATTTGCCCGACTATGTCATATTTGCAATACTCAAATCCTATTGCAAACAATCGAGCATGGGCAAAACTGATTGTACAATCAATCAGCTGTTACATTTTATCACAAGTCCCCTTCAGCACCACCTCTGTCCCAGCCCCAAAAATTATCGAAAAGAAAAAAGGGTATAGACCATTTGAAAGGGCTTAATTTGCACCTACAGAATATGTAAATTTAATAATTTGCACCTTTATAGTTTTTGAAATAAATAAGATTGAAAATGGAGTATATGATGCAATTTTTAAACGGTCATATCTCGCTTAAAAATGCATATTTCAAAGTGCACATTGGCCCAAAAATTTGCAATTTCGTTATTGTAATTTGCACCTTCGCTAAAATAGTAGAAAATCAATCGGTTCTTCGTAAATAATGTAAAAATACGTAAATCAATACTGCGCATGCGCTGTCCAGAAAACATATATGTAGTTATACGACTCTCGTGCACGGTATGCGCTAAGGACTTTTTTGTGGCAATGTCTGGCTGATCTAGATATGACTACATCAAAATCAGTATATATAATGTACATATAAAGTTCATCACTGATGCATTTACTAAAGTTGATATTGGAGGCCAAATGATCACAGTAAGACTTGTTATTGTGCTGTATTGATTTGTCACAATATTTTTTTTTTTTATCAAAAGATTAATACTATTTTACAGTGGCGTAGCAAGGGTTCGTCGCACCCGGGGCGAAAACTAAATTGTGCACCCCTTAAGAAGATTTTTTTTTATAAAATAAGTCGATGAATCTTACTACATATTTTCGAATCAACCTCTACAAAAATGACATATTTTAGAAGAGATTAAAAAAATAAACAAAACTATGTTACCCATGAATATTTGATAAAAGAAGTAAGAATCTAAAATTTTCAGAAACTTAAAGAATTTTCTCTGAATTGTTCCAATATTTTTGTCTACCGGGCTTATAAGTTGTGAGTGAAAAATTTACTATCAGTAAACCACACGATATCAGTTTTAATATAAAAACTAAAGTTAGTTTAATATAGAAAACTTTGAAAAATTTTCCCTAGTGACCCTGAATAACTATTAATATAAATATTATTTCGAAATCAACCCCCATTTTCTACATAAAATTTAAATGGAATATTAATATAAAATATAAAAATTCATTTATAAACAATTTTCATAATTTTTATCAATTTCTTTATAGTAAACTGAGGAAAAAATGTGTTTAAATTTAATGAAATTGTGTTCATATCTAACGAATTTGTTTTTGAAATAGAGCTTGAAACAAATACATTAAAATTAAACAGAGCTGTTTTATAGAGTTAAATTCAAAACAAAAGTTTTGTTTTTAAAACAATGTTTTTGCTATGAAAACCAAATTTAAAACAAAAATTTTAAAATTCAAAACACATGTTTTAAAGCATATATTTTTCGATGCCATTTTTTTAACTTTTACGAGTTTTAGCACCAGATTCACAACCAGCTACCCCCGGGACCTTCCGAATACTAAATGTTAACTCCATTATATGAAGTTTGCATTTGAAATATTTTAATATTTAATTAATTAGTTTTTATTTTATCATATGTTCGATATTTGTCAAACAAATTCAAAAATTGTCATTAAATTCAAATTTTTGTTTGTTTTTTTCAAAGAAATAATAAGAGAAAAATAAAAAAGAAAGGAGTTTATAGGTAGGTGAAAATTAAACGCACTAGTTTTAAATATTGTTTTGTAGAAACGCAAAGGCGTTACATTTCTATTTTAAAATTTTTTGTTTAATTTTAAAGTATGTTTTTTTCTCACTGTATCTATATTAATCACCGCTTGGACTTTTATAGACAAGATTGGTGTCTGTAACATTTGACTGCTTTATAACCATAAGTACCACCATAAATATATCAGTATCACAATATTACAGTGATACCAAACTGATGTCAGAAATTTGTTTCATTCTCATTATCTACATAATTCCCAAAGCAAACTTGCCTAGGTTGGACTAGGTCAAGAGTCTTGAATGGCTCAAAAAGAGCTGGCAATTCCAAGAAATCTGTTGATTCTTCACATTCGGTGATTGAGAACAAAATTCAATTTCAATAATTAGAATAATTTTTAAGGAACTGTGCATCTTATCTTCTCTTAAAACTGTATTTTTGATAGTTTTTGTTGGTTGATTTAAACATATAATAATATTATTATAGTAAAATAAAGGATTCAGAAAACCACCTAAAACATTTTAATAGACATCTTCAAAATAAAATAAAAAAAAGTCAGAATGACATATATTGTCATAGAACGCCATTTATTTAATTTAAATAAAAAAACTAATGAATTTAAATCAATTTAATTTTTTAGAAATTTTTTTAGCAAAAAAAATAAATAAATAAGTTATGTTCTAGCAGAATAAAAGCTGTAATGTAAATGAGGTTTGTTTCATAATATATGGTCTCAGAACTTAGTAATCACAAAATCATAAAGTATATTTTAATTTTTGACATATATGACATGAACATGTTTTTCTGAAAAGTTCTGGAGAAATGTATTGCTACAAAACAACTGACTCCTCCGCCTCGGCAAAAGTAAAAACGATAATTTAAAAAATTTTAAAATTGAATTGATAATTTTAAAAACGTAAAAATGAGAGCAGTTTTGAAAATCGTCCTCCTTCTGTGCTCGAGGCGCAACCCCGAGTAACACCGGGTTACATCCGCTAGTGGAATATAAAAAAATGTTTCACATTTTTACTTTTGTACTCCATCTTAATATCATGTAAATTTTTTTTAATATAATTTGTATGGAAAGTGCACCCCTTACCAATGAAAAATTACATATGGAATTGACTTGGGTTTTAGTGTGATCGTTAATATTGAACAAAATTTAATATAAAGTTAAAATTTGTTTCAATAAAAACGAAGTCCTGGTGATGGTAAAAATATTTTCATTCACTTTTGCACCCTCTTGATATTCAAATATAAAACCGAAGTCATTGAGGTCTGTTCTTTATATTAAAAAAATCAAAAATTATGTGGTAAAAAGTTAATTTTAAACCCCATTTTGGCGTGCACCCGGGGCGGACCACACCCCCTCCCCCCCTTGCTACGCTACTGCTATTAAAGTCTATACTTTTTATCAATACTTAAAAATAGAGATAGTATTATAAACTATAGTATTCAGATAAACCCCATCATAACAAAGTCCGTAGTGGAATGCACGACGCGCATGTCACTGATACGACGCATGCGCAGAACGAGCTATCGATTTAAAAAATTTTTTTTGCATTTTCAGAAAAATTCGATGTATTTTTCGCACTTTTCTCAATGGTGCAAATTAGAGGAGTAAAGTTGCAAATTATTGACGCAAGGTGCACATCGAAATATCAATTAATTACCGAGATATGAGCATTTGAATATTGCAAACTTTGACATTTTTTTTTGCAAGAAGTACGAGGGTGCAAATTCTAAAATGCTTATATTCGGAAGTCGCAAATTGAGCCTTTTCGAATGGTATATATACTTTAATTTTTTGGATCATTTTTGGTGCTGGGACAGAGGTGGTCCCTTCAGCAATGTTCGTATTCGGAAACGCTATGTTATGATTTTTGACGTATGGAATTGACATTGGATGAATTTTAAAGTACTTCTACAGTTTTTTAATTGAGTGAGAATCTGTGAAATCTGCCGCAACATAATATTATATTAACGTACGATATATTACAAAATTTGATGACGCAGTTTCAGACATATCAACCGTTCCTGAAGCTGAATTGTTGAAAATGGTTCAGGGCATATCAAAACCATATGCAAACACAGCCAAAGCACATTTGGTTCTTTTCAATTTTATCTTTCGTTTATCCCCGGGATGAAAAATCAGAGTCTCCTAAAGTCTCGCAAAGTAAACGAGGTAAAAAACTGTAATCGAGGCCCGGAGCCGAAGAAAACCACAATCTTGACTTCACCGGAAAATATGACCTCATTGAAGGAGCAGCAACAACGAAGAAGGAAGCAGCCGCAAAAAAGCGCAGACACGGCGGGTCACCGAAGAAAGTCTTCACACCGAAGAAGGGGTCTTCACACCAGTAAAATGAAAGAAGAAGGGGCCAAAAAAACAGTCAGGCGAAACAATGATGTCATAATGAAAAAAAGGGAACTCTAATGAAAGGGAACTATAATGAAAGAATAATCATTATATAAACTAGGGATGTGACGGATGTGGATATGTTTTCAATAAAATAAGAAGATATTTTTAGGAATTAGTTATATTTACTTTTTTATGGAAATACCTGCTTGAGGTATTAAATAAAGAAACGCATTTATAACAAAAAATTGAAAGCACATTTAAGAGAAAACTGACAAAATTAGTTTAAATATTGAAATTCAAAGTCTTTAATAGTTCCTTATCTAAAATTAAAAAAACTGATTTGGATGCCTTATTTTTGCGGATGCGGAGTGACATCTCTAATTTAAACAATGAAATATAATGTCAAAATAAATTAAAAAAAATAACAAACTTTAGCAATCAGACATTTTTACTTGGAGTTTCATGGTTTACCGGATGGGGTATTTTTTTTCCTAATTTCAGGCTTTTCAGACGAATGGTAGTAATTTTTTTTTTTTAAAGTAACTAATTCAATCTTCTTCTAGTTTCTTCAAGATATTAGTTTCGAGTAGATATAACTGAAAACGTAAAAAAGACAACATATATAAAAAATTAGATTTACTGTTTTTACAGGATTTTTGTATTTATTTTGTTTTTCTAACGCAAAACTAGAACTTTTTTTTCAATTTATAGACATTGCATTTCAACCTTTTGTTATACCATTTAATTTCTTTGTAGATAAAAATTTGTTTGTTCTTTATTCTTGTTGTATAGGTTAAGGTTAAGTAAAGATTACATAAATAAAATTTCGTTGACTTCCGGTGTCAATGGAAGAAGTTATACTATGTTGCATATAAGCTTTATTATAATCAATGTAAAGAAGTCATGAAAATGTAAAGTAAAATGGCTTTGCAATTTTTTTCGTATCTTCGAGTTTTTCGTATCTTTGAGTTTTTTTGGATTATAATGAACATAAATTGCAAATTAAGAAATTTTATATTATTTCATTTTTTAATGTATCGAAAAATATTTAAGTAGGGGAGAGTGCCCTCCTACTGGCACCTTCGAGCTACAGGCACCCATCAGTTCCGACTTCCGTGGCGATGACAGCGACTATGTGACTTGTGCAGTTTCCGACCGATTATTCGGCTTCAGCTTCGTTTTTCTCTACTTTTCTGTTCTCTCATGATTTGTGCACAACTTTTTAGCGCTGCTGGGCAGCTGTATATGAATAGGCGTACCAACCTTCTTGAGGAAGATGCTGATGAGTTTCTTTTTTTAAGCTTACAATATAATGCTTGGTAATTTTCACTATTGAATATTTTATGATTTTAATCTAATTGATTCAGGTAATCAATGGTTACATATCTTTAAATGAATTGTTATGCTTTTTTGTTTTCTTATGAATTTAATTATTGCGTTTTTGCTTTTTTTGTCGACTGAAATATAAATTTTAAAAATTTTCTGCTTTCAGTCACACATAGAAAAATCGTAACATAAAAACCTTATAATTTAGAACAAAGTTAAGAAGATTTCTTTATGGTTTTTACCAAAGAAGATGTATAAATTAATATAAGAAGAAATCTTATACAGCTACTAGGTTTTCTTCTTGATTTTGTTTAAGAAGAAATTTTGTACAACTATTAGGTTTTCTTCTTAATTTTGTTAAAGAACAAATCTCATACAGCTACTAGGTTTTCTTCTTGTTTTTTTTTTTCAAAAAGTAATCTCAAAGCTACTATGTTTTCTTCTAGATTTTTTCAGAAGAAATCTCATGAAGCAATAAAGTTTTGATTTGCTTTTCTTCTCAATATGGAATAAATATATAAGAAACAACGAATAAACGATACACGAAGTGTTGGCGTCGTCTACTTAGGACTAGGAAAAAATTCTTGAAAATATGGATTTTAGGAGAAATTAAAATGATATCTTATTAAATAAGTTTAAGAAGATTTTTGCTGAAAAACAAAAAAATTTCTTAAAAAATACCCCTATAAAATACTCTTGTTCTAAATTAGTTTTAAGAATAAATCTTATTAAGTTCATGTGGTACTATTTTTCACTGTGTACACTGTGTACTGTGTACATGTGTATTACATTTCTATATCTTTTTTCAACAGGATCGAAAATGGTTTCATTTTTTTTTCTACGTTATCCTGACGTCAATAAATCAATTACAGAAAAATTCGAATTGTGCAGAAAAACTCTTGCGTTTAACTCGAATTTAATGATTTCAGTATGTTGTTTTTTCAAAAGCAAAGAATTTATAATTTTTTTACTAGAAAACATATGTTTGTTATTCGATTTTGGCTGATTATTTCCATTTTCCCGAAGACTCGGCTTCGGCAAAAATTCACATTCGGTCGGACACTAGATTTGTGTTAAAATATCATCTCAATAAACGTTCACTTTTCATAGTTCATTAGTTGGATGTACGTTAGGGTTCTTCAAAATTTACTTTTTTCGAATTGTTAAAGTCTTACAGCAAAAATTGATAGTATGTGATGCAAAATTAATATACTAGAAAGATAATAAGGAATTATCAATTTTCTAGGTATCGCACGGACGGGCTCCAAAGTATATCAATATTCTTAATACATAAAATTAATGAAAATTGCATAATTTTGGCAAGAACGAATGCATAAAAAATGTGTTTTGCTATGTATTTTTTACTAGAATTGCATTTTTACGTACCATTCGTATTAAATTTTATTGAAAATACCTAAATTGGGGTAAATAACTAAATTTTGATTTAATTTTGTTCATAAAACTTAATGAAATATTTTTTGACACAAAAATATATTTTATAGATGACTCTTCTTTATTTTTTTAATGGACAATCTACTCAATCCAAAATCTATTGGTGCTACCGACTTAAAGTTATGACCGATTTTATAAAACTACACGGAGAAAACTGTTTGCTAAATTTGTATGGAGATTAAGCAAAACTTGAGCATAATTCTCAGCCACTTCAAAATATTGCTTATTTTCAGCAAAAATCAAGCAAATTTTGCTATTTAAATTTATAATAACTTAGCAAATTTTCTCTTGAATTAAATCAAAATTTGCTTTTTCGATTTATAATAACTGAGCGAGTGTTTGCTCGAATCAAATCAAAATTTGTTATTTCTATTTATAAAAAATAAAATAAAAAAAAAAAAAACAAATTGGCCATTTCGACTGGGAATCGAACTCGGGCTCCGAGCATGCTAAGCCACACTCTTAACCTGCTGCCACGGTATTTCTATTTATAGATCGAATTTTGTTTTATATTTCAATAACCAAGCAACTTTTTGCTTGAATCAATTCAAAATTTGCTATATCAATTTATAATAACTGAGCAAATTTTTGCTTACATTGAGTCAAATTTTGCTTTTGCCTGAACACAATTACCTTATAATAACTTAGCAAAGTTTGGCTTGAATCAAATCAAAATTTGCTATTTGAATTTATAATAAGTAAGCAAATTATTGCTAAAATTTATCTTTATTTTGCTTTTTTCAAATTATATGAGAAGTAATTTCAATTTAGAAAACGTTTTCTAAAATCAAACCGCTATTGAGCAAAATTTTGCTGATTTGCGTTTAAGCAAAGTAATGGCTTGATTCAAGCAAAATAATTTTCTCCGTGTACTTTTTCACAATGCGTCGTTTCGTTTAAGAAAATGATATAAGAAGAAAAATGTTCTAAAAAAAATAAAAGCTTTAAATTGATAAAAAACATAATTGCAACCAGCATGAGTAGCAATCTTACATTTTTAATCCATTCACGCCAATGAATTAACACAGCGCGTCGTTTGTTACAAAATTAGTTAAATGTCATTGGCGTGAATGGGTTAAAAATGTAAGATTGCTACTCTTCATAAATAAAAATCATCTCTCTAAGATGTCTACTCATTAAACTAAATGGACTCTCACTATTTCGGTATCAAGATGATATAACAGCCAATGTAGGGTTAAACTTTCAACAACAATATTTCTTTTGAAAATTTCGTCTCTATTCTTTCTTGAATAATATTAACCTTTCATAACTTTTAGAAGGTTACATTTTATAATGAAACATAAGTCAAGACGTTTTACATTCAATATATGAATTTGTACCATTATTATTTATGAAAAGTTGTTTTTAACTTCAACCTGACCTAAATAACCATGTTTTACTCGTATGATAAAAAATACAACATATTTTAATAAAAATGTTCAAATATCACTTGAAAATAATCGAAATATTGAGTTATTATAAAATACATGATTGTGCACAATTATTAATACATTTATAAATATGCTGCTTTTTTTTAACGACTTTGCGTATTTTACTTAAAGGAAATCAGAAGTGCGCAAATTAGAATACTTTCCATTAAGTTGGTTGGCCGCAAGTCGTCAAACAATTAATATATATCAGCATTTTTAGGGTAACAAAAACAAAAACAAAAAAAAAAAACAAATTGCCAACAGCGCATGAGCGATCCTATTTCATACAAGCAATAATATATTAAGTGTGCCAACATAACTTGAAAAACTGTCTACTTATTGCCAAAAATTATGGACGTACTTAATAATTATTTGGCAGCCGGGCTTGGCAAAAAAATGTAAACAATTTAATAAATAGTTTACAATGTTATTTGCTATTCTGAGCTCACATAAGTTTAATGTTGCATGATGCATAAGCTATGTTACTCTTTCAACTAAGATATTAAATAGTTCAGGTTGCCTGGTATTCAAAATAGATGTATTTTTTCTTCTATGTTAACATTTAAACTGTACATTTTTAATAAGGCTAAAAATCTTTCTTGAAATATGATCACTTAAATGAAACACTATTCTTACGCGGAAGTTTTGAAAGTTATGAACTATGATTATTAACACTAGACCAAAGCAATTTATTGAATAATGTTTTAGGATTTAACCATATTAAAAAAACCATATTAAACCATATTCAAGAAATTTAACAATTTTAAGGTAAATTGCACAAAAACCATTATTATAATTTTCATTTGTATATAATTTACACAAATATTGAGTTCTAACCTCGAAAAAACCAAGTGGCAAGATTTTTTAGAAATTGACTTTTTTAATGAAAATTAATAAATTAGTGTGACACGCAACAATAACCGAAATAATAGAAATAAAATATTAATATTTACAGCGATGTACCAAATTATTTAATGGCTTATTCAGACTGTGTGACTACACGCCCATTCTACGCATAACGCAATACTTTTTTTCAAAAATTGACCTCATGGCTTTCTATTTATATTATTTTTGGGTTATAGATTCCTTTTTAAATTCTAAGAACATAAGTTAATTTATTTTTTTTATCGCCATTCGTTGAAAAGTTATGGACCTCTCAATTCCGCAAATGGTCCGAAAACGCCAGAATCGGGACCTCTCAATTCTGCAAACTCACGTAGACCAATTAATTGTATCTACGTCAGTTTTTATCCAATTTTTATATATAAGGTGCCGATGGAAAGGCATTGTAAAGAACTTGGAAAGGTATTGTAAAGAACTATATATTCAAAAATATATAATTTTAAAATTTTGGATGTTAGGGTTGCCAACATATTGAACAAAAAAATATATTTGCTAATATCATGAATTCCAGGCAACGTACAATTACAGCTTGCGAATTATTTTGCCAGAATTCTCTAACAAAATATTCTTTGCCAAAACTTTTTTTACACTTTGTACAAGTGTCATCAAGTCATAATTAAAAATTAATTAAAGTTTCATTAATTTTATTATCAACATCAAGGATTATGTACACAATATAGGTCACGTACGTGTTACAAAAATATGACGTATGAAATTTTGTATTAACTTCTAGTTAAAATTTCAACAAATTGTTTTGAACTAAAGAACATATTTTATTGAAAGTTACAAGAGATGATTCTAAAGTACTTTTATAGCGATAAAATTTGAAAAGCATCAATGTAAATAATTGTTTTAATTTAATTTAAAGGGCAACGTACATATTTAACAGGGGTCACATACAGTTACTCAGTATAACCTGTACAACATATAATGAAGAAACACATCTTGTTTTTATTTTAATTTCAGTTTTATTTTGGTTTATTCAGTTCCCGTTTATAAAAATGTTAAAAAAAAAAAAAAATACTGCTAGAAATAAAACAAAATGATAACTTCTTATTTTTATATGTAGGTTCACAGATAATTGGTGTATTCAGTTATTTTATAGTGGATTGATTTGTATGTGAGGCGAGACCGTATTCGAGACTGTGAAACTTCCAAAAAGTGCTGCAACTGTAGATTGAGAATTCCAGGCAGGCGAGTATTCTCCCATATTGTGTGTAAGGCAATGCGAGATTCGACTATACTTTCTTTGCTTATATAAAATATTTTAATATTTTTTAATTTGACTGCTGCACAATTTGCAAACTCTTCTGCATTATTAATTGTTGTTCGTCTTGATTTTATTTCCGTCCAAACTGTTCTCTTTACCGTGGATCCAATACCGTCAACAGCACCTTTGCCATGTGATGTGGCAAAAAACGACCAGGTGATATTCATGTTAAATTTCAATTCTAACTTAATCAGACTTGATAAGATGAATTTATTTTTAAATTGGGCAGCACATCCATCGGAAAAAATGTAACATTTCTTAAATGTGGCGACTTCAGATCTTATGTAGTCCAAAATTGTTGTCAAAAACTTCCATACACAGTACTTGTTGTGAGTTAAGTCATTGCTTATAATAGCTATTGACAGAGTTCGAGTTTTGGTCCAAATACAAGCAGTGAACACTGTGACTTGTTCGTAGGAAAAATGAGCAGCCTGCACTTCATCCTGCTGAAATATTGCAAAATTCTCTGCGAAGTCAATTTGAATTACCACTTCATCTTCAGTAATTGTGTTCTTCAAAGTTTTAAAATGTTCTGTCTGAATGTTATTGATAAAGGAATGTATTTTAAACTTTGGCAGTTGCACCTGTAGTTCATCGACTGCTCCCCCAACAGATGAAGTGTGCACAATTTCCTTAATTCTTCCACCTTGCTCCTTTTCCCATTTTTTCCAAAATATATTTGTACTAAAGTCGAGTAGTATTGGTAGCACATCCCTGACATTTGTCTCGCAATTGAGGCATTCCCCCATCATACAACTTTAATTTTCGACATTGCAGCAAAGGTCTTTTAAAAGAATGCTATATGATAATGGAAACCCCCTAATATTTTTAAGCGCTGAGCACAAGTGACTAAAATTAGCATGTGTTTGGCATACACACACATTATGCGGAGTGTCAGCAACAACCATTATATTTTTTGGGCGTAATTCGAAGAATGTGGATTTCCCCACAGTTTTATTAGGTTGAGTTTCGTTAAAATAAATTTGGTAAGCCTCTTTCAAGGTCATTATCATATACCGTTTCTGCATAACAACTCTCTTGTTATCAATTTTGATTGATATTACATCAGATTTTCCTGGAGTCTGATAAGAAATATCTTCTCGCTAGAAATTGAGGACTTTAGAATGTAAAGCCTTCTCAGCTTGAACTTTCTTGTAATGTTTTTTGTTTTGGATTTCTCTTTTACAAATTTCGGTAGCAATTTCAGGATAAAATTCTTTGCACAGCTGTTTTAGTACAGCTCGCTTCCTGTTGATATCCATTGGCAAAACTTTTCTTACGCGATTCACTGCCATATAAAGAGTTTGTTTTCTTTTATAAGGTGGCTCATTTGATTCTGGATGTTCCATTTTATATTTTTGAACAGCTCTGTATTGCCACATTCTCTCAGCATTTTTCTGTTTTTGTTTCACAGTTGTCACTTTTCTCACTGAGTTTTTTGTTTCCAAATTTTTCTGTTTTTGTCTATATTCTTTTATTCTTTCGCGTTCCTTTTTTTTTGTGTTCCAACCATTGAGTGACATTTTCTCGCAGTTTCTGTCGCGATCGTTTCATACTTTCTTTTCCTCCACCCATTTTCTAAAATGTAAACAACAAATATGAATACATAATACGTCGTAGGAAGTAAGGGGTTAAGTGAAGGTGTAACATGTACGACACTCATATTTTCGTTTTCAATAAAAACTCAGCAAGAGTAATTTCAAAATACATTTGTTTAACACGATATCCACAAATAACGGTAAAATTTTGCAACAAAAATATTGTAGTTTATGCGTTATTAAAACTTAATGACCTTGGGCAACGTACATGTAACACAGAAATATTCATGAAGTATTTAGCTTTTCCTTCCATTAGTACAGATTACTTACCCTTCAATGTTGCTGATAACTATTTAGAAGACATTAACAAGCTATTACCGATCAAAACAATTTTCGATTTTTGCTCGACGTGATGTGTACGGGCACCGCAAATGTCACTACAGAACTAAACTTTCTATATTTGCTTAAAGAAAGAAGCAAATATACTCACTTAACAAATACCCGAGAACAACGACAAAAAGTACCGTTGTTCTGAACAAAATTATCTCATTTTATGTCTCTGAGAATCAAACGAATACGCTAGGTACTCTTTCGTTTCTTTTCTACTGCTTTCATTTTTTAGAACAGAGGATTACTTTTACTTGGAATTCATGATATATCAAAAAAAGCGTAATTTTTTTCGATTTTTTATTTTTTAAATTTGAAGAAGAATGTTGCCTTTAATAAAAAAATAATGTAATGATGGAGCTTTTATATTTTTTTCGTAATTTCAACTTTTGTGCTCATATAAGGTATGAGCCTTATATATACCTTATATATATATAAGGTATATCATTTTGAAACACTTTATCATTAATAAATTTCATAATGGCTAAGATGTTCAAAAATTTGTTCTGCAAAATGGTTTACCTTGTTAAGACTAACACTTTCTTCATATATTTTGATGACCTTACACTTGACCTTGGTATAGAAAAGTGGTAAAAACAAAAAAAAAAAAAAAAAATAAAAAAAAAACAAATTATTTTTTTAACTTGTATTCGTATAAAATTGAAAAAAATTATGATTGCCATATTAGAGATTATTAAATTCTAATTGGTTTTGTTGCAAAAAATTTTGAAATCGGTCTTAAAACAAATAAGTTACGATGGTTTAAAAATAAAAAAGTCTCTTTCAATAAAAGAATTACAATGATTTGTATGGGTTGACAAGTATGGACCTCACTTCGAGTCAACTTAACATACCTTAAAATCTGTTCTTGTTCACAAGTAACCAATTTCATAATCGCGCCAAAATTAAAAAAATCTGAGTTACATGTTTTCAAAAGTAGCACGTTTCTGCTAGTTTTGAAAATGTAGTTTTCTCAGTGTATGCTTCAACGAGATTCATTTGTAAAAGACGCCTTTGCAGTGTAGATTTCTCAATGTTCTCGTTAATCGTAACGTAGTCGCACTTTCCTGGGCAAGTGTGGCTGATGTCTTCACTCAAATAAAATTTTGTCAACATATCCACAAAATATTGACATATGGGCATCTCTCAGTGGCACGGACGCGACATTCGCATGGTTTTAATTACTCGAAAAACAAGAAAGAAACAAAATGAGCCGATGTGTATTTAAGTGTTCTAACGCGACGAAAGAGTGCTTTATTTTATAAAAATATTGGCGAGATTTAGTACAAATTAGTACAAAGTAATAATCAATCATTCAATGAAACGGACGCGACAAAAAACAGAAGTTTTTTTAAGCTCGTATAGAAATATACAAAATTTTGCTAATTTTGAGAACTTTTTTTTATATCTAATATACATGTTAATGGAGGTCAAAGGATAACTATTCTTTGTAGACTTATGAAATATAAGAATTATCTCTTATCTTTTTTAAATATATATAGCACGAATACGGACGCGACATCATGGACGCGACAAATTTTTCCACAGTAGTAAAATACAGTAAAGATGTTCATTATAAATTTTAATAAAAATACATCATAATAAGTTGAATTCAAGTTACATAGCAGTAATACTAATCAAAATAAAACAAAAAATAAAGTTAAAAGCTGTGAGAGTGCTTCATTTTAATGTTTTTCTTCACTTTTGGTGGACCTTTTTTGGTAGATGCCCATATGAGATTTGAAGCTAAACGTTTCATTGTGTTTGCAAAGCGCCAACTGATATTGAATTGAACGTACATTTTATTCGCTGTACAGGACTGTGAGAGGACTGACAGAATTTTCCATTTCTCCTCTTTATCAGAAGTTTGGGCAAATTTTTCAGTTAGTTGTTCCACTATTTCATAGGTATCAGATCTTTCCGTATTTGGTTCATGCAGAGTGGATGGAGTCATGCCAAACATTTTGCTGGCCATATTATTCGTTATACCATCCATGATATTCCGGCAGTACGATATCTATTTATTTTTCGATATTCTATTTGTTGGACTCCTTTGTGGGAGCAGCTTCTTAATAAGTTGAATAAATTTTCATTTCACCAGCCACTAAATCACTGATTTCTTAATATTCCGCAGTTTCGACATGCTCTTGGGTTAAAAATCGCAATCGTGAATTTTTTTAACTAACAGCTGATTTTCATGAAAGCTTTCACTAGTGAAAAATAATTAATTTTAATTTTGACGCGATTACAAAATTGTATACTTGTGAACAAGAACAGCTGACTTAAAGTTTTGTTAAGTAGACTCGAGGTGGGGCTCATACTTGTCAACCCATACAAATCATTGTAACTTTTTTATTGAAAGAGCGTCAGAGTAACCATCGTAACTTCTTTGTTTTAAGACCGATTTTAAAATTTTTTGCTACAAAACCAATTAGAATTTAATAATCCTTATTTATAAAAATTGGATTAAAACTGACGTAGATACAATTAATTGAAAATTTCCCAATTCTGGCGTTTTCGGACCATTTGCAGAATTGAGAGGGTCCATAACTTTTCAACGAATGGCGATAAAAAAAAAATAAATAAACTTATGTTCTTAGAATTTTTATAGGAATCTATAACCCAAAAATAAAACAAATCGAAAGCCATGAGACGGACCCGTTTTGCGTTATGCTTGGAATGGGCGTACTGTATCATTTTTTGTGTGACAGGTTTTGATAATTTTGTGTAGAATGATAAGAACGTTCTCATTGCTTGTCACAAAATAACATGAAACTGCCGCAAATGTCAAACAGGATGAAAATTCAGCACTTTTCGCTCTTCAAAAGTACTGCAGTACCCCCGCAATAATTTCAGTACTTTTTGCAAATATAGTTAAAACATTTTTTTACTTGTTTTTTTCATTTTGACGTCGAATTATTGAAATCGTTATGTAAATTTACACTGAGAAATGTAGTTACTAACCAAAAATATACCTTTGTTTCTTTAATTATTAAACTATTTCTTATAAAATACGTACTTTAAAAAAAAAAAAGAAATTATTAGCACTGAATTTAGAGCTCTTCTCTGTAATTTTAAAATGACAGAGTTTTGGGCAAAGTCGAAATAGGCTTTAAGTCAACTCCCTTTTAAGATTAATATAAACAAAAGACCTTATAAAACCAAATGGAGGATGCTGGTAAAATATCGAAATTTATCAAGAGCTATTATCCAAAAAAAAAAAATCAAAAACTTAGATATTAAAGAATTACACAGAACAACGATTAAAAAAGCTCAAGAGGTTTGATAATTTATTTTACATAATTCAAAGATTATAAAAAACATGGTTTGTATGGGGTCGTTTTAACAGATTTTTTCAAGGTCATTAGGCAACTTTTTGGCTAATACTTTAGGGTATACCTACAGCCTTTAATACTTATCGTTCAAAGATAATATATATACTAAAATATTAGATATATCCTGTGCTGAATGAATATCTAATTTTGGATTTTGTCACTATTATATTAAAGCCACAAAATAGTAAAATAAAAGAAGAAAAAAACATGTTTTTATATAAGAAAATCAATCATTAGCTGCTTATAATGTGCCTGCTGCTTTCTTTGTTTTTGTTTCGTTATTTATGCTTGTATTGCTTTTGTTTTGCACGAACTGATTGGTTCGCTTTGGCAGCATTGTAAGCATTGGGTTTATGTATGCACTACTGTTCTAGTATACTATTTTGAAACCAGAGGTCATGAGCCTATTTTCAACTCAGTCAATGAACTCAAACTGTCAAATTTAACGAAAATGGTCTGTGATCCCGTTAGATTTAACTCTTATGAAAAAAAACGGGTTGTATCATATTTCGTTTTATGCTTTTAGCCAATAGATGGCGTAAAATTTTAATTTTTGTTTTTAATGCAAATTAATTTGGATTCCACATTGCACTAGCACTAGCGAGTGTAGTTCGCAAACTATACATCGAACAGAGACGAAAGTGTATATGCAAAGAATGCAATTTACATTGCTAATAGCTCAAATTATGTATGTTATTTGAAAAATATTTTAAAAATAAAACACTTTATTTAATTTAAATCGGAGCGATAGTTCAAGAGATTTTATAATTTTTGTATGGGACCATTTTATTCGGCGGTCAACAGATGAATCTACAAACACATGCTTAATGTAGTCCAATTTGGCCGTATTCAGGCTACGGGCATTGAAGTGAACAACATTGAGGCCAGTATTTTTATTTGCACAGCACCTGAATTAAAACTTTATGATTTTCATTAGTGCCAACATACGAATGACTTGAGCCTGACATGAGAGCGAGCAAGTTGGAGAGTTAACTTTAGGCACATATAAGACAGATGGACAGAAAAACAGAAGAGAATAATATATAGAGATTATTGACGAATATTCCCGGCAAATCGCTTAAAGCCCTAACCAAAATAGACGATTTGCTCCGTAACGAGCGAAGACGAAAATGTTCGCTTGAATGCAATTCAATGTTGTTGCCCAAAATAAGCAAACGTAAACACATCGAAACTGAACGAAACGGATTGACGAGACGTTTTGTTCCGTAAGAACCGAACTTTTAGCGTCTCAACTCGTCAGCAACAATAGTGCAGAGTATTTTTACATCAAGTTTTGCTGCATTTTTATCAATTAGTTCAAGAAACAATATTTTAATGAATTAATAGCCATTGTTAAGGATGAACAAGGCATTTATATGCATTTGAAACAGTTGGCAACTGACAGCCTAGACGAGCTCAAGAACGTTTCATTTTGGGTTAAATGTCAAAACAGACGTAACGAATGTACACGCTCGTCGAGTTGCTATCGTCTCGTTTCGTCTATTTTGGTTAGGGCTTAAGACCTCTGTCGGCAATTCGTTCCCGACTCTTTCCAGCAAATCCCTAAGACTCCACTCGACGATTCGTTGGAGAATCTTCCCGTCAAATCGCTTATATGACCTCAACTGCTTGCATTTGACTGCTTGCACCCGGATGACTCAAAAGATCTTGCCGGCGATTTTCACATATTCCAAACAATTTGCTGGCGATTTTGAGGTGATTGAAAAGGTTTACAGTTTCGGTTAACTTGAAGCTCACAATGTTAAATAATGGAAGTTAAAAGAAGTGAGATATTTTCATATGTGAAAAGAAGGACATTTTAGACCAAAAGGAGGACTTTTAATTTTTAATGAAAAATGAGGACTCCTTTAGCATACCATCTGGTAACCCTACTAATGCTTCGCTGATCTACAGCTCTGTAATCTTTCAACTCTACGAAGTATACTGTTCGCTAAAAAAAAAATAATACTATTGAAAATGTGTGTGTCCAAGGGCCGATGAAGCCTATATTTTATGTACATTTAAATGTTGATGAAAAATTTACAGATACCAAATTCCTGTAGCTCATAGTTAATGCTTTTATTGTGCTTTCGCTTTGGGAGGTAGGCGTGTTCATGGACGGATAACTCCCAATTTTTGAACACACCTTTGTTTTGGAATAAAATACATGCATACCAAATTGCATCTCTCTATGACAAACATAACCTTAATTATTGAGTTTTAAACTTTTTGTGTTGTATGGGAGGTAGGCGTGTCCGTGGGCGGATGACGTCAATTTTTCAAAACCATATTTGGTTTGCCATAAAAAACATACTTGCCAAATTTTATCTCTGAAGGTTAAACAGAGGCTTATTTATTCCGTTTTTAATGTTTGGGTTGTATGGGAGGTGGGCGTGTCCGTGAGCGGATGACTCCCGACTATCTTTAGGTAGGCGTGTCCGTGGGCGGATGATCTCAATTTTTCAAAATCATTTTTGTTTTGTTATAAAAAACATACGTGCTGAATTTTATTTCTGTGAGTTAAGCAGACGCTTATTTATTGTGTTTTCAATTTTTGAGTTGTATGGGAGGTGGGCGTGTCCATGAGCGGATGATCTCAATTTTTCGAAGTCATCTTTGTGTTAATACAAAATACGTACGTACCAAATTTTGTTGTTTTTGGCTTATTATGAGCTGAGTTATGCAGTTTTAAATTTTTGCGTTGTATGGAAGGTAGGCGTATCCGTGGGCGTATCTGTGTTTACGGACAACACACAGAAGGACGGACGGACATGAATAACTCGACTCACGAGGTGACGCTGATCAAGAATATATATAGGGGAAGAGTGGCATGAAAGAGCCAAGTTTTGAAAGAGCCACCACGATTTACGCGGTAGTTTCATACGAATGCTTCTTAAATAATAATTTTTAAGAAGCAATACTCGCCAAATGGCACCCACAAACATTTGACAGTTCTCTGATAATAAACGGCGTTGGTGCATCGTATTTAAGATTTCTTCATCATTAAGTAAGTTTTTCAGAACATTTTATTTGTTTTTTGACGTCTACACCTTTAAAACTAACAGTAGTATTATTATAATATAATTTTATGGATATATTAGGCCCACCCATAACATATGTATTTTACCGGTAAAATCTTGATTTCATACTAATTTTTGAGGTTATGTTTCTTTGGACAATATGTTTTGAAAGAGCTGGGTTGTGGTTTCAGTGTAAAATTTATAGCGGTTGGGCACATAAATACTGTGACGAAAAAGGAAGTTTAAATTATTTTTGTCAAAAATGTTTAAAAGTGTTTTAAACCTTTTATATTGTTTTTGGAATAGGTATTATTATTATAGATTTTCTTCAAAGCGATCAAATTTTTTTTGCTGAAAATATTTTTAAGTTTTTGAACTATTTTTTGTTTTAGTTTTGAATTTATTTATTTATTTAATTTATTTTTGTAAAAACAATAATTTTTATAATAACAATAAAATGTTCAATAAAATATTCGTTATTGTTCGTGTTAAGTCTTCTAATAAGAAGTTGGCTCTTTCAAAACTTTGGTTGGCTCTTTCAATGCTTATGTGTTATGAAAGAGCCGAATTTCATATTTTTTTATAAATGGCTACAAGTCCAAGAATATTGTTGATTTTGGAAAATAAGTCATGGCATTACGTACAAAAATGAATGAAAAAGTACTTTTGATACAAGTTTTATAATTTTATTAATTATTTTTATATTTTTTTTTTAATTTTTTTAAAACTGGCTCTTTTATGCCACTCTTCCCCTACTTTTCTATAAGGCACTCCCTTCGTTCTATGCGTTACAAACGTTTGCACAAAGTTAATATACCCTCACCTTTCAGGTTTAGGGTTAAAAATCATAAAGACATTTCCAAGTTTCCGTAGATGTTTATTTTGGTTTTGTTTTTTAACTTATACAAAAGATAATCTTTTTCCAAAAATTGTAAGCTATAAATCATGGTTGAAGCAGGTTGTACACTTTATTAATTGCAGTTTTATCGAAAAAAAAAAACAGAGAAGCCAACCAACTTGAGAACCTCCTCCTTTTTGAAGTCGTTTAAAAATACTCAAAACTACCTGCACAAAAGTTGACTTGGTGATTTCTTACTAAAAAAATTCGAAAAGTTTTAAAAAAATGATGATGATGTCTGATGTGGTGCGAGTAAAATGTGTGATAAATAACCAAAAGTTTACCTTTATATGCATATAAAGATTTCATAATAGCGCAATGAATGATGTATTTTTGAGTAATTTAGACGAAATATTAGCTAATGAAAAGGCAGACAATTTAATTGTATTTGGCGATATAAACCTCAATATTCTACAAGACTCTAACATGGTTATAAGTATAAAATGTTGATACCTTTTTATGGATTAGGGTCATGAATTAAGCAACCAACCCGTTTAACAAACACTTCACAAACATGTATAGATCATATGTTTGTACGTGGTAAACCATCTAGAGAGTTAACTATAAGTATTTCCGTGCGTAATTTTAAAATCTCGGATCATTGCTTAACATGTACCTTTACACGGAACCTTTCCAGACAATCTTAATAGAGCTGAAGTTATTCCTCTGCATAAAAAAGGGTGACAAAAAAGAACTAAATAGCTATTCTAAAATATAACAGTGTTCTCTAAAATTTATGAAAAAAACTATGAGAAGAAGGATAATAGCTTTTTTAAATAAAACAAATTTTTTCAGCGAGTATCAATTTGGTTTTCGAGCTGGGTTATCAACAGAAGATGCCTAGTTATCATACTGCACAAGCATATACCACTGGTGAAAACTCAGTGGCCACGTCCAGCGCTCTCAATAAGTTTTATTTTCTGAATAGTTCGCTATTTGAAACGTCAAAATAGTTGTTAAATTGATGAAATGTAAAACAGTTTATCGAATAGAACAAAGAAATTTTAATTTTTGTTTCTTTAAAGTTTATTTTTTAAGTATTAATTTTAAAAAGATGCTCTAAAACTACAAGAACGTGCGCATTCATTAATATTTGTCAAAGTTTTTATGGACTGCGCTGCATTTCAAATATTTGCCAATTATTTTTGATGTCTGACATAGCAACTCAGTCATAGAAAAAAAGCGCTAATTTGGTTTACTACTGGAACAGTCGTATCGCTTGAAAGAGCTCACTGCTTTAATCTGAAACCCACCTTGGCATGAAAGCTAACAGCAGAGTTGCATAAAAACGTAGTTTTGTATTATTTGGAGTAGGTGTTAGTCGCTACGAATTAATAAGTACGAAATTATAGTAGAATTGTACTGGTCTATTTTATTTGGAATTAATTTTATACAGGTCGGTTTGTGTTACAGATCGTCTCCACTGGGAATAGAATCAAGGCATACCTTTTATTATTTTGGCCCTCTTTAAGAATTTTGCAGTTTTTGGTTCTCTTCTCAAACAAATTCAGACCTTTGAAATTGAATTGTGGTTTTGTCATAAAAATTTTGATATCAAAAAAGTGAAATAAATTGCAGTTCACTCTCAAAATTTACGATTTTAAGATTCAGCCCTCTAATGCTGTCAACTGAGGGAACTGAAAGTGACATGTTAAGAAAATATTGATCATAAAGCCCCAACAAAATTCTGCTTACATGCAATCGAGAAAATAATCCAGATTATTTAAATTAAAAAAAATTAGATTTGAAACCTTTTCATAATGTTTTGTTGGAAAATATATTTACTTCTTTCATTCATTTCTCTTCTCTCAAAGCTGTTTCTACTAAAAAGAGAAAAAATATTCCAAATATTCAAACTAGAAGCGCATGATCAGCTAAGAGCACAAGTATGAGGCTATGCATTTTGGCGCCACTCTGGTAAAAACGGTAAATAATTTTTTTTCAAATAAATTACAATAAAGGCAAGTTTCTCTGTTCAAATATGTTCTTTAATAGTGAATATTCGTCAAAAAATCATAAAAAATCACAAATTTTTTAAGTTTTTTTCGAAATTTGATGAATTTTAACTCCTACACCAAAAAAAAAGCATCCTTTTATTTTACCACCATTGGACTTAGCAAGTCTAAATACATGTAATCTAACTAATCCAACTCGAAAAAAAATAAAAAGGCGTGGGCCCTAAAGTAGAATTATGACAAAATTTGGTTTTTTGTTCTTTTTTCAACTAAGAAAAGGGCAACGTTTTTGGGTTAAATTAACATGACCGAACAATTCACTTTCAAAGTGAGCACTTTCATTTTTGATTGTATTACCCTAAACCTGAAAGGTCAGGGTATATAAACTTTGTGCAAACGTTTGTAACGCATAGAACAAAGCGAGTCCGGTATAGAAAAGTATATATATTCTTGATCAGCGTCCGTCTATGTGTTGTCCGTATACACAGGATAAGAAGAAGGAGTTGAGATATTTGAATGAAACTTGGGTCACATGGGCCCAAGGATCTGCACTATTGAATATTTTTGGAATCCACCCACGGACACGCCTACCTCTCATACAACGCAAAAACTGAAAACTGCATAACTCAGCTCATAGTAAGCCTACACCTATAAAATTTAGTACGTATGTGTTTTGTATCAACACAAAAATGTCTTCGAAAAATGGACGTCATCCTCTTACGGACACGCCCACCTCCCATACAGCCCAAAAATTTTAAACACAATAAATAAGCCTCTGTTTAACTTACAGAGATATAATTTGACAAATATGTTTTTTATAACAAAACAAAAATAGTTTTCAAAAATGGACATCATCCGCCCACGGACACGCCTACCTCCCATACAAAGCAAAAATTGAAAACTGGATAAATAAGCTCAGAATTAACCTACAACAATAAAATTTGGTGTGCATGTGTTTTATGTAAACACAAAAATGTCTTCGAAAAATGGGTATTATCCGCGCACGGACACGCCCACCTCCCATACAACCCAAAAATTGAAAACGCAATAAGTAAACCTCTGATTAACCTACAGAGATAAAATTTGGCACGTATGTTCTTTACAAGAAAACAAAGATGGTTTTGAAAAATGGACGTCATCCGCCACGGACAAGCCTACCTTCCACTGTGCGAAAGCACAATAAAGGCTTTAACTGTGAGCTACAGGAATAAAACTTGGTATTTGTAAATTTTTCATCAACATTTAAATGCATATAAAACAAAGGCTTCATCCGCCCACGGACACCTCCATTTTAAATAATATTATTTTGTTTTTTGAAAAGTAGGTTTAGGGTATTTCATAGTCGGCCAGAACCGACTTTAGACTTTCTTTACTTGTTTTGTTTTTCTTTTCAACAGAAAATGAAATAAGTACTATTTTAAAACTTTTTGTCTATTTCAGGTACGAAAGTTTTTGTAGAGTCAATTTCTTGGAAATTTTAAGCAACTGCACGTTCTTATAGAAAACGAAATTTGTCTTAAAAAGCACATTCAAAGCAAGAATAAACTTTGAAAATTCTTGCATGGCAAATTATTTACCTTAAATATTTATGGTGTTGGGTGAATCTGAATTGAATGTGAACCTTAGTATGTTTGGCGATGCCAAAAAATGTCAAAATTTGGGTATAAATGGTTAAATATGTATAAAAACGAGGCGGTTGAGGCACAAACTCTGTGTGGCTTTGGTGCCGAAGGGCCTAGGTTCCCTTCTGCAGATAATGACATACCCCAGAAAATTATAAATTCCATGAAAAGCTTCTTGAAAACATGCTGCGAATGGCTAGCAGTCGGTATAAAACAAGAAGGTCCAGGTTTTGATCCATTGTATACAAAATTGAATAAAATGCACAGCAGAATAGCTCATAAGAAGCTCTTATAATGTCCTTTCAAGGACTGAAATGGCCAAATTGTTTTGGATTTTTTTATATAGAAAAGCACAAAATTTGAGAATAATTGCGTGACAAATTGGGAGCATTTTGTTATGATTCAGAGGGTTTTTTTTACACTAAACCTGTAAGGTCAGGGTATATTAACTTTGTACAAACCTTTGTGCAAACGTTTGTTACACCTAGAACGAAACGTGTCCGGTATAGAAAAGTATAAATTGGGCGTGATCCGCCCATGAAAACGCCCACCTTTCATACAACCTACAATATTAAAAGATTAATAGTTGACTTCGAGAGATGAAACTTTGCATAGAAGCATTTTATATCAAAACTAAGATGTGTGCACAAAAAATGGGCGTCATTTGCCCACCAACACTATGGCAAAAACTTTATGAAGAGGTTTATATATGAGCTACAAAGATAAAACTTGGTATTTGAGATTATTGTATCAAAAGTAAGATGTGTTCACAAAATGAGCGTCATCCGCTCATGAACAGGCCCACCTCTCATACAACACGCAATATTAAAAACACTATTAAAAGGTTAATATTTGAGAGATGAAACTTCGTGTGTGAACATTTTATATCAAAATTGAGGTGTGCTCAAAAAATGGGGGGGGGGGGTTATCTGCGCACCAACACACCATACAAACCACATTCGTTAAACCTGTATTAATTCTATAGGTACAAACTTTTAAGGAAAAATATGGCTAGAGTTGGGCATTTTACCGTATCATATCTCATAACCTACACATAAAAAGCAGCTCAAGACTCGAGCTGCGCCGGGTATTATAAGTTAGTATTTATATAAAAAAGTTTATTTACATTTATATTTGTTATTGCTTTAATTGAGTGTTTGACCCCATGTATTTCTATATATTGCTATGTATTTCTATTTATTTATACTTAATATTAGAATTAACAGTCTTAAGTCTTAAGCAATCTGCATTCGCCTCTAGTTCTCCGGAGCAATAGAATGTAGATATTTTTTAATCAACGTATTTTTCAATACAATGTTAAATGATGAATATGCAAAATAATGACGAAAATAAAAGAGTTGAAAATAGTTCAATATTAAACACAGTTGTTTAAATTTTATTTTGTAGAAACGCAAAAGCGTTAATACTTTTTTAAAATTTTTTGTTTAATTTTGAAGTTTATTTTTTTCTCAGTGTATAAAATATTCATGTATGAATGAAATATAACAAAAATTTTACATAACTTATACAACAAATAAAAAGATACGAATCAAGTTTTTGGGATAAATTCTTGGAAGTTAAAGCGGGATAAATAGGAAAAAGGGTATTAGGAAGAGGATAATCTTCAGTATCATAGTAGTCTAATGAGAATATAGCAGCAGTTCTTGAATCATACATTTCTCTTTCACAGTGCATGTGCCACATCTCCAACTTAGTAATTAAAGATTTTTCTAAAACATCAGGATGTTCCTTGAAAAAACCGAATATCTTTTACAAAGTTTTCTTACAGCTTATGTAGATAATGTAATGTTTTCGATGTAACAGTATCAGGAAATAGTACTAAAAATTAATGCAGATCCAAAGTTTTTTAAAGCTTCTTGTATTATAACAGCAGAAAATAGGCCAATTTTTGTTTGATTTTTGCATCTGAAAATGTTGGTTTTTTGGAATGATTGGAAATGTTTTGCAGGTATTAAATTATAATAAGCTTTGCATGATTTAAAGAAAATACTGTGTGTCTCAATTAAAAACTCATGCACAAATGCCTTTATCCAAATATATTTTGAAATTAGGTTAGAAGATTTGTTGAAGTGGTAATTTTTATTAATCTTTGGGAGGGAGGCGATCGCCCCGATTGCCCCAGCGTGGATCCGCGTCTGGGGCTGATTGACGATGCCTTACTTAATTGATTCTTTGTAATTTGCATAAATTGATATGTTTTGATATGTATCCAATACAATCCACAAAAACAAAAAAAAAAAAATAAACAAAAAGAAATATCAACGCTTTTTCGAGCTTTCACAGAGATTCTTGGAAATTAATCGTGTGACTTTCATTTTAAGTAACATTATGTGCATAATTTTTCGGCTTGGAATTTCGCTCAATTCACTTTAACAGAAATAGTTCAAAGTGAATAAACTTGCAAATTGGTAAGCAAATCAGGAGTGTAACAAATACATTTAATTTGATTTGTTTACTCCGAACCATGTTAAAAACAAAACGGAATAATACTAAATAAAAATGGCACATAACAAAAAACAAAACAGCGGTAGTTTTACCACCAATACCTAAGGGTAGACTTTGCTAATGTTGTTGCGATCAAACACTGAATTCGTGTTTTGTTGAAGATCTACTGTTAAATTCTATTTTAAACTGCTTTTTTGATTTAAATAAACATATCCAAAACAATAACTTTTCTATAAAAATTATGACATATCAAATGGGATGAAAAAGCAGATAGTGTGGTAGCTAAAATAATTTCTTAATTATCATATCGTAACAACAATAAACAAATTGACCATTTCAGCTCTTGTAAGAACTTTGATTGAGCTTCTTATTATCAATTGTGTTGTGTGTGTTATTCAATGTTTGCACACAAATGACCGACAACCAGACCTACATTTTTTGCCAACTCCGAACGGCTAAAGTTCATGTTCTCAAGAAGCTTTACATGGCATTATTTACTCTCTGAGGTTTGCCATTGTCTGCAGAGATGTGGTGACCGATACAATAGAAATTCATGAATTCAACTTTACAAAAGCTGACTTTTTGAAGTTGAATCATTTACTTCATAGCAAGCTGAATGTACACAAAATGGAAATAATCCATTCCATGGATTGGATGATTCCATTCCATTAATTTACATATATGGAAATAATCCATTAATTTTTTTTTTATATGGAGCTCTTTGCTAAGTTTTCTCAATCCGTACCATACAACTTCAAAAAATTCTGCGTAAAGTATATAAGTATTAAAGTATATCGGATCGATCGATGAGGACTTTAATGCTGGACCCGATGGAATTCCTGCCGCAGTGTTAATTCATTGTGTTTTCATTTTGTGTCAACCACTTTCTTTGCTTTTCAACAAATCAATCAACGAAAGTAATTTTCCAATATTTTGGAAAAAAATCGTACATAAGTCCAATTTATAAAAAAGGTTGCAGGAATGATGTTATTAACTACAGGCCTATTGCCAAGCTCTCATCGATTCCAAAACTTATTGAGCGTATCGTGTATGATCGGGTAAAAATTCACTGCGGAGAAGTCATAACAACTCGTCAGCATGGTTTGTTAGTGACAGATCCACTGTGTCTCATCTTCTCGATTTTACAACATTTTGCCTTAATACAGTTGAATCTGGTAACCAGGTCGACTGCATTTACACTGACTTTAGTAAAGCATTTGATAAATTACCACACAGTTTGATTCTATTTAAACTTAAATCAATGGGATTTCCTCAACATTTTGTAAGCTGGATTCAATCGTATTTGACAGAACGATCTTATCAAATACGATTCCGAGGGGTTTTTTCGTCTGCATTTGTTGCGGAATCAGGTGTTCCTCAAGGCAGTCACCTTTTTCCACTTCTGTTTATTTTAGCCATTAATGATGTTACTTACATTATTAAACATTCTAATTTGTTAATTTATGCAGATGATAAGAAAATATATAGAACAATAAATGCTAAAGACATCTTTTTCGCTATTATGGCTCGATATGAATTTACTAAAGTAGGTTTAATCAAAGTATTTGTTCATAAACATTCAAAAATTACATTATTAGAAAACAAATTTTGTAAACCGTTCCGGGTGTGACCAACTTCTTGAAACAGAAATGAAGGTCATACAGAAATTATTTGATAAAAAAAGTTTACATATTTATGTAAAACATCAATATCCTTGTTTTAGGAAATTTTCATTTTTATTATAAGTCCATGTTGCTTCTTAGGAAAACTATAGCATTTTTTGGGGCGGGTACAACACTGAAAAAACACTCAGTTTAAATATTTTTTCTTTGTTAACGCAATAACTAATTCTTTTTGTAAACTGTTCTAAAATAAAAGATAACATTGTTATCTTTTTTAATATTGCTAACCAAATTTTTTTTAATGTGTATCAAGAGCTGGCAGTTTTCAACGTTTTAAATCTAAACAAAATATTTTAAGTTGTTCTTAATTCGGAGTTTGTTTACTTAAATTATAAAAAAAAAAAAAAAACATAAAAAAGCATTAAAACTAAAAATAATTTTGCAACAGGAGTAACTTTAGATTCGAGATATTAATGTGGGAACCAAATTTATTTCATTTGAAAGCATTTTAGGATTCACGTTTCCGTTTCTCATTAGAGTGGAATCAGCCCAATTTTAAAAAAGATAAAAAAAATTTGTATACGTTTTTATACGAACTATTCTACGCTAAATTTTACATAAAAAACGCTTTTTTTATTAATGAAGAAATGATTACTAACAGGGGCGTACCGAGACAATGTTGCTTGGGGGGGAAGTAAGGTATTTTGGCCGACTGAACACCATTAAGTCCCGACTTTTTTTTTAATACAACATGTTGAATTAATCAAAATTACTCACCCGTTCGATCAATATCAATCTTCAAGGCGGTTTTCATATCGTTCCCTCATGAAAAGAAAATAAAATAAAAGCATTTCAACAATATGGAATGAGCATTTAAAAATTTATTTTCGTTTTTTCTTTTTAAGTGTGCTCTTTTTTGGAGCGAGCGAGCGAAGCTCCCATGGAACAGGTTGTTTGAAGCTGTTTAGAGACCTTAAACTCTCGAAGGGATTGACCGATCTTAAAATTTATTTTTCCGTACTATTCTACGCTTCCTAACGAATGTTGTTTCCTTAGGAAGTTTTTCAAATTCCATTTAGTTTAAAAGTTAATTGAAAATAATATTTCCGTGAGTTTTGTTGTTGTTATTCGCTGATATAGTTTTCTTCTAACATGCTTGTGTATGTATGTATCAGTCAATGAAAAACCCGAACGACATGAAATGACAGCAAAAATCTTGCGGCGAATGTTTTTCGCTGCAACAGCCATTTATCAATAAATATTAAAAAATGAGAGAACGAATTTTATTTATAAAGGAAAATAGTTAGAACATAAAACACAAAACATGAAATCCGTTTATATTTGCATATGTTGATGAACCCTGTTAAATAAAATAAATTTGCTGTTTTAATTCTTATTTTAGGCTTATTTTCTTTCATAAACAAAATTTGTTGTTGTTTGACAGACATTTGAAGTTTCATAAATTTCTGCTCGGATGCAAATAAATTTTTTGTTCTTAACTGTTATAAGTATAAAATATTAAAAAAATTCTTAGTGGGCAAGGAACAATGAGCGCGTAATTATCGTAGAGTATTTTAAGAGAAACAGAGTGTTACTTTGTTGTCATCTGCAAGCCATTTAAGATATATGATAAGAAATTTCTTAAATGATTTTTAAAGATACATATATGTACATATTTATCCACTGTACTCTAGAATAAAAGCGATGAATGGATAAGAAGTAAATGGCTGGGTTTCTATTAGTAATTCGCAATTGTTTTGTGAAATTTTGTCAGTTCTTTATTAAGTAATTCATTGTATATGTTGAGAGGGTGCTTTAGGCACAGACATGAACTGTGTATATATTCAATACATGAAATTATGAACAAACAATATATAATGAATACATTATGCATGTACTCATTACATAACATATGTTATGAGTAAATTTTGTATGTACTCATTTTATAAATGTATGCACTAAAATATAAAAAGAGTAAATTATGTATGTACTCATTGCATTTAATTATGTACTCCAAATATGTAATGAGTAAAGTATGTATGTACTGAGTACATGCAAGTTATTCTAACATTACTGTACTCATCGCAAGTATTCTACATGACTTTATATAATGAGTCAATAATCTATGTAATACGTACATAAGAACTTTACTCATTACATAAAATTGTTTGTAACATTTTGCGATGAGTACAGTGTGAATGTACTCACCATATACATACATCCATGAACTCAAGACACATATATTTGTGTTGAGTACATAAAATCCTTTATTGACTACAGAAACGTTTAAAAGCATTATGTAGTCAATAAAGATTACAACATGTACTCAATACATGAAAAATGTAAAATTTTTGTGTGCCAAAAACTATGACATGAGTACATAAATTTATGTCGTTGCTTATAAGACGGAATCTATTCCCTTACGCCACGTAGGCACATGAAACAAGTTTAACAAAATGTTATTAAAAGTGAACACGTAACATAATGAAAATAACATTAACTTTAGATTAACATTAACATTACATTATTAACATAACCGTAACATTAATTTTCATCCTACAAGTATGCACGGAAAAAAAATAGACAAATAGCTAAATGATAGCTCTAATATAGAGAGCGAATTAGAGCTCTTAAGAATACAGCCGCTGCTGGGTCTGCAACTAATGATGAAGGTAAGGTGATTGCAACAACGGCTGAGTTTCAAAATGCATTTTTACGAAACATCAGTGTATTTTGGTGAATCTACAAAGAACCAATCCCCAAAAAACACACTGATGCATCTCAACAAAATTTTAAAGCCAACCAAGTTGATGTACTCAACAATCAACGTTCGCTGCTTTATGAGGCCCTCTATCAACATAGCAATTATTATGATCAGGAAGCAGGAGGTAATAATGAACAAGATTTGCTTCTGCTTTCGGAGGCTCCTTCAAAGAGTACTATGCAAATGCAATCCAGCATTCAAAAAGTAACAGTGTTGAGAAGACATTCGAAAGCAATTAAAACACCAACTGAACTAAAACAAGGAACGAAAATAACTGTTATTTTAAAATTTTCAAATGAAAAAAATGGTCTAAAGACTTTTTCAAATATACCATTATGTTACAAATGTCCTCAACCTCACGAATATTAAGTCGCTTTTAAATTTGAAACTGATTCTTTAAAAGTTAATTTCTTGCCTAGTACATTTCGAGGAAAAATAAAGGTTACTTTTGACTTTTATTTTATCGGTCAAAAATAGCAGTTATTTTGTGACTTTAATTTTTTCGGTCAAAAATATCAAGCAATTTGTGTTTTCTTAAAGGCCGCTTGACAGATTGAACTGTTGACACCATGTGAAAATGTCTCAACGATGAGATGAAAATAATAATATCAAAATTTTTTTATCGGTAAAATGACTTGAACAAATATAAATTACCTGATATTTTTGACCGAAAAATAAACGGAAGAAAATAACTGTTATTTTTGCCCAAAAAAACTATAAGGCACAAAAAACTGTTATTTTTGTCGGAAAAAATAAAAATTAAGAGATAAAAGTTAATATGTGACACTTTCGACAAAAACCATATTCGATACGGTCCCTGGATGCAAATATTGAATCAACAAATTATTATTCCATTTCGTATTGATTGAATTTCTTTTCAGATACTTTCGCTCTCTATTTCACACTAAAATCTCTCTTAAAATAATCTCTCTTACTGTTAAAGAAGTTTCACTTCTGCCACGTGTACGTTGCTACACGCGAGTTTTTTTTTTTTAACTGAAAATTTGTCTGCTTCGTATTTTCTCGTTATTTTTAACCGTTCATTAAAAATTAACGTTTGAATAGATCGTCCGTTTTGAAAAAACTTTTGTATGCAGCGCTCGACTATCAGCATCAACATCGTCAAGTGATTTTTTTTGTTTTGCATGTGTCATCGGTTTGTTTTGCGTTGTTGTTGTTCTACAAGTTTTCGTTTTTGCGTTATCATGGAGAATTGAAAACAATAAGAAATAAGAAAGAAAAGTAAGGAAATCTGTTAGGAAGAAACATTTAGATAATTAAGTGCTGGTCGTGAAGAAAGTTCCTAAATTATTAATTCAAACGCTCATTTTGAATAATTGATAACAAACGAACATTCGTTGTTTTTATTTTAATTGTGTGAACAAATCGAAATAATCCAATTGAATTTTTAATGCCTTTAAGTGTTTTTTAAACATCTTTAGATTTGAGTGTTCACTTAAATAACATATTTTTGAAGCTTTGAGCAGTTCAAAAATAAAATAAATTAAAGAATTATATATTATAGATTTAGTTGAAAAAAAATTATAGTAGTGTTAGTGTGTCAACTTGAGAAAACGTTATATAATAAAATTGTTATATGCAAGTGTTTTTGTTTTTAATTATCATATTCATTGCAGCAAAAAATATATGGCCATTTCAAGCCTAATGGCAGTTTTTTTCTAAAAATTGATCACATGCTCGTAGACTTGTTTACTTGAAATTTTGTCGATAGGTTCCTTTTCTATTTATAAGAATATAAGTAATTTGTTTTTTTATAGCAATTTTTTCAAAAATTATGGAGATACTAATTTTTTATAAAAGAAACAATCTTACAAATCATTTGAAAATCAGTCATTTCCGATAAATCATATATTCGTCATCTGTTATAGTCGCTATAGCGATTTAGAAAAACTTAAATATTTTTGAAATTATTATGCTAGAGTTGCCAACGTTTTGAAAAAACTTTAATTTGGTTATATCTCTAAAAGTGATTTTTTTTTTAATTTTAAAATCAAAATAAACTTTTCACCAAAATAGAATTACGATGGCCAAGGTACACGTTTTTTCGCAATCTCTTTTTCTGACACATATCACTTTATCGTTCATAACTTTTGTACCGTTTGAGATATTTATACAAAATATATATACTTGTTTTATATATAGTAATGACCTCACACGTGACTTTGGCCCATAATATTGGAAAAAACTGGAATAAATTAAAAAATTTTAATTTTTTGGCTTAAGATAATCGGAAGAGATAATAGGGGTATTCACACTGACTTGGGTAGTTGGGTACGGGAAGGTTGAGTACTTTTGATTACTGCGAGCACCGTTAACTGCAATTGAGTACTTTGTAGAATAACAGCTGATGAGAGATGAGGGACAGCTAGAAAGAGTTGCCACCATATTATTCATGTCATTTTATGAGCCCAAAATGAAGGCCATTGTACGGGCATATAAAAGTTATTTTGTAGAGGAGTAACTTTTAACGTGAACTTTGCGGCATTTAATAATTTGTATCTCAAAACTTTTAAAATAACTCATTTTAACCCATTGTCTATTTTATTCACTTATAATTTGTTTACTATGTTTTAGTTTTTTGTCAATTCAATTATTGCCTTCTTTTGGAAAAGGTGGTAAATCATGAAAGAAGAACTCAATCAATCTACCCAAACAAGTCAGGGTGTCAGCTTGTGTCAAAGCCAGCGACCCAACTAATTTGTATCCTAAACGTACCTTTTTATGTGGCCAGCTTATGCATTTGCTAAGCTATTGCTACGACCTAGTAATTCTTAGTTTAAGTGTGCGAAAAATAAACAAAGCTTTTCTTTATTCTGTATCTATGAAAATTCCTCTTGAATGTTTAAATTAATAATTAAACATATTGTCGCTGCGCCTAAAAAAACAGTTGTGATTTTTCCTGCAAGAAATTGCAGTTGTTTTTCAATATTTATAGCAAAAAATACAAAATTATGACATTGAAATAGAGTTGCACGTGCGGACTATAAATCAGTTTTATTGCTCTCCTGAAAAGTTGTCGAGAAACGCATAACTGCTTTTTGAGGCACAGCGACGAAATGTTTTAAATAAAAAATAAAACTTACATTTTTAAGTAAAATATTTAAATATTAATTCTTCTTTTTCTTAAGGTAGCCCATTGCTGCACAATATTATCTAAATTAATGCGATCAACTATGAACTTTTCAGATGGAAGTATTAATAACCATTAAGTCGTGAGTCAGTTTGCGTGCTTTTAAAATAATTTTTAACTCATTTTAATTTGCTGAACATTCTTTCATTTCCTGCAACTGTAACTGGTGCTCGACAAAGCAAACGACACATTTTGTTAGCTGCAAGAAAGGGTTTTTATTGATTTCTGATACATTAGTTGCATCTGACAGAGTTTCTACGCCTTCAATTAGATCATTAGATTCTACGCCTTCAATTAGATCGACTGAAGTTGGTTTAAGGTACGACTAAAAGTATTAAACAAACCTACCAAGGTACGTCTAAAAGTTGAAAACAAAAAATGGTCGACTTGATTTCTCTGATAGAATTTTTCATAGAATGCAGCTATAATTAACTCTTAACGAGATTGACCGAATAATACGACTGAAATAACATACTATTGCTAAAGAAATGACCGGCTGAAAACGAAAAGACACTGCATTTAGATTTTTGGGATTAAATACAGTTGGTTTTTGAGCACGGCTAAATGCAAATTTGGCCGACTGAAAGTTTGCTTAAGGTACGACTGAAAGTGAATTGGCTGACTGAAGATAGTTTTGGGTATGACTTAAAATTAAATAGCCGACTGAAGTTGGTTTTTGATATGGCTGATGGTGAAAATGGGAAAAAATCGTACGACTGTCTTTGATCCGTTCATAATTATTGTAAATAAAAATCAATATTTTAAACAAAGTCAGTAAAATATAACAGTTAGGCCGACTCTAAAAGATTAAGGAGGGTAGCTAACCCCGCTTACCACTCCTCGCCCGCTAGTTTCGTCCCTGTTTACTACTGATAAAAAAAATGAAATAAACTCGCAAAGTGCAAAGTACGTCATATTCTCGCCTATTTATAATATTATAATATTAATAATGTAGTGCGTGGAAATGATGGATAACGTAGGTATATTCATGCGACGAATTGACCTCGTGTTATTCAGTGGTTTTTTTTTAATTAAGTAGCTTAAATATTTTGTGTTTACTTTTTCTCTAGTTAAAGTACAAAAGCCAGTAGTTAACTTATGTACCTTTACTGTGCACGCTAATACTTTCATGTTCCTTGTATAGTTATTGGCAACATTTTGTCATGGTTCCAATACCCATATATATCATGGTTCTGGTTGGAATTCATGGTTGAACAATTGAAAAAAGGCTTGAATATATAAAACAATTTAGGCCCGATTTTTCGACTGAGCAGGAATGGCCTGATTGGGTATTATACTGGATTAATAATATACAATAATTTAACTAGGAGAATACTGTTCGAAATTCGAATTATCCGAAAATATTTATTCGAATAGACTACGGACAATATCCGCCTATTTTATTTTATGCGTTTAATGCAAATAGTTGGGTGTTTTGTTTTGAAAAGCCTATCAGTAATACTTCATTGCACTGAGAAAAAAACGCATACCTTGCTCCGGTAAAAAATTTCTCTGTTTTTGATAAAACAATTTTCTCTTTTTCAAATAAAATTTTCTTCAATTAGAATAAATTTTCACATTTTCGTAGAAATATTTCTTTACTTCTAGGAAATGGAAACATTTCATTGTCTCTAATAATGATAAGTATTTTTCTCGCACAAAAAATTTCTCATTTATAGAGAAATTTTATTGAAAATGAAAAACTTTTCTTATATTTTGATAAAAAATTCACTATGAGAAGTATTTTCTTCAATAAAAACAAATATTTTCTCAAAAAAAAAAAGTATTTTTCTCTAAAACTGATATATTTTTCTATTTCATGGTAGCTTTTTATCATTTTTAGAGAATTTTTAGTATCGCAATTAGAGAATAGCATTCTCTGGAGCAAAGTCTATACCATTTTTCTCTAAACATGATGCCTTTTTTATCATATTCCGAGATACTTTTTTCTGAGTGTGGAAGATCTTGAATTTAATTTTTTAAACCCTTCGTCTCGCTTTTTCAGTTTTCAAAGAATGACACCCTAAAAAGGCTCCTAATAAAGGATCAGTTGGCGTCGATGTACATATTTAGTTATACTTCTTATTTTACCTTAATTGAGAATATTAATTATTGCAATTGAATATTAATTATTGAATGTATAATTGTTTAATAATATGTTTAAATCTGTCACACAAATTCAAATGCAAAATAGTCAGAAAAAATCGGTTCCTGGCAGCATGCCTTAGACAAGAATTACTAAAAAATTAAATTTAAACTCTCTAATAAATTTAGTGCACTTTCCATATAGCAACTTAGTTTAAGTGAAATGCAGAGTCCACATGGTTTCAACACCCACACATTTCAAAACCTTCATTTTCCATAATAAACATTGTGTCTGTTGCTGACTCTCGTCACTTAAATTCAAAAAGACACAACAAAAAAATTTTAAATTAAATTTTTGATTTATTATAATTAACTTAACTAAACTTATCCATTTAGCTAAATTTCAAATTCATACTTCCAAAAATAGCTATTTTTTTTCTAAAGAAATTCAAAACAAGGATTGTTCTTAAATCTTAAATAAGTGCCTTTCTATGACTTTTTCGCTTTTTCCTTTGAAAATATAAAAAGTGTTGTTACGTCTTTTTGCATTTGATGTGACGATATATAAATATAACAATACATAAATGTGTTTTAATAGTCTTTAATTTCGGTTGTGTATTTAATGGGAATTAAATTCTTAAAATGTTCAGTTTAATTTTTCAGCAGCAAAAGCTGTGCTTTGGTCGTTACGTAAGGTCGAACAGGTTTATACTATACATCAATTAGAAAGAGTAAATCTCGTTTTACTTCCGCATTGCAATGCAAGTCAAGCCATTAGAAATGCTATAGAAAAGAAAATTTCGTCTGCTCTGAGATCAACAAGGAGAACACTATGCTGTTGCATTTTCTTTTAACAACTTACTGCGATTCATTTGATTTGCAACAAGTTCAATTCAAAGCCAACTTGAAATTATTTACCACTACACCGTATCTTTACATCGCCCATGAAAAAGTTGCACAAACAAGCCGTGCTATAATAAAGATCAAAGACCGGGATATTATCTAATGGCAAATTCAAGTATGGACATATATACCTGGTTTCGTAGGAAAGTGTCCATATGTTTATAAAACAGGTCAGTGTTGCATATACTAAGTGTATTTAAACGACTGATGAATGCAGTTTGCGGTGCTGACATTTATTTGTAATTGTCTCGAAGCTTTAACCCTTGACTAGAATGATAAAAAATTGCTAAGTTATCTGACCCATATATTTATTATAATTCAAAAAAATACTTTTTATATAAAAGCCATTGATATCTTGAAATATCTTTATATATATTCATTTATATTATGTGTTATTTATAATTTGTAGAAATTTAAATGTGGATTATGTGCGGGAGGGTTGTCCATTTTCAATTACATTTCTCCTTCAAAATTTTTGGAAGTATTTTTTCTTAATTTAATTTAAGTTTTCATAAGTGTTTCGAAATTCCGTTATTATCAGGGACCGAAAATAATGATTATTTTTCGAATTTTGATGAAAACTACACTGAAAAAACAATGATAGGTGAATTTGAATAAAAAAGTTTTGAACTTTTTGGCAAAACGATTATTCAAGTTGAATAAATTTCATAAAATTTTGATTCATATTGAAGAAACTTTGTTGTATTAAGGAACATTTTTCAAATATACTTAAATCTGGTAGGTAAATTTAACGAAAGTAACGAAAGTATGATATGTTTTATAAACATATAATAATATAATAAACATCTGCTTTCAAAAACATATTTCACGCCTTCTATGGTTTAATACCAAAAAAATGTTAGAACATAGATGGATACGTGATAAAGAAGTAAACAAAAAGCGCAACAACAAAATCTTTGCAGAAGCAATGCAGTCAACTTTTTGAAATGTTGCGACTAGCAATAGAGTGGAAAAACACTGCTTTGATAAAGTGAAAAGTGCCTGGATAATTCATTTTTGGTTTTGCGGCAGTTGCACTTATTAGCTTCTCAAAGTTAGTGGACTGCATGAAGCACAGAGACTACTGATGAGTCGGAGTAGCGTTCGACGAAACCATGGTCTAGTCTGATCGATTCTTCTACAAAGAACTTTATTGTTGTAGCAAACCTGTTACTTAATGAATTATTTGGCATAAAGCTCAAAATATAATTCTTAAAGAATATGTTTTTTAAGAATTATAAACTAATAGTAACTTGTTAAATTTACACAAGGTCTTCATAAACGTAATTTTTAAACATGCACAATTTCTTCAAGTAAAGCATCTTTTCAATTCACGAAATAGTTTGTTAAATTGAACAAATCATGGAATTATTTTGACAAGGTTATTCAATCTGAATATACAGTGGCTCAAAGTAATAATGGAACAAACTTTAAAATTTCTTTGAAATCCAAATTTAAGTTATTTTGATGGTCCAACTAGCAAGTTTTTGTATATTTTCAAAAGAGTATTATGTGGTTAATATAAAACAATTAAAAAAATAAATAATTAACAGTTCATTGATTTAAAATATAAAAAAGAAACGAGAAAAACGATCTTTGTCACACAATAAAACACGGTATTGGTTCAGTGGTGTTAAAGGGTGCCATGTTAGATGCAGGTCCTGGAAAGCTTCACATCATCGATGGTATTATGAACCAACACTTATACATTAATATATTGAACAATAATTTGAATGCAAGTGTGAGAAAGTTGGGTATTGATTGATTGATTTTCATTTTACCAGGAAAACGATCCGAGACAAAAGGCCTATAATGTGTGAAGCTAATGAGCTCTTAATAATTGAACACATGTCTTGGAAACTCCAACCCGCTTTGTAGACCTCAATCCTATTGAGCTCACATAGAGTAACCCGAAGGAAATTTGAAAAATCACACAATTTCTACTCGTGATCAGCCAAAAACAGCCCTTATTAAGGAGTGGAAGAATATGGAGCCGTCCTGTTGCCGAAAACTGGTGAAACAATGCCAAATTATTGAGAAGCAGTTATTAAACAGAAGGGCTTACCAACTAAATATTTACTCTGCAATTTTTAAAATTATTTTGCTTATGATTTTATAAATGAACGTCGAGTTCCATTATTACTTTAATGTTGGTTTTAGTTATTAATTTAGTTTTTTTTTTATTTTTTTAAATTAATGAACAGTTTATTCATTATTCTTTTAATTATTTTATATTAACCACATAATACTCTTTTGACAATATACAAAAACTTGCTAGTTGGTCCATCAGCATAACTTAACTATGGATTTCAATGAAATTTTTAAGTTTGTTCCATTATTACTTTGAGCCACTGTATTTTTGTTTTCTAAATAAGGATATTTTTTCAAATTCACGAACATTAAGTGGGCGATGAAACGTTTATTCAATTTACAAATATATCATCAAACTTATTACACGGTGGTACAAAAAAGAAAAAATTGACTCCACTTTTCAAGTGACCTAGTGTAGGTTGTAGGCTTGGTCAAGTTCAATAGGAATAAGTGAATAAAAGTGCCCTAACACCCTCAAAATTTTGATTTACCGTTAAAAAACCGTTTTTGCGTACCTTCACTCACTTCTAACCCAGCAACTCAATCAGTTTGCAACCGATTTTTAATTTTTTATCATATTTAGAAAGTTGAAATATAGGCCTTTCTAATAGTGTATACTAGTTTGTGGATATTATGCAGTTACTAAGTGAATTTATCAAGTAAATGAAAAATTTTCTACTTTTTTTTCACTTTATTTAACTTTGACGACGTTTTTAAAACATACTTTCGTCTAATGTAATTAATTTTTAATTAATATTCAGAGAGAACGCTTTCTTCCAAGTAAAATAAATGTTTGTTATTGTAAATTGGCTATTATTTTACAAACTTATGGATTTTTTTCAAAAACATAAATATTTTTGCTTCGATACATTTTAATTTAGAAATGCTTGTTTGATCGCCTGCGTTTAAACGATGAATCTTCAGTTGCCCGTTGAAGTGACCAACAATAATTAGCTATCATTTTGATTTTACTTTTCCCGTGGAATCGGGTTTCGATCTTAGCGATTTCTTGGTGAAATCGTTCACCTTGTTCATCGCTGAATTGACCGAGATTTTTTGGAAAAAATTCCAAATGATCATGTAGGAAATTAATTTTTATAGACATTCGACATCCCATTTCTCTATAGCCTTCTAAAAATTCATTTACTACCTCAATGTAGTCGGAACTTTTTGTATTTCGCAAAAAGTTGTCGCATAGAGAAATAAAGCTCTTTCATGCTCTCTCCTCAACTCGAATTTTTGGAAATTCTTTGTCACGCATTATTTTCCGAATCTGCGGTCCAACAAAAATACCTGCAATAAAAATTTGATAAAAACAATTAATTTATCTAAGCACACAATATTGCTAGTACCTTCTTTGATTTTTGCGTCGCTCAATTTAGGAAACACTGATTTGAGGTAAACAAAAGCCTCGCCATCCTTGTCCAGTTTTTTCACAAACTGTGTCATGTAGCCTAACTTTAGGTGCAAAGGCGGCAAAATAATTTTATCAGTTTGCACCAACGGGATGTTGACAACATTTTTCTTTCCAATTTGAAACTTTTTCCTGGCTGGCCAATCACGTTTTTGATATGGATTTTCTCCACGACTGTCCCATTCACATAGATAACACGAAAATTTAGTGTAGCCACCTTGCATGCCAAATAAAATCGTTAGGACTTTGAGATCAGAGACAATTTGCCATTGATGCTTCTTATAATTGATTAATGATACAATTTTTTCCAAAGTGTCGTATGTTTCCTTCATATCAGTAGCGTATGCTATTGGTAACGATGGGAATTCATTATTGTTGTGCAGTAGTACAGCTTTTAAACCTATGAAAAATGTAAATCAAAAACTCGATTTGAATGTCACTTTCACAAACTTACTTTTACATGAACCATCGATAAATAAACGCCAAGCTTCTGGACGGTACTCGTGATTCAGATGAACCAACAATTCGCCGACATCCGTGCAATACACAAGGTTGTTGTCAGTTCTGTCAGCTTTGAAACATTGCTCGAACGGTAGGTCTCTATTCCGAGATAATGTGATTTTGAAATCAGGTTCCACAATATTCCATTGCTTTAACCGAGATGCCAAGATCTCTGTTTGCAAAAAAAAATAATTTGTTTTTCGAAAACGTATCATAAATTCGTCAATTAAAAGCCGATTTTTTAAAACAGCCACTCACTGCACTCGGTAAAAAAAGTTCTTTCAGAATATTAATTTAAAAAGGTGGTATTCTGTGGAAACTATGTCTTAAACAAATTGTCAAACTTTGGAAAATGAGAAAAATTGTCAAAATGCTTGCATTTACTTGATAAATACACGTAGAAATAGCATTATGACCATAAAATGTTATATATCTTTAGGATGGTCTATTTTCTAGCTTTCCAAAAATGATAAGAAATTAAAAATCCGTTGATAACTGATTCAGTTGTTTGGTTAGAAGTGAGTGAAGGTACGCAATATTGGTTTTTTAACGGTAAATCAACATTTTGAGGATGTTAGGCGACTTTTTTTCGCTGTTTCCTAGTGTACTCTACCAGACCTACAATCTAGACTAGGTCACTTCAAAAGTGGAAAATGACTGTCACACCGTGTTATTATTGAACATGGCTGTTAAAGTAGCAAAATTGCTTCATAAACGTATGAATTCAAGCAAATTTATTAAAAATAAAATAATTTTTTCACAACGCTGAAAGATTATTTTTCAAACAGGTTCAATTAGTATATTTTATATAATTAAAATGTTTATGCAATGCAACAATTTTGTTGAAATTTCTTCAAACTGAAAAAATTTCTTAAATTTTTTGAAATTTGTTCAAGCTGAAGAAATTTTTAATTGAATAATTTTCTTCGATATTAAGGATATATTTCAATTAAAGGAAATTTCTTTAAGATTTAAGAAATTTCTTCAATTTTAAAAATGCATTCTTCAAATCAATGAAATGTATTCAATGAAGAATTTCTTCAGATTGAAGAAATTTCTTTTAATTGAAGATATTATGTCCGAGATTTCCTATCCCTATAGGGGCAGTTAACAATGCATGGAATGAAGAAATAGAAGCATTAAATAGAAAGCATTAAATAGAAGAATATTTTATGAATACGAAGAAAGAAATTAGTAATATTGAAGATATATGAGCATATCGCAAATGTCAACCACAGCTGAAAAATTTAATGTATTTCTAAGTCCAATTTTTTAATCTAGCAAAATACTGTTGTATCATGATCGAATACTAGCAATATTGTGGGTATAAAAATTTATCAATTCTTTTCATTTGTCGATAAAACTTGTATTAAAGTCGCTAAAATTCATCGAAAATGTATACAATTAAAATGTAGACGTTTCACCTTTGATTTTGTTTTTTTTTTCAATTTTTTTTAACTCTTTGAATCAGAATTTATTTGTTGTAATATAATACATGTCTCCTCTAGACTATAAAATTGAGGGGTCTCTACAAGACCTTAAAAATGGAATGTGCGTAGGGTTTGGGTCCCAACCACATTATAACTTCCCAATGAAAACTAAATCAGCCTCGGATATGAACCCCAATTCGTTGACGACCACCGCAAACGAAAACCGGATAATGATTTACGGATATGCACCTGGAATGTCCGGACCCTTTATAGGGAAGGTGCCACTGTCCAACTGGCGGAAGCCCTCGAAAAAATAAAGGCTGACATCACCGCCATCCAGGAGATGCGATGGAAAGGACAAGGCTGCTCTAAGAGAGCAGACTGCGATATCTACTACAGCTACCATGCGGAGAAGCGCAAATTTGGATGCGGATTCGTCGTTAATCGGAAACTACGCCATCTTGTTTCTTGGTTCACATCTGTGAACGAAAGGCTGGCGACAATCCGCATCAAGGCTAAATTCTTCCACATAAGCCTAATTTGCGCACATGCCCCGACACCTTCTACGCGAGCCTAGAGGACGTGTATGATCGCAGCCCGGCCCACGACGGAAAAATAGTTCTCGGCGATTTTAACGCGAAGGTCGGAAAAGAAGGCATCTTTGGCTCCACTGTTGGTCAGTTCAGTCTCCACGAGACCACTTCGAATAACGGTCTAAGACTGATCGACTTCGCCGCGGCGCGAAACATGGTAGTTAGTAGCACCAGATTCCAACACCTCGATATCCAAAAGGCAACCTGGCTGTCCCCGGATCAAAAAACGCGAAACCAAATTGATCATGTTGTGATCGATGGAAGGAACGGTTCAAGTGTACTGGATGTGCGCACATTTTGGGGGGTCATGTTGACTTAGACCATTATCTTGTTGCAGCCAAGATCCGCATGCGATTGTGCAATGCGAAGAATGTACGCACAGGTGTGCAACGAAATCACAACGGACCGCCGAGGCCTACGCCGCTCAACTCTCAGTTAAGCTCAACCAACCTTACTCTTGCATTGACGACGCTGGCGGACTTTGTGCGCATATATCCCACTCCATGCGAACTGATGCTGAAGAAGTCATTGGTTTTCGGCGCCCGCAATCACGCAACCAATGGTATGACCAGGAGTGTCGCGACGCGACAGCAGCAAAATACGTCGCATATAAAAAGACGCTGCAGTCAGCTGCAACGCGAGCCATGTACGAAAACTATCGCGATAAGAGGAAGGACGAGAGATGCCTTTTCAGACGTAAAAAAAGAGAGCAGGAAAAGAATGAGCGAGAAAAAATTGAGGTGTACCAAGGCAAGAAGGATGCTCGAAAATTCTACCAGCAGGTCAAGCGTGTAACCCAAAGTTTCAAGCCCGGAGCATCCACTTGTAGAGATGAGAATGGTGATCTGGTTACAGATACGCAGTGCTCATTGAGATAATGGAGACAGCATTTTTCCAATCTGCTTGTAGGCGACGATACCAACAATTCCGCCCTTGGAGAATGCAGTCTGACACCACCAATCGACGATGATGGAGTGGAAATTCCACCACCTAGCCATGACGAGGTTAAAGTTGCTATCCAGCGACTCAAAAACAACAAAGCCGCAGGTGCTGACGGCCTGGCTGCTGAATTGCTTAAAACCGGCGGCGGTGAATTGATAAGGTGCATACATCAACTCATCAGCAAAATATGGCTAGCGGAAAGCATGCCCGACGATTGGAATATCAGTGTGCTTTGTCCTGTACTTAAGAAAGGAGACCCAACAATCTGCGCCAACTACCGAGGTATCAGTCTTATTTCCATCGCATACAAGGTTCTTTCGAGCGTATTGTGTGAAAGATTGAAGCCTCATACCAAAATACTGATTGGACCTTATCAGTGTGGCTTTCGTCCTGACAAGTCCACCATAGACCAGATTTTTACACTACTTCAAATCCTGGAGAAAACCCACGAAACCCAAATCGACACCCATCATCTCTTTGTTGATTACAAAGCTGCGTTCGATAGCCCGATTGCCTGTACGCAACAACGTCTGAGTTCGGTATACCAGCAAAGTTTTTAAGGCTCTGCAAGATGACTTTGAGCAATACATGCAGCTCCGTCAAGGTAGGAAATGACCTCTCCGAAACCTTTAATACCAAACGAGGTTTCATACAAGGCGACCTGCTATCATGCGATCTCTTCAATTTCATCATGGTGGGGATCCTACGAAAGGCAGGAGTACATCGAAATGGTACCATTTTCTACAAAGGTGACCAGCTCCTTGCTTATGCTGATGATATCGATATTATCGGCAGAACCAAGAGAGATGTAACCGCTGCCCACCTCCCATAGCGAAAGCACAATAAAGGCATTAACTGTGAGCTACAGGAATAAAACTTGGTATGTGTAAATTTTTCATCAACATTTAAATGCATATAAAATATAGGCTTCATCCGCCCACGGACACGCCCATTTACAATAAAAATTTTTTTGTTTTTGAAAAGTGGGTTTAGGGTATTTCATTGTCGGCCTAGACCGACCGTAGACTTTCTTTACTTGTTTTAACTCATGCCATCACTGTTCGTGCAACGGCCGAACTTTAAAAAAAAATTATAATATTACGCTGTTCAACCTCTGTACGGTCAAAATGTTTTACAAGCGCTCGTCGTACTGCCGTTTTACGACTTGTTTCTAACATTTTGAGTTGAGTTCCTCACCAACTAAATAACTGATGAAATTTCCTCCAAAATCATTATTTTATATCGCAATTTTTTAAAAACTTACATACTTACCCAAATTCTTTGTGGGAATCAAGTGTCCAGTGAAGCTTCATGATATGGTACAAAAATAGCTCCGATTGGCTTCCGAAACAGGTGGAAAATATTTTTTAATTCATAATTTCCATTGAATTTTAAAATCTGTTTCATGAAAATTCCTCTTTGGAAAAATATCGTGAAGACCTATCGTTAAAAAAGATATTCACCCCTATCCTTGAACCCACGTCGAGTAAATATCGTCGACGATAACTCACTTTCACCAGCAGCTCGTCGCCGAACAGAATTTCGACGACAGTTTTCACTTCCGACAATCGAGTTTCACTCTATGTTTGAAAACGCGCGACCAAACTGCTTTATCGGTTCTCTCAATTTTTTGCAAGGCTTATTGTTTTGTTAAACGGAGTTTTGTTGAGCACGAAACAGAGTTTGCTTGAGAGTTGTTTTCGTGTGTAAAAAATTGTGTACAAAAATTGTTTGTGATTCAACGAATACTTCGGATTAGTCAGAAGAAACTCGCCGGGAACGCTGAAGCCCATCAACAGAGGAGCGTGATAGCACTCGCTATTGGACAAAGTCAAGCAACTGATGGTGCTATGTGTGTAAGGTGCATGGAAAGTTTAATTCTTTCATGAGGTTGTTGTCTTCTGGTTCTTCCCGCTCTTCAACATTTTTACAATAAATTAAAGCTGGTAGTATTTGTGCGTTTGCAAGCAAATGTTTACAAACATAAACGAAAACTTACACAATAGCCCATTTTTAACGCTCTCTTTTTGTTATATTTTTTAACAGATTGAAGTATCCAACAGAAATATCACTATCCTAGTCCTAGTTATTATATCATGGTACTAACAACGGAAAACTTCGAAGTCATTAATATCCAAGATTGCCAAACCGTAAAGCAGCGCAAATGTTATATTGAAATATATCTGTTAAGCTACATTTTTATTATTTTCCAATGTAACATGATTGTTGTTTTAACATAACATAAATGATAAATTAAATAATAAGAAATTCGAATTCTTGATTTAACTCTTTTGTGGATTAGCTTGTCGTTTTTGAAGTTTTAAATGAGTTGGCTCAAATTCTTTTTTTGGGTAAAATTAAAAATTTTAAAATTCTCAATACAAGTCTGGTAGCCTTAATAAAACCCAAAACGGAATTAGCACGACTTCTCAAACAAACTCTATTTTCGGAGTAATTTGAACACACAAACGGAGTTAAATAAAGTTTTACAGCTTTAGCTAAATACCATGCATCAAAAGAGTTAAATTGAGCCCAAATATTGCTTATTTAACTCCGTTTTTTTTTTGGGTGTACTTAAGAAATTTCCTTTGTATACGCTCCAGACGATTGATGTGAACATCATAATACGGGTTCCAGATGAGTGATGCATAATCCAAGTTAGATCTTACAAATGTAGTATAGAGGGTCAAAAAAAGCCTTTAGAATTATGCGACTAATATGGCAAACAAAACTAAAATGAGAGTCAAAGAAAACACCTAGATCACATATTTCATTCACTTTTTTTAAAACCACGCCATTAATGTGGTCCGAAAAACTTATGGGTGTATTAATCTTCGAGACAGTCATACTGCAAAATTTATTCAGATTCAAAGTATGGCCATTATTTTTAAACCAGTAGCTCGGTTCTGCAACTTTTGCGACAAATAGTCACTTTTTCTATCGTCACACTATTTCGTTCCAAAATACTCACTTTTACGAAAGCTAGTGTTTCTGCATTAATAAGTGAGAAAATATTGCTCCGTGATAAGAAAGATACACAAGTGATAGGGAATATATAAAATTGAAACAATTGACATTTTTTTTTTTTTCAAATTTAAAACAATTTTCTTATGTTTTGACACTTAGTGATGTTGATCTTTATAAAACAAACCCTATCTATGCGTTGAGATCCAGTATTATTTTCATGCGGTTGCTTAATGCAGAGATACAAATTTTATCAGGGAATAAATCTCATTACAAATACAAATTTATTTAACATTGTAGTTGGGCATTCTTGCGAAAACAGAGACATGAGTGCATGATAATCAAACAAAAAAAAAAAAAAAAACAAATTGGCCATTTCAGCCCTTGAAAGGACTTTGACCGAGCTTCTTATGATCAACACAATTGTGTGTGTTATTAAATGTTTGCACACAATTAACCGAGAACTGGACCTACATGTTTTATGCCGACTCCGAACGGCTCATGTTCTCAAGAAGCTTTACATGGCATTATTTACTCTCTGAGGTTTGCCATTGTCTGCAGAGAGGTGGTGACCGATCAGAAAAATTTGTTATTGAAAAAAACTTTTCGCCGCGGCTGGGGATCGAACCCGGGCTCCGAGCATGCTAAGCCACACACTTAACCTGCATGCCACGGTCACCACATGATAATCAATTTAGGTTAATATATGAACTATGTAGATACAATGAACGGTGATACTCTGAAATTTATGAATATGTAATAAAACATAATGGGGAAATTCCAAGACAAAAGTTATAAGCGTTAATGTCCAGTGAAGTCATCAAGTGAAAATTTTTTGTTTTAAACAACTTAATTTATAATACATGTCAAACAAAGGTTTGGTAAGTAATTTGAAAACTAAAAATAAGAATTTATGTAAAAATTCCTAAAGAATATAGTGGACTTAACTCTTGGTCATATTCTCTTATTGGTTAATTTCAACTTAAAATCAAAACCTTGTAAAGAAAAAGTGTCCGTGCGTGACGAAATCATCACACTTGTTGTTCTATAGCAATAACCCTTCATTGGAGTAGCATGAAAATTCATAAGCAAGGCCAACTTTTTGTACTGAAGATTTTTGGTTTTAAAAATTTTTTTGATTAGACGCACAGAACCCATTTTAGAGCCGTGACGCACGGACAAACCTTGTATATATTTTTCATATGAGCTGTTTTCAGTTGATCAACCAACATGAAACAATGAATAACTACAGACAACATATTTCTCATATCCTATATCTTTCTTGTGGTGTAGATGTTGAATTACATGCAATAACAATAGAGTTAAGCTATCACTGGCTTTAAAGTTAACCCATTAAAGTCATGTCCCATTTCATCAAAAAAATTTAATGTTTTGGATACCACTCACTCAAACCATGTTAATGTGGATAAAATTTGCGTACCAAATTTGAGTTGGTTATAGGCAAACCTTCTTAGCTATTTAATTAATTTAGTCTTATTAATTTTAAAAGAAATTCATAAGGAGGAAGTTTTAAAATTTCAGTTCCACTTCAGCCCCTAAAAGCAAACCGAACAAAACATTAATTGATTGATAAAAATTTAATGATACGGATTCCTGTAGCTCAAGACAAAGTTAATGTGGAAAAAAACTTATACACCAAAGTTTGGGTTGAGCTCAGGGAAAACATAGGACGGTACTATTAACCATGCACACATAAATCTTATTACAGAATAGCTTTTAGTCTACTTTTGAGTTGATCTTTTGACAAGTTAACAGCAAAAACAGATGTTAACAAAGGTACTCATGCGGTTTAAAGGAGCAGTTAACATATAGTTCGTTCAACTAAAAGGTAAATTAATTAAAGTGTTAGCGTTTCTACTGCTTCTACGGTTAGAGTTGAAATTAATGAGAGATGGAATTTCCGGAGAATCGAAAACACCGGTCATGAGTTGGTGTAAATATATGATATCATATATTAAAATGGCAGTTCCACTTAAGCCCCTTAGAGAAAACAGATCAAAACGTTCTTGGATCTTCTCTATTCGTTCAACATGCACATTATAACTTGGGGACCAAACTTGACTTGCGTCCTCCAAGTGAGGACGTACTATAACATAATATAACGCTGTAGTTATATTCATGTTGTTCAATTTTTGTGTCCATCATTTCATGAATTCAAGCATAGAAGATGCTCTTTTACAAATTAACCGTCAAAAGAGCGGTGTGGTGGAAAATAAGAACAGAAAATAAGAACTGCCAACGACTTAAGTCATGTTACTATACTGTTCAAACGTAAATGTTGTTTTCATTGATAAAGACAGCAGTATCGATCAGCTACTTAAACGCTAAAGCCATGTTAAATGGAGTGCAAAATGCATCTGCAAAAGATGCATGATATCCGTGTTAGGAATGGGTGCTCTATTGTAGTTCGACAGCATGCGGGTTCAAACTCATAAATCAATTTGTAATTTTTAAAGATGCATTTTTTTGCAACCGGCATCTGTTAAATTGTTGCAACCCGCTGTTGAATTCTTAGATGAACGTAAGAAATACAATATTTTATTTGAAACTAAAAGATAAAATCTATTTTGCTCTAAAGCAACAAATTTGTATACAAAATCGTACTTTTTCCGTGCAACACGATTTTGTGTCCGTAACGTCACGCTGGTTAAACAGTTATAACTTTTCCGTAAATATCAATTTTTGTTAAAAAGATGAGTACCATGTTATTGTGTTCACCTAAATACATCAGGTTGCGTACTCTTTAAAAAAAAAACACCAAATAGCTGAAATTTTGAAAAATGAAACAACCTCAAAAGTCATGTCTTAAAAATGTCCGTGCGCCACGCTAGACAAAAAGTGCAATAACTTTCGAATGAAGCCATCAAGAACAAACATTTTTAGTGTTTCTGAAACGGGGCGTGTTAAGTAATAGAATAGGCTAAAAAGAATAACCACCAAAAGCCCATTCTGAAATTCCGAGGTAAATAAAGGGAGAAAAAATCGTACGAATGTCCGTGCGTCACACGTAAAAATGCCCAGTTCTTATAATATTGAGTATATTCTATATTTATAGTAGAGCTTCAGTTCAAACACGAGTTTCTAACTACACGTGTTCACGGAAGTTCGAACTTCGTGTAGTTCGTGTTCACACGAACCTCAACTACACGTGTATTTTATTCACAGACTACACTTGATTTTCGTATTCACGTACTTTAAGCAGAGCCGAACTTTTAAGTTTTGTTTTGAGTTTCTGAGAACGAGATAGGCCAAAAATAAATAAAATATATGAAAAAAACAGAAAAAGCGGGATATCTCGAAAACGGAGCGAAATAGGCAAAAAATGTTCTAAGGGGAAATTTTCTACTAGTTTCTAAAGGGGATCGTATTATCAAGACGCGTAGATAGAGGGGTCGCACTATACCAAGATATTGAACCAAAATTATAAAAAAATTTTTAAAATGAATAGGCCAAAAATAACCACATTTTACCTAGAGTTCAAACAACTATGAAAAGTTCGGTTCGTGCCTAAAGAACGTGAATAATATTCACGTAAATACGAACCTCACGTGTAGTTCGTGAATAAAATACATGTGTAGTTGAGGTTCGTGTTTTCACTTGATTTTTTTAAAAACACGTGGACACGTGTAACACGTGAAACTGGAGTCAAAAGTTTTGTCAAAAGCTTTCGATATATCTGAATAAATAATGTCAACTTGGCTACCATCTTCAAATGAATTAATGCAATATTTTGTAAAAATGCTTAAGTTAGTTGCAGCTGACCTTTCCGTAACAAAACCATGCTGATGTTCATAAGGACAGATTGTGTTCTTTACCGCGAAGTAAACTTTCTCCTTCACAATTTTTTCAAAAGCTATAGATATGTTTATCTATTTATAGGGCTTTGAAATTGCCCTATAATTTTCAATATTGTTCTTATTTCCAGATTTAAAAATAGGAGATATAACAAAAATAAGATATAAGTTTACTTTACCGCGAAGTAAACTTTCTCCTTCACAATTTTTTCAAAAGCTATAGATATGTTTATCTATTTATAGGGCTTTGAAATTGCCCTATAATTTTCAATATTTTTCTTATTTCCAGATTTAAAAATAGGAGATATAACAGATATTTTCCAATTATTAATAAATATGCCAGAAGCAAGAGATTTGTTGAAAATTAATAACAGTGGATAAGAGATAGCTTTAATACATTTTAACAAAATGTGAGAACGAATTCCATCAAGACCACTTTTAAAGAAATCATTTAAGCTAAGAATACCATTTTCAATATCCGTTAAGAATAGACAGAGGTTGCCGAAACTCAAGAACATCGAAATGGTACCATTTTCTACAAAGGTGTCCAGCTCCTTGCGTATGCTGATGATATCGATATTATCGGCAGAACCAAGAGAGATGTAACTGCTGCTTTCGCCACCATCGAAAAGAATCAGCCAAAGTGGGTTTGACGGTGAATGAAGGCAAAACAAAGTATTTACTGTCTGCAAATAGGGAAGCGTGGCGTCTGGGCTCCCATGATACAGCAAATATAGATGCTACTACGGGCTAAGTAAGCAATTAGGTTCCAGAGCCCTCTCTCGATCGACAAAACTAACACTCTACAAAACGGTCTTCATACCTGTGCTTCTCTATGGCGCTGAGGCATGGGTGGTATTCAAAACAGATGCTACCGCTCGTAGGGTGTTCGAGAGGAAAGTTCTTCGCAAAATCTTTGGTCCTGTTCGAGTTGGCGACGACTATCGCATTCGAATGAACCACGAACTGTACGAGCTCTACGATGACATTGACTTATAGTCTAGACACATTGACTGCGGCTGCAACATAACAACACGAGGTGAAAATGAAAATGTTGGCATGTTGTCTACGACTTGAATAATTTGGATGCAGCTCGATAAGCCGTATTGTCATATATTTTTATTATTAAACATCGAATTATCATTAAAAAACAAACATTTAACACAAACACAATGAGAATGAACAATAAAAAACACAAAAGAAGCACGAAATTAAACGAAAACATTAACAAATGTCGATGTTCTTACTCTTGTCGCACGTCAAAATAGAAAAAGTTCTAAATCGACGACAGCAACATTGCTGCAATGACGCATTGTCATTGCAACATTTTCATCACATTCACCTCCATAAGAAAAGCATGTAAAAAAAATTTGACGTTTGACGCAATGCTGCAGCCGCAGTCAATGTGTCTAGGCTATTAGTCGTATGGATGAAGAAGCTCCAACGAAAAAGGTGTTTGAGGTGAAAGTCGAGGTTCGACGAAGCCTTTACAGCGCTTGGTGAAAGAGATTGGAGACGCTGCACGCGAAGCAGAGACGCCTGGCGAGAGCTGATGAAGTCGGTCGTAACCCGACAACTGTTTGTCATGTCCCCCTAAGTAAGTAATTAAGTAAGAATTTATTACAAAAGACATTATTTTGTACATTAATTAATATGTTAATTAATTTTCTCTGTTCAGATTGTTTAAATATTGATGGTACTTTCCAAATACTCAGATTGCTTTGAACGCTCACACAGCACGAAATTAATTCGTTTTTTAAATAATTTTCTGAAATATATTAATATGAATTATTTTGTGATTTAAAGTGAGTTGCTAAATAAATGTTATTTCGAACAGAATGATGCAATATTGCTAAATTGCAAAAGCCGTCTATCACCATGCATACATTTCCTGTCACTAAAGGTGAGTGTGGCAGTAGGCAGATTGACTTTAAATGTTTAATGAAATCTTATTGAAAGTCAGAAATTTTTTATTTTCCAGTGATCTTGAACTGCAGTAGAACTTTAATCTACCTACTATATATTAGCGTGGCACAGCTCGATTGGCTTATATTTAAACTGAAGACTTAAAAAGCTCATTATAATTATCTGTACGAAATTTGAAAAGTCTAGCATTTTCCTGTGATTTATTACCTCCAAAATTGGTCATTGGCCTCTAGTGTATTGTGATGTAATTTCTATCAAACTATCAAAGAAAAAAAAAATACAAATACAAGTTTATTTTATACTCAAAGCCTGCGTTTTATTGTTTGTTTTTTAAAATAATTGAAAAAAAAACAAGTAAAGAAAGTCTAAAGTCGGTCTAGGCCGACTATGAAATACCCTAAACCCACTTTTCAAAAACAAAAAATTTTTATTGTAAATGGGCGTCTCCAAGGGCGGATGAAGCCTATATTTTATATGCATTTAAATGTTGATGAAAATTTTACACATACCATGTTTTATTCCTGTAGCTCACAGTCAATGCCTTTATTGTGCTTTCCCTATTGGAGGTGGGCGTGTTCATGGATGGATTACTTCCAATTTTTTAACACACCTTAGTTTTGGTATAAAATACATGCATACCAAATTTAATTTCTCTATGACAAACATAACCTTATTTATTGAGTTTAAAACTTTTTGGGCTGTGCGGGAAATAGGCGTGTCTGTAGGCGGATGACGTCCATTTTTCAAAACCATCTTTGTCTTGTCATAAAAAACATACGTTCCAAATTTTAGCTCTGTAGGTTAAACAGAGGCTTATTTATTGCGTTTTCAATTTTTGGGTTGTATGGGAGGTTGGCGTGTCTGTAAGCGGATGACGTCCATTTTTCAAAGACATCTTTGTGTTGGTATAAAACACATACATACCAAATTTTATTGTTGTAGGCTTTTTATGAGCTGAGTTATGCAGTTTTACATTTTTGCGTTGTATGGGAGGAATATTCAATAGTGCAGATCCTTGGGTACATGTGACCATGTGTACCAAGTTTCATCCAATTATCTCAACTCCTTCTTCTTATCCTGTGTATACGGATAACACACAGACGGACGGACGGACGGACATGGATAGCTCGACTCACGTGGTGACACGCTGATCAAGAATATATATACTTTTCTATACCGGACTCGCTTCGTTCTGTGCGTTACAAACGTTTGCACAAAGTTAATATACCCTGACCTTTCAAATTTAGGGTATAAAAACACTAAAAATTTTAAATGTTCAGGAAAGTTGATTTGACGAAACACTAATTTTAGCTTTTCACTGATCAGCACTCGAGCATTAGTCAGGATTAATCAGTTACTTTCAATAAATTTACATAAGATAGATATTATATTGATGGTTTGGCAAAACCAATAAACCTATTTATGTCAAAAAGTTTCTTAACATTTTATTAAACACATTATTATAAAAAACAAACTATGAATTCTTTTAGGATTCTTAGACAAATACATTAGATACATTTAAAGCCAAAATCACTACTTATAACCAAAGATTTTAATAAATTATTTTTAAGCAATGTATGATGCTCCAATATTCTTCTAGAATTCAAGAAATACATTCCTAATTGCCAAAGAGGATTGATGGTGATGTTCTGCACACGCTTTGTTTTCATGATTTCAATTCAGATTTGTTCAGGCGGATTATTTAAGTAAAAAAAAAAACAGTTTGAAAACAATACGGCAACGATCCGAAATTATATCAAGAGCGTGCTCGCAAGTGAGGGCATTGATTCTGCCCAATAAACGTGTACAGAATATTGACAAAGTTGACGCATGGAAACTGGTTGGCCCAAATACAAGTGGTACATTTCATTAAATAATTTGCGTATGTTTATTTGACTACGTGATTTTTTGACTCGGTATCAGTTTGCTTCCTTATGATATCGTCTGTGCGAATTTTTTCGGTATGAGGGGAAGGACGTTTGAAAGAACGTCTACCATAAGTTGATCAATGTTTTTAAAATATTTGTTATTCAAGGTGCTTATGGAAGCCCAAACGGTTCCAATGTATGGTAGCTGGAAACATAATAAGCTTTTGCATTTGCACATACATAAATACATACTCGTACATAGTTCACGTCCGGATCATTCAATGTTCCGTTACGTAAAAAGTGAGAAAATAACTTGCTTTTTTCTTATGCTACTCTGCATGCTAAACAAATTTCGGAGGGAATATAAAATTCTAGACAGTGAGTTTCATCATGTTAAACAAATTTCGGGAGAAGGGCTAAGCAATTTATAACAGTAAAAGTGTATTTGTTGATATGTATGTTTATTTGTATCTGGAATACCGTTATATTAGATTAATAATCTATTCTCAAGGGAAAAAAATGGCAATTTGCATTAGTTGCAGCATATACAGTAAACATTTCTAAATTAATTTTGAACGTAGAGTAATTATTAGAGTAGAGTAAATTGGGTCCGTTATTCACTATCTGCTTCTATTAGAAGTAAACAATATTATTTACTGAATGTGTCATTTGCTTATGAAATGCACTTTAGTTGGAAACATTTTTTTTACAATCAACTAAAAATGTTTATTCTTAAATATAAATATAAATATAATAAAAATCTTAAATTTGGTTTAAAATAATATTCTAAGCTATAATATACTTAATGCAAATTCCAATGATTTCACTAGTGAATCATTTGAGGAAAATCTTAAATTACAGCTTTTTTTATATGAGATTTAAAAAAATTTACTATTTTGATGACGTCTAAAATACATCCTGCCAAGTAAAGACAAGCCTCTTTATAAAGTTTTCAATTAGGGGTTATATTAGGCGTGTTCTTGAGTGGTTGATGCCAATTTTTCTAACACACCTCAATTTTGATAAAATATACACAAATACCCAATTTCAGGTCTGTTGTATGAGTTGTATGGGAAGTGGGCGTGTTCGTGGGTGGATGACGCCCATTTCTCTAACACTTCTTAATTTTTTTATTATAAAAAGAATAAATATCTAATTTTACTTTTGTAGCTTCGACAGAAGCCTATTTATATAGTTTTCAATTTTGGGGTTGTAAGGGAGGTGGGCGTGTTCGTGGGTGAATGAACCCATTTTTCTAACAGATTTTAATTTTTATATAAAACTAATAAATATCTAATTTTGTTTTTGTAGCTTCGACACAAGCTTCTATACATAGGTTTCAATATTGGGGTTGTATGGGAGGTGGGCGTGTTAGTAAGTGGATGACGTCTATTTTTCTTACACACCTGAGTTTTGTCATAGATTACACAAATACCAAATTTAAGTTTTGTAGCTTTAATATTTGCTTCTTTATAGAGTAGAAGTAGGCGTGGTTTTCATCCGATTTTGGCCATTCTCGAACTTGATCTTAGTTTTTTCAAAAAAAAGTTTTTTCAGACGGATAGACGGACAGACAGACGGACATGGCTAAATCAACTAAGGTGGTGATGCTGAGCAAGAATATATGTATTTTCCTTCATCCTTCAAAACTCTTGATGGATTTACGGACGATCCTTCTATAATTTGTGGCCTTTTTGCCAATCTCTTCAAGGAATCTTTTTGTTCAGATTCATTTAACCCTGATGAAGGTTACTTTGACTACATGAACTCTTCACCCAGGGTCTCTTTGGAATCTATATCCTTTTCCTCTGAGGATATTTTAAAGTATATTGGGACAATCGATGAGGATTTTGGCGCTGGACCTGATGGAATTCCTGCCGCAGTGTTAACTCAATGCGGATCCGTTTTGTGTCAACCACTTTCTTTATTATTTAATAAATCAATTACAGAATGTTATTTTCCAGTTTTTTGGAAAAAATCATTTATAAGTCCTATACATAAAAAAGGTTGCAGGAATGATATTAATAATTATAGGCCTATCGCTAACTTTTCGTCTATTCCCAAAATGAATAGACTTTTTGAGCGAATTGTGTACGATCGTATTAAAATTCATTGTGGAGAAGTCATATCAGCAAGGTTTTGTTAATGGAAGATCCACTGTGTCTAATCTTCTCGATTTTACAACATTCTGTTGAAATTCAATGGAATCTGTTAACCAAGTCGACTGTATTTACACTGACTTTAGTAAAGCATTTGATAAATTACCTCATGATTTAATCTTATTCAAACTAAAGTTAATGGGATTTCCACATTATTTTGTATGCTGGATAAAATCGTATTTGACTGAGCGATCTTATCAAATACGATTCCGAGGGGTGTTGTCTGCAGAATTTATTGCTGAATCAGGTGTACCTCAGGGTAGCCACCTTGGTCCACTTCTGTTTATTTTAGCAATAAATGACGTCACACACGTCATTGAACACTCTCGTCTGCTGATTTATGCAGACGCTATGAAAATATACAGAAAAATAAATACTAAAGATGATTCCAACCTACTCCAGGCTGATCTGAAATCCTTTGAAGTTTGGTGTTCTAAAAATAATATGTTTCTCAATCCTAGTAAATGCTAAACTATGACCTTTTCGCGAAAAAGGAATAATTTATTATTTGATTACAATATAAAAGATACTGCTTTAAGTCGTGTAGAGGTGGTCATAGACCTTGGTGTATGAATGGATCCTAAGTTATCGTCAACATTCATATTGATAATATATGTAAAAAAGCGTCTTCAATGCTTGGATTTATAAAACGCTGGGGAAAAGAATTCAATAGCATGATTACAACTACAACGTTGTATTATGCAATTGTGCGTCCTCACTTGGATTACGCAAGTCAAGTCTGGTCCCCAAGTTATAATGTGCATGTTGAATGAAAAGAGAGGATCCAAAAACGTTTTGTTCGGTTTGCTCAAAGGGGCTTAAGTGGAACTGATATTTTAAACCTTCCTCCTTATAAGGATCATTTAAAACTATTAAGAATGCAGATATCGTATATTTACACCAACTCATGACCGGTGTTTTCTTTTCTCCGGAAATTCTTTCTCTCATTAATTTTAACTCTAACCGTAGAAGCAGTAGAAACGCTAAGGCTGTGCTCACATGTGAATCAAATGATTGAAGAATGACGGGATTTTTTTATTAATTTTACTCTCTCTGTGAGTATTTGAATGAAGCCTGCTCACACGTGATTGTTTGGCTGAGGTCACACGGTGCTCGATTGCTCGCCGTGCAAATATTTTAGTTGTTACTTCCAAGGCATATTAATTCAGGTAGTATAATAAGAAAAAACTGAATGGGAGTATAATGTCAAAATCAGAAATGACAATGAGCAATGGTGTTTGTGCACCAAAAACAAAACAAAAGGGGATTTTTTTAATTACAATTAATTTACACCTAATATCAAAAGATTAAAATTGTTCTTAACAATATCTCCAAAATACAATGAAAACATCAAGCACAAAATTCAATAACTAAAACATTAAAAAACTGCAAACTTACACATAAGAAAATTAGAAAAAGGCTAGCAAAAAGTTTTTGTGTGAAAATCAAAAAATCCCCCAACTCGTTTATAAGAGTGGGCATTATTTGATTTTGACATTAGACTCCCAAAAGTTGGCAGCGCAGTTGCGTTTTATACTACCTGGATAAATATGCCTTGGTTGCTTCCAATGCGAAACTGTCAAAAACCGATGAGACTGTGAGAGGATGAACACTTTGTAGACCGAGCAAAATGTGTTCATTTTGGCTGTGCTCACACGTAAATCAAATTATTGAAGAATAACGGGATTTTTTTGTGCATTTTACTCTCTCTGAGAGTATTTGAACGAAGTCTGCTCACACGTGGTTGTTTGATTGAGCCTCCGAAGCAGGCTTTTCTGCTACCTACTATTTGTGGTTAGTATCATTTTCCTACTGTTTTATTTCGTTGTGTTTTGTCGTGCTGTCTGCATAAAAGTTTACAAAAATTGAGAACGGCAGTGAAAATTTGCATCTTTACGGATTGAAATTGATTTCGTTAGGAAACCAATATGCCGGATATTTTTGTTTTTCTTTGGAATGCATTCATACAATATTCGGTCAGCAGTCTTGTCCACGAAATGGTAATTTTTCACTTTTAATATTTTAAAAACAATACACAACACTCTACACTCACAAACATTTACTCCTTTTTTTACTTATAAAAGTACTTTTTTGTTAAATCTACTACCTTCTTATCAATAACTTACTACTAAGCAGCAGCCGAGTAAAAGTTTGCAACGCTTTGACTGAATGATTCAGGTCTAGAGCGTGGTCAAAACTTTGAATGAAGCGATGACGTATTCAGAGTTCATTTTCTCTCTCACAGAGAGTTCATTTTTTTTTAGCTGGACAAACAACAACAAATTTGAATTCATTCAATCAGTAGATTCACATCAACTTTTCGAATAGTAATTTGCCGTACAATATTTGACAAAGCAAAGCCTACTATTAGGTATTGTTTTGTTTTTAGGTTGGAATCGATTGCTATTTTATAGAGAAGTCAGCGGTTGCTTAAAAATAAAATATTGGTGAATATCAAATATAGCACGCTAAAAAAATAGTAAGGTTGGTGAATACGGGCCTCAAGTTGAAAGTTGAGTGAGAAGTTTTTAGTTTGTAATAAATATTGTTAAATAAAGGGTGTCTCAGTAAGAGTGCACTTTTTAAATTAAGTGTTATTTTTTTTTTGTGCAAGTGGCAACTCTGAAATTTTGCAGTTGGAACATATGCTTATTCCGATTATTAAAAATGAAGCGCTTTACGAAAGAACAACGCGTTATAATTGTGGAAAGTTATTAGAAAAATTTGGAAAGTTATGCTGGGACCGCTCGCAAACTTCGAACAACTTTCAGTAGAGAAAGTGCACCTAATGTGTCAACCATTCGAAGAGTGGTCAAAAAATTTGAAGAAATTTGCGATTTTTTTCTCTGGGGTTTTCTGAAATCATAGGTTTATGCAAATAAACCAGAAACAATTCCTGAACTCAAATGTGAGATCCGACGCGTCTTCGATAAGATACTGCCACATCTCTGTGAAAAAGTCATCGATAATTTCACGAAATGAGTAATGGTCTGTCATCAGGGCCGTGGAAGCCATTTGTCGGATATTTTATTCCATACTTAATCGGAGCATGTCTTCTTTACAATTCAATAAAAAAATCACAATTCTCTCAAAAAATATGCGTTTTTATTTTGAAATAAAAAAGTGCACTCTTACTGAGACACCCTTTATTTGAAAGGTGGCAACAACGCTTTGCCGAAAGTTTTCGGCGCTGTTTTCGCATCAAAATCGAGCGAAAAACTAGGAACTTTGCCGTATATCAAATTCCATACAAATTTTGACAGTTGATATACGGCGTTTACGCTTTTTCCGATTTTAGGCATATTCGGCACGTCTTCGGCATTGTATGAATACCACTATTAAATAATTTTAAGTGGGCAAGAAACAATGAGCGCGTAATTGTTGATTATTTTAAGAGAAACAGAGTGTTTTCTGTGTTTTACTGTCATCAGCAAGCCATATAAGACATTTGTTAATATATTTCTTATATGATTTCTCTAATTAATGCTTTAAGATATTTAAAAGCAGATTTATTTCGTTTGCAATCGAAAGAGAATCGAATTTCTTATCACTGAAAATTTTGTCTGTTTCGTATTTTCTCAAGAAATATTACACACAACTACAAAAATCAACGAACGTTCGTTTTAACAGTTTATTAAAAATTAACGAACGTTAAGAGAACATCCCTTCTGAAAAAACTTTTTTATGCAGCGCTCGACGATCAGCATTACCATCGTCAAGTGAATTTTTTATAGTTGTGCATGCGTAATAGGTTCGGCTTGCGTTGTTATTATTCTACATGTTTTCGTTTTTACGTTATCGTGGAGAAATGAAAACAATTAGAAATAAAAAAGAAAAGTAAGGAAATCAGTCTGGAAGAAACATTTAGATAATTAAGTGCTGGTCGTGAACAAAGTTCCTGAATTTTGCATTCAAACGCTCATTTTGAATAAGTGATTTTTCGGACGATTTGCAATTTTCGACTTCTTCTTACAAATTCCTTTAAATCTGCGAATTTTTTGAGTTAATATAAAGATTTCGTTATAGTTTTCCGTAACGAAATTGAGTAGAAATTTAAACTGCAGAAAAAATATAGTTTTTTTCTCAGAATTTTAAGATTTTTTCATATACTGATTTTGTCACTCACGTTTCACGTCGGTGTCACTCACGTTTCAAGACAATTTTAATATTTTTTTTTGCATCCTGGTTAATCTGGTGAACTTTATTAAGCATATTTTGTAAAAAAAGTTTTTTCTTTACATTAAGGATATTTTCATACAAAAAAGAAAAAATTTTATGAAAAGAGGATTATGTAAAGCATAATAAAGTTAAAAAAGTATTGATAACACTGGTTTACAAATAAAAACTTTTTAACAAAAAAAAAACCTACTTCAAAATCACTACAAAGAAGAAAATAATTTTAAATTACTTTTACTATTTATTTCTTGGTCAAATTTGATCATTTATTTATATTCATTATTATATTGGAAATCTTATGATATCAATTATTCTGAATTTTTTTTATTTTTATCATAAATATATTAAGTTTTTATGACAATAAAAGCTTCTAGTCAGCGCTAGTCATTGACATAAAATCATGATAGTTTTGCCATCCCTACTCTATTTAAGACTTTTTTATTTGTGAATATCCTGCTTAGGTGACGCTGTATTAATTTTTAATCTTAATTTTTCTTAAATCTTAATTAAAATGCTATATGTGTGTAGCAGTTGCAAAAAAATCTGATTATATTAGCGCAAGCTTTTATTATCATAAAAAGTTAATATATTTATGATAAAAATAAAAAAAATTCAGAATAATTGATATCATAAGATTTCCAATATAATAATGAATATAAATAAATGATCAAATTTGACCAAGAAATAAATAGTAAAAGTAATTTAAAATTATTTTCTACTTTGTAGTGATTTTGAAGTAGGTTTTTTTTTTGTTAAAAAGTTTTTATTTCTTTCTTTTTAGAGAAAATGAAATATTTTCAAAAAGTGTATAAATTAATTAAATACCAATTATTTATGCTCATAATATGGAAAATGCTATTCTGTTCTTTGTCAGTATCTTTATCAGTACCTGCTCTTGTATTTTTATCAGTACCCCAATGTCAATATTGATAATAGTGACACGCCTCTTTGTCGAGAACATCACACTCTTTGTCATAGTGTTTTCAATAGTTCTACCCATTCTAACAATGAATTTTATCACCTTTAAGTCAATATTATGCAGTTTTTTTACACACTGCCACACCCTTTAGTCGAATAACGCCCAATTCCTCGGTAATAATTTGTAATAATTGTGCCTACGTCTGTACTTTTTCAGTTAGTAGTGTCAGTATTCGATTAAGTGTTTTCTAATATTGCCACTCCCCTTTGTCGAATGACGCCCACTTTATTGACAATAACTTGTTATAAATGTGCCTACCTCTGTACTAAATATCAGTACTCTAGTTTCAACATTATTCGAGATACAGTGTGTTTTTAATATTGCCACACCCCTTTATCAAACAACGCCCACTTTATTGAAATTAATTTTTTATAATTGTGCCTACCTCTGTAGTAAACTTTAGTACCCTAGTGTCAATATTATTCGAGATACAGTGTGTTCCATATATTGCCACACCCCTTTATTAAACCACGCCCACTTTATTGAAATTAATTGTTTTATAACTGTGCCTACCCCTGTAGTTAACTTTAGTACTCTAGTGTCAATTCGAGAATACAGTTTTTCTAATATTGCCACACCTCTTTGTCGACTAACGCCCACTTAACTGACCGTTATTTTTTATAATTGTACCTACCCTTGCATTTTTGCCGTGAGTTTTATTGACTCTAGTACTCTAGTGTAAATATTTACTGGAATACAGTGTTTTTCTTATAATGACACGCCCCTTTATCGAATACCGCCCACACTACTGGCAGTTATTTGTTATATTTGTACCTACCTTTGTACTAAATTTTATTATCGTAGTGTCAATAGTAATCGAGATACAGTGTTTTTTTTAATATTCCCACTCCCCTTCTCGAATAACGCCCATTTTTTTTTTACAAAAATTTGTAGTAATTTTTCCTACCTTTGTAATAAATTTCTGTACCCTAGTATCAATAATATTCGATACACAGTAATTCCACACCCCTTTGTCGAATAACGCCCACTTTTTTGATAGTAATTTTCAATAATTGTGCCCACCTCTGTACTTAATTTCAGTACTCTAGTGTCAATTTTCTTCGAGATACAGAGTTTTTTTAGTATTGCCACACCCTTTTTTAGAATTACGCCCACTTAAGTGATCGTCATTTTTAATATTTGTGCTTGCCCTTGTAATTGTACTTTGAATTTTATTACCGTTGTGTCAATATTTACTGAGATGCAGTGTTTTTCTTATATAGACACGCCCCTTTGCCGAATACCGCCCACTTTAATAGACGGGCACCTCCGCGTTGATAGTCTCTATATGTTGACAAAAAAATTACGGCAATCGGGCAAGTACTTTAGGAGTAATCGATGTACATACATTCACAAAAAAAACAAAAAAAAAAAAAAAAAAAGAGAAACCAACCAACTTGAGAACCTCCTCCTTTTTGAAGTCGGTTAATAACGAAAAGTTGTTTGTACTTTGAATGCCACTATCCTTTTCTCATGTAAAATCGGTCGCTAATTCCGAAAAAATTTTTTTTTTCTGTCACTCCGTTTTCGAGATATTGCCCACTGTAGGGTTTTCAACGAAAAAAAAAATTTGGTTCCACTTAATTCCATATATCTCCAGAACCAACAACAGTAATCAAACTGATGATATATCAAATAAAAGAATAAATAAATTTCTTACAAACAATGCCAACATCATTTTTTGGTCGAGCTGTTAGTTTTGGCGGAATTAATTCAAATATCGGGGATTTTTTTTATTTTTCAGAAAAATTTCCAAAAAAAGACAAAATAGTTGCAAATTTCGTTAAGAAATCAAAATATTTTTATACTTTTGATATTTTTTACTAAGAGCCTTTATTATTCCAAAAAAAATAAGCTATTGTTGAAGAGAATCTATTGAGAAATGAAAAAGTTGTGTCCAATGGAACGAAAGCACCCAAGTTATGTTTTTTTACAAATTTTACTGTCATATAAATAAATTGGGTTATTGTACTATAATTTTTTATTTTTCATTTTTATTGTTCATAGGAAACAAGTCAAGGGTTTTGCGAAAGAAAAGATAAGAACAAACAGGCTACAATAAAAACAGGTAGGCGCACGACTGAAAGTGCAACCGTCGAAACCGTCACAGCAAGACACCTGATTTCGACACTTATGGCTATAAGAAAGAGAGCCTACCTGTTTTTATTATGCCATGTGAATACTTATTTTGTGTTTTTTTAACAGTTTCGGCGGTCGCGCTCTGAGTCGTGGACCTACCTACCTTTATTGTACCTGCAGCACTTTCGAGATGCATAAAAGCAAAAACATTCATGCAGTATACTAAAAAACGTCGCAAACAAACGGACGCACAATTTGTAACGAAAGAAAAAAATAAAATGAGTGTGCGGTGAATTTACTTTCGAAAAGAATCGAGTCAATTTTACGAATTTACTGCAAATGTCATATCTTCAATATTTTGGTATTGCGGCTGAGAACATTGGTAAATAATGGACGCCAAGTATTTTGTGTCAATCGTGCAAATTAATATTGTCTGAATGGAGCTCGTGTAAAAAACGATACATGAAATTCGATGTTCCGATGATCTGGAGATAACCGTTTTGCCACCTAAACGATTGCTATTTTTGTCTGGCCAAAGTGACGGGTGTTGGAAAACACAAACGAGTGATATACGCCACTGTCCCGAATGTTTCATTGCCAGTATCTCATTCTGACGATGTTCCATATCCTACTTGTCCCGATTCAACACGCGAAAACAATCGAAATTCCGTAGATTCAGTGGAGTCGGAAGGAACCACAGGTGGTAGTACTATTACAACTGAAAACACAACTCACCTTTTATCGCAAGCGCAGTTGAATGATTGGATAAGAGATTTGGAACTGTCAAAGGAAAAATCGGAATTGCATGCTTCTCGTATGCAACAATTCAACTTTTTGAGACCCGATGTTAAGGTGACATACTACAGAAATCGTGAAAAACCGTTTGCTATACACATTACTAAGAATGACAATATCTGCTATTGCGTAGACATTCCTGGCTTATTTAATACCTTCGGTCAGCCGTACATTCCCAAAGAGTTGAGTTTGTTTATTGATGGCAGCAAAGTGAGCTTGAAGGCGGTATTACTTCATATAGGATACAAAAAGCCATCCGATCGCACATGCAGTCAACAAAAAGGAAACGTACGAAACAATGGCGAAGCTATTGACATGTATTAAATATGAACAACACGACTGGAAAATAAGTTCTGATCTCAAGGTCGTTGGTATGCTTTGTGGCTTACAGAGTGGCTACACAAAGTACTGCTGTTTTCTCTGCAAGTGGGATAGTCGAGCACGTGAACACCACTATTACAAAAAGGACTGGCCAGAAAGAATTGAGTCGAAAGTTGGAGAGAGCAACATCAAAAACGTTCCACTCGTCAAAAAGGAACACATAATTCCCCCACCGTTGCACATCAAACTTGGACTTATGAAAAACACTGCCAAGGCGTTAGACAATGAAAGCGAAGAATCTCGGTGACGAGAGCGACGAACATGGGGAAAGATTCCACCAACGGATGAAAGTAATTGAGAATCAGTACCAAGGATTTTGGGACAAAGGAATGATGGGCGACTATTGTTGGTCGCCAAAACAAGAATTGTTGGTCGCCAAAACAAGACAAAACAAGAATTCTAACCATTTTTAATTTCTGAATGATAAATAAAAATCATTTACAATGTAAATAACAATATAAATGATTTAAGGGAACAATAAAAATTATTAATAATAATTATATACAATTTAAATAATGTAAATTATTAAAAGAACAATAAAAATCAAGAATATATGATTTTATTACAACAACCTTTAATTCTCATTTTTTTTTTTTATGGTAATAAAATAAGTCCAAATGCATAAATTGATAATCACACAATTCGGGTTCTTTCGTTCCATTGAACACAACTTTTTCATTTCTCAATAGATTTTCTTCAACAATAGCTTATTTTTTTGGAAAAATAACGGCTTTTAGTAAAAAAGCAACAAAAAATTTTGATTTCTTAACGAAATTTGCAACTATTTTGTCTTTTTTTGGAAATTTTTCTGAAAAATAAAAAAAATCCCCCAAATTTGAATTTATTCCGCCAAAACTAACAGCTCGACCAAAAAATGATGTTTGCATTGTTTGTAACTGTTGTTGGTTCTGGAGATATATGCAATTAAGTGGAACCAACTTTTTTTTTTCGTTGAAAACCCTAGTGGGCAATATCTCGAAAACGGAGTGACAGAAAAAAAATTTTTTTTTTTCGGAAGTAGCGACCGATTTTACATGAGAAAAGAATAGTGGCATTCAAAGTACATATTGGCTGTAAACCAGTGTAATATAAAAAAAACACAAAAACTATATCAGAACTATAACATTTTATCAAAATTTATTCCGGTTCTGCATCCGAATTTGTATATATATATCACTAAGCCTAATTCGTTGATCCTTATGGTTATTTAAAATCACAGACCGTGCCAAATATGACAATATGTCTGGCCTATTTGCAATTCCGTCGACGACAACGGCTTAAAAAAATAATTTAATTAGATATTTTTAATCTTTGCAAATTTTTCTTTTTTATATGAATTCGGATTTAACTATAATATTTATCTATATTTTTTCATACGTTTTTTTAGGGTCGGCTTTCACTTTTACTTGATATTGTTGTTATCTTCTTTCATTTCTAATACAAAAACAAACAACAACAAAAAAATTAAATGCCACACACGTTTCACACATACAATATTCTTAACGTTCCATGTATTTTTTTTCACCTTAAAGCATTTTTATTTTTTAAGGTGAAGGTTTACTTTCTCTGGATTTGCCGTTATGTCTTGTTTTTATATCCCCACGCGTACTGCGTTAGGGGTATATTAATTTTATCACGACGTGTGTAACGCCCATAAGGAGGCGTGGTAGGTATAGAAAAGTATATATATTCTTGCTCCGCATCATCATCTGAGTTGATTTAGCCATGTCCATCTGTCTGTCCGTCTGTGTATACGATTTCAGCTTTTTTTTAAAAACTAAGATCAAGTTCGAGAATGGGCTAAATCGGATGAAAACTACGCCTACCTCCCATTCAACCCCAATAATGAAAACTCCATAAATATGCAAATATTTAAGCTACAAAACTTAAACTCTATATTTGTGAAGTCTATAACAAAACTCAGGTGATAGAAAAATGATGAAAAGGTGTTAGAAAAATGGGCGTCATCCACTCACTAACACGTCCACCTTTCATACAACCCTAATATTGAAACCTACAACTGCGGTCAAAATAATAGTAGTGCCCACAACGTTTCTTTTGTTAAAAATTAGTATTCTTCACATCTAATAATTTATTTAACAAAAACTTTGAACTAAAACAAGCTTGTAGCTCAAAATAACTTTGCCACTTGCGTCATATTACAGCAGTCAAAAAAATAGTAGTGATTATTAAAAGTTCAGCAAAAATATAAAAATAGCACAAAATTTAGTAACTAACTAACAGTTGTGATAAATTGTAATTCTTTCTTGCAATTAATACTTAGTTGTATAACTTTTGCTAGTAATTACTGGTTTGCAACGACGAGGCATATTTCACAATATCCTGACATGTGTTGATAGATATGGAGTACCTACTAAGTTCGCTTAACCTCTTTCCAAAACTGCTGTTTGTTTGAAGGTATACAGTGAGCAATGCCCTCTTGCACGTCACACCACGAATTTTCAATTGGACTCAAATCCGACGACTAAGTAGGCCACTTCAAGAGCTCGATCCAATTTCTCAGAAATACTTCCTGACAAGTTTTCTCGTATGTTTCGTGTCGATATCTTATATATTAACCCATATTAGTGGCAACTCCTCTTGGGCATACGGGAGCATAGTTTCCTGCAAAACTTTGACGCAAAGACGTTGATCTACTAACGCTTCTATACAATAAATTGGACCAACACCATAAAAAGAAAAGCATGCCCAAGCCATAGTTTTGAAACTACCGTGCTCAATGGTTTATGCGGCTTACTTCAGGTTGTACTGACTATTTTTGGGACGTCGAACATATTGACGAGACTTTTTACCACCGTACATTACAATTTTGGACTCGTCCGACCATCAAATGTTCCTTCATTTTTAATTTGGCTATAAAAAATGATCTCTTGAGAACTGAATCCTATTTTAAACATGCTTCTTGGATAAAAGTGGCATTTTACGAGGACCATGCGTACTCAAATATTGTTTCGTAAGAAGTCTACGTTAATTACGAATACTTGCGCTCTTCTTATATTTGTACTGCAGAGGCAAATGGATTGGCCTTATAGTACCGTACAACTCGTTCAATCAATTTCACCGTCATAACTGTTTTGCGTCCACGTGTCTTTGGTTTTTTTTTATTATATTTTATGGCATTGCAAATCGTTGTTTGTGAACATTTGAGCAGATTTTCAACCTCTTTGTATGTTTTGCTCTCATAAATTAATATTTCTATCAATTCCCGCTTTTCAACGGAAAAATGTTTTCCTCGTCCCATTACTGGAAAAATACAGCACAACTAAATTTTGTTTTTATATAAACTGATGGAAAATAGTTCCATACTAACTTTTTTGTGTATTTCTAATATAATTTAGCGAAATTTGTCAATGCTTTGTATATATTAATAAAACGCTACTATTTTTTTGACCGCACAAATTTGCATCAATTGTCAATAAAAGTGAATTTACAAAAACAACAAAGAGTTGTTGTTTACAAGATCAGGTCACCAGATTGTATACTCACCATATAACGGCGTTTAACAGCTGTGGCGAGTAAAAAAGCCTTGTTTACAAAATAACGTGCTTGATCACTTTTCATATTTGGCACTACTATTATTTTGACCGCAACTGTATGTATAGAGGCTTGTGTCGAAGCTACAAAAGTAAAATTAGATACATATTTATTCATTTTATTTAAAAATTAAGACGCGATAGAAAAATGGGCGTCATCCAACCAAGAACACGACCACCTCCCATACAACCCTAAAATTGAAAACTATATAAAAAGGGCTGCTATCGAAGCTACAAAAGCAAAACTAGATATTCAGGCATTTTCTAAAATCCACCTCGGAAGTGGATCGGAATCGGAAATCATTTCCGATTTATTCTTTTTATAATAAAATTAAGATGTTTTAGAAAAATGGGCGTCATGCACTTACGAACACGCCCACTCCCCATATAACCCATAATATTGAAAAATCTATAAATAGGCTAATATTTAAGCTACAGACCTGAAATTGGGTATTTGTGTATATTAAGGCATGTTCTGAAATCCGATTTATGTCGGAATCGGATTTACTTCCGATGACATTTGATTGAAAGGTGTTCTGCAATCCGATTCCGAACTTCGAATCCGATATTTGTTTTTTGGCGGATTGTAGGTGTTGTTAAATCCGTTGAAATTTTTACTGGAGGATTCTCATTGTTTTGATGAAACTTGAGTATTGCAGTATTGGTGATGGTCGTATATAATTTTGCACTTCATTTTTGTGAAGTGTAGCGATAACTACAGTACTCATTTTTATTAATTTATTTTATTTTTAAAAGACTTTATTTTTCTGAAAATATTATAAAACGTCAGATCATTTAGTCATTTAGTTGATGCGTTCGGAAAGCAGCATGTTCGAATACAAGTTCGAATCCGATTGTTGCTTTTCGATCGGAATCTAGAACACATTTTAAAATCGGAATCGGAAATGAATTCCAAAATTGAATGATCAAAATTGAGGCGTGTTAGAAAAATTGGTATCAACCACTCAAGTACACGCCCACCTCCCATACAACCCCTAATTAAAAACTTTATAAAGAGCTTGTCTTTACTTTGAAAGGAAAACAATTTGATATGAATGTATTTTAGACGTCATCAAAATAGTAAAATTTTTTGAAATCTCATTTAAAAAGAGCTGCAATTTAAGATTTTGTACCATTGCGAATCGCAGGTGGGGGTATTTTAACTTCGACCAAGTCGAAGATATACCTTACTAGTTTTTTTGTAATTTTAAAAACAAAATAAACTTTTCACCAACAAAGAATTACGATGGCCAAATGACACGTTCTTTCCCAATTTATTTTTCTGACATACATTTCACATTATCGTTAATGACTGTTTGAGATATTTATACAAAATCTTCAACGATGGCCTCACACGTGACTCTGGTCCATAAAACTGGAATAAATTCAAATATTTGAATTTTTCGTTTAAAATAATCGGAAGAGATAATTTATTTTCTTTATAGTTTTAAGAAAAAAATGTTATAAAGCGAGCGACCCAACTAATTTGTATCTGCAACGTACCTATTTATGTGGCCAGCTTATGCATTTGCTAAGAGATTGCTGCGACCTAGTTAGATTTCATATGACGATACACTCTTGAATTTTTTTTTTTTAGTTCATTTGTTCTTTCAAGTACGGATTTGTTGCATGTTCTGTTGGATGCGTTTCCAGACAAGCTCAAGAACAGAACCAAAGCAACTGCAATCCCAACAACACTGAACATTACCGCTACGCTGTGCATCTTTGGCGATGGCAGCTACCAGAAGAGCAGTGTGCTAGGCAGGTTTAGTCCACGTTTCAGTTATATTTAAGTTAGCGCTAGATTTTGTTGAGACTTCGATAAATCCATGTTGCTTCTTCAACACAACAACAAATCAGCTATCTTATTATTTTGACAAAAAAGAAGACCATCCAACACAACTGTTGTGTATCAAAATAAGTGTATTGAACACACAGTATTGTTGGCATACAACAGTGGAATGTATTCATCAACCCAAAAGGCAATTAAGCCAACGCTCTTCAAACGAAGTCCTGCATTGACTGCTACTTTTGAGGACCAAGCACATCCTTTCCTCGCTGCTCTTATGAGCCCTTCTTGAAGGCCTTTTTTTTTGCACAAAAGGCAGCACAACAAACTTTTTTCCCTTCAAAGACTAACTTTTCATATACTTCAGGGCAACTTTTTCGTTTAAAGTCAAAATATATATCAATTTAAAAATATGACTAAATTCTTACTGCTGTATCAAAGTATATAGATTGAAATTAATCTGACATAAGAAAACATAGGAGAGAAGATAAAATCATAGAATTTATAAAAAAAAGATAAAGGGTTAAAAGAAAAAATATTTTTTTTTAGCCATTCTTAAGAAGTGCTTCTGACAGGCCTCTTTTGAGCTATCGGAGCGGAAGGCTTGCGAAATTTTCCCATTTCATATAAAAAAGAAAGTATACTTGGATATGAGTGTGGAAGCACTTCGAAATCCATATGAAGGCCTGCTAGTAGCGCTTCGAAGTGCTGCGATTGCCGACTGGGAATTTACACATTAAAGACAAAAATGACTGTTGTGTCGTAAACTGTTGTGTAATAAGGCTATAAAATTACTGCCTCTTAACAATATTTACAAAAGAATATGGCAGTAATCAGTTGAAAATTCTTTGCACCTATATGCTTTGCAAGTGTTAGACAAAGTGTTTTCTTCGAAATTTCAGAAATAGCTTATCTTTTATTGGATCTTTCGTGAAACATGAGCAGTCAGGGTATAATATTAGTGTTACTGAGCTAAAGTATAAAAATTCAATCAAATGGATTTTCTACATATTTATTTTTATAATCGTTATTGTTATTATTATGATTGTTGAAAACATAATTTCAACATATCCCATAAGCGCCCAATTATCGTAAGCGCCAATTTTCCGAAAAATGTTTTTTTTTCTCCATTTATTAATTTAGCATCAGATACAGCATGTCACACACGTATAGTATTGAAATAGTGAATAAAAGGCAAAAAACAAAATTAGGAACTAAACTAGAAAATAGAACAACACTTTCAAACACTGTAAAAATTCCATATTAGCGCTTACGATAATTTGGCGCATAGGGGACGATATAAATCCTAACATGATTCTTTATTAAATAATCTTTGCTACATGCAATAAATTCAGTTTAATTGTATAGATTAACTTAGACCGCGTCAGCCGGACTTTGGAATTCGGAAAGAGCGTGAATTGGATTTTGAACTTTCTTCTGTGATCCTTTTCGTACTTTCGCTCGCACCTCTTCTGGTTTTTCTGGTCTAACTAGTGGCTTCTTCTCAGGAGCCTTCATTTTCCAAACAACGATGGGTGACTGTAAATTTAAAAAAAAAAATGTATATTATAACTCTTTTTTTTAAAGGAAGACGTTATATTCCGAAAGGCAGCGTTGCAATTTATTCAAGGATTTCTGAAACGATAATTTTTATATAATTTGATTGTTTTAGTACAATAAATGATCAAAACAAGCTTCAGCTGGTAGCGTCCTTCTGGAACTGGCTGTCAAAAAATGTTAAATATGTAAAAAAAAATTAAAAAAGAAATCATTTCTGAAGTCTTGCACATTTTTGGAGTTAACGTTTGAATAGCTTTGTTTGAAAAAATCACAGTCAGCTGCATTAAAAAAATCTGTATTTCTCGTCAGCTACCGTCATGAACCGGCATTAAAAAGTGTGGTTAGAAAATTATTTCTGAAGTTACGAAACTATATAGTGTGTTTATTACACCTTCAAAAGGATAAAAAAAATAATCAGCTGTTTTCTACTGAAGGTAAAGTCGTCAGCTAAAGGGTTAAAGGTCCGAAGTGGGCATACGATCTCAGTTTTAAGCAATTTCTTGATCTAACAAACTGATCTTCTTTCCACTATCATCTCTTAAGCTAACTATAGTATTTAATCTGTTTAATATAAAAATTTCAAGGTTTATTAAATTGATATAACCCTGATTTGAGTAGTTTAAACTTTTTTGTATGATGATGTCAAACAAGTTTTTTTTTCAATCGACTAAAAAAATATATCGGCAAATCCTGAAAAAGTAAACCGAAACCTTAAAAAACAAAAATGCTTTAAGTTCAATTGAAACACATGCATTGTTAAGGATATTGTTTGTGTTTTCCTATGGTAAAAGCATTTTGAAAAAAACATATTGTATCCTTAAATTTTTACTGATTTTATTGAATGTATTTTTAATCTGTAGAAAGTTGAAAAAATGTTAAGTTTTTATTTTTTATAATTTGGTATTTCGCGATTTAACTATCAAAGCACAGTTGTATAATATTCACAACTGAAACATTTTCTGTTGAAAAGTATATATTAAAATTTTTTCAAAAAATCATTTTCTGTCGAAACATATAATTTAAAAAAGTGATTTAAGAGTGAAACGTGATTGACAATTTTTATTGATAAGTTGGATTTTCTTGGAAAATAAGTGGCTGGCACAATTTATGTCTTGGATTTAATTTTTTGTATAAGATTAGTGAATTTTGTATTTTTTTAAATCAAGCAGACGCAATTATTTTTCCTTAAAAAAGCATTTGAAGAAGTGAAACGTGAGTGACATTTAATTTTTTATTTTTTTTATTTTTGTATTAGAAATGAAAGGAGATGACGAAAACATCAAGAAAAAGTGAAAGCCGACAGTAAAAGTTCGTATGAAAAAAATATAGAGAAAAATTATAGTTATATCCGGATTCATATGAGCAAAAAACTTAGCAAAGATTAAAAACTTCTAATTTAATCATTATTTAAGTCTTTGGGCACCACGGAATTGCTAATAGGTCAGTCATATCGTCAAATTTGGCGCGGTATTTAGTTTTTAATGAGCGTAAGGATCAACGACTTTGGGTTTCGTACAGTTCAGGGTTTACATACAGATTCGGATGCAGGACCGGAATAAATTTTGTTAAAATGATATATATCTGAAATAATTTTTGTTTTGTTTTCAAATTATGAATTATTTGTTTAACTATATTATGCTGTACATAATCCTTTCCATAAAAATTTTACAATATTTATTTATTAAAAAATGAGAATCAATAACAAAGTGTGACCGCTTAAATATTACAAGAACCATTTGTATAAATTATCAAAGAGGAACGTTTTGCAAGGTCAACGCACCTTGTGTGAAGTCTCAATGTCGTCACAATTTTATTTTGATTAATTTTTAATAATTATGTCTTATTTTGTTGCGCATACATTGAATGACGTTTTGCAGTCATTCGCCTTGTCAGAAATGGAAAACAAAATACAGCTATACTCAGTAGAATTTATAGTAGAATGAGGGTTGCCAACTCATTTTTTTTAATTCCACGCAGTAGCTCTCATAATTTCCCGATTTTCCATCAAATTTCCCGTTCAAAACAAAAAATTGAATTAATTTATTTATAGCCTTTTTTGATTGAAAATGTACACTGAGAAAAATACTTAAATAAGACCCATTATAACTTTACCAGATAGTATTGACAAGTGTTGATTCTCTCAGCTACAAGTAAACGAACTCTTGTCAAAAACAGCTGTTCGTTATATGCGTTGGCCACATTCAGCTGGGTCATCTGTTGTGACAGCGACACATCGGGGACTGCTGTTATCGGTATTGAAGTTTCAGAAAAGTTATCAAGTTTATGCAGGCGGGGATCCACGCTGGGGCGATCGCCCCTCCCCAAAAGCTTCATGAAAATTACTACTTCAACACATCTTCTAAACTAATTTCAAAATATATTCGGATTAAAGGATTTGTACATGAGTATTAAATTGAGGCACACAGTCTTTTCTATAAATAATGCAAAATAATTAATGTTAGTAATGTAATTTAAAACACTTTTTCAAGAAATTGAAAACATTGCAAACATTATTGGAGTGGAAATTAAAATGCCACGTGTAGCAGGTATTCAAAGAAAGCCTGATAACTATCCAGTAAATAATCTCATAGCATATTTTAGGCAAGCTGTTTATATTCCTGTGCTTGATAACATAATGATGGATTTAAAAAGTCGATTTTCAAAAACAACTTTGGATCTATATTCATTTTTAGTACTGTTTCCTGATAGTGTTACATCGAAAAACATTACATTATCTACAGAAGCTGTAAGAAAACTTTGTAAAAGATATTCGATTTTCTTCAAAGAATCTCCTGAGGTTTTAGAAAAATATTTGATTACTGAGTTGGAGATGTGGCACATGCAATGTGAACGAGAAAAGTATGATTCAAGCACTAATGCTATATTCTTATTAGACTGCTGTGATACTGAAGTTTATCCTCTTCTGAATACCCTTTTTGAAATTTTTATAACATTGCCTTCAAGTGGAGCAACTGCTGAAAGATAATTTTCTACATTAAAGAGAATTAAATCCTATTTGCAATCTACAACAACAGAAGAAAGATTGAACGGACTTGCTTTATTAAATATTCATTATGACCTTCAATTAAAAAGCAATATAATGATGGAGCTTTTATATGTTTTTTTTAAGCCATTATGAAATTTATAGGCGATAAAGTGTCTCAAAATTATAAGGTATGTGCACACAAATTTAAATTGCGAAAAAACATATAAAAGCTCCATCATTACATTGCATTTTAATTAAAGGCAAACATTCTTCCTAAAATTTAAAAAACAAAAAATCGAAAAAATTACGCTTTTTGAGATATTAATTAGCAAATACATTTTTTTTTAATGTGTTTGCAAATTACATCCATACATCCAAAATTTTAAAATTTTATATTTTTTCCAGAAAGTTCTTTCCCATACCTTTCCAACGGTACCTTATTTATAAAAATTGGATAAAAACTGACGTAGATAAAATTAATTGAAAATTTCCCGATTCTGGCGTTTTTGGACCATTTGCAAAATTGAGAGGTCCATAACTTTTCAACGAATGGCGATAAAAAAAAATAAATGAACTTATGTTCTTAGAATTTTAATAGGAATCTATAGCCCAAAAATAAAATAAATCGAAAGCCATGAGATACATTTTTGAAAAAAAGTATTGCGCTATGCGTGGAATGGGCGAAGAAATACATAATTTTTTGAGAAATTTGCAAAAACTACAATAACTGGGTTCGTTCCATGCTCGGTTTTGCACTTTTTTAGATTTCTTTTTACACAGTCTTATTCTGTAAATTCTACTGAATGTAAGTGAATTTTGTTTTCAATTTTTGTTTTCAACAAAATAAGACATCATTTTTAAAAATCAATCAAAATAAAATTGTGACGACATTGAAAGATCACACTAGGTGCGTTGAACTTGCAAAGCATTCCTCTTTGAGAACTCTAAAAATGGTTTTTGTAATATTTTAGCGGTCACACTTTGTTTTTGATTCTAATTTTTGAATTAATATTGTAATATTTTATATTGTATGAATTCTTATTTATTATTCTTCTAAATACTACATAATTTTTTAGTCTATTGAAAAAAAAACTTGTTTGAAATCATCATACAAAAAAGTTTAAACTACTCAAACCAGGGTTATATCAATTTAATAAACTTTGAAATTTTTATATTAAACAGATTAAATACTATAGTTAGCTGAAGAGATGATAGTGGAAAGAACGTCAGTTTGTTAGATCAAGAAATTGCTTAAAACTGAGATCGCATGCCCACTTCGGACCTTTAACCCTTTAGCTGACGACTTTATCTTCAGTAGAAGCACAGCTGATTATTTTTTTATACTTTTCAAGGTGTCATAAATACACTATATAAGTTTCGTAACTTCAGAAATAATTTTCTAACCACACTTTTTAATACCGGTTCATGACGGTAGCTGACGAGAAATACAGATTTTTTTAATGCAGCTGACTGTGATTTTTTCAAAAAAAGCTATTCAAACGTTAACTCCAAAAATGTTCAAGACTCCAGAAATGATTTCTTTTTACTTTTTTTTTTTAAATGGTTAACATTTTCTCACAGCCAGCACCAAAACTTCAAATTCAGCTGATGCTCTGGTCATTAAACGACTTATTAAAACAAATCATTTAAACGAAAATTATATTTTCAGAAATTTTTTTCCATTTGCAACGTTGCCTCCCGGACTATAATAGAATCTCTCCATATAAGAAAAGATTAATCAAAATTTATTTAAAAGAAAATAAAAATTAATAAAGACAACAATCAGTTCGTACGCCTGAACATTTTATAATATTAACACGTTCAACTTTAATTTATAATAAGAAAACATTATTTTCGATGCAAAGTGTCTAGTATTCTTAAAGCTTGTAATTTTTTAGAATTAATACCAAAATTCAAAATAATTACAAAAACAACAACGTTAAAAGCGAGATTAGCCAACACAGTCATAAAATGCAATACAAAAACTGACAACATTAAATTCGAACGATAGAAAAAAATGCGAGTATACATAAGGATAACGGCACATATTATTTTTTTTATTATTATTATTATTATTTATTTATTTGCTAAGCCTTGTTAGGCTTTTTAGCATTATAAAAAATTTAAACATTAAAATAAGAAAGTTCATTAATGTCATCCCTAGCTGTCATCCCTGATATCCCTATCCTGTGTTCCAAACTCACCCTACTTTCCGAACCTATCCTTATAAAATAACAACAAAGCCAGCCAACTTCATTGTGACGCGTTAGATTTTGAAGAAAGGAGAAGAGAAGAAGAATCCAATAAGAACGCGGCGGTTTTAAAATAATTTTAACAAATTGTCACCAATTTTAATAAAAGCTTAAATTATAACTTAATAAAGAAAATTATAAGTTAACAATTTCAGAAGTGGATAAGTGCCTACGTAAAATAAATAAAAATGGAAAACTTTAAAAAACTAAAGGTAGACCAGTTGCGCAGCAAATTAAGAGCGCTAGGGCTCCCGACGCAGGGAAATAAAGCAGTGCTTGTAAATCGGTTGGACGAATACTTTAGCAGTGAGCGTTTTTGTACTGCGGTCGCGAATGATAGTATAGAGTATCGTGTGCGAAACATTGAACAAAATTTAGAGAACTTACGCATTGCAAGGCAATTTTGTGATGAAGAGGTTCCGGTGAGTCGTTCGTCGCCAACTCACGTTGAGTTTGATCCGCGGCGCGCAGCGATTGAGCAGGTTCCTACTTTTGATGCAACACATGCACAGATGCGATTTTCAAGGGCAATCGCTGAGACAGTGCAGCACGTGGCTACAAATGAGCCTGCTGCAACGGTTATGTCACACGGTTCGAGACTCGTTTGCTCGCTCGAACAACAACGCGAAATCCCAACGAGAGTGCCGGTAAGATCTGAAAATTTGCATTCGTCGCACGTTTTTTCAAGAAATAATTTGACAAATGTTACGGCACCATCAGTGCATACAAATACTCTGCAGCCGACGATTTGTAGCGTTCCATTTATTCGTGCTCCGTGTCATTTACCGCCGTATGGACAAAATTACTCACAGCCACAACAGCCACCATGTTTTAATCGTAACGAAAATGGCGGCCAAAATAATTTTAATGTATTGTCACAAAATGTTCGAGCTGGTAATCCGTTCACAAATGTGCACGATGTTATAACCATATTACCAACATTTGACCCGATAAATAAAACGATAAGTTCGGTACAATTTATAACAAAAATTGAACAATTAAAACAGGCTTATGGTTGGGACGACAAATTGGTGCTATTTGCGGTGCAAGCTAAATTACAGGGTGTCGCGAAAATGTGGATTGATTCTTTGTCTCACATTTTTTTAGAATGGGGACAGTTTGTTGATTTTTTTTTAAAAGAGTTTCCATCAATAATTAATTCGGCCGATATACATATTGAACTAATGAATACGCGTCGAAGTGCTAAGGAAAGGCCTGAAGAGTTTTTTTATAAAGTTATCGCTATTGGTCGACGTGGCAATTTGGACGAGCAGTCACTTATAAAATACGTAATAAACGGTATGAATGACGCGGATTTAAAAAAAACACTGTCGGTAAACTTTTATGACAGTTGTAATGACTTGTTACGATCAATTAGTAGTTATTGCTCCTATAACAAAATAAAATGCGAACAACCAATTTTTCAAAATTTTAATCGTGTTCCATCACAAGTGTCATTACCGGATGCACAAAAAGAAAATATATCCATGGAAATTAAAAGTGGTATAACGTGTTATAACTGTCGGGAACGAGGTCACTTGTCGCGAAATTGTCCTCAACCACCAAAACGAGAAAGATGTTCCAAGTGTAATAAAACGGGTCATAAAACAGATAATTGCTTCTTGAATAAACAAACGCAAATTGCAAAAACGAATTGCAATAAAATTGATGAGGTCGAAGAAAAAGTTGCAACAAAGTCGGTTAAAATAAACGGTATACAAATGCAGGCGTTCATTGATTCGGGAAGTGCACGTACATTGATTCGAAAAAGTGTCGCAAATAATATTGAGCCTAAAGAAGCATGTTTAATTCAATTAAAAGGGTTCGGTGGGGGGCAGTTCATGTGCGTGTCGAAAGTGAAAGCCAATATTAATATTGATGGACATGTTTCTGAATCAAACTTACTAATAGTCGATGACGCGTTTATGTCACACGATGTACTATTGGGTCGCGATATACTATGCGCGGAAGGTAAACAACTCGTTATAAGTGGCGACCAATGTTGGTTGCAAGAAAAAGTTTCGACCATTGGTGCTAAAACTTTGGCCGATGGAGAATTCGCTGATTTGAAAAATATTCTCTCTCGCTATAAAAATCGTTTCTCGTGCGCGGCATCGGATATCGGTAAATGTAACGTGGTCAAAATGAAAATCAAGTTAACCACAGATTGTCCTGTTTATATGAAACCATATAGATTGCCGTTCGCAAAAAGGCCTGTAGTTAAAGATATAATAGACGATTTGTTACGTTCCGAAATAATTCGTGTTTCAAAATCTTCGTACGCATCACCCATCGTCTTAGTCGAAAAAAACAACGGCGAATATAGGCTATGTGTTGACTTCCGACAAATAAATAAGATCACTGTTAAGCAACGTTTTCCAATGCCAATCATCGATGAGATCTTCGCCCAGCTATCAGGTAACACATATTTTACTAAGCTAGATTTTAAGATGGGATATCACCAGATAGAAATGGAAGAAAGTTCGAAACAATACACTGCTTTTGTGACAAACGATGGGCATTATGAATATAACCGTATGCCATTTGGTCTGGTCAATGCCCCTGCGGTCTTCCAGAACATGATGACGGAAGTTGTAACATTAGCAAAACCCGGCACAGCAATTGCCTATTTAGATGACGTGATAATTCCTAGCAAGACGGTGGAGGAAGGGCTGGAAAAGCTTGAGCATTTTTTGAGCATTTTAGAAAACTGTCAGCTCTCGCTTAAATTCGACAAATGCAATTTTCTGAGCAAAAATATCGACTTTTTGGGTCATAAGATCAGTGCTAACGGTATTGAACCAGGTGATCAAAAGATAAAAGCAATAAAGGGGTATAAGCGACCGACGACTCCAACCGAGGTAAGACGTTTCTTGGGCTTAACTGGTTTCTTCAGGAAATTCGTTAAAGATTACTCCTTGATTGCAAGACCCTTAACTAGACTTACAACGAAAGCAGCTGCAGAAACTTTTACTTGGGGCGCCGAAGAACAGAAATCATTTGTCAACTTAATATCAGCTTTATGTAGTGAACCTGTTTTGACGCTTTATAATTGCGCAGCTCTGCATGAAGTTCACACTGACGCGAGTAGTCTAGGTTTAGCCGCTGTTTTACTTCAGTCTGATGACGGAGGACGGACTTGGAAGGCAGTAATGTTTTTCAGCCGGCATTGTTCTGCTGCAGAATCGCACTATCACAGCTATGAACTAGAGGTTCTAGCTGTGGTTGAGGGGCTGCAACGTTTCCGAATATACCTTGTGGGCAAGCACTTTAAGGTTGTTACAGACTGTTCAGCTATAACCAGTGTCAAAGACAAAACCCCTCTTATCCCTCGTATCGCAAGGTGGTGGATTAAACTTTCGGAATATGACTTTACTTGTGAGCACCGTGCTGGAAACCGTATGGCTCATGTTGATGCCCTCAGCAGAGCTCCATCAAATAATAAAGAAGAAAATTTAAATGACATTGTCATGCAGCTTAGTGTGGAAAGTGAGGATTGGCTTCTCACAATGCAACTTCAAGACGACAAAATACGTAAAATTGTGGAAATTTTAAGAGGTCTAAGAGTATCTGACCAATACAAACAGTTCAAAACCGACTATTCTCTGGAGAAAAATCGACTTTACAGACGAGTCAGCAATAAATTGCTTTTCGTAGTTCCAAATGCTGTGCGGTGGCGCATTGTTCGATTTTGCCACGATGATATGGGACATTTTGCTTTAGAAAAGACGATTCAACGTATTTCCGAGCATTACTGGTTCCCAAAAATGAGGAAATATGTAAAGGAATATGTGTCATCTTGCGTAGAGTGTTGTTACAATAAAACGAAGGGCGGAAAACCAGAAGGAAGCCTACATATTGACTCCATGGAGCCGATCCCATTTCGCTTACTCCACGTAGATCATTTAGGCCCTTTTATTAAAAGTAAGCGTGGTAACACTCATGTCATCGCGATAAGTGATTCATTCACTAAGTATTTAGTCGTCAAAGCGGTACGAAGTACCAAAACTCAACCTGTGGTACAAACTCTCAACGAGCTGAGCAGCTATTTTGGTGTGCCTAAGAAAATCGTTTCAGATCGAGGAACTGCGTACACTTCGAAACAGTTCGAGCAATATTGCAAAACCAACAACATAGTTCACATCAAAAATGCCGTTAGAACTCCTCGTGCCAACGGGCAAGTTGAAAGGGCTAATCAAATTATATTGAATTATTTACGAACATCAGTTGCACATGCTAAGGAATGGGATAACGAATTACGAACCTTGCAATGGAGCGTGAACTCACAAAAGAACGCTACGACTGGTTTTAGTCCCAACGAGTTGGTGTTCGATTTCAAGTTAGTTGATGTAGTACAAAATAAACTGGTAGCTGCGGTATTAGAAGAACCAGACAACCAACCTATTTCTGACAAGCGAAACGAGGCACTTTTACAAATTCAAAAGAATCGTGAAAAGTGGAAATTACGGTTTGACAATAAACATAGAAAACCAACAGAATACAAAGAAAACGACTTAGTTGTGGTCGAAAGTGACTTGCAGTCAACGGGTGATTCACGCAAGCTAGAAGCCAGATACCGTGGTCCTTATCTTGTAAAAAAGGTCCTGGGCAGGGATCGCTATTTGATAGAAGACATCGATGGAATGCAAGTGACACAAAAGAAATTCAGCTCAGTATTCTCGTCGGATAAAATGAAACCTTGGTGCGCTGCTCCTCCGGACTTAGATGGATTTGAAAGCGACTCCGATGCAGAAGATAACAATGCTAGCGGTGACATCGGGACGATGTCAAGTCAGGAGAAGCCGAGCTGTCATCCCTAGCTGTCATCCCTGATATCCCTATCCTGTGTTCCAAACTCACCCTACTTTCCGAACCTATCCTTATAAAATAACAACAAAGCCAGCCAACTTCATTGTGACGCGTTAGATTTTGAAGAAAGGAGAAGAGAAGAAGAATCCAATAAGAACGCGGCGGTTTTAAAATAATTTTAACAAATTGTCACCAATTTTAATAAAAGCTTAAATTATAACTTAATAAAGAAAATTATAAGTTAACATTAATAATATAAAAACACAATTAAAATTGTACAAACAAATTAAAATATACGTTAAAATATGTACATAAAAATATAAGATATTTAAGAATATGAAACAGCAAAGAGCATTGTGGTAAGAAGGCAAACATGGTTATATCCGCCCCCACTTAAAATAGCTTGGTGTTAATGGCATTTTGGTAAAGGTGTTTTGGTGATAATAGCTGTGTTTTTTACCAAGCTAGTTGCAAGAAAACGAACGCTCATTATATGTATACTCGCTTAAATAACACAGAAAACTGTTAGTGGCTTAAAAATTTGCGGAGCAAACGAAAAAAATGCTTCCAAGTTATATTACAATAATTGTGGAAATTTCCTATAAAGGTGGCAACTGGGACTGAATGACAATCAGTAGTGATTCTTGAAATAAAATTTTTTTGTACTAAAAACTTTTTACGAAACATTCAACATTTTGTTTTTATGAATATTTCGACGAAAATACGCTTTTAAATATGCAGGATAAACAAGATTGGTCAAATTTTCGTATTACTTAAAGAAAATATTGCTCATTTAAATGTTTAGTTTTGAAAAATTTTACAGTATCGGTTACATTTTCAGAACCGAGTATTAAATACTTTAAATCTGAAAAAAAACAGCACTACTTGTCAAAGTATTAAATATACATAAATACAAATTATAAATAAATTATCAAAACTCAGAAGACCTCTGACGATTAAACTCCTACAAAGCTATTCAGACCAAGTGGTCTTTCAAAAGCTGGACCAAATCTAAGAAGCATGGAAGTTACATATATGTGTGCGAGTGCATTTTGTTAATTTTAACTCAAGCTTAACATAAATTTTGGAACGTTTATTGTAGTGAAGGCGTGTTCAATAAAATAATAATTAAATCTAAGATTCATCATAGTTGATTTAACTCTTTCCTGATAATCATCAGGAACTCGGTTTCTGCTAAAACTTGACAGTTGTTTTATCAGATTTATTTTTGTTTCGTTTTCACTTTTTTTAACATTTGAAAAAATGCTTCCAAGTTTCGAAAATATTTTTAAGCGACTTCGTGGTCGTTTTTTGCATACTAGCTTTTTAAAAAACACAGCTAATGTATATCTATTGAGAATGTATTGGGTATGTTTTGATAAAATTTCGGTCACTCTTTGATTTTATACCAGTGGTTTTTTGAATGATTTTCTTTGATGCGGTTTGTGAAGAAATCAGAAAGTTAGTTGTTAAATACTTTCTTTTACATAAATGTAATGGCGATATTGCACAGCACCTAGGATTAGAAAAGTCAACTGTCCAATACGTCATCAAAAATGATGTAAATATAGTCTTTATTGAGCCACAGCAGCATGGACGAGGTAATAAATAGAAAGTAAATGATCGAGATATTCGAGCATTGGAGGTCATAATAAAAAAAAAGACGGACTTCAATGGAAAACTTAGCGGAAATGTGGTCGGAGATGATCGGGAGAAGTGTAAGCCGTGAATGGCTTACTCGGAAACTCGGAACAATTTGTATAAACTGAAATATGACTTTTGTAATGTAAGTTTTGGTTAAACGAGTACCAGTGCATTCATTTTCAATTTTGCAGGAAAAGAAACAATCACCGTTGATTGCAAATTTAGGCTCAATTGAGGCGATATTTACATAATTTTTGGTGACGTATTGGACAATTGACTTTGCTAATCCTAGGTGCTGTGCAATATCGCCATAACTTTTATGTAAAAAAAAGTATTTAACAATTAACTTTCTGATTTTTTCAGAAATCGCTTTGCCATGTGCCATAGTAGAAAATCATTCAAAAAACTACTGGTATAAAATCAAGGAGTGACCGAAATTTTCTCAAAACATTCCTTATACATTCTCAATATTAATTGGTATACATTATCACCCATCATATAATAACTCCAATGTAGTATTGACGTTTCTGTTGGAAACGAACTTCTGTCAAAAAATATAACAAGAAAGAGAGCGCTCACAATCCGTCATTGCATACAATTAATTTTTTGAACTGTTCACATTCAGCGTACTCAACAGTTGGCAACTGTTAAGTCAAAACTTGATGCACATAAATATGAAGTTGCGCATTAAAATGCATTTAAAATAGAAAATTTTTAATTTGTAGGTAAAATTCCATTGGTATTTGATACAAAGCTTGATATTTCATAAACTTGACAATTTTTCTGAAACTTCAATGCCGATAACAGCGCTCCCCGATGTGTTGCTGTCACAACAATTGACACAGCTGAATGTGGCCAACGCATATAACAACGAACATCTGTTTTTGACAAGAGTTCCTTTACTTGTAGCTGAGAGAATCAACACTTGTCAATACTACCTGGTAAATTATTATATCATGATTTTCACCAAAAAATAATTTGTGCCGTTATCCTTATGAATGCGTACGAACGATTGTTGTTGGGGTAGTATGAAAAAGAAAAGTTTTCTATTTCGACAGCTAAGAAAGGTAAGGAGGTTTTCTTTTCAAATGACAAGATTCCGTGGATTCAACTGCAATAAATGCTGTGTTGTGCAAACCGATTTTGATCGTAATCGGATTTCACTTCGTTCGTATGAATGTTGCATTCCGTCTTATCAGAAAAAAAAAAAATCAGAATTTAGAAACACTTACCGCTACAGTTCCTTGACGGGTATACTTGGTTGATGCAACATATGAATACTTAACAGTAAGTACAACTGCATTCATCAGATTTTTTGCGGCTTGAATTAAAGAAGTGGCACTGTCCAACTGTATTAAAATATTTAAGATTATTTAAATCTTCTATCAAAATTGAAGTCAATCGCATACCCCAGAAACAATCAACTCTCCACTTATATTCTGAACATCGGCTTTTACTTTGGAAGTGATTTGAATTTGATGACAATACAATGCGATTCGTTGCAAATATGCCAGCAGATCTTTTTTAGTGCTGCTTTCAGGACATTGTTCTGCTATTTCTCGTGTCAATTTATCAAGTTTTGTTCCAGCTTCAGAAATCTTTTTGGCTGCATTTATTACATCCATGGTAGTTTTTAGCGGTCCCCTTCCACTTTAATACGTACATTGAAAAAGTTTAATATATCTCTTTTATTTTGTTAAATTAATGTTTTATGTACCGTGTAAAATCTGTCATTTCCATCATAATCATACACATATGTTTGGCCAAGAATATTATGTCATTGCCAGTGTCGTCCCATTTTGCCACTTCGGAATCAAACGTTAATTTCTCTCGGCGGAAGAGTTCGACTTGCTGTGCAATTTTCTGCTTATCTTCTTCAGTCATTTTACGCATAGCTTCCTAAAGTGTGAAGTTTTTAGTATATTTATATTTTCATTTATTAATTAAAAAACTTACTCTCGCTGTACAAATTCCACTTATATCGGGGTATTCATCAACAGTCTGATCCCCAGTATGAGCACTTGCTGTTAAATCAAAGTTAATAACAAATTAGTTTGTTGGCTCAAAAAGTTTTTAAAATGTCAATTTCTACTTTTTAAAATATTATCTATAAATTAATCTATGCATAAATATATTTAGCTATTATTAAAATAAGCAATTAACAGTGAAAAATGTTTATTTATGATAAGTATCACATGATGAAAATCGTATCAAATGAAAATCCTTTGTTTATTGGGAAATTGCAAAAAGCTGCCTCCGTGTGCCTCGGCACCTAAATATAATAGGAGAAAGTTGGTACAGAAAACCGCCATCTATACAGATTAGAGATACCTCACAGTGGGCTAACACTCGTACAGCTTCACTCTTCTTATATGCGATAAGTTTATAACAATACCGATTACATAAATGCAACACTCTAATTTGAAAAAGGTTTTATTCTCTGTTTCGTAAGAGAAAGGAATGGAACAGTTACCTATCAACCCAATCCTGAAAAGAATCTCACTAGCGAATTTTCTCTCACTTTTCCCTTTCCTCCTATTCTAGACAAAAACTCGATGCGGTATCTTTCGCTTTCCACTTTCCTCCTATTCTGGTCAATCTTTGAATCACGAACGGTAAAAAGTGAGAATGAGTTGATATTTGATGCGAATTTTCCCGCCAACAATTTTTTAATGAGTTTGAAAGAAATATAAGTATTTTTTTTAGCTTTTGAACAAAGGATTTCAGGTGTCAAACCTATTCAGTTAAGTCTGCCTTGGTACGGAAATGGGGAGATAGATAAGTAGGAGAGAAAGTGCAATCAAGAGAAACAAGTGCAGAATGTTGGTGGTGCGCTATATCAACATGCGAATTTGAATCTAAGGCAAGTGTTTAGCCTTTACCTCAGTCAATTCGAGTAATTAAGCAATTTTTCATTTCAGTTGATTAGAAAGGAGGAAAGAATTAAAGAAAGGTAAAAGCGTAGAACCACGGCTAGACCAGGATTCGAACCCGGAACCTCTGGGTTGGCGGTGCGGTTGTTTTTAGCTGCAAAACAACTGATTTCGAAATTCGAAATTCTTTCTCACTTTTTTTTGTTCTCGACGATCGTTCAGAATAAGGGGATTTTTTTCCGCGTGAAAAAATATCCGCTAGCTGATAAATTCGTGCGAATATTTAGGATTGGGCAGAATCATTAGTGCAGTATTCGAGTTGTTGGAGTAGAATGGGTAGTAGCCCATACTAATGTCAGTATGTGTAATGAATAATGCAATAGGGATATTACGGACAGCCTAGCAGCGATAAAATTTCTTTAAGGCGTGTTCCTAAGATCACCAGCAACCCGTTCATGTTTTAACGAGATCCCAGCAAAATTTTCCGTATTGCCTTGATTTGCATTCGATTATAAAACCCATTACATAAATGTTGGTGACCAATAATGCATGATATTGTATATTACTTGTAATGCAGTTAGTAATGTCAGCCCTTTTTGCTTTTGAAATGATTGTTTTTTTTTTTTTAGATAACTGAAATTTTTTGTTTGACTTTTATTTTTGCTTCAAAAGTGTCAAATTTTTATAATTTTGAATATGAAAAAATGCCAGATTTATGAACGAAATACAGAAAAATGTGCTAAAGGTAAATATATTACATTAATTAACTAACTGCTACATATATCTATTAAATAAAAGCATTTTTATCATAGTAAAGAAAAAATTCTCTAACTCTTGATTGGTGTTGTTGATCTGTTTAGCACTGTTAAACAAAAGATGTACGAAAAAAATTTATTTTTTCAATATTTGAATCGCTTTTCTAATTTGTGCAGAGAAACAGCTTATTCAATAACTTCTTAGTTGTTATTAAATAAGTGATTATTGGAAGAAGTTATTCATCAAGTTTAATAAGTGCTTACATAAGTACTCCCATGTCAAGCGAAAGGTTCATCAATTACCTCCAATGACATGTCTGTATTAAAATAATGGGTTCCGTAAGCGAGAGGGTAAGCGATGAATGAAATTTTCTGGATTACTTTTTCGATTATATGTAGGCGAAGATTTTGCTGGGATGGTATAACCATGAGCTGGCGAGAGAAGAGACGAAAAGAATGTTAATGCCTGACATAAAAACATAGATAATGGCGACGTGCCAGCTGGCTCTTCAACACAATGGTATTAACTCGGTAGCATCTGGAATCTATTTAATAATTTGTTCGATAGATTGATGGAGATATCCAATCCTCAAGTTTTTATTTAGTCTTTAGTAATTCTCGGGTTGTTGGTTTGTGCTCAGATATTTTCATGTTCCTAAATTCTTTTAGAAAACATATGCAATAACAATAGTGTTCAGCAACTAAAGAAAGAAGCCTCGATTAAGACATAATTTAAATATTTCAATGTTATGGATACCAGCGATTCAAAAAAAACTTTGTGGGACAAATTTGCTCACCCAAAGGATGCATCAGTGACATCAAAGACATCACAACTAACAATGCATATACATATATCTAGTAACATAATAGTTTTTAATCTAGCATTGAGCTGGCGTTTTGACGAGCTTGCATCAGAAAACGCTACAGTTTTTAACAGAAGTACTGATTCGGTTAAAAGGAGCAGTTAACATATAATTTGTTCAACTAAATAGTAGATAAACTCTAAAATTGTAAGAGTTTCTACTGCTTCTAACGGTTAGAGTTAAAATTTATAAGAGAAAAAAGTTTCGGACAATCTAAAACACCGGTTATTAGCTGGCGTAAATAAACTTCCTCGTCGGTTTAAATAGACTTCCTTCTAGTGTTATCATATGTCCCGTATTTTACTTGTTATTTTAAATGTCCCGTATTTTCAATAATTTGAATTAATATCATGATATTTAATATAAATATGTGAAAAAATTACTGATAATTTCAGAAAAGAAGTGTAAGCGAACCATTATAAATGACTTTACAGTTTCATTTCCTATTATTTTATTCGTAAAATCACTTAAAATCAAAATATGACTTCACAATCGATTTCTCAGTTTTCTTATAAAAAAGTGTTCAATAAAATTTATAAAATGGTAGAAATAATTTGTATAATTTTTTATACTATCTTCCAAAAATTGGTATCAATTGCCGTAATACCATAAATTGGCCTGGTTAAAAATACTCAGGTTATGAAGAATCTTGATTGGAAAAAGTATAAAAGTTAAAATTAAAACCATTCGATTGAAAATCGAACCTTTATACTGAATAAAAAATTGCAAATTTAGAAGATTGTTTTCGGAAAAAACTACAAAATGGGTGGTATATGACATTTTCTCAAAGTTGGGATTTCCGAGATATTATCTCTATTGGCGGGATTGTTGTCAGCTTCGCCATTAAGAAGACTAGAGAAGTGTTCCCTTCATAACATCAGTGCACTCTGGATATCTGTCACCAGATTCCCATTTTAATTACCACCATAGGCCAGGCGGCTTATTTTTTCGAAAAATTGTCGAGCCTTTTCCATTTCTGCCTCACGTTTTTTTCGCCTAAATAGGCGTCTCTCTTCCCTCCTTTTTTCTCGGTTGAAGATGAGAAGAGGAGGGAAGAGAGCCATGGTTATATATACAATAACAAATAAACCATATTTGAATAGACCTAAATGCCTTTTATCCCTCTTTAACAGAATCTAAATTCAAATCGGAATATCCACGTAGTATCTTTAATTCTGTAAGAAGGCTAACTTTGGTCGAACAATTAGCTTCAGCAACAGTTATAATTTCCTGGCACGGCTTTTTAAACACCCACTTTACTCCGTGTGTATACTTCAAAACAAGAAAAAGGAATATTTTGCGGGCTCAGAAAGAAGTTTTTCAGGCTTATAAGTTACTAGCAGGCCACAGTCGTCCGAGGCTTCGCCACGGACATTTTCTCTTTATCAATAATACCTTTGCATATTTGAAAAATTTCAATAATAAAAAACGTTAAAATATTAGCATATTATTTGTATTTGGAAGCAAATTATATTAAATAGTTTAACTATAATAAAGTGAAGATATTTCCATTTTAATTATTTAATACTTCAGTATTAACAAAGTTTTTTGATTCATTGGCATTACCAGGAATAAGAAAAATCTGATTATCTGCTGTACCGACTCGTTTACCATAATCTACTTCTACGTTTTTCAAAGTTTTGTATTAAATATTTATTATACTCCATCCGCAAAGCGTAGCGGGCACAATAATTTTGTCACGAAATTTTTTTCACGACCATGAGTCGATTAAGCCATGTTCGTCTGTCTATCTGCTCATTAGTTTGTCCACACGATTACAGCCGTGTCTTTATTGCAAATCTCTTTAAAGTCCATAATGAAATAATTTTCATGATTTGAGATTTGTCATACAGTGGTGCTCCAGTTTAACGAAAGATATAAAGTCCAAGGTCGTTCGGTAAATCGAAAAGTTCATTAAATCGGTAATACTATTTTCGAGTTTTTTTACCATATAACAAAGCTAATAAATTTGTCAACTTTAAACAAATATCCTTACATTTTTTGTTTCAACTATGCACTCCAATAATGTTGAATTTTTGAACTTGTTTTAGGTATTATTAATTATTATTATTAAATGTTTAGAAAGCTGCTGGTTAAAATCTGTTCACACTCCAAATGAAAAATCCAAGATTATGTCAATACATTCCTATAATGTTTTTTAAAAAGGAAACCCTACAATATGTATATTAACCCGAGGGGACTATTTGAGAATTAGATAAGTAAATACATATTAATGTTATAACAAATTCAAAAACAAACGAAGCGAGCTCAGAGAAGCAAATGTTGTTAAATAGAATACCTACAATTTCAAATGTTCGGAATATAGAGTCAACAACATTAAATAAGTGTTCCTTATATTGGGAGTTTGTTAAATCGGTGTTCGCTAAATTGGAGCACCACTACAATGCTTAAATTTGAAACATATACCCTGCAGTTGAAATTCAACAAAATTTTGTGAATACTTCCATAGAAAGTGATGTCACGAAAATATCAAAACCTTCATAATTTATACAAAAATTAATGTGTTTAATTGAAAGATCATACATAAGTCTTGTTTTCTTGATAAATAAAACGTAATCTGAGTTTGAAATATGAAAAGTTGGAAAAAATATAACCTAAATAAATCCGAATAAGCTTCAACCTGAGTATTTTGACTTCGGGCAAGTCGAAGATAATTTTTTAATGGTTTTATTTTTTATTTGTCTTTTATTCATCATTAAAGTGATGAATTAAAGTATATTTCTATGTATATATTCCTAACTTTATATTCCATAAAGTTTTTAAAAAAGCTTTTGTACTTCAAATATTCATCTTAAGAAGTGCTCAAACATGCTAGTATAGAAAACATTTCATCCAATATCCCAGCAAAATTTTTCGTTAGGTCTTGTTTTTTAATCGATTCTAAAATGCATTACATAAATGCTAATGCAAGAACTTAAATTTAATTCGTAATAAATTCACGGCAATGCATTCACATCAACTTGAAAGTTGTTATTCAAGTATTAATTTCGTGAAATCAATTATAAACCAACCGTTTTAAGCGCTTAATCTTTTCAAGTGACAGCGCTTTCGATTACCTCTCATGACATGGATATATAAAAATAATGGGTTCAGTAAGCGAGAGGGTAAGCGATGAATGAAATTTTCTGGATTACTTTTTCGATTATATGTAAGCGAAGATTTTGCTGGGATGTTCTCCAGCAATACATTTCTCCAGAGCTTTTTATAAAAACGTCCTCGTGTCATAAATGTTAGGTTAAAAAATATACTTTATAATTTTGTGATTACTAAGTTCTGAGACTATATATCGACAAACAATCCTTATTTGCAGCTCTTAACCTGCTAGAACATAATTTTTAATACTAATATGTTTTTGGGTGTCCTGTTACATAAAACAATTTAAAAGCTCAATTTATTACTTACTTCAAAATTTCTAAAAAAATTTAAAAAGGATTAAAATTCATTACATTTTTTATTTAAATTAAATAAATGGCGTTTTATAACAATTTTATGGCGTTCTGATGTTATTTTATTACTTACTTCAAAATTTCTAAAAAAAATAAATTGATTAAAATTCATAACATTTTTTATTTAAATTAAAGTAATGGCGTTTTACAACAATTTTTTGGCGTTTTGATGCTGTTTTGATTTATTTTGAAAATGTCTATTTAAAACTCTAAGATGGTTTCCTAACTCCTTTAATTTACTAAAATACATAATTATTATTCTGTTCAAATCAACTAACAAAAACTGTAAAAAATACACTTTTTAAGAAAAAACTATTCTAATTTTCATGACTCTTGGCCTTGTTCTCCCAGGGCAAGTTTGCTTTGGGAATTATGTAGATAATGACTATGAAACAAATTTCTGATATCAATTTGGTATCACTGTGATATTGTGATATTTATGGTCAAGAATAAGGCAGTCAAATGTTACAGACCTCAGTCTTGTCTATTTAAGTCGAAGCTAAAATGTCGAAATGTATAAAGAGTACTATAAAGAAATTTATAAAAATTAGAAAAAAAGTTTTTTAAATTAATTTTAATATTTTTTTCTAATTTTCACTTAACTTTTATATAGAAGACGTGGATTGATCTCGAAAAAATATTTAAATTGATAGTTATTCAGGGTCACTGAGGGAAAATTTGTTGACGTTTTACTTCCCGGTCCTATTTTTTCCTCAATTATGCAAAATTATTCAAAATGGATCTTTTGGGATAACTCACTATTGCTAGCCAAAATTTTGCGTAAACAAAACATTTTTGAAAAATTCCTTGATTGCGGAAAATTTTTCAGTTTTGTATAAGTTACCAATTTATCTTTCAAATGATATCTAATATATTACTATCGATGAGATTAATTTTGTATATTGTTACCGACTTTTATAAATAATACAATGAATTAAAATATTTATGTTTACTCATTTGCACTTTAACAAAATAATCATAACAGTAAACTATTATTTAAAAGAATTATATTAATTTCGTAGTACTTTTTAAGCATTGCTTTTATGAGGTTAAGTATAACCTTCTAAAAGGGCTTACTTAACAATTTAGTTTTGGTCCCGGGTGCCAGCAACCCTAGCTACGCCACTGCCTCACTCCAATTGCAGTCGTGAAAGCAAATAATTACATGCATAATTTACCAACAATTTTCTCTTTGAGTTGCTGCTCTTGCTCTCTTAGCGCGGAGCATCGCTCTTGCATTTTCTGTTAAACTTGTCAAACTTGTTTTACGTCGAGGTATTTATTTGTAGCTGTATTTGTAGTTTAAGGGAAATACGAACACTTAATTTTTCAAACTTTTAATTTATCTTTAATCTATACAAAATATGCTTTCACACTTGTGAATGCACATTTTGAAATATTAAAATATCTTTCTTTCTCAAGTGTAAATTAAAAATTTGGAGAACTACAATAAAAATATGTGTAAAAAATTGTATGCGGCGAAACAAATATGCACACATTGGTTTGCAGCTCATCATTCCACAGCAACAACAACACAGCAAGCTTTATTTATCTTGTATTCCCATTACGTTAAAGAGCGCCAACTGCTTTTGGTTACTCTTCGAATGAGTGTGGAGAGCAAGATCAATAAACTTTAAAGAGAAGGGTTGATAGCAACATGTAGTTGAAACTCTCGTAACACAAACGCGTGAAAAGCAAACGACCAAGCAATGCTTAGCATAGGTGGTAATTTCCTAAAAAACTTAACAACTTAATTAAATATATTTATTGTTAAATTTTCTTAAATAAACCCCACCTATGGCATTCTGTAGCACAAATATGATATTTTAAAATTTTTTTCATAAAAATCGGTCCAGTAGTTTTGGAGTCATTGACGTACTTAATATTTCCACTTCAATTTTATATAATAGTATAGATGGCAAAGAAACAATTTCAAGTCATAATTAATACCTAAAATGACCATAGTTTTTTTTCGAAAAATATTCAAACTTGCTTTTATCTCAAAACCCAATAAAAAAGGGTAGGTTTTATTAAGACTTAATGCTTATAAATTAGTAATTTAAGTTATAATTTATTTTATTTTTGATAAATTTATGCAATCAGGTATACACACAAAAACTAAAAATGAATATAATAACAATTATTACTTAACCATTACATGTGGAAGTATTTATAGAAACCTACAGTAAATTTTTTCTTAGCTAAGAATCAATTTGTAAAAAGTTTTTTGTAACTTTAAAGAGTTGTTTTGCACTTCAAAAAGTCTAATTTGAATTATAAAAGGTTGAATTTAAAATGGAAAAAGTTTGATTTGAAATAGAAAAGTTTCATTTGAAATGGAAAAAGTTTAATTTGAAGTTAAAAACCTGTATACACTTTATTAAAACATTACATTAAGAGTTAATTAGCCTCTACCCGGCCTAGTTTTAGTGAAAAATTCCGGTAAGAACGATTTGGCTGAAGTATTATCTGTGCCCAAATTTACATTTTCATTTATAATGCTAACTGGTGGAATGTTATTAGTATTTGCAAGAGGTATAACTTGTGCCTGATTAAAAACGTAAGTATTATACAACCTCTTCGTGAAATACGTAAAGTCACTGTACAGTGGATTGTTAACCAAATCGGGAAACCAAACATAATTACTGAGCTAATACTTATTTTGTAAATGAGCAATTTAGTATTTTTCTAACCTTTTTTAAAACTATATTTGCATGTATATTAAAATTTTTACGATTATGAAAAGAAATTCATAAATATTTAGTCACGTTTTTAAATGGTATGTTCGTATTCATGAGAGACAATTAAAAGGAAGGTACAGGAAAACGACTAACAACAAGGACAACAACAGTCGATCGGTTGGAACAAGATAATGGAAAAAAACCGTACCTTATCCGTACCGAACAAAAATTGCGCGCACTCAAACATTTTTCCCTCTCTATTCCACATTTGGCTCTTCGACTCAAACAAAAGCACAATCACTTCCAAGCATAAGAAAAAGATCAGAATACAATGCTTGGGGTTGTGCTGTTTGAGCAAAAAACATTATTTGCCTTGTTGTGCTTTTTGATCACCACCACTAACATTCGCTACAAAAGGCACGGTTTTTGGATCTCATGATCATGAAGAAGCACAACCCCTTTCATTTTATTAAGTTCTCTTTCTTCTGCGTGGTAGTGATTGTGCTTGTGTTTGAGTAGTAGAACGGAATTCGAATAAAGCCGAATAAAGATTGCGCTCTCTCGAACCGAACAAAAAGGAACCGTTCGTTAAGGTTTTTTTCCATTCCCTGGTTGGAACACGCTTAACGAGAAGCTGCGGTTTTTTTAACTCTTTGAATAAGTTTTTTTAGTTACTAAGAAATATACTATATTTAGTAAATATAAATATATTTAGTTACGAAAATAATTTAGGCATTTTCATGTAAATAAAGACAATTTAAACTAAAGATAATTTAATAAATAATATTAAAATAAATGCTTATTTTAACTTAGAAGTGTGAATCAATCCATTAAACGTACTTGTGTTCGCGCCGGTAAAAAATATATATATATGCGAAATATAAGAAAATATATTAAACAAATGCAAATGTGAAAAATTTGTATCAAATACGGCCAGAAATGGTAAATATTAGTTGCAAAAACGTGAAGTTTTAGTGAGGAAAACCGTTGTTCTCGGAATTTCAAAAGTGAAAGAAGCGTCGTGGGAAATCTAACGAAAACAAAAAATACCCTGGGTGTAAACGAATTTGAACGAACAAAAGTAACAGTTTCGATTGTATCGTAAGTGTAGACGCAGAATTCCGTTTAAGTTGTAACCTCTTCTACTTTGTCTCTTTGGTCCGATTGTTTTGTCCATTTTGCACGTATTTTTAATTGATCTTCCGAAAATTAGCAAATCAATTTATAACACTCAATTTATGAACTTCTTATCGAGACCAAAACAAAGAAAAAGTTAAAAGTAAGCATAATAAAATGAGCAAGCAAAAATAATAAAATTTTTTTCAATCATTTCGTTAAGTTTGACAGGTTGAGTTCATCGACTTAGTTGAAAAGAAGGCGAAGCAAATGCACTTTCTATTGGTGCCACTTTCTTCTCTGCCCGATACATAAGACCCTGATTTTTAAAAAAAACGTATGGTGACTATATTTCACGCTGAGCACATGTCTTTTCCATTAGTGCCGATGTCCTCTCGTCTCTGTCCGATGTTTAGTTTGCGAGCTACACTTTTGTCTCTGTCCGATGTATAGTTTGTGAGCTATACTCGGTAGTGCAAGTGAGGTGTGGGATGCAAAAAAAAAAAAAAAATGTACGCCATCTATTGAGTAAAAGCATAAAACGAAATATGAGCCAACTCGATTTTATCATAAGAGTTAAATCTAACCGGATCACAGACCCATTTCGTTAAGTTTGACAGTTTGAGTTCATTGACTGATACAAGAACCCAATGAAGAAGCCTACGGATCAGTTCGTATAAAATAAAAACAAAGAAAGCAGCAGGCACAGCATAATCAGCTGCTGATTGATTTTCTTATATAAACATATGCATTTTTCTCATATTTTACTATTTTGTGACTTTAATATAATAGCCAAAATTAGATAGTGATTCAGCGCAGGATACATCAGGATATTTAAGTATATATATATTATCTTTGAACGATGAGCATTAAAGGCTGTAGGTACAGTCTGTTCAAAAAAAAAGAAAGGGCAATATTTGATAAATTATAAAAGATATTTTTATTATTTTTATTTTCGTAACGTTTTAACCACTTCTGAACAAAGCATTCTGACTTTTTCTTCGTTTTAGCTGCAGAGGCATATGACATTTTCGGTCCTTTTGGGTGTGAGCATAAAAACACGGCCTCGTACGGCTTCGCGTATACTGAACTCATATTGTTAAACGTCCTCCCTAATCAATAAATCACGTACTACTGAGCTGAAATCTTATTGGCGTCGTAGACAATTAAATAAAAAAACGCATTTAGTGAAAGAGATAGATCTAAGTACATTTCAACTATGAATTTTCGCAGTTTCTTTCTTCTTGGAACAGACTGTATACCCTGACGTATTCGTCAAAAAAGTTTCATGGCCTTGAAAAAATCTGTTAAAATGACCCCATTCAAACCGCGTTGTTAGACGTTAAAAGAAAGAAAAGCAACAAGTGCAGTGTAACAAATAACGAGCTGAAACTTAAAGAAAACGCAACGAAGTTGGTTCAAAGACAAAATGCGGGAATTAAAGACATAACGAGTAATAAACGGTTAGGAAAATGAACGAGTGCGTGCAGAAAATAAATACGTAAATAAAACAAATTTTAGCGTAAATAAAGCAATAATAAGCAGCAATAAAGTAGCGTCGATGAATATTCAGCAGCTCAAGGATTTGCTATGAATATGAATATGAATTGAATATGAATTACCAAGAACAGATGGCAAAAGTGAGTTGGTACAACGCTTGACTTAATTTAGTTACAGATGAGGCAGAACTGCTTCCTTCAGTACAAGATCAAATAAAATAGTTGAAGAACATGATGGCTGAGCTTGTATACGCTTTTTCAACCGTGTAGAGCGCTTCAGAAAATTAAGAACCACCTCGTGATAGCACTACGGCTACAGCTACTCATCATGAAGTTTCAAACGTTTCGATTACGCGTAATAAGTACTTAGTTAAAGAAATTTCGGAGACGATTCCTGCATTTGACCCGACGAATGAACTTTCACTGACGACGGAACAGTTTATCAAGCGCATAAATAGTGCAATAAGTGCGTATGAGTGGGAGACGAGAAGCGTACACTTTTAGCCTCAAAGTGTAACTAAAGTAGAAAAAACATAGTATGCTATAATTGCTCCGAAAAAAGGTACATTTCGACCAACTGTCCTACGCCTCAGCGGTGTCGTTGGTGTGTAGATTGTCGAAAAGTTCATCTGCGAGGTGGTTAAAAACTATGGTAAAAGTGCATATGTAAAAAAAAATTAATTGCGCGAAAAAGAAAGATTTATTTGCAAAAATTTAAATGAAAATTGAACTCTTTTTCAGCAAAGATGTAAGCGTTCCAGTAAGCAATGGTGAGGTAACTTTTTCTTCTAATATTAAATCTTCAAATGTAAATAAAGTCAGCAACGATAAGCCAAAACGTCTTATAACTATTGACGATATCAATTGCGATGTGAATGACGAAAATGCACGTCTTAGTTTGCTCAAAAAGACATTTGATTGAAATGAAAATCGAGGTAACTTGTAAAAAACCGGTCGTTCAAAGATCTTACCCTGTACCTGAAACAAAAAAAGCACTGGTGACCGACAAGATTAACGAATTATTGGAGAACGACATAATTACGGGTTCTGAATCTGATTATGCGAGCACCATACTATTAGTGAAAACAAGTAAAGAAAGTCTAAAGTCGTTCTAGGCCGACTATGAAATACCCTAAAGCAATTTTTCAATATAAAATAATATTATTGAAAATGGGCGTGGGTGTGGGCGGATGAAGCCTTTATTTTATATGCATTTAAATGTTGATGAAAATTTTACACATACCAAGTTTTATTCCTGTAGCTCACAGTTAATGTTTTTATTGTGCTTTCGCTATGGGAGGTGGGCGTGTTCATAGACGGATTACTCCCAATTTTTGAACACACCTTAGTTTTGGTATAAAATACATACATACCAAATTTGATCTCTCTATGACAAACATAACCTAATTTATTAAGTTTAAAACTTTTTGGGTTGTATGGGAGGGAGGCGAGTCCGTGTGCGGATGACGTCCATTTTTCAAAACTATTTTTATTTTGTCATAAAAAAATAATGCGTTTTAAATTTTTGGGTTGTATGTGATTGGGCGTGTTCGTGAGCGAAAGACACCAATTTATCGAAGACATCTTTGTATCTATAAAAAAACACATACATACTGTAATAGCTTAATTATGAGCTTTTTTTATACAGTTTTCAATTTTTGCGTTGTATAGGAGGTAGGCGTGTCCGTGGGCGGATGATGTCCATTTTTCAAAAACATCTTCGTTTTGTTATAGATAACATACGTGCCAAACTTTATTTCTCTTAGTTAAACAGAGGCTTATTCATTATGTTTTCAAGTTTGGGTTGTATGGGAGGTGGGCGTGTCCGTGAACGGATGATACCTATTTTTCGAAAACATCTTTGCGTTGATACAAAACACATATATACCAAATTTTATTATTGTAGGTTAACCCATTATGAGCTGGGTTATGCAGTTTTAAATTTTTGCGTTGTAAGGGAGGTAGGCGTGTCCGTGGGCGGATTCCAAAAATATTCAATAGTGCAGATCCTTGGAGCATCCAATAGTGCAGTTGATATCTCAACTCCTTCTTCTTATCCTGTGTTTACGGACAACACACAGACGGACGGACGGACATGAATAGCTCGACCCACGAGGTGACGCTGATCAAGAATATTTATACTTTTCTATACCGGACTCGCTTCGTTCTATGCGTTACAAACATTAGCAAAAAGGTAATAAGTCCTGACTTTTCAGGTTTAGGGTATAAAAAGGAATAGCCAAGATCGTCTCTGCGTGAATTTTAGGCGCCTGAATAAGCAACTTAACAAAGAAATCTATCCAATGCCAAATATTGAGGAGCGGTTGCAAGAGGCGGCTCAGTACATATATTTTACGACTCTTGATTAAAACAGGGGCTATTACCAAATTCCTATAGAACCACGTAGCAGGAAATTTACAGCTTTCGTGACGACAACTCGATTTTATGAATTCAAACGAACATGTTTGACTGAAGTTCGTCAGTTTTAAGGCTTAACGGGCTATTTTCGGAAATTCGTCAGTGGTTACGCATTAATATCTGAACCGTTGATAGAACTTGAGCATAAAGACCAGCCTTTCAAATGGACATCAGAACAGGATGCTGCCATGACTGAATTGAAGAATGCTCTCCTGAAAAAGCCTGTTATGACTTCATATCGTGTTGACGTTGCACATGAACTACAAACAGATGCGAACTCAGTAGGATTGGCAGGCGTGCTCATGCAGCAGGAAGAAGACCAGTGGAAGCCAGTCGCGTATAACAGCCGATCGACAAGCAGCAATGAGAAGAACTACCACAGTTACGAGCTGGAAACACTTGCGGTGGTAGAGTCTTTGGACAGGTTTTAATATTACATTGCTGGTAAAACTATTAAAATCATCACGGATTACAAAGCAGTCAGAACGACCATGCAGAAAAAGGAATTAATCCCTAGAATTGCCAGGTGGTGGCTTCGAGTGCAAGAGTTCGACGTTATCATTGAACACCGGTCAAGTCAACGAATGCCTCATGCGATTAGCCCCAATCCAAGCGAAAACTCTGGTGAAATGGACACAGCTTCACTACGCATCGACAATATAAATCTCGTGGAGGCGAATTGGATGTTCAGTTTGCAACTTCAAGATGCAAAAATAAAGCAAATTATAGAAAAACTACAATCAAAAGATAAGGATGCTGAGGAAGAATACGTTGAAGAACGAGGTCGCTTGCCCCAAGTTTACAATTGTACGTGCCGTTAAAAGCACAGCAGCCAAACATGTTCTTGCTATTTTAGAAGAAGTTAGTAGTTATTTTGATGTGCCAACACGTATGATGACTGACCGGGGTACGTCCGGTTCACATTCACGTCCAAAGAATTTCAACTTTATTGTAAGAACCACGACAAAGCATATTTTAAATGCCGTAAAGACACCGCGTTCAAACGCGCTGATTCTTCTGATTATCGATGATTCTTCAATAATAGGCGAAGATATCTTAAAACATAATATTATTGGATCGCATTTTAAAAGTGTACATCATATAGAAACTTTGCCAAATAATACTGAAGAGTTAGTTAATACTGAAATGTCAAGATTTCTTAATATGAGTGACTACTCAAATACTCTCTTAATTTTTTCCGATGAGTTCAAATCTAACAATTTAACGGAAAATCAAAAAATAAATTACTTTACAACCATATCAGAACTAAATGAAATCTTCAGAAAACTTAATAAAAAACAATCATCAGGCTTGGATAATATTCCAAATATAGCACTCAAGCAAATTCCAACAGATATCATTAAAAAATATTGCATTATTTTTAAAAATTTATTAAACAACTACTACTTTCCGAACTATTGGAAAACTTCAAAAATATATCCAATTCCACAAATTACAGACCAATAGGCCTTTTACTTAACATTGGAAAAGTATTTCAAATAGTTATAAATAAATCAATTTTATACATATGCGACCAAAACAACATAATACCACAAAACCAATTTGGGTTTAAGAGACAACATTCCACAGTTGAGGCTATAAACAAACTCACATCAGATGTCTTTTGGCATTTATAAAAGATAAAATTAATACAGCAGCTTGTTTAGTAGATATTGAAAAAGCATTCGATACGGTTTGGATTGACGCTCTTATATATAAAATTATAAAATATGACTTTCCTAAGCATCTCATAAAAATTATAATATCAATGATAAAAGATAAAAAATTCATAGTAACAGATGGACTCAACACAACAAACAGAATATTTGATATACAGAATGGACTGCCACAAGGAACAGTTACCGTACCCATCCTATTCAATATATACACTTCCCAAATATTAAAAGAAATAGATATGTCCATTGCTTTTGCTGATGATGTTGTTTCGTATGTACATGGCACAAAAATTGAAGACATTCAAAGTAATTTACAAACTTAATTTAACCATTTTCAAAATTTTTCTGACAATTGGAAACTAAAGATAAGCTACGCAAAATGTGAAGTTATACTATTTCGTCCCCTTCTTAGACGTGAAAATAACAAACTCCGAAAAAATTGGAAAAATCTTAAAATCATTGCTGCAAATAGTCTTCAGATTATTAAGGAGTTATAAAGCATTTATCAGGCCAATTGTAACATATGCGTGCCCAATCTGATGGAACATAAGTCCATCCTATATGGAAAAACTCCGCTTGTTTGAAAGGAAATGCCTAAGAGCATGTATGCATATGTACCGAAGTCAACATTCAAACTACTTGCATTTAGCAAGTTAAGATGAATAGAAGGCGGAGAATTATCTGCTACTAAAGTGGTAAACTGAAAACGAAAATCATCCAAAGTGATGTTTTTAAACTAAGTGTAAAAGCACAGTTGATCTAGAGTTAAAGCAATATCTTTTAAATCGATTTGTCGAAACTACAAAGTGACCAAGAAAAAAAAGCACCATTCGGAAAGGACGGAATTGGGTCACAAATTCTGACATAATCAAGATAATTGTTTTGTAACCAACTGTAACATATTTTCTCATTAAGATTATTGAAATTATTATTCCAAGAAGTATGTCTTGAATTAAAGTCACCGCCAATAATTATCCAATATTGGAGTGATTATAATCACTCCATCAAATTTTGAAACACATTAAGGACCCATCAAAGTTTATTGATGACCAATATTCTCAGAAAGTCTTAAGTCAATTGAAAAACAATTGTCGTAGTTAAAAGCACAAACGTCCGAAGAAAATTCAATAATTGTACTACCTCTTAAACTTTAAAGAGTTTACAGTTTTTCAAACAAACAGTTTTTCTCGAAAAGTACTGTTTGAAACCGGTGGACAGACAGGATTACTCCAAAACTGTATCAAAGGTCGCTTTTTTATTTTTTAGACGAACAAGCTACGAAAAATGCTTTCCTAAATTATGGATTCTGGCTATATTAATTCATAATTTTTATCACAAAAAAAAAAAAAAATTTTTTTTTAAAACATAACATGAAAACAAAAATTACCTAAAATTAACAATCGCATGAACTATAACATGAAAACAAAAATTACCTAAAATTAACAATCGCCTTACAATAAAACTTTTAATAAAGGTGTTTTTTCGTTGAAAAAACATTAATGGGCCCAGAAATTTATCCATCATAAAAATTGTCAGGCAGAAGTTACAAGAGATATAAATAGAACCTACTAATAAATTTTTATTTATACCGATTCGAGTTAGGACAAAGTGAGATTATTACTTTCATTGCATTCCTCGCAACAAAATACACTAGTACCTGTTTTCGGAAATTTTCATGGTAGTAACTTGAAAATTAAAAAGTGTTTGTGACCATCAAATCTAAACAGCAAAAATCAGGGTTCCCTGATTTTAGGTAGCGATTTTAATTTTTAAAATGCTATTCTGAAAAAAGACTTTAGCTGTTGTTGCTTGTCGACACAGACATATTTAAGATCTAGGAACAACTTTTTCCTTTGAATTACGTTAAAAATTAATATAGTTTGGAAGTATGAGATTGAAATTTTGTTAAACTGTTTAGACAAATTCATTATATGAAATCAAAAATTTGATTTTATACTTTTTTGTTGTAACAGCTTGGATTTAAGAGACGATGTGAATATAATTTTCCTCCGACATTTTTACTAGTCTTCTATAATTCATTCTAAGAAATATAATGTTATGCAGATAATATGTTATAAATAAAATATTACACATCGCGGGGTGCCTGAAAATTCCAAAGCAGGGTGAAAGTATACCCCAAATAGAGACGATTTGCCAAAGGGTTTCGTAAAGTTAGCTTCTTTTTTCCTTTAATATGTTTTCGAAATTTCGAAATTTCAAAATTTTGTGACTCGGAACATAATTTGATAATTCGGAAACTCTGACCAATATTTATAATAATGTTAAAGGCGATTGTTTGACAAACAATTATCCACATTGCATTTAAAAAAAAAGTATATGTAAATATTAAGACTCTTGCAAGCTATGCGGCTATAACCACACATGTAAAATAGAATCAATCTTAGGGTGGCCAAATTTCTTTAAAAAACCCTTTGGCAAATGTTCTCTATTTGTGGTATACTTTCATCGTTTTGGAATTGTCTACGATTCCCCAATTGTGCACTGTGTTATATAAGAAGCATATATATATATATTTACATCTACTACGTGTTTCCAATGTCATATCCTCAACTGGCTCAAACTCAGTATCAGTATCCAAGTCTTCAGAACTCTGAAAAAAAAGGATTAAAATACTTGAATTGTGTATGTGTGTATTTAATGGCCTTATTAAATAAATTTTTAATAAAGATATATAATTACTAGATAGAATGATAAATATCGCACAAATTCCCCTTATGTTTAATTTTTCAAATTTTATTATATTATATTCATTAAATATAGAAATAAAATACCAAATTTTGCACACATCATGTGCATAAAAAATAAAAAAATCTTCATACAAATAAACTATATTGGTCAATTGCATACAAAACGAATTTTTTAGTCCTGGCTCTTAAATAATAACAAAGTTATCACAAACGTTGTGTGGCTTGTTTTTATTAATTTATTTTCTGCACATGTTGTCGCAATTGCGAAAACTTTCTATGAGTCATGTATCTGTGTTATATTATGATATAATAAATGCATTAATTTACCATTATTTTCGTTAGAATCCGTTCATAAAAATGGGATAAAATTTAAGTTCAAAACAAACTATGTTCAATCTGTAGTTAAAAGGGACTAGTTTAGAACTATTCACTTTGGAACTAGTACAAACAATTGACAATTGTCTTTTCCTATGACATCAACCCGTACAAAGCGTCAGTTCGTTATGGAGCTAGTCCTTTATGGAACTAGTACGGAACTATTCTAAATCTTGTCCATTTTTCTGCAGGGATATCATTAGTCAACGTTTCCGTAAAGCAACACTTCATAGCGGCTAACCGAAAGGTCGGAAAATATTTTATAATGTGAAAATGTCATATTGATACTGAAGAACTGCACAACTGCAATTGAAAGCCGCTTCAAAACATTCTCAAATAAACAGCACGAACAGGGCACAACTTTACCACTATTGTGGTAATCTACCGCATTTTTTTTAACCCTCTCTGGGTCAAAAATAATTTACATTGGAAAAAAAATTCGAAAAGTTTTTTATAAGTTACTATGATGCTCCTGACGTCGAAAAAAATATTTATTGTTACCTGTGGTGTCCCACCTTACAGTTAGGGGATGTCGATTATATTCGACATTGACCCTGAGAGGTACCAAAACTGGTTACATGAAAAAGTGTTATTTAATGTTATTTTAAACCATATGTATTGAAAATTTATTTATTTGACAATTTGTTTGAAAATTTACTTGTTAATATAAAATTGTAAAAAACAATTGGATTCTCGCTTGACGCAAAGGTAAACGTTGCATTTTGTTCATATTATGTATGAACTTTTAAGACAATTGTTGGCCTTGCATAACAAATTTAGAAATTTTGGTAAATACTGTATTTCGTCCAAGCGAACTTCTAATGGTGGTTGTGTTTGAAAATTTTTGTTTGTTTGGGTTGATTGGATAACATGGAATCAGAGCTGTCTGTGTCGTTTCAGAAGACAATATGTAAGTATATTCCTCATGTTTTTCTTCAATATCGGAACATTTTTCAAGGAATTACAAAATTCTTCCTCATCAAAATGGTGAGAGCCCAATTTTTTTATTAAATTTGAATACCAAATAATTTTTTTTTATTAGTTTTATCCTATAAAACCACAAATAAACGACATTTTTAATGGACTCTTCTTAGGCCCAATTTCTTCGCTAAAAGTTACCGTTTCGGTAAACTCACAACATGCTGGAAAATCATACCTCCATTTCCGGTGAGTTGGGAGTTTACCGGGACGGTAACTTTTACCAGTCTGTGCAGAAATTGGGCCTTAGATGGTAAAAACATATACTTGGGCTCCTGCCCTTAAAATAGATTTGTTCCATATTGTTTTGTTTTTTATTTTAATGACTGAAAATTTGTTCGCTTATAATATATTTTTGTTTTGTTTTTATATTAAGTTTTTTTTATCAATATTTTATTGCTCTCTCGCACTCGCGAAATACAAAAACTATGTGTCTCTACTTACATTTTTTTATGAAAAAATTGAAAACAAGCTAAAAATAATGCAAAAATATAACATATACTGTTTTATTTTCTTATTCTCAAAACACTGTCATCACACACGATTAAAGTAAATTTTTTGTAAAACTGATTTTCTCAGTTCATCATGGTAAGTACATTTAAAAATTTATTTTCGTCACGCGTAATTTTATGAAAGCAAAAATAGTAAATAAAAAAGTAAGGAAAGTCTAAAGTCGGTGTAGGCCGACTATAGAATACCCTAAACTTCCTACAATATTTAAATATATAGATATATTAAAATACTAAAACAAATAGACATAACTTCCTATCAAAATTCATGTATTCTTTAACCTATAGAATCAGTACAGGTTTAACTTATCTGGTTTATAGGATAGGTGGGCGTGTTGGTGGGCAGATGGCGCCCATTTTTTGTTGACACCTAAGTTTTGATATGACTAACTCCCATATCAAATTTTATCTCTCTAGGTCGTCAAATATGAACCTTTTACTAGTGTTTTTAATATTGTGGGTTGTATGGGAAGTGGGCGTGTTACGGACCACGCCCATTTTTTGTGTACAGCTGCGTTTTTATAGATAATATATACGCGTCAAATTTTATTTGTGTAGCTAATAAACAACTCTCAATACAGCGATTTTTATTTTATGGTCGTATGGGAGGTAGGCAATAGTGCAGATTCTTGGATCTATCTGAACATGTGCACCAAGTTTCATGCAGTTATCTCAACTCCTTCTTCTTATCCTGAGTTTACGGACAACACACAGACGGACAGTCGGACGCACGGACGGACACGGATAGCTCGAATCACGAGACGACGCTGATCAAGAATATATATACTTTTCTATACCGGACTCGCTTCGTTCTATGCGTTACAAAAGTTTGCACAAAGTAAATATACAAATATAGAAAGTTTTTATATCCTGACCTTTCAGGTTTAGTATATAAAAAATTTAAGTTTAAAATCATTGTTTCATAGGTTTTGATCAATATTTTGTTTAAGTATATTTGCAAAATAAACTTCTTAAGAAAAAACTACAAACTGGCAAATGCATTGAAGGTCACTTTTAAGATATGTCACACCACCAGCTGAAGTATTTATATTGTATTTAATTTTTGTATATTCATGAGTAAAATAGGAAAACTACCGGTGAAAGATCACGAAGGGAATGAAGAATATAAACGAAAGCAAAAAGAAAGGTACATATTGACTTTGACCTGATTTTCTGCTAACTTAACCCATATTTTACCGCTACCAGAATCCGTGAACCAATTTTGAAAATTTTGATAGGATAGCCTATTTATTATATATATATTATATATATCAAATATAATAATATCTATAATATTATTATAATATTACAATATCAAAACTTCAAGCTGAAAAAATTGCGGATCATCATTTTAACTACTGGAAGTATGTTTTAAATATTTCAACAATAAAAATGTCTGCCGAAAAAACTTTATTAATGTTATTTCTGTTTCTTTAATAGTTTCTACTACAAGGGTAGCAAGGGAAGGAAGGCAGAACCGATACAAAAAGATCACCACCTATCCGCAAAATGCTCCATCCATTGTAGTACTTGAAAATCTAGATGTTCTTCCACATGCTGCTGGTGAGCAATCCACACAGGATGGTGAATATTTCAATCGCATTGCTGATACAGTGCACCAGCTGATTATGCAGTATACAACAACAAGTCCCATTGCTGCCATTGCTACAGTCAATGAGCTGCAATCGTTAAACAAACGTTTATTTTCGCCACTTGGACGTCATATTTTTAAACTATTTCAAAACTGCCAAATTTTGAACGTATTGGACGTGAAATCATACTTGAAGAGCTTTGCAGTCACATCTATTCTAGAAAGTGAACAATGCCAAGTCTGCCAATCTCACTCAAGGCTATAACAAAGGCGATTTAGTGCAATTTGTTGAGCGTGTCATATTTATGCCTATCGCATTTTTATTAATTAATTTATTATATTAAGATTAAACAAACAAATCAAAATATTAAAAAAACAAACAATCAGCAGCTCAATCTGCGATGCTTGTTTGGCGGTCACATGTAATGGTGCCAAGAGCTTCTCTTCGTGAAAGAAATTTGTATCTGTGCCTTGCACCAGCAAATGCAGTGATGTTTCCAAATTGCTAGTTCGCACGCTGACATGCAGCTGTTTGCTTAACTCATGTCTGAGACTACCGTCGCCTGCTATATCATCATCCTGCAATTTTTGGATATTTCTTTGTACAATTTACAAAATTTTGACGTTTTCCATAAAATAGCTCAATCTTCACTGAACTGCCAATGGTAACGTTAACTATTTTTCACAAATGTCATTTTTTTGTTGCTAAAGTTGGTAGTATTTGAGGTCAACATTTTTCGACCCGTCGACGTAGAGAGGGCTAAAATTCTGCATTTTTTCTACTTTTGAGGTCAAAATTTTCGAGAAATGAACACGATTCAATTTCAGAGGTCAGAATTTTATTTGAGAAAAGAACGAAAAAAATGCAAAAAAACTCAAAGAGGGCAGAAAACATGCAGAATATTTTTGAGAAAAGAAAACGCTATAAGAAATCATGATCGACGCTTGAATGTTAGTGATGAGTGAAGTTGACTTATGACTTTAACTCCTCCCAGATCAATGGACCGATTTTATCGATTCAGATGGCATTAAATTAGTTTTAGGTTGTAGATGTGCAAACCATTTTTAAAAATTGTGATTTCGCCCCTGAAACGAATTTAAGCCGAAAAGCTCTTTGAAGGACGTGGAGTTATTTTAAAATTAATGTTTTTTTTTTATTATAAAATTAAAAAAAAATAGTATCGTAAGTGTAGACGTAGAATTCCGTTTAAGTTGTTACCTCTTCTACTTTGTCTCTTTGGTCCGATTGTTTTGTCCATTTGCACGTATTTTTTATTGATCTTCCGAAAATTAAAAAATAAATGAATAACACTCAATTATGGACTACTTATCGAGGCCAAAACAAAGAAAAAGTTAAAAAGTAAGTATGATTAAATGAGCAAGCAAAAAGAAACAAGCAAAATTTCAAATTTTTTCGATCATTTTGTTAAGTTTGACAGGTTGAGTTCATTGACTTAGTTGAAAAGAAGGCGAACTAAATGCACTTTCCATTGGTGCCAGTTTCGTCTCTGCCAGATATATAGTTTGCGAGCTACAGTCAGTTTAACTACTTATTTCAAATTAAAATTAAAACCCCGATTTTTAAAAAATCGTATGGTTACTATATTTCTCGCTGAGCACATGTCCTTTCCTCTCGTCTCTGTCTGATATTTAGTTTGCTAGCTACACTTTCTGTTCGATGCATAGTTTGCAAACTACACTAGCTAGTGCTAGTGGGATGTGGAATCCAAATTAATTTGCATTATAAGCAAAAATTAAAATTTTACGCCATCTATTGGGTAAAAGCATAAAAAGAAATATGATCCAACTCATTTTTTTCATAAGAGTTAAATCTTACCGGATCACAGAACCATTTCGTTAAATTTGACAGATTGAGTTCATTGACTGAGTTGAAAAGAGGTTCATGACCTCTGGTTTCAAAATAGAGCACTTAGTATACTAGAACAGTAGTGCATACATAAACCCAATGCGAACTAATGCTTACAATGCTGCCAAAGCGAACCAATCAGTTCGTGCAAAACCAAAGCATACAAGCAGGGTTTAAATTGCTGTAGTCAAATTAGTAAAAGCATCAAAATATTGCTTTTGCTGTGCTCTCGCATTTGCAAATTTTTAAAGTTTCTCTTTTGCATTTGCTGCATGCTATGAAACAACGAGCAGTTACAGCGGCAGCCAGCGATCGCATTTTACAGCCGTTTCTCCTTTGCTGCTTTATTTCTGTTACATTCACGAAGCAACAGCAGCACCGAACGAAATAATTTTGTAGCCGTCTCGTCGCTGCTGCTGTCAGTTTATAGCATTATCAAGCATTGGCAGCAGCAATAGTAAGAAATGTTTACATGCGGTGCTGCTATGCTATTTTCAGCATTTGACTGCTGCTGTTTGCAGTTGCTGCTGCTTTTTGTTTGCGGTATGTCTGCGCTATATACAGCAATCAGTAGCTGCTGCTTGTGGTCGCTGCTGTTTTTGTTTGTTTTTTAATCAGATTTTAATCCTTGTTAGTATTATTTTTTGCCTTAAATCTAGTTTTTACATCGTTTTTATTAAAATTAGTTATGTTTTATAGCTTGAAAAGTTAAGCTGCGATGTTTTCGAATAGTAATAATGTTTTTCTCAGTAATATTATTAATGTAAGTCCGTCTACGTATTTTGACAGTTACATTTAAAAATTTAGTGTCAGATCATACGCTTTAAGTCAAAGCATTCAGATAATGATCTTTTATATCATTATTGAGACTGAATATATCGTTATTGAGGAAAAAAGCTTATTGAATAGAATATCATATATTAAACGTCTATAATGTTTCTAACATTTAATTTTTATTGAATTGATCGAATTCGGGCAACAGGTTTACTAGTATCAACATAAACACAAGATAAAATTGTATATATACGTACGTATAAGGGCTTACTGCATTGACATGTCAAGACACATGATTAAAGAAATTGATATTTCTATTAGGTGTGTTTCCGTACTCTACACTGTGTAAGTTCTGTGTAAAATTCGGGATACGAGAGAGTAAAATGAAATTTGAGAATAGTGGCAAAAGTACGGAAACAGCTTCTAGTGAGTTTCGAGCAGAAAACAGCTGATTCTGACAGTAGACGTGTCAAACGTAAATAGCACCAATTGAAATTATTGTGCATTTGACATATGCTTGTTCTTCTTGATACTTCTTCTTTATTTACTCGTAGTCCGGAGTTCAAGCACACTCTGGTAAACTTCTGTGCGCGAGAGAGCGATTTATGCTTGTTCTACTTCTCACATTTTAAGCACAGAAAGTACGGAAACAGAAAATAGTAACACGCAAGCTACACAGTGTGAGTACGGAAACAGACATATTGTATTACTAAATGCAGACCAAGTTCTATTATTTACTCCCCTATTGCGCAATTAATTTCGATTATAAAATTAGTTTTCTTTTAAATTTCTATTTCTGCTTATATTTTTACTTATTATTTTTAAATTAAAGGCAATAATTTCGATTTTTTTTTATATTAGCATCAAATTTGTTCCCTTCATATCCATAATAAATTTAAACACATATACATTAAATACATACCCTGTTCATTAGAACTGCTCGCCGAATTTCACGAACACCATCGTAAACCAAACGAGACGCGTCAATGAAATCGTTCTCATCAACCTCCTTATTGATATTCGAGGAAAGTGCATCGACAGCTGCATCAACTCGTTGATCAAACTTAGACATAACTTTAAAGTGAAAATTCTTGTATTACTTTAATCTGTCGAAATCATTTTGAATCAAAATTACCTTGTTCTCGTAATACTTTGACAGCTTCTAAGACTCGCTTTGTATAAATGCAAGGTTCATAGTTATCCATTTCGGCCTCGACAACATTGCAAACACGTGCTGATCGACCCTGTATTGCACCAGCGGTAGTTCGTAGGTCCTGTGCATCACCTACTTGAAGAGCCATCACACACTTATTTACGTCCTCCAAAATGTGGTTTTCAGAAACAGCCAGGAAATCATCAATAGTGGTTATATCATCAACAGCTTCTGTCAAAATTCGTACTTGAACTTCCCATGCTTGACGATAGGCAGTCATGTTTTCCTGTGCCACTTTTGAATTAGGGCGCACAGTTAAAATCGAAGCGGCATTGATAACTTGTGGACAGAGACTCTCTATCTGAGCGGCCGCATATCGAACCATTTTAACTCCATCTTCGTTGCTAGACATGCTACATACAAGGTTAGCAACTTCCACTAATTTCTCTGCATGTTTTGTGAAAATATCTGCTTTCTCCCGGACTTTTTTTTCATTGCCAGTCTTGGCGGCCTCTATCAAATCAATTAGTGGAGTAGTTGTTTCTAAAAATGAGTCAGAAACGTGATCGACAACCGCTTTACGCAGCTGGCGACGCAAATCACGAGTTTTGCGGCACATCTGATCAATAGCGCGATCGAGACCGGGGCTGTTTTCTTTTTGACCCATCTATTAGAAACGATTTTAAGTATAAAGTTAAAAGTTTTAACTGAAGTTAACATAAAGCTTAAACATAAAAAGTCAATATGAATATGAAACTTATGACGTTATTTTATGAACCAACATTTAAAAACACGAATTGGCCATTTCAGCTCTTAAAAGAATATTCGTGTTCTCAGAAGCGTTATATATTAATGTTTAATCCAGCGGTTAAAAACTTATCACATTATTATATATCCGTCAGAATCTCTATGGAACTGAGGAATCAAAAATAACAACCGACTACATCGACTATGTGTCAAAAAACTCCACATCTATTTTCAGAAAAACAAAAATGGAAAGATACCACCATTGAACCCCACGGTAATCTCATTTCTATACTAATGGCTCCAAAATAGAGAACGGAACAGGATCAGGTGTTAAACTCCCCGATCACTGCAGTGTTTTTCAGGCAGAGATTTATGCGATTGAAAGAGTAACACAGGTCAGTCACAATAATTATTATTAATTATTTAGTGAAAAAGTTCTTAGAACTTTAATTCATTCAAACAATGCTCATGACACCGAAGACGAACTGCAGCTCGGCAGACATAAATGATATATCTACTTTTTGCTTTCTCATTTAAATTTTCAGGCTTGGGACGACCTGATAGAAGGCCTGATATTTAAGCATTATCTCAGGCCTGAATTTTCGGAGGAATATTCTTATAGGGATATTCAGGCCTGAGTAAATGCTATACGATAGCAGGTATTACGTAAGTATGACATTTAAATGGGAAGAGGAAATCAAGAGGTGTGTTGAATACTCAGGCCTTACCATTACCCCTCAGGCCTGAGAGAATGTATTGATTCAGGCATATTTTAACCGCTGGGTTATTGATACAAATACAAAAAAAGTAGAGCTGAATATACGCTTGTTTGTTTTTTATTAAGCAGAGAGAGTATCATCTCTTTCTCTGGCTATCATTGCAGTGTGAGCTTTTTTCTCTTTATTTGTTACACTAAGCGACGTAATTGTTTTAACTCTTTTTTTAAATGGATATATCCATTCAATATGGACATTCCAGATAGTTTTCTTTGCTGCTTATTTCGATCTTTTGTCTTCATGCTTGCTACGTCACATCATCCAAATGTTCCAAGTAGTGATAATATTATCGATTTATTGTTAATGCTTGGTTATTTTACTCTTTTATACCTGATCCACGTTAGCTTAAAGAGAAATATTCCATGCATACAATCTCAAAAAAAAGAGAATAGATTGGTAGATGGGTACTTGGGTAGAATGGCACTTTTACAAAAACAAAATGTATGACATTTGCCAATCTACCCAACAACCCAAGGCAGTGTGAATACCCCTAATATGTTTATTTTTCTTTCGTTTGAATTTCCGAAATTTCAAAACTGACTATAGAATTGCTGAATTCAACAATAAATTAAACAAGTTCACAATAATAATTGTCGATTTTTGAAAATAAGCAATGATAGCTCAAAATCAAAAGAAAATTATAGCAAGGCAATTGTTAAATTTATTAACAATCGTAATTGTTGAATTTTAACAATAATTTTTGGAGTGTAGATAGATATATATATATGTTAACGTGTCATTCCATGCATACTCAATGCTTAAGAGTGCGAAACAGATACAAGCAGATATAAGAAAAAATAGCAACACACAACAAGTACGTTGGATGATTTTTTTCAGACATTTAATTGACATCATTGGCCATAATACGCGCGAAGTCAGTGCAATATTTTCCAGGCTAAAAAAAGGAATCGAGATGGGAACATGTTCTTCCAGTTTGTCCCGCTAACCGGGAGCAAAGCCTCCTCTCGGCGAAGAAAACTCATGCTCAGTTACTTAATCATGTTCCTGTCCTATATGCAGCACGACTAAGATGTTGAACAGCTCTGAATAAAAACAATGGGAGATTTTGGGAGAAAGATCCTTCTTAATATGTCGCGTCAAAGCAAAGTATCGAATCCTATTGAACGATAAACTGTATAACTGTATACGACGATGTCGAAATAGTCCAGACCAGCGGTCATTGAGCGGATTCGCTGGCTAGGTCATGTTGTGCGAATATAAAACGATGCTCAAGTGAAAAAAAAGAAACAGTTTCGATAGTATCGTAAGTGTAGACGTAGAATTCCGTTTAAGTTGTAACCTCTTCTACTTTGTCTCTTTGGTCCGATTGTTTTGTTCATTTTGCACGTATTTTTATTGATCTTCCAAAAATTAAAAAATAAATGAATAACACTCAATTATGGACTACTTATCGAGGCCAAAACAAAGAACAAGTTAAAAAGTAAGTATGATTAAATAAGCAAGCAAAAAGAAACAAGCAAAATTTTAAATTTTTTCGATCATTTTGTTAAGTTTGATAGGTTGAGTTCATTGACTTAGTTGAAAAGAAGGCGAAGTAAATGCACTTTCCATTGGTGCCACTTTCGTCTCTGTCCGATATATAGTTTACGAGCTACAGTCAGTTTAATTACTTATTTCAAATTAAAATTAAGACTCCGATTTTTAAAAAATCGTATGGTTACTATATTTCACGCTGAGCACATGTCCTTTCCTCTCGTCTCTGTCTGATATTTAGTTTGCAAGCGACACTTTCGTCTCTATTCGATGTATAGTTTGCAAACTACACTCGCTAGTGCTAGTGGGATGTGGAATCCAAATTAATTTGCATTAAAAACAAAAATTAAAATTTTATGCCATCTATTGGGTAAAAGCATAAAAAGAAATATGATCCAACTCGTTTTTTTCATAAGAGTTAAATCTAACCGGATCACAGACCCATTTCGTTAAATTTGATAGATGAGTTCATTGACTGAGTTGAAAAGAGGTTCATGACCTCTGGTTTCAAAATAGTACACTAGAACAGTAGTGCATACATAAACCCAATGCGAACTAATGCTTACAATGCTGCCAAAACGAACGAATCAGTTCGTGCAAAACCAAAGCATACAAGCATAAACAACGAAAGAAAAACAAAGAAAGCAGCAGGCACATAAGCAGCTGATGATTGATTTTCTTATATAAAAACATGCATTTTTCTTCTTATATTTTACTATTTTGTGACTTTAATATAATAGTGACAAAATCCAAAGTTAGGTATTCATTCAGCGCAGGATATATCTGATATTTTAGTATATATATTATCTTTGAACAAAGAGTATTAAAGGCTGTAGGTTTACCCTAAAGTATTCGCCAAAAACGTTGCCTAATGACCTTGAAAAAGTCTGTTAAAACGACCCCATACAAACCGCGCTGTAAGACGTAATTCTACGTCAAAAAGTAGTCGATTCAGTACCCCCACCGGGTTTCAATTTCAATTCAGACGAGGATGACCGTTACAGTCAAGTGTTAGACAACCTGAAGAGGGATAAGAATACACGGAAAAAACAGATTTGATCCCACCGGAACACACTATTAAAAAAACACCAATATTAAAGTATTTCTATAAATCTGCAAATAAAAATAATAAGCATAATCACAACTACTACCCATTTACTTACATTTGACATATATTCCGACAGCAAATCTTGCAACGCTTGACGTACTGCATTACATTCAGCTACTATGCGTTCACGTCTTTCATCACGAGTGCAATCAGCATCGGCCATCAAAGCAGCAGCACTTATAATACTTTCTAAACGTTCTTCTAATAATTGACGTGAACGTTTCTCACTATAAGACATGGGATCCATAACAATACCCTCCTATAATAAGCATAAAATTAAGTATAAACGTCTTAAAATCTGTTTTCATAAATCATTTACATCGAAATCATCGAGGGCGGCAGCTAATTCCCCAGCTCCACTATAAATATCAGCTGGTTGTGAGGACTTGCCTTGTGCGACGTCACTAATGGTATTCACTGCATCGCATACCTGCTTAAGAATAAAATCCCTGTTGACTTTAGCCAAATCCAATTCTGGATGACGCACATAAACTTTAGATGCAGTTAACAGCATTGTTGAATGTTTTTTTAGCATTGCACGGGCAGCAGCTAAATCATCTCTTAGCTGAGGATCTTTCAATTCTTGCTGCCTCTTAGCTGCTTGCTTAATAAGCTCTCCAGCATTTCTACCGAATTGCTAAACGAGAAAAATTGCAGTAATTTTTGTAGAACCTATAAATTAATAAAACTTACTCTCATATTATCCATAAGTTCATCTTGGCTTGAAGCATTTTTTAGTTTGTTTAAATCATCTTCGACGACATGGAGAGACTTCAATAGTAAATGAACGTCGACCATGTCAGCTAATATCAGAAGTCTGGTAACAGCAGATAAAAGATTTCGAGCAGCTCGTACCATATTACCACGTTTAAGGGAACTACAAGGATCCTCCGAAAACTCTCGAGCTGCAATGCTCATGGCATCACCAGTCTTTTTGACTTCATCTACTGCCGCTAGCATCTCTTGTGTTATATCTGGATTTTCATAAGCAATTTGCTCTCCCTTTTGAATAAAGTTTTCTGTTGCTTTTTCGACAGCAGCTACCAGAGCACTAGCGCGTTTAGATTTTCCTAAAATAAAAAATTGATAATATGTAAACATTAATTTATGTAATTAAAATTGAACGTTTAAAATAAATATGTATTTAAGTATAAACCGAGAAACAATTTGTGTCCGTACGAAAGTGCTCAGGCACAAAAGTCCGAAGTATTAGACAGAATTTTATTTATTGAAGCTACGAGTAGCAACGAACAACTGGGAAGCTAATGAAAGTCTAAAGTCGATCTTGCTCGACTAGGAAATACCCTAAACCTACTTTTCCAAAATACAATAATAGAATTGAAAATGGGCGTGTCCGTGAGGGGATGAAGCCCGCTAAGTTTTAAATTTTTGGGTTGTATGGGATGTGGGCGAATCCGCTGTTGGCTGACATCCATTTTTCAAAACCATCTTCGTTTCGTTATACAATTCAAACGTACCAAATTTTATCTCTGTACGTTAAACATACGCTTATTTATTGAGTTTTCAGTTTTTGGGTTGTTTGGGAGGTGGGCGTATTCGTGGGCGAATGACACCCATTTTTCGAAGATCATTTTTATTTTGATATAAAATGCATTAATACCTAAATTTATATCAGGTATAATACAATTATTGCGTTGCATGGTAGGTAGGCGTGTCCGTGGGCGGATTCCAAAAATATTCAATAGTGCAGATCCTTGGGTCTATATGACCATGTGTACCGAGTTTCATTCATTTATCTCAACTCCTTCTTCTTATTCTGACTTGAAGTTGACTTGAGTTGGCGTTTTCGTTGCAATGGCATGCTTGATTTGGTTTGATCACTGGCATGGCTTGGTATGAATTGCTTTTTGGTTCGATGAGTTTTTTGAATTGAAACATGCATTGTGCTAGCCTTTAGTATAAAAAGAATCGCGCATTGACATGAAGCCGAATGCAAACGAGCTTCAGCACACAGGACAGAATTCTTTAACTGTTTGGTTTGCGAAAAGTACTTGATTTTTCAACTGAAATTTGCTTAATATTTTAACTCAAAATTAACGGAAAAAGTTTTAACTAAAATGTACCCGAAACACATCCATCATGACTTTCCAAGTCGTAGTTAGTCTGAATTATGTCAATAAAGTGTTAAATAACGAGTGCTATATTCGCACACAATAAACCGACGAGTGTCCGATTCGGTCTTCGTTCGTACACTGTGCCTGCCCAAGATGTTCCAAAACTAGCATTTTTTTCGGTGCAGAGGTCGGACATTCACCGACACGGGCACCGGACATTTATCAGATAATTTATTGACACAAAATATGAAATTGTTCCTCGGGTAATAAACTTAGTCACAATATCAAAAAGCACCAATATGTTTTTAATGAATTATTAATAGTCAATTCACTCCTCTAATTGGTAGTATCTTAAATGAAAACTGAAGAAATTACCTGAATACTTTCATATATTCAGGTATGTTCTGAAATCCGATTTAAGTCGAAATCAGATTTACTGGCGATGACATTTGACTGAAAAGTGTTCTGCAATCCGATTCCGATTTTCGAATCCGATATTTGTTTTTGTCGGATTGTATCCCGATTCAATTTTATTATGAATTTAAGTGAATTTGAATCCGTTGAAATTTTTGCTGGAGGATTATTATTGTTTTAATGAAATTTAAGTATATATGAAATAAAAAAGTTTCCATACGAAAAGTTGTTGCTAACTGCAGCATTGGAATATGAAGGATGGTCGTACATAATCTTGCACTCAATTTATAATATACGTGAATGCTGGTTTGTCCACTCTGAACTGTGCTATAAATCTAGAAAAGTATCATTATTTGTATACCTATTTATGTAGCAGAACTAACGTAGATTCGGATAACTTAAGGGAATTACTGCGATCACGCAGGCGTCTCCTATAAACTTTCCTCATATTATTCCATCTGTAGTAAATTTTGTAGCGATAGCTACAATAATCATTTTTATTAATTTATTTTATATTTAAAAGGCACATGTGTTCATAGATGCCAGATTCGTGTTATAAATCAGTTTTCGTGATTTTTTAAGGGCCGTGTGATCTCATGTGATATTTAATGTAGTGTGTGATTTTTTACTCTTGTCTGATTTTTTTTTTACTTTTTCACACACAAGAAGATAAATACATTTTATTACTTTAAATCAGTCATGAGCAGGAAAATAAATTTAGTGAGCCAAGGTTTTTGTTTTTTAAAACAAACACAAAATTATCTTCATATTTGCTTTTGCTCATCGTTGCAAAAAAAAAAATTAACCAGCAAAACAAAAACAATCATGTGCGTTTTGTGCTACACATGTACAAACATTTCAAGCGCAGCGCAATCGAGGAAGGCTTGCTTGGCTTTGCACGCATTTGTTGTTGTTAGCAAGTTAGAATTTTGGTGAACGTCGGTTTTGTTGCTATTCTTTGTACGTGTTGTTGTTGTTTTTTGAACGCGTTGTTGTTTTTACAAATGTGCAAACACAAAGTTGAAAAAACCAAAAAAAATTTGTAGCTGAGCCAACTGAGCTTATTGAGCTACTGGAAGCTCATGTCTGCTTTAAATTGTCAATTTCATTGTTTCATTTTTTCATAATAATGCTGATAAAAAAAAACAAATTGGCCATTTTAACCCTTGAAAGGACTTTGACCGAGCTTCTTAAGATCAATTGTGTTGTGTGTATTATAAATGTTTGCACACAATTGACCGAGAATTCGACCTACACATTTTATACCGACTCCGAACGGCTAAAGTTCGGCATTACAAGGCATTATTTATGAGTGATTTTTGAAGGTTTTTTCTAGGAGCGTGATTTTTAGTATCTGTGTGATATCTGTGTGACCAGCAGCGCAGTGAAAATAGGGAAGGACCTCTCCCTTTCCGTTCGATACTAAGCGAGGTTTCAGACAAGGTGATTCCTTATCGTGTGACTTCTTTAATATAGTCATGGAGAAGATTATCCGAGCTGCTGACCTAAGACGCAGCGGCACGATTTTCTAAAAGAGTGTTATGCTGCTGACGTATGCAGATAATATTGACATCATTGGCCATAATACGCGCGAAGTCAGTGCAGTATTCTCCAGGCTAGAAAAGGAGTCGAGTCGAATGGGTCTTGCAGTGAACGCAGATAAAACGAAGTATCTTGTGTCTGATAGATTTCCTTCGTCCTTCAAAAATCTTGATGGATTTACGGACGACCCTTCTATAATTTGTGACCTTTTTGCCAAACTCTTCAAGGAATCTTTTTGTTCAGATTCATTTTACCCGAAAAATCTATGAGAATTTTGGTGCTGGACCTGATGGAATTCCTGCCGCAGTGTTAGCTCAATGCGGATCTGGTTTGTGTCAACCACTTTCTTTATTATTTAACCAATCAATTACAGAAAGTTATTTTCCAGTTTTTGGAAAAAATCATTTATAAGTGCTATATATAAAAAAGGTTGCAGGAATGATGTTAATAATTATAGGCCCATCGCTAACTTTTCGTCTTTTCCCAAACTTTTTGAGCGAATTGTGTACGATCGTGTTAAAATTCATTGTGGAGAAGTCATAACAACTCGTCAACATGGTTTTGTTAATGGAAGATCCACTGTGTCTAATCTTCTCGATTTTACAACATTCTGTTGAAATTCAATGGAATCTGGTAACCAAGTCGACTGTATTTACACTGACTTTAGTAAAGCATTTGATAAATTAACTCATGATTTAATCTTATTCAAACTAAAGTTAATGGGATTTCCGCATTATTTTGTATGCTGTATAAAATCGTATTTCACTGAGCGATCTTATCAAATACGATTCCAAAGGGGTGTTGTCTTCAGAATTTATTGCTGAATCCGGTGTTCCTCTACCTTTTAGTAGAACAAACTATATGTTAACTGCTTCTTTAAATCGCATGATTAACTTTGTTAACAACTGTATCGTTTTTGATGTTAACTTGTCAAAAGATCAACTCAAAAGTAGATAAAAAGCTATTCTGTAATTAGATCTATGTATACATGGTTAGTTGTTACGTCCTGTGTTGTCCCTGAGCCCAACCCAAACTTTGGTGGGTAAATTTTTTCCACATTAACTTTGGAATGAGTTAATGCTGAGAAAGTGCGAAAAAGCTGTAGTAGCTGAACTCTTTTGTTATTTCATAAAACAAAAGAAAAAAAAAACAAACAAACAGTCCCAGCGTCTTGGAAACCTTTGGACCTGAGGACTTTGTTTACCTGGTATCCAGAATTAACTCCTCCAACGATATTAGTATTGAGATTAAACGAAGGATAACTCTTGCCAACAGGTGTTACTTTGGGCTCAGTAGGCAAGTGAAAAGCAGAGCTCTCTCTCGACGAACAAAACTGACGCTCTATAAGTCAATAATCATGCCCGTACTACTTACGCATCACAAACCTAGACGTTGAGCAGCACTGATGAAAGGACTTTGGAAGCGTTCGAGAGAAATATCCTTCGCAAAATCTATGGTCCAATCTGCGTCAATGGCGAGTAACGAATACGATAGAGCCACGAGCTGTATGAGCTATATGCCGTCATCGATATAGTCAAGCGTATTTAAATAGAGCGGCTCCGCTGGCTAGGTTATGTCGAGAGAATGAACGACGAAGCTCCAGCGAAAAAATTATTGGATTCGGTACCCAGCGGTGACCAAAGCAGACGAGGAAGACCGCATCTCCGTTGTAAAGATCAGGCATTGGATAACCTGACAACGCTTGGAGTTTTCAACTGGAGCCAGCAAGCGCACGACAAAAGAGGCTGGCGCAAATTCTTAGATCAGGCCAAAACCGATCAACGGTTGTAAACGCCATCTAAGTTAGTAGTAAGTCAGTGATATTTTGCGTGATTTTTTATTCTCTGTGTGACATTTTGCGTGATTTTTCCCTTAACTGATTTTTTGTGTGAATTTAGGTTTAACTGTATTTTATTTTTCCTGAATATATTGTCAAAAACTTCTGTCATTTCTGCTGTCATTAAGTTGATGCGCTCGGAAATACATGTTCGAATCCGATTACATTAATTGCTTTTCGATCGGAATCTAGAACACCTTTTTAAATCAGAATCGAAATTCATTTCCGATTCCGATCCACTTACGAGATGGATTTCAGAACTTGTCTGATTATTACCTGATTTAAAAATGCATATATTTTTGTTTTTAAAAAGTTAAATTCATTAAATTTATTTTAACCCATTTTCAGCTGCCGTTGCGTTTTCACAACACCAACTTGGAGTATTTATAAAATAGATAAAAATACAATTATTCCGTACAAGTATTTGTTTAAATGATAACTTGGAATATTGGCTTTAAGATTTTTGTTTCCAAAAATTTGCACCTGTGTTTTTATTTATATAAATGCATATTTAAGAAATGGTACCGGGTGACCGTGGCATACAGGTTAAGTGTGTGGCTTAGCATGCTCGGAGCCTGCGTTCGATCCCCAGCCGTGGCGAAAAGTTTTTTTCAATGAAAAATTTTTCTGATCGGTCACCACCTCTCTGCAGACAATGGCAAACCTCAGAGAGTAAATAATGCCATGTAAAGCTTCTTGAGAACATGAACTTTAGCCGTTCGGAGTCGGCATAAAACATGTAGGTCCAGTTCTCGGTCAATTGTGTGCAAAAATTTAATAACACACACAACACAATTGATCATAAGAAGCTCGGTCAAAGTCCTTTCAAGGGCTGAAATGGCCAATTTGTTTTTGTTTTATATTTAAGAAAGGTCTAAAAAAATACTTTGTTTTAAATGGACGGCAAGGCAAAAGTAGTAAAATAATTTGTTTTTGTGATTTTAACATATATTCGAGGAACCGAAGCTCCAAAACGCAAATTAAAAGTTATTCTACTTTATTTCAGTGTTTTATATATATTTTATATATATTGTTTAAAATTGGTGTTGCGAAAACGCAACGGCGGCTTTGACACTTATCATACTTTCCCGTGTAAATTATCGATTGTTTACATTTTCGTTTGAAGTTTAATCAAATTTATAATTAACTAGCGGATGTTACTCGGGATTGTGTCTCGAACACAGATAAGGACGATTTTTAAAACTGCTCCCATTTTATTTTTTTTTATAATTATTATTAGGGGTTTTGCCCCTCCTTCCGTCGAAAGTCAAATTTCCATAAAACTTTACCTGCCGGACACGATAACAAAAAATGACATCTTCAACGTCACGATCTGACGTCTGGTTTCTGAGGAAAATGGTCACCCAGTTTGAAAAAAGCCATTTCGAGAAAAATGCGTTTAAAGTTTTTCTTAGCATGCATTTAATATGCATATTTATATCAAAAACTTCCAATTTTAAAAAATCCTTTTGTCATCGATTCGATTTTTGGATTGTCTTCGTTCAACTTTGGTTTTGGTCGATACTGTTCGGTTAATTTTTTTTTCATCTTTACTTAGCTTCTGCTCGTATTTGTTAAACTTCTTTTTTTCGTCAGTCTTTGGTTCTTGACTTCGTTTGTCTACGGCTCATTCCTTGATTTTTGTCGAAACAACTTTTAAAAGATCTATTTCAGTAACAGATGCACATGCCTACCAAGTTTCATCAAAATAGGTTCATCCGTTTTGACGTGAATGAGCCAAACATAATTGATTGAATAAAGCACCCTCTCACGGAAATTTTCTGAAATTTAAATAGCCTCAATCCTCAATTCTTTTGCAGTGTCGGGTTATTTCACGTACCAAATTTAAGTAAAATCGCTTTAGTCATTTAGGAGTCATTGAGTCTTAACAATACACTACTTAAAGCGCCCTCTTGCGGAAGGCTTTGGAATTTTTTATATTTGGTGTTTTATCTTGGGTACAGTTGAACGTTCAGCGTTCCGTAAGTGCTCTCTTACTGATACTGATACTGATTATTGCCATATACTTCTTTATGGCAATAATTCACATGGCGTAAATAACATGGCGGAAATTCCTTCTGTCGTGTGAATTATTGCCATAAAGAATTTTATGGCTATAATTCACATGGCGTTAATTCTCAATTCTGAAATATATATAATTCATTCGTTAATTCTGCCATACCTAATTTGCCTACCTAATTTGAATTACTGCCATAAAGAATTTTATGGCAATAATGCACGTGGCGTTAATTCTCTACCTAATGTGCATTATTGCCACTTGTCAAAATAAGTCGCGTGACGTAAATGCACAACCCTGATACTGCATGATATTATTTTCTAAGTGTAATGGCAGTAATACACACAGCTATGTGCATTAATGCCATACGAATTATTTCTGCCAATTTATGGCATTAATGCACTTTATAAGTGAATTATTGCCATAACATCTTTATGACAATAATTCACATGGCGTTAATTCTATACCTAATGTGAATTATTGCCATAAAGAATTTTATGGCACTAATTCACATGGCGTTAATTCCCAACCTAATATAATTGGCAATAATGTACATGGCCTTATAAATAAGCCTCTGTTTAACCTACAGAGATAAAATATGACACGTGTGTTTTTTATGACAAAACAAAATGGTTTTTAAAAATTGACATCATCCGCCAACGGACACGCCTACCTCCCATACAACCCAAAAAGTTTAAAAGTCAATAAATAAGATTATGTTTGTCATAGAGAGATCAAATTTGGTATGTATGTATTTGATACAAAAACTGAGTTGTGTTCAAAAATTGTGAGTAGTCCGTCCATGAACACGCCCACCTCGCATAACGAAAGGCATTAACTGTGAGCTACAAGAATAAAGCTTGGTATGTGTAAATTTTTCATCAACATTTAAATGCATATAAAATAAAAGCTTCATCCGCCAATAATATTATTTTGATTTTTGAAAAGTAGGTCTAGGGTATTTCATAGCGGCCTAGACCGATTTTAGACTTTCTTTGTTATTTGTTAAATTATCAAACTATTAATTCTAAAGACCAAGAGATGATTAAAATTTTCTCAAGACATTTAAAATATTTAGTTATCAACCCCCAAAAGAATATCTATGATAACCTAATGCATTTGATATAGAGTATATCCGAAAAAGTGTGAAACTGGTTATTAAGCAATATGCATAAATGCAAACATTTAAGGTCAAACTTATGATGACTAATTGGTAGAAGAAAACAAAAGATAAAAACCATAATATAAACTATGGGATTTTTTCAACTGTCTGTTTAAGGTGTGGAAATATGTGAGCTACATTAAAAGCTAGAGATACATAAATTCTTACCTTTCTTCTTTTTGCTTGGTCCTTTTGTGTTAACCAAAGTAGTTACTTGCAAAACCAATGGCTCAAGAGTCTTTTCCACCGACATAGTACGAATCTCCAAATTTTTCGGATCCCATTTCATAGCGATTTGCCCAAAATCCGACAATGTTCCCATTATGCTAAAACTTATGTTTTCCTAAGCTAATTTTAATGAAAATATTTGTAACAGTACTATAGTAGTGCCCAATATATATCAGAAAAACTGCAAAATGTTTCACAAGAAGCTCTTGTCGTATATTTTTAAAGTTGTTTTTTATGCAATCGACTTTTTATTCTATTTAACTTGTTTTTTCCACTGAAACAAAGATGTGCATAGATACTAAAGAGCTGCACAAAGCATTCTATTTATCACACCACACTATTGCACACTAGTCTAGTGCAGTGTATTTCAGTGTACGATTGATTCGAAATAAAATTGTTCTGAATGAAGCAACGCAAACAAGCGCTGCCTTCAATAACTTGAACGATATTCGCTATAGTTGCTGCAGTAGCGCAACAGTTTGCTGTGGAACAAAATATCTAACATAGATTGACAATGAAGTAAACCAACGGTAAATCATAGCAAGTACACCGTGTGCAATACTGTTGGGCCATCGATAAGTTTGCAGCGTTTGCATGTTTATCTTTTATCCTTGTCTGTCCTTAGTATTTCAAGCTAAATATGTATCTTGCGTTGTATGTTCTTTTTTTTTATTCAATAGGACATGTAAGATGCACGGTGGAGTAAAAGCAATTAAATGTATTTTATTAATTAAGATGTTTATTTAAAAAAACAATTTGTACGTTAAGACCAAAATTATAAGAAAAGTGGGATATAAAAATGAAAGTAGTCTTATATTAAATAAATCAGATAATATATATGATATATTAAATAGTTCTTGACAATACGGAAAGAGGATCGTTAACATAGTTTATTTTTATGCAAGCCAAATATAAATAAATTGTTTCAGTGAAATTGGCCAAAATACATTTATTTCATCTTTTATTAAATAAAATGACATAAGAAAGATGGTTCATAAAATTTTCATTGGATCAAAACTTTTCCAGAAAATCACGTATATGAGTTAGTTAAATTCTAGAGTCAACATGGCTATGGTAGGAAAAAATAAGAAGTCAACATGGCTGTGTAATTAGAAATGTACAAATAATTTAGAATATATAAATCAAAATTTGTTGTTTATTGGAATTGAAAATAATTCGATATTTTACAAATTCTGTTCCACTATGCATAAAAAGTACACAAAAATCTGAGTAAACTTCTGAGAAATAACTAGATTTCCTACCAAGAACCCAGCAAGAAATTTAAGTAGTTTATTTAAGTACAATCGAAGTAATATAAAAACTGAAGTTAAAAAGATACAATACTAAAAATTTAAATTGCATAAGATATTATTTGATCAAGTATACATAAAAATACACAGAGAGTGTCGTCCATGGGCCTAAAACAACATTTAATTCAACTTTAATTCAAACCTATGCCTAATGATGTTAAATGTAATTCTTATTGAGGTTAATTTCTCAACAATGGTAAGGAAAAACTTAAAGCCACTCGGTGAACTTTTAAAAAATCCATAATTACAATTATTTATACTTAATTTTTGTATGCATAGAGCGGCTAGGTTGGCATTTGATGCAGAAAAGGGTCAAAAACAGGCTTTTTTGTACTGAACTCTTTTTGTAGCTCATTTTACTGCAAAACAATTGCAAATATCATAAAGCCACTCGGTGAAAAATTAAGTATTCATTAGCTAAACAAATTTTACTTAAACGACTCTTTCTGATTCCTTCACATATTCGTGACATTTTAAACATAAAAGTTCTTGTTGTTTTATAAAAGTTATATTTTCTTGCATTTTTTAAAGCAACTATTTTTATAATTTCGATGTAAAATCCTGCAGTAAAAAGTATTACTCCGTGAAGAATAGATCCTCTTTAATAATACAAAAATATAAAATGTTTGGTTCTCCACGAGGAAAATGGATAAAAACACAGCACTTCCAAAAAGAGAGAGGAAAGAACAGAGTTGCGACTGTGACGCAATGTCAAATAATATATTACGTTATATTATTACATTTCCCTCAAACCGGTAATATCATCAGTGAAAGTAATGTCACCAAATATTATTATTGCTTGGTAACTTAGTTACTAACATATTACATTGAAACCCCTTTTCAAAAAATCAATTTAATCTTAAATTTATCTTTTGTAATTAATGAATTCCTTGTGGTGTACAATTTCTATTCTGTTTCGTTTGTGTATGGTTCACACTTTCACCGGGTAATCAGAAACTTTTCTTATGAGGACCAACACAGCCATCTTAAAAATTTTTTGTAAAAAATACACATATGTTAATTTATGCAATATAAAATACGTTAATATACATACATATATGTTTTTATAAATGCATACGAAAAATGAAAAATGTTGCTTGTTTTCTGTTTTTATTTTTGTTTACTTTTAAGCAAAAAATTAATAATAAAGTAATATGTAACTTATTACTTTAATTTGGAAGTAATATGTAATATAATTTTATTACTTTTATTAATCGGAAATATGTAATAAGTAACATATTACTTTACAAAGTATTATGTCACAACTCTGGTTAAGAATGAATTTGAATTTCCTATTGGGTGTACTAAAGATGAAAAAATTTCATTTTCTACAACACGAATACAAACAACAGGAAGACAACATCAACGCTATGGATAAGACTGAAAGGGTTGCGTAGAGTTCAAGAGATAGAAAAGGATGCAGCAACAACAATAACATATGTGTATAACAGTACTACTTTTGTGCAGCAGCAGCGTGAAAAATCTTGCATGATGACCAGTGCTGTCACTTTATTATAAATTTGCTTTTGATTTTATTTTTACTTCTACCACTTTTTTACACTAACTATATACATTTTTCATATTATTTTAGTATTTTTAAAAAAACTAAGTTTATGATAAACACATAACATAATTAAAGAATTATTTCTTTATATTTTGAATATAAAATAAATACAGGTTAGCAAAAAAACTGTATTAGAAGTTTTATGAAAATGCAGCATTTCAATAATTTTTTTTTTTTGTAAGAATGTACCTAACACCCAATTTCTACATTAACCACTAATTCTAGACACAATCTACCACTATTAAATATGTGTAAGTGACATCACTGTTGCTAGCTTCTGCAGTCGCCTGGCAAAAAAAAAATCAAAACATACGAATATAGTACTATGATGCAGTATGTTATAGTGCATATTCTTTCTACTTCAGATTGGTTAACAAGTTCCAATGCTTGAATGTTATATTACTTGTTTATGCAGTGCTTGTTTAAATACCAAAACATGTCTTACTGCAGTGCTTGGTTTGAAATGCTATTTGATAGTAATTGATAGTATTTGAAAGCATGGCAGATGCTTGCAAGTCATTTTTTTCATGCTTGTGCAGCTCTTTAATAGATACACACAACAAATTTAAATGCAATGGGAATTGAAACTAATTCGACGGCAATATAATACAGCTGTTGATTAAACTTTGTGAAATATATTTTAAGAAAGGTTTAAGCTATTTAATTATTTAGTTTTTTATTCTTTTTACTCGATTTATTAATTAATTCAACAGCTTTCTAATCGACAATTAAAAACTGCACCAAGACGCGAAACTAGATATAGATAGAGATGAGTGTGAAAGGTTGCTAAGCATCGATTATTTTAAGCCCCATACACACTAATCACCTTGCATTGCTATCCTCACAACCATAGATGCCAACCAAATATTCACACTCGAAATCACTAAATCACACAACATATATGTAAAAATCACTCGTGTGACACTCACAGCAAAAAAATCACGCACATAGAAAAAAAATCACACAAAATCATACAAACAAAACAAAAAATCACGCAAAAATCACACACAGAACAGAAAATCACTCAGAAGCAATTCCAATCTTACAGCATATAAGAGCATTTACAAATAATGATATTTTCTGTTATTTGGTAATATTAGCTAAAGCTTATTGTTAAAAGTTCATTAATATCTTATTTACTAGATCAAAATTAAGAAGATATGAAAATTTTTGGTAATTCGATATAATATATCAGTGGAAATAATTTAAATTGTCTGAATTTGTAATATAAACTAAATATTAACTTTTTAAAAGTTTAAACTTTATACGTGCGCTAGCAATTTTCAATTGCAGTGTTGGGTTTGTTCGTTAATATACGTGTTTTCGCATTTACTTGCACTCACTCTTCAACAATGAAGTGAGTGATAAAAAAAATCACGCATGAGTGAAAATTCACTCGCTTCATTTCAGAAATCACACATTAGCTGTGTTTTTTATCAAGTGAGTAGTTAAAAAACGACCGCTTATCATATGTATACTCGCTTAAATAACACAGGAAACTGTTACTCGCTTAAAAGTTTGCCGACCAAACGAAAAAAAATGCTTCCAAGTTATGTTTCAATAATTGTATAAATTTCCTACAAAGGTGGCAACTATATCTGATTGATAGTCAATAGTGATGTATGAAATGAAAATTTTTTGTACCAAATACTTTTCACGAAATACTCATAATTTGCTTAAGATCAATATTTCAATAAAAATACATAATAATTTAACAGGTAAGATAAACAAAATTTATCAAATATACTCATTATGTAAAACTATGTTATTTGCTTAAGCTTTTAGCACTGAAAATATTTTGAGTATCGGGTTTGTTTTCAGAACCGAGTCTTCAATGCTTAAAATCTGAAAATTTATGCATCACTAATTGTCAGAACTTTGATATATAAAATAAATTTGTCAAAAATTGTTTACAAAAATTTGATCAGAACATAAACAACGTTTTTGACTTTTCAGAAAATGCTTCCAAGTTTTAAAAGAATTCTTAAGCGAGTAAGCAGTCGTTTTTTGACTACTCGCTTGGTAAAAAACACAGCTATTGTCACACAGCCCTCAAAAAATCACGAAAAGTGATTTATCACACGAAACTGGCATCTATTCTCACAACACATTGAGAAGAGGACGGATATTATCGCCTTTGCATTGTCTACCGCGTAAAACATATTCGCGTAATTCAAAAGAATGCTGTTGCGTTGCCAGTTTTGCACAATAAATTTGATATTGGCTTTTGGTATTTTTTTAGCTCTTGCAAGATGCTGCGGGAGTAAGTAAAACTCATCGCTTTATGGGAGAAAAATTCTCATGCGAGAAAATTTTTACCACATGTGCGATATTTCCCAAGCGAGAGATAAAAAATACCGAAAATTACCACATACATTACCGAAAAGAGATTTCAACCTGCCGTGGTAGAAATACGCGTGAATGAAATGTTTGCAGAAAACGTTTACTGCACGGTTGCCAACTCAAATTCCCACAAATATTACCTATTTACCACACTAACAAAAATTAATTGTCACAAAAATTCCCATGGCAAAAATTGATGAAAAAAATCCCAACATAATTCAAAAATACCATTCAAAATCCCATAAGCATTTAAAATTACCACAAAAATACCACGCATTTAAAAAATACCACGAAAAATCCCACATGCATTGAAAATTACATCTGTTACCACAGACAGTAACAATTTTTACAAAATTGTTGCTATTAAATACTATAAATAGTAAATGTGTAAAAAATTAAGTTCTATAAATACAATAAAATTAGGTACTATAAGTTATCATTATTTTAATTATGTTGTTTTTTAATCATATATTTAATTTTCGTTTTTAGGTTTATAATTATTATATTAGTGGTATTCAATGAACGCCGTTTTGGTAATGTAAACAGCGTATGTTCGGTAAGTTTATGGCAACGTAATTTGCAGTAACAAAATTGTATATACAAAAACGTGGCGTAAATAGATTTTTTTTTTTTTGTAAAAATGAACTTACACCACTTGTGCTCTATGGAGTTCATATCTTATATTTTTCACTTCTGCTATACATAACAGTACATTCAACATTTGAACGGTATATTAGCTGTGTTTTTTTTCAAGAGAGCAGTTAAAAAACGACCGCTAATCATATGTATACTCGCTTAAATAACACAGGAAACTGTTAGTCGCTTAAAAGTTTGCCGACCAAACGAAAAAAAATGCTTCCAAGTTATGTTTCAATAATTATATAAATTTCCTACAAAGGTGGCAACTATATCTGATTGATAGTCAATTGTGATGTATGAAATGAAAATTTTTTGTACCAAATACTTTTCACGAAATACTCATAATTTGCTTTAGATCAATATTTCAATAAAAATACATAATAATTTAACAGTTAAGATAAACAAAATTTATCAAATATACTCATTATGTAAAACTATGTTATTTGCTTAAGCTTTTAGCACTGAAAATATTTTGAGTATCGGGTTTGTTTTCAGAACCGAGTCTCCAATGCTTAAAATATGAAAATTTATGCATCACTAATTGTCAAAACTTTGATATATAAAATAAATTTGTCAAAAATTGTTTACAAAAATTTGATCAGAACATAAACAACGTTTTTGACCTTTCAGAAAATGCTTCCAAGTTTTAAAAGAATTCTTAAGCGAGTAAGCAGTCGTTTTTTGATTACTCGCTTGGTAAAAAACACAGCTATTGTTAATTTTGATGTGTTCGATTTCATAGAATTTAGATTCGTTCGCATTTTTCACAATTTGGATTCAAAATGCAGGTTTTTTAAATCGGATGTGTGGAAGTATTTAATCTTTAAAACGATAGAAAACCCAATTTTTCGCTAAAAACTAATGAGTCTTTAAAAATTCCCAAAAAAATACCACGAGAATAAAAAAATAACAATGGTAATTTTAAATTGCTGAAAAAAATACCACAAATGGGATTTTTCCACTAAAGGTGGCAACTGTGGTTTACTGAGTGAATGCGCTTGTTGATGCATGCTTCACAGCATTCTTGTTGTTAGTTTGGTTGTGCTAAAACTGTTTTCGATATTTACCAACAAAGGAACGTTAGCAAAGTGAAAAATAAAATAATTATTATAAAATATAAAATAAAAAATTAGAACTGAATTATTATGAAAATTACTGTTTTATTAATTGATGTTAATTCATAGTTTACAATTAAGGTCCACTTTCGTTAAATAATGTCATACTTTGGGTGTGTGCTAATTGGCTACTTTTCCTACTGTCGACGGAATTTTTGGCAGTTCTGAGGTGAATTTTACCTTTCAAAATTTGTAGTAGCCCTAGGGGCTAGTATAATTTTTGACAACAACATATAAGAAAAAAATATTTTTCATTTGAATTTTAACAAGATTTTTGAAAAGTGAGATTGCCATTAATTGTCAATCGTTTTTAATTATTTTCCCCACAGTGTAAATATTTTCAACACTTCTCACCTCGTTGTAAAAGTAGCCAATTGGCACACACCCTTTATTATAAACACAGGTTAATGTGTTATTTTAAGCAACTTTGAGGTATTTCATTGACTTGCGGTATTTTAAGGTAATTTTCGCGATTTTGTGGTAATTTGAGGTTTTTTTGACGTGCGGTAATTTGTGAGAATTAAATGCGAGAAAAAGGTCATTTTTGAAGTATACTTGCTGGTTGCCCTAATTAAGCAAACATTATCGAAACTAGACAAAACAGTTTGATTTGAAATATTTCTCCATAACAAGGCGCTTTGACAGGCAAAACTTCATTGTTTTCCATCTGTCAATTGGCAATTATTGCCAATGAAGACCACTCAATTCCCACGGTTGGCAATTCATGGCAATCAATATTGCTTTTCATGTTTTGCCGCAATAAATTTGACGTTATAGCTGTCACTTTTGCAGTGTGACAGAGGATTTTCATAATTCTTCTAGCGTAGTAGTGAAAATAACAACAAAATGGTGTGGTGTTCAGATAATTTTTATCTTATAATACATTCATAAGACAATTTAATTTATAAATTGAAATAAATAAATTTGTAAGTCAGTCAAGTGCTCGAAAGCAGAGTATTGCTTAAAATGAAATGCCCACCTTATTTATTTATTTATATATTTATATATTTATGTATTTATTTATTTATTTATTTATTTATTTATTTATTTATTTATTTATTTATTTATTTATTTATTTATTTATTTATTTATTTATTTATTTATTTATTTATTTATTTATTTATTTATTTATTTATTTATTTATTTATTTATTTAGTTATTTATTTATTTATTTATTTATTATTAGCTATACACAAACAATTTATTATAATTCTTTATAACAATTTAAAATATAATACAATAACAGATATAAAATAATATATTAAAATTGACTTTGATTTACAATACGATGTTTCAAATAAATACAGATCAACATTGTGGAACCGAGGCAAACATGGTTGTGTATGTAAAGTATTATGGTGTCGGCCTAGAACGGTGGGAGGTATCAAGACAAACAAGGTCCGTACGCCACACTGATAAGTATAACCATATATATAATACATATCGTTCACAGCAAGGCAGTATTTTGACAAACAATGTCATATTTACCACACCAATTTCCTTAGAAGCAAAGAAATGGTTGCGAACGCTGGCACTAAGACAACTAGGTATCTTTGGCCTGTCGTATTATCTATATCACTATGCTAGTTGCAAAATCCATCAAACGGAGGACCCAGGGGGATAACATAATTCGAGTACGCTGATCCTAATGGTGCTATGCGTTTTTTTAAGTTAGCTCTAGTTTTCGAGTTATTCGAAAAACAAAATATCACTATTAAGGATAAAACGGAAGCAATTTTATTTTTTATTTTTTAAAATTTATTAAAATTAAATCGATATAAATTGATGCATAACCATTGTATCGACATATATACATCAAATAAAAACAATTTTGAAAAATATTTATTCGATTTAGTTGATTTAAGAGTGATTTTCCCGCAAAAAAATTAATACAAAAAAACTTTAATGGGCCCTTAAGCAACGACAACATTTCATGGCTTTGAGGGTTTAGGGGAAGTGCATATTTGAAGATATCGTGGGCTAATGCTTACATTAGCTTAACGCTTGCTTTAATTATTTGATGATCTTGAATGTTTCTATCATACCAAAGAACTGAAACGTCTAAATTATGTGTAGCAAACTTCCATACAGGAATTTTTCCGGGAATGGCTAAATAGATTGATCCCCACACTATTGTGCAATATTATAAACAGTACTGATAAAGAGTTTACACTTTTGTTATAAGGTTAACAACTAAACAATTTGTACAGAAGAATTAATGTAGGTTATACATATATAAAATGTTATTGTTTAAAATAAGCCAATGGCTTAACAGATTCGAACATTTTTATGTTATTACTCCATGATTTTTGGGTACAAAAGCAAACTTCTAAATAGGATGTTTGGGTTGAAATAAAAACTTATTTCATTTAGTCTGATTGGTGGGTATTACAAATAGTATTTAGGTTAAGTAAACGGATGTAATTTTTAGTAACAATTCACAGAGGAATTAAATAAATGGTAAATAATTACAAATTTTTTTCTTCGTGGGTCTAAAATTTTGATTTTCAAAATTCTCGAAAACAAGAGCTAACCTAAAAAAAAGCTTAGCACCATTAGAATCAGCATACTCGAATTAGGTTATCCCCCCGGGTCCCCCGTTTGATGAGAAAAAAAAGTGTCCGATTCGAGCACAGTGTATCTATATCTATACTTTTATATAAAATTGAAGTGGAAATATTAAGTGTTAAATAGACTCCAAAACTACTGGACCGATTTTTATGAAAAAAATTTTAAAATATCATAATTGTGCTACATACTGCCATAAGCGGGGTTTATTTAAGAAAATTTAACAATAAATATATATAATTAAGTTGTTAAGTTTTTTAGGAAATAACCACCGATGATAAGCATTGCTTGGTCGTTTGCTTTTCACGCGTTTGTGTTACGAGAGTTTCAACTTCATGTTGCTATCAACCCTTCTCTTTAACGTTTTTGGATCTCGCTCTCGCTCTCCACACTCATTCGAAGAGTGGCCAGAAGCAGCTGGCGCTCTTTGACGTGATGGGAATACAATTTAAAAAAGCTTGCTGAAAGTAGTCGGTGAATCCCGCATAAATGTGTGCTGTTGTTGCTGCTGATGATGAGCTGCAAACCAATGTGTGCATATTTCTTTGGTGGCATGCAACTTCTTTACACAAGTTTTTATTGTAGTTTTCCAATTTTTCAATTTACACATGAGAGAGACAGATAGTTGTGGTTACACATTTTTATATAGATTAAAGATAAATTAAAAGTTTGAAAAATAAGATTTGCTTACACGACAACTTGCGATTGGAGTGAGGTCTGCTTTTAACTATCGACCTCAAATTAATTATGAAGGTGGCTTATTATTATAAGAGATGCAACGGATATCCGACAAAAATTTATTATTCGGCCGGATACCGGTGATTAACTTAGTATTTACACTCATTTATTGTATTTCAGTAAAAAATATTTTAATATAGAAAACACCAATAAATAAAAATTAAACAGCTAGGTACTAATTATTGCGGTTCTTATATACATGTGCAAAAGTTTTAACAAATTTACAAAGTATCTTCCTATCATCATTAATTACATTCTGAGATGCTCACTTTAATGATGAATAAAAGACAAATGAAAAATAAAATCATTAAAAAATTATCTTCGACTTGGCCGAAGTAAAAGTACTGGTTGAAGTTTATTCAAATTTATTTAGGTTATATTAATTTGATAACGTCACTTTGTATGCGGGGAAAGGCGTATTTTTTCCAATTTTTCATATTTCAATCTCACAGTCATGTTCTGAAATCCACTCCGGAAATGAATTCCGATTCCGATTTTAAAAGGTTTTCTAGATTCCGATCGAAAAGAAATCAATTCAATGATTCGAACTTACTGTTTTCCGAACGCATCCACTAAATGACAGCAGATCTGACATTTTTATAATATTTTCAGAAAAAAGAAAGCCTTTTAAAAATAAAATAAACTGAAGAAGTGCAAGATTATATACGACCATCCTCAATGCTGCAGTCAGAATGGAACGGATGCCAGCATTGCTTTGGGTGTCCAAATTATTAGCAATTGTGTTAAAAATATTTTAACGGAGATTGTCGTATGTCATTATAAAACAAATTTTATGAATAAAATAAAAATGTCGTATGTCATAAAAATGCAGTCGTCAAATAACACTAGTCTACAAGGTTTTGAAGTAGAATTACGTCTTACAGCGCGGTTTGAATTGGGTTCGTTTTAACGGATTTTTTGAAGGTCATGCAACGTTTTTGGCGAATACTTTAGGGTATACCTACAGCCTTTAATACTTATCGTTCAAAGATAATACATATATTTAAACATCAGATATATCCTACGCTGAATGAATATCTAACTTTGGATTTTGTCACTATTATATGAAAGTCAGAAAATAGTAAAATATAAGAAGAAAAATGCATGTTTTTATATAAGAAAATCAATCATCAGCTGCTTATGTGCATGCTGCTTTCTTTGTTTTTCTTTCGTTGTTTATGCTTGTATGCTTTGGTTTTGCACGAACTGATTGGTTCGCTTTGGCAGCATTGTAAGCATTAGTTCGCATTGGGTTGATGAATGCACTACTGTTCTAGTATACTATTTTGAAACCAGAGATCATGAACCTCTTTTCAACTCAATCATTGAACTCAAACTGTCAAATTTAACGAAATGGGTATATGATCCGGTTAGATTTAACTCTTATGAAAAAAACGAGTTGGATCATATTTCTTTTTATGCTTTTACCCAATAGATGGCGTGAAATTTTAATTTTTGTTTTTAATGCAAATTAATTTGGATTCCACATCCCACTAGCCCTAGCGAGTGTAGTTTGCAAACTATACATCGAACAGAGACGAAAGTGTAACTAGCAAACTAAATGTCGGACAGTGACGAGAGTGGTACTAATGGGAAGGGCATGTGCTCAGCGTGAAATATAGTTACCATACGATTTTTTAAAAATCGGGATCATCATTTCAATTTGAAATTAGTAGTTAAACTGACTGTAGCTCGCAAACTATATATCGGGCAGAGACGAAAGTGGCACCAATGGAAAGTGCATTTACTTCGCCTTCTTTTCAACTAAGTCAATGAATTCAACATGTCAAACTTAACAAAATGATCGAAAAAATTTGAAATTTTGCTTGTTTCTTTTTGCTTGCTCATTTAATCATACTTACTTTTTAACTTTTTCATTGTTTTGGTGTGGACAATTGAGTCCATAATTGAGTGTTATTCATTTATTTGTTAATTTTTGGAAGAGCAAGGTTACAACTTAAGAGGTTACAACTTAAACGGAATTTTACGTCTACACTTACGATACTATCGAAACTGTTTTTTTTTTCCTAATAGGTCGAATTTTTGAGATACAGGTTGATTTGTATATTTTAGACTATGATCCAGTTTTTCTTTGAAATTAAATAATGTTTGAAACTATTTTTCAAATATGTTTTAATTTGATGTTATTTTATATTAAATTCCCTTCATTAATATGCCAATAACAATATGATAGAGTTTGGAAAAAATTACAAAAATTAAAACAAGTGTTTAAGCCATTCTGCTTAAATTCCCCAAAGAACATTTTCTTTTAAAAAAGCAAAATTTTCAGGTATTAAAACTGTATTTTATTAAGAAAAATATGTATATAATAACATTTCATTATTTAATTGAAAATAAAGGCTAATGGCGAATCTTTGATTTGCCGAAGGGTATTGGGCTGAAGAGTTAAAAGAAGGGTTGAAGCGGAGGTTGAAAATTTAAAATGAATAGACGTGGAACTTCTTTTCTTCAACATCGATGCATTAGTTTCTCATGTAAGACTCTAACAGTAGTCACCCATCATGTTATAACCCAATGTGGTTATCATTTAAGAATATCGTTTTTAACTTCCTGGGGAATAAAAAAAGCAACAACTACAGAAGTATTAGTGAGGATCTTTTAGGGAACTATCGCAAAATGGGTGCGCGGATGTCACTCAAAATACATTTTTTGCATTCGCACCTAGATTTTTTTCCAGAAAATTTAGGTGCAACAAGCGATGAACAAGGGGAACATTTCCATCAAGACATGCTAAGAATCAAAAAGCACATCAAGCGAATAGGAACGAAAGCATGATGGTTGACCGCTGCTGGAGTCTTATACGAGAAACTAATGCATCGATGTATAAGAAAAGAAGTTCCACGTCTTTTAACTCTTCAGTCCACCCAAGTAACAATTTTCCTTCTATAATACACCTAAGAATATTCTCAACAACAAATTAAAACACTACTTTTACGGATATAATCATTGTATAATACTCGTATAAGGTAAAAAAGGCGCACGTTTTTGTTTGTATTAAACTCTATATCAGTAAAATTATATTTTGTTGAACATGTTCTTATCATTACTTTATAGGAGCTTTATATCATGTTTTCAATCCTCAAATGTTTCAAATGTCAAATATATATTCGAAAAAAATTCTTACTCGAAAAAAATATTGAAATTTAATGGTGTCGGTTTCTTTTCGCTCCCACCTAAAATTTAAAAAATTGTCCGTTAAATGCTATTATTTTTATTCAACACATAATTTTTTTAATTTTTCCGCGTTTCGGCGGGTTCGAACCAGGAACATGTGGATTGCCAATCCGGCACATAACTTTCTAATAAATCCCACGAAAATCTATCTTTGCCAGTGAAACCATAAAACGCCCACATTTTAAGCGCTTTCAACGAAAGCTATCTCGTTAGATCGTACTTTGGTCGTATTTTATCTCTTCTTCTTGTTTTACGATATAAAGTACGACCAACGCTTGAGGTCGAATTTAGATTTGCACCATAAGAACACATTGATCTCTACTAGAGCTGTCAACGCACGACCGACCTAACGCAGTATTGCGATTAAGCCATTAATGTCAAAAATAGTTGTTCGTTTTTATATGCGTTGGCCGCATTCAGCTGTGTCAACTGTTGTGACACTTCGTGGAGCGTTTTTATTGGTATTGAAGTATCAAAAAAGTTGTTAAGTTGATGAAATGCTTTGAATCAAATATCAATGGAAAATTTTACAAATAAAAAATGTTATATTTTTAAATGCATTTTAATGCGCAACTTCATAGTTATGTGCATCAAGTTTTGACTTAACAGTTGCCAACTGTTGAGTATGCTGAATGTGACCAGCGAAAATTTATTGCATGCAATGGCGGATTGTAAGCGCTCTGTTTTTTATTATATTTTTTAACAGACAATCTTTTCCCACAGAAACGTCAATACTACCTTGGAGTAATTATACCATGTGCAAAGCCGAATATTTTCCGATGCCGTATATCGAAAAAATTCTCGATGTTTTTGCATGAGGTACGTTTTTGTTTTTTTTACGTATACCAATCAGCTGTTCTTTAAGTTATATTGCAAAAGTGGCCACTTGTTACATGTCCCTAGCGATCATACATGGCCTGATTGCCCACCGACTAGCTTACGATTTCCGGGCGCTGTTCTCAACCCTTCACCGACTTTTCTGTTGGCTGCGTTCCGGATGTCTTATTTTTCTTCCTTTACTTCGCCGTCCATGTAGGCCACACTGTGAAAGCCTCATTTTAATTTGGTTTATTTATTTTCTTGTTGAGATTCTACCTACATTTTCTTTTTGATGAAACCTGAATCCTATTATTGTGTTCTACAGTTCTCAGTAGCCTGCTACATTCAGTTTTTTTTCTCTCACTTTTTAAGCTTTAGAAAAACTTAGCTTTTATTCCTTTTACTTTTGCAGGAAAAAGTTTGAGTTTTTAACTATGTGGAATGTATGCGCGGGCGCTCATGATACAGCAGCACGCTCTTTTTGCACATCATTTATGAATGAGTGCTCTGAAAGTGTAGCCTCTATGTTTTTTTGAGTATCTCAATGGACTTTGCCATCTGGCAACATCTTTTTTTACTACACTGATGTTCCATGTCTCACTACATTCCGTTATTTTCCATGATGGCCGCCCCCATGGCTATCACCAGCGTTACCAGTTTTGCACTATAAATAGTGCTTTCGGTATTTTTTGAGCTCTTGCGAGATGCTGCGGGAGAAAGTAAAAATCATCGATTTATGTGAGAAAAATTCTAATGCGAGAAAATTTTTACCACATGTGCGATTTTTCCCACGCGAGAGAATAAAAATACCGAAATTACCACAAATACCTCACATTACCAAAAAGAGATTTCTATCTACTGTGGTAGAAGTACGCGTGCATGATATAATGAAAAGAAGGTAGCCTTGACAACTGCCTTTTTTCTCACGAGAGTCGATTGGCTACTGTCAAAAAGTCAGCTGTTCATGCAACGAAGCACCAGCGCTAAAATAGCAACGTTGCTGGAGCTGTCAAAAATTTTAGCAACGAATGGAGGGGAAATTCAGAGGCTGAAATGATGTATTAAAACCGATTAATTAACGCTAATAATGATCATTAGTAGAGGATTTGGAACAGATTTCATCGTTTATTGCCCAAACTGTAAATAAATTCCAAAATCTAAGTAAGCCATTTCAAAATAAATAATTTCTGTGATATTTTTCTATGACTATCTCTTGTATAATCTTTCTTTTGAGAACATTAAAGAAAGGATTATGGCTTCACTAGTACGCAGTGGAGAGGATTAGAGTGTATAGTGGCCAAACCTTCGATGGTGCATAAACCAAGAGTAAACCATATTTTTAAGAAAATTTTTCCTGTCATAGCAATGTGATTGCCATTTCAAAGAAATATTTAGTTTAGAAATTATAGATGGAAATGACTTCATCATTAGGTTTTGGACATGATTAGGATCGATAGTGGCCAAACCTTCGATGGTGCGTCAAGTCAGAGTATGCCATCCTTTTACAAAATATTTTCCCGTCATAACGTTGCGACTGTCACTTCTGGGAAACATTTGGTATAGAAGTTCCAGTCAAAATATTAAATTCAGCATTAGGTTCTGGTCAGGATTAGAACCGATAGTGGCCAAACCTTCGATGGTGCGTCAAATTGAAGTATGCCAAACAAATTCTATAATTTTTCTCGATTTTTTGGTATATGTGCTCCTACCAGAATATATTTTGCACGGAAGCTATGAACGAAACACTTTTCTATGGCCAATTTGCCTCTATATGGATGGCAAGCTGCCTCGGTCAAACCTTCAATGGTGCGTAAAGTCAGTGTGTTCCATCTTTTTACAAATATTTTTTCTGTCATAACGTTGCGACTGTCACTTCTGGGAAACATTTAGTATAGAAGTTATAGAATGAAATGGCTTCATCATTAGGTAAAAATGGCCAAAAAAGTGTTTCGTTCATAGCTTCCGTGCAAAATATATTCTGGTAGGAGCACATATACCAAAACATCGACAAAAATCATAGAATTTGTTTAGCACACTTCAATTTGACGCACCATCGAAGGTTTGGCCACTATCGGTCCTAATCCTGTCCAGAACCTAATGCTGAATTTAATATTTTGACTGGAACTTCTATACCAAATGTTTCCCAGAAGTGACAGTCGCAACGTTATGACGGGAAAATATTTTGTAAAAGGATGGCATACTCTGACTTGACGCACCATCGAAGGTTTGGCCACTATCGATCCTAATCATGTCCAAAACCTAATGATGAAGTCATTTCCATCTATAATTTCTAAACTAAATATTTCTTTGAAATGGCAATCACATTGCTATGACAGGAAAAATTTTCTTAAAAATATGGTTTACTCTTGGTTTACGCACCATCGAAGGTTTGGCCACTATAGACTCTTATCCTCTCCACTACGTACTAGTGAAGCCATAATCCTTTCTTTAATGTACTCTCAAGAAAGTTTTCATAAGAGATAGTCATAGAAAAATATCACAGAAATTATTTATTTTGAAATGGCTTACTTAGATTTTGGAATTTATTCACAGTTTGGCCAATAAAAGATGAAATCTGTTCCAAATCCTCTACTAAGGATCATTATTAGCGTTAATTAATCGGTTTTAATCAGACATGCACAACGAAATCAACAAAATTTTTTCGTTTCGTTGAGACCGAAAAATAAATTATCAAAATTATTTCGTTTTTTAAATAACGTTAAAAATTTATCAAATCAAATTTCGTTTCGTTGAAAAACGAAAAATTTTCTATAATTTTCTCCTATGCTGAAAAAAATTTCTTCTGATACAAAAAAACAACGAAATTCTTTTGTTGAAATTAACGTTATTTTCAACGGTTGATTGGGAAAAAACGAAAAAATTTTATATCGTTTTCTCCGAAACGAAATAAATATTTTTCGTTTTTTGAATTAACGTTATTTTTTTATTTCGTTTCAACGAAACAAAAAAAATATTTCGGTTACCGTTAAAATTAACGTTAACGTGCATGCCTGGTTTTAATACATCATTTCAGCCTCTGAATTTCCCCTTCATTCGTTGCTAAAATTTTTGACAGCTCCAGCAACGTTGCTATTTTAGCGCTGGTCAACGAAGCAATAAGAAGTGAAATCGAAAAGAACAAATAACAAATTAAACATTGTGCTCTAATGAACAGATTGTGATTTAATAAGTTGAATTGTGAATTTTTATAAATAAATAAACATGTCATATCGGAATGAAACAAAGTATTGTGTTATTTCATTACTGTCCGCCATGATTTGCACAATTTTTATTTTGTTTATTCATTCTCTCTCTTCGTTGCAAAAATTGATCAGCTGTTTTTGACAGATACCCATCGCTGAAGGCAGCGAAAAGAACTGTCACGGCTACCTCCTTTCCTTATATCATGTACGCGTGAATGAAATGTGTACAGAAAAGGTTAACTGAGTGAATGCGCTTGTTGATGCATTCTTCATTCTTCTTCATTCTTCTTGTTGGTAGTTTGTTTGTGTTTAAAGTGTTTTCAATATTTAACAACAAAGGAACGTAAATAATTTTAAATAGCAAAGTGAAAAATAAAATATATTATGTCTGGAAGAAAAAGATCATTGTCGCATAGTTATTCAAAAACTCTGTAAGATTAAAGTATTTTTACATTTTAGGCGCATTTAAATATTATGAATGTGTTAAAAGAAAAATTATGATGAGCAGTGCGAGGACTGCTATAAGGCTGGAAAAATTTTTCTGAGAAATAATTTTTGAACTCAATAAAGAATTGAATTATTAAAAATTATTGTTTTATTAACTGTTGACAATTAATATATTGCAATTTAAGTTTATTTTCGTTACATAATTTCATACTTTGCTATAAACACCGCTTAAAGTGATATTTTAAGCAACTTTGAGGTGTTTCATTGGCTTGCGGTATTTTTGTGGTAATTTGTACGATTTTGAGGTAATTTGAGGTATTTTATTGACTTGCGGTAATTTTGTGGTAATTTGCACAATTTTGAGGTAATTTGAGGTATTTTTGACGTGTGGTAATTTGAGAGAATTAAATGCGAGAATAAGGTAATTTTGGAGGTATATTCATCTTACAACGCTGATTTATAGGTCGTGCGTTCTGACAGCTCATCTCGTAAAATTTATGCAACGTCGATATAAAGTACGATCGGCGCACGACCGACCTAACGCAATATTGCGATTTCAGCATAAGTCATTTCCTGTAGATGAGAAAATCAACACTTGTCAATACTACCTTGGAATTATTATATCATTTGTATTTGGAAGCAAATTATAATAAATATATAATTATATAGAATGAGTATAATGATAATAAAGTGAATATATGTTCATTTTAGTTATTTAATACTAGAGTATAAACAACGTTTTTTGATTCATTGGCTTTACCAGGAATAAGAAAAATCTGATTTTCTGCTGTACCGACTCGTTTGTCATAATCTATTTCTACGTTTTTCAAAGTTTCTTATTAAATATTTATTATACTCCACGCGCAAAGCGTAGCGGGCACAATAATTTTGTCACGAAATTTTTTTCACGACCATGAGTCGATTAAGACATGTCCGTCTGTCTGTCTGTTCATCAGTGTGTCCAGATTGGGCGATAAAGCACCAATTGGGCGATATTTTTTATAGTTTTGCGCTTATTTTTATTTAAAAAGCGCCTCGCGCTTTTTTGGGCTACTTTTGTCAGAAGATTCGTGAAAAAATTACATATATTCAGTCATTCCATTCATTTCAGAAATGTTTAAATCACTTTAGAAAACCGTTGTCTGAACTTTTTCTTCATTATTTAAGTCAGTTGGAGAGACGTGCAGCAGAGCTAGAATACGATTCGCTATTGGTTATTCCATGGAAAGATATTTTTGAAAAAAACATTCTGTCAGAAACCGAAGAATTTTGGTTGAAAGCGAACGATTAAAGAAATGCTGGTGGAGGCAAAATGCTGGAAACTATTTCTAAGAAAGCATTTATTTTACTATCGCTGTCTCACTCAAACACTTTTGTTGAAACAGTATTTTCTGTGATGAATGCTACTAAAACGAACATGAGAAATCGTATGATGTTGGAATCCCTTTCGTCTATTATACGAATAAAATGCCACATGAAAGCCTGAAACGTTTGCTGTAAGACTCTTCCGACAACAGAAAATATGATTTAAATAAGTGCAATAGCTCTATATATGAAAAAAACGAAATAGATGAAGAGGAAGTTGATGAAAGCGAAGAAGATATTGAATATCTTCTTCAGGAAACTTTTGATATGTTTTAATTATTTGTGTTTAAAAGAAAAATTTATTTATTTTATGTAAATTTCTTTGAATGGTTTTTTTAAAGAAATGTTTAATTTATGTTATATCTTCTTAACACATTGCAAATTTTCAATACATACAAATAAAAACAATTTGTTTTAAAAATGAGCTTAAGAGAACATTTTTGGGACTTTATATTGTAAATTTCCCCCAATTTGCGCTTTTTTGGGCTACAAAATATTTAAAACTGAAAAATTGGGCGATTTTTGGGCGATAAAAATTTTGTAGTTCGCGCTTTTTCTAAAAACTATCTGGTCACACTGCTGTTCATTCGTCTGTCCACACGATTACGGCCGTCTCTTTACTGCAAATCTCTTTAAAGTTTATAATGAAATAATTTTCATGATTTGAGATTTGTCATACAGCGGTACTCCAGTTTAACGAAAGATATAATGTCCAGGGTCGTTCGGTAAATTGAACAGTTCATTAAATCGGTAATACTATTTTCGAGTTTTTTATCATATAACAAAGCTAACAAATCAGACATGCACAACAAAATCAACAAAATTTTTTCGTTTCGTTGAGTCCGAAAAATAAGTTATCAAAATTATTTCGTTTTTAAAATAACGTATAGTAATTAAGTAGTGAAGGCATCATTGAATTCTTTCGCCCATCTTTTAATGAAACCAAGAACACCTCTAGCCTTATTTACAGCCAAATTTACGTGGAGAATGAAGCGAAGTTTTGGATCCATAATTACACCAAGATCAACAAAACTATGTACAATTTTTAAGTGGATGTTATTTATAGTGTAATTTGTGCTATGAACAGTTCTACGTTAGAAGGTCATTGATTTGTATTTTTTAAGTTAAGGTTTAATAGGTTGAAGTTACACCAATCCACTAGTCTGTTTAAATCAGATTGTAAAAGGGTGTTGTTCGTCGAGTGACTTGTAGGTAAGAAAGGTAACACTTGAAACACTTGAAGGTAAGTGTTTAATTGCCGAGGGAAGGTCATTAATAAATAGTAAGAATAAAACCGGTCCAAGATGACTTCCTTGCGGAACACCAGATGTAACCATAATATTTTGTGATAGAGAATTTGTATATAAAACTTTTTGAAAACGTCGCGAAAAATACGATTCTATCCAATTTAGTAATTTTACAGGAAACCCAATTAGCTTAAGTTTATTCAATAGAAGATTATGGTTGACGCTGTCAAAAGCTTTGTTAAAGTCGGTATAAGTCTTTCGACTTTACGGACGAAAAGACGTCAGTCTTTTTTCCCAAAGTAAAACCTTTTATGACACGAGTTGTTAACTCCAAAAGGTTTGTTGAAGTTGATTTACCCTTTAAAACAAACATGTTGAGTGACAGAAATGGAAGAAGATACGAAGTGGGTTAGTTGTTCAGTTATGATTTTCTCAAATAATTTAGGGATTGCGCTTTATTTGGCGATGCCTTGGTAGTAAGTGACATAAATTTTGGAGCCAGATTTATGAAGGGGTATAATATAGGAATCTTTCCATATAATAGGAAAATGTCCACTTTGCAAGGATATATTAAATATGTTTGATAGAGGAGCACACAGGTTGCTAGCACATTCCTTTAGAATGTATATTATATCAATGTCCATATATTATGTTCATTGGAATGAATATTATAACAAAATTGAGGCGTGTTATAAAAATTGGCATGAACCACTCAAGAACACGCCCTCCTCCTTTTGTGAAATTCTCTAATTCATTAAACAATTAGAATTAGTTCAACTAATTCCCATTAGATAATTGAAATTTTTATTCCAATGGTAAAACTAATTGCAATTAGTTGCCATTAGCAAAAAAAAATTTGTTTACCATTACAATTAGGAATCCAATTGACTTGTGCTAATGCAATTAGATATTCAATTAGCTCGAATTAGAATCAATTATTTTGATAAAAATAAATTTTTTCCAAAGAATTATTGAAGTGAAGGAATAATGATGTAAGCCACTATATGTGGAAACAAGTGGTTATTCGATTACCGTAATTGTTATCAACTGGTAGTTATTAGAAATGTAAATAAATAAACGTGCTTTTCAATTTGTTTCAATTTCAAACTTTCAAGTGTTTGCATTTTTTAATATTCTAAATGAAAGTGGTATTTTTGTTAACTTAAAAACATATTTATTTGTCGAAATCGGAAGAAATATCATTAGCAAGTGCATTTTCTGGTGATGATGAGGATTTTGATGTTACATACACGCATTCGAAAGAATCGAAGAAAAGGAAGGTGTTCAATGGAGATGGTGAACAATTTGTGAAGAGGCGTATGGAAACCACTTTTGGCAATATAATTTTCACATCGAATTTTTATATTGAAGTTAAGAAGGTATGAAAGTTTCATTACAAATCTATACATCTAAAGTCCTTGTTGTGTTTGTTAAAGTACTTGTGTAGTGTGCCGTAGTAAGTTGACTTATGGGTGTAGGTTAACATGAATTTTTAGAGGAAGTAAGGTATCAATCAATTTTATATAAAAACCTTGTATCAGATTTCAGAAAATAAAAAAGATAAAATAGTCGGAAAGTGCGTTGCTTGCAATAAGGTGATTTGCGGTTTCACGGGAGTCTCTTCAAATTTTATAAGCCATCTCAGAGTGCGGCATCTACGAAGAAATTTAACAACCAAAACTTAAGTATTCAATCAAATTTCGATAAGAAACTTATTGAATTTCTAGTGGATTCAGGCTTGCCGCTTTCCCTGGTTGAAAGGCAGTCATTCATCAACTTAATTGAGGGTATTGGCCTTAAGTTAATGAGTAGGCAGACGGCAATGAAAAAATTAGAAGAGCATCACAAACGCATGGAAGAAAGTGTGAAAGCCGAACTAGCCACAGCGAAACATGTCTGCACAACGGCGGATATTTGGTCAGGAAATCACAGAAGCTTTTTCGGATACACCTGTCATTGGCTTGATAAAGATTTTAAGAGGAAATCAGCTGCTTTGGCGTGCAAAAGGATGTTTGGAGTTCACTCTGCGGAAGCAATTGGGCATATCGAGCCATAACCGCGAAAAAGATGTAACCATCAAAACTAAAATTTCAATGGAGCAGATTTCTTTTAATTATTTTCGACTTAAGATATTTAGTAATGACAATGTTTCTACACAATCTTAACAAATAAATAATTAAATTATTATTATTACTTTTATTTTATAATAATAAATTGTTGATAATGAAATAAATTGTTAGTTTTGATAAGAAAACAAATTTTTGTAAATTGCTGGTTACATCTTTTTCGCGGTAATGGCTCGATATCATGACCGACATAAATACTTATTATGGTTTAAATAGAAAAAACATTGTTCTATCCGTAACTGACAACGGGTCAAACTTTGTCAAAGCTTTTAAGGAGTATGGAGTTGATAATGGCTCTGAGATGGAAGACGACGACGGCCATGATATATCAGAATTCCAAAACAAGATTTGCCTCCCTAAACACCACAGGTGCTCTAGCCACACATTAAGTCTTCTGGCTACGTCTGATTTAATAAAGATTTTGAAAGCCGATGAATCCCTATTCCAGCGGAACAATATGGTAAGAAATTTTGTAGTTAATATATTTCATACTACAATATAATTTATTTAGGTGTTCAAAAAATGCGATAATTTGTGGAAAAAATGCAAATGGCCAAAAAGTTCGGAAGTGATACAGGAAACTTTAGGTGGATGCCTCGTTGTACCGGTTGTGACGAGGTGGAACTCGCTATACGACGCCGTTGTTCGACTTCTTCAGCACAAGCCGAAACTGGATAAGTTGTGCGATAAATTGAGCCTGCCGCGTTTTACATCCTGTGAACTATCATATTTGGATACATACAAGCTGATTGTGGCGCCTATTGCTCAGAGTCTGGACTTTATGCAAGGCGAACAGAGTGTTGGATATGGTTGCCTTTTGCCTACAATTATCACTCTGAGCAATAAATTGATAAAAATCCAGCAGAAAATCGAGCATCCATTCTCTACAATTGTATTAGAGTTGGAAAAGCAATTAAGAAAACGATTCCGAGCTTTCTTTGAATTAAATGAGGAGGCAGATTTGGCGCTAGCTGCAGCTGCACTGATTCCAAACGTAAAGTTGAGCTGGCTGAAAATCTTACAAAAAACATCACCGCAATTTACATATACGCGAATAACGGAAAGGGTAATTCGTATCATCACTGATTACGCAATCAAGCAGAACCTTACTGCAACAAACGAAAATCATAAATGTGAGGGTTCGTATACTGAATCGACCTTTTATGATTTCTGTGATGGTGGTAAGTTCTGCATAAGTGACACATATACATATATGGTATTTTTAGTAAATCAGATTACATTTTTTCAGAAGAAAGTACTGCTTCATTGTCAAAATTGACAGAGGAGGGTGAAAGCCTGCATTTTCTTTCGAATTTGATGCATCAATATTTGAATGATAATGATAAAACTTCCAATATATGGTCCAAATATCCTACATTAAAGGAAATAGCACTGTTTTGCAACACACCGCTTACGTCTTCAGGCCCTGTGGAGCGACTATTTTCCTTTGCGGGCATTATTAATAGTCCAAGGCGGGGTCGCTTGACGGACTTTTCTTTTGAAAAGCTCGTATTGTTGAAAGCGAATATACCCGGTCATTCTAGTTATTAAACAGTTAGTACGTACGTTAAATAGGTGTGCATGTATGTAATATATGTAGTACATATTATGTCATAAGTAATATATATATGTGAGAAATTCATATTATAAATTTTTTTGTTTTTTTTTTGTTTTTGAAAATATCAAAATAATTGATTCTAATTCGAGGTAATTGAATATCTAATTGCATTAGCAGAATTCAATTGTATTCCTAATTGTAATGGTAAACAAATTTTTTTGCTAATGGCAACTAATTGCAATTAGTTTTACCATTGGAATAAAAATTTCAATTATCTAATGGGAATTAGTTGAAATAATTCTAATTGTTTGATGAATTAGACAATATAAACTAATTGCATCAATTGCTAATTCTAATTGGAATTTAACATGTTTGATAGAACCCTTTTATATAATAGTATTGATATAGATATAGATATTATAACGGGTGAGACAAAAGTTATCACCCAATGTTCCATTCAATGTTGAATTCCGTTTAAGTTGTAACCTCTTCTTCTTTGTCTCTTTGGTTCGATTGTTTTGTTCATTTTGCACGTATTTTTATTGATCTTCCAAAAACTAACAAATAAATGAATAATACTCAATTATGGACTACTTGTCCACACCAAAACAAAGAAAAAGTTAAAAAGGAAGTATGATTCAATGAGCAAGCAAAAAGAAACAAGCAAAATTTCAAATTTTTCGATCATTTCGTTAAGTTTGATAGGGTGAGTTCATTGACTTAGTTGAAAAGAAGGCGAAGCAAATGAACTTTCCATTGGTGCCACTTTCGTCTCTGCCCGATATATAGTTTGTGAGCTACAGTCAGTTTAACAACTTATTTCAAATTAAAAGTAAGACCCCGATTTTTAAAAAATCGTATGGTTACTATATTTCACGCTGAGCACATGTCCTTTCCTCTCGTCTCTGTCTGATATTAAGTTTGCGATCTACACTCACTAGTGCTAGTGGGATGTGGAGTCCAAATTAATTTGCATTAAAAACAAAAATTAAAATTTTACGCCATCTATTGGGTAAAAGCATAAAACGAAATATGATCCAACTCGTTTGTTTTCATAAGAGTTAAATCTAACGGGATCACAGATTTCGTTAAAATTGACAGTTTGAGTTCATTAACTGAGTTGAAAAGAGGTTCATGACCTCTAGTTTCAAAAAAGTATACTAGAACAGTAGTGCATACATAAACCCAATGCGAACTAATGCTTACAATGCTGCCAAAGCGAACCAATCAGTTCGTGCAAAACCAAAGCATACAAGCACAAACAACGAGATAAACAAAGAAAGCAGCAGGCACATAAGCAGCTGATGATTGATTTTCTTATATAAAAACATGCATTTTTCTTCTTATATTTTACTATTTTGTGACTTTAATATAATAGTAACAAAATCCAAAATAAGATATTCATTCAGCGCAGGATATATCTAATATTTTAGTATATATATAATCTAAGAGTATTAAAGGCTGTAGGTAAACCCTAAAGTATTCGCCAAAAAGTTGCCTAATGAACTTGAAAAAATCTGTTAAAACGACCCCATACAAACCGCGCTGTAAGACGTAATTCTACGTCAAAATGTTTGAAGGTGTCACGTCCCCTTAAGTGTCTAAAAAAGACTTCAAAGCGATTAAAATTTGATTTGAAAACGGCTCAAAAATGAATCGAAAATTTGATCACAATACATTCAAAACATATTTGAAAACTCAGTTAAAAAAGACAATTGATTCGGACTCGTGCGTAGGGCACCATTTTCTCCCGACAAAAGACTCTTTTTTTTGATCAGAAAAAGCGCTCGTTTCGATTGTTTTAATGGCGCAGAAGAGTCAAAATAGACTCGAATTTGTTCATAAATTTCATTAAATGCTGAGTGGGTTGTTGTTGTTCTTCACAATCCCGGTGATCTCCGCAAGAAGAGATCGGTCATTTAGACAATTGACGATTGAGGAGTTTACATTCATAACCAGCTAAGTCACACAGATCGAATTGTTGGGAAATCAAAAAAAACGTCTTAATTTTGACAGACATTTTTTATAAACAAACCAATTATGCAAAATTATGCTCCACAGGAATAGATATATTATGCAAAAAAATAGTCTCATAGTGGAAAATATCCGTATTTTCAATATCAAATTTGGACTTGTCTGGTTTGTAAAGTTAGAAATGAATCAATATTTGGATTGCGCCGTTCCGGATCTCAAAAAATAGAGGAACTCATTAAAATGATTTCTGCATACTTTTTTTCAAATCATGGAAAATCCGCCGAAGCAATTTTGATTCTCCTGAAGGTCTTTTTTCGTAAAAAAAATGTTTTTTTGCTTTTAACGTTTTATTTCTTACAGAACGCATACCCAAATACGCTGAAGTATTATAACTCATACCAACGTTTTGACATAAAAAAGTTTTAAAAATTTGTATGAAAACTACACAAATGAAAACTTGTTTGTACATATCAGCTCTTGGTTGATAAGGAGATTTTTTTAATGTATTTTCTCTGGGATGTTTATCATTTTTATCAAAGAGGATTTTATGGATCATTAGCTTTACAATGGCATTTCTATCTAACATTTTTTTCCTGTGACTTATCTGGATTTTAAAATAAACTCTTCAATTAATAATTATTTAAGAAATAAGACCATTCCAGGTTGTCGAATTTAGCATTGATTGCAATCGAGAACAAACAGGCGCTTGCATTTAAGCAAATTAATAGAAACTTTTCATTATGATAAAGCAAGACAAAAAGAAGAGTAAAATAAAATCAAATCAATAATGTGTCTGTACTTCATTTGTTTTGAAGATGTTTTTTTGAATTTTTCTGATAGGGGCCCTTTTTCATTTTTGCACACGGACCCTTGATCATCTAGTTACGCCACTGCCTTCCCGCTTTCCCTTTGCCATTAGACGCCAAAATGACGCAAGTCTGAACAGCCTCTATGTATTACTCTAAAAAAATTGTCACTTAATAGCTACGTTTTTTCCACACCTACTCCGCTCCGGTGTAAATAAAGCTGAAAAACACGATAAAGTTTAATTATTTTACGATAGAGGCGTGTGAGAACAAACTTCTGTGAATAGTTTTTCTGTCATTTAAATTAAAAAATAAAAACACAACAATGGAAGAAATTATTGAAATGTTGTTGGAATCATCCATAGACTCAGAATCATCAAATTCATCAGAAACGTATACTGATACCTCTGGAGTGGTGCAGCCAAATAAACATGGAACAATATCATCATTTATGGATACTGTTCATCAATATTCAAGCTTATGAAATAATAGGTTTTTACAAAGAGCATAAAATTAAAAAGAGCCCTTGAAGATCATTTTTGTTTTCAGAACATTATGCAAGGTCTGATGAATTTATAAAAAAATGTGTTAACAAAGGAGGAGTTAATAAAATACTGGTGGAAAAAGAGGTGCTTGCACAGAGGGAAAAACCTATGGACTCAATACATAAATTTATGTACTCATCGCATAGTTTTCTGCACACAAAAATTTTACATTTTTCATGTATTGAGTACATGTTGAAATCTTTATTGACTACATAATGCTTTCAAGCGGTTATGTAGTCAATAAAGAATTTTATGTACTCAACGCGTAAATATGTGTCGTGAATTCATGGATGTATGTGGTGAGTACATGCTCACTGTACTCAACGCAAACTGTTACAAATAATTTTATGTAATGAGTAAAGATCTTATGTACGTATTACATAAATTATTGACTCAGTACATACATAATTTACTCATTACATATTTGGAGTACATAATTTTATGCAATGAGTACATACATTATTTACTCATTACATATTTTTAGTGCATACATTTATATAATGAGTACATACATCATTTACTCATTACATATGTTAAAAACATTATTTTATGCAATGAGTACATGCATAATGTATTCATTTAATATATTTTTTGTTCATAATTTCATGTATTGAATATATACATAATTCATGTCTGTGCCTAAAGCACCCTCCCAACAAATGCAATAAATAATTTTATAAAGAAATGACTAGATTTCACAAAATAATTGGCAATTACTTATAGAAACCCAGCCATTTAATTCTTATCCAATCATCGCTTTTGTTCTAGAGTACAGTGGATAAACTCATTCCTGCTCTGATTTTCAAGAGGCTTTAGAGGTGTTGCTTATTTGAAAATCAAGAAACGAATGACATAAAACAGCAAAATCGTGTGCCGATGTGCAAGAGATACGTGTACTGAGTCCATATGTTATTTACTGAATAAATGTGTCACTTCAATCGTATAAGGGGGACGTGTACTGAGGAGTCTAGATTTTATGTATTGAGTAAAGTTTTTGTAAAAAATTACATAACACGTTGATTGAGTACACGTTGCTTGTATCTATTGAAGTCTGCTATGTATTCAACACATAACATGATGTATTGAATACATTTTTTATTCATTTTAAAAAGTGAATAAATTGATATGTAGTCAGTACACGCTCCCTTTACTCAGTAAATACTGCTCTTGTTGCGTTCTCATACAAGTTTTTTCACATGTTTTTCTTTCATATATGGCAAACACGGAGCGATACAGGACCATCGCAAATTTATTTGAAATTTCCAAATTGTCTGCATGGAAAATTGTTGTTAGAGTTACAGCTTTTTTAATATCAATTGGACGCAATTATGTTAAATGGCCCTCCAACTTTGCAAGCTCTGCACATGCTTTTGAGGAAAAAACTGGTGTTCCAGGAGTTATTGGGGCAATTGACTGCAGCGAAATACGCATAAAAGCTCCACTAAGAAATAAGGAAGATTATTATAGCCGAAAGAAATGTTATGCGATTAAGTTGCAAGCTGTTTTTGATGCTGACAAAACTATTTTAAGTGTTTATTGCGGTGAGCCTGGATCAATACATGATAGTAGAGTCCTGCGAAGGTCCAAATTATGGACTTGTATCATAATAAAAACTTTTTTGGTAACAATTATTTTATAATTGGTGACTCTGCATATCCATGCTTAAAATGGTTGGGACTTCCCAGAAGTTTGCCATCTAGCGCAAAGTTTGATAAGTTAAAATGTTGCTCTAAAAAGTTACTCCAGCTGGTTTTCTGGTGTAATGTTGTTTTTGTTTTGCATATAAAGTTTGCTCCGGAGTAGAGCAATTCGTTGAAAAAAACGTAGCTAATATTTTTATTTTCAATATTTTCCAATGTTTCCATATTTTTTTAAATATTTTTGACAATATTTGTGCTAGATTTTAAAAAAGCTTTATAAGGGGTTTATTGAAGGTTTCTAATTTATGAATCCTTCATAAGAGCTTTTTGTCAATATTGGACTGATTGGACGTTTATGAATAATGTTTTTGATATTTTTCTTATACAGACTTTAAGAGACTCATAATTTTTTTATGAATAACAGTCGTAAGGATATAAAAATAAATTCAAACTGTTCTATGCTGAGTGTCATATAAACTAGTTGGTTTTTCCAATTGTCTCCAATATAACTGCTCGTTTGATGTATCATGGTTTTTAACCCTAGAAGGACATGCTAATTTTTTATACATAAAGGTCATGCTTCGTCGAATCGACGACACCATTTTTTAAAAGGACCCTACCGATGTCCTATACGGTAGATAAAGTTTTTAAATGGATGAGGTAATACTATAGGCAATAGGCAGTCAGTTTGTTTTTAGCCTCCACTGTACCAAAGCAAGCGCTGAAACAATCAAGTTCATCATTAGATTCGTTGTAGTTCGATAAAATTGTTTCCAATTTCTTAATATTTATATATGTTTTTGGTTTCAGATATTGCGTTCCAGCAATAAAAAAGGAATATTAATACAAAAACTAAAAAAAAAACCCAAAATATGAAACTTAAAAAGCTACTCAAAAGCCATGCTTCGTCGTTTCGACGACTATAATTCTTAAAAATCATACTTCCAAACTATTTTTTTGGTTCTATGTCTGTGCATACGTTCAAGCTAGACTTTGACTGGTGTCATAGGAAAAATCAGAAGAAAACAAAATAAAACAAGGAAGAAAAACGATCTAATGTAACCATGCGTCGTCGATTCGACGAAGCATGTCCTTCCAGGGTTAAGAATGAAAAAAAATTAAAATTTTTGGCATTTGAAATCAATGTATGTATTAATTTTTAACCTACAAAATAGTAGTTGTATTACTGTTTACTACTTCTATATAAGATAAAGGTACTAAAGTTGACATTAGTCTTTAATCTTCAGTATTTTCCGTCTATACAATTTAAAAACTCTTTGAGTAACGTATGAATCCTCTAGGCGACTTCACCTCAAAAGCTCATTTTTTTGGCATCTTCACCAATTCGATGTGATTTAGTGGTTTAATTATTACCTTTATGTTGTTTCGAAATAAAAGGTTAAATAAAGAAAACTTATAAAGGGCGGCGTAAAGTTTTGAACATCTCAAAAATATTGTATTGAATTTTGAGGACAATTGGCTTCAACTCAGCTATACCAGTGATCAAAACTTTCGATTTTCCCAAACATGTAACTTTTAAAGTCGGTGACCACGATTCGGAGAAAACTACTGAACCGATCGTTTTAAAAATTTCTCCACATATTGTACATTTAAATAACTCTAAAATGACGTTTAAATTTTTCAATTAGTATCCATCTTACAATAAAAAGTAGGTCGATTTTATTGTTAAAAACATCAACATTTCATCGGGTTCTTTGCAAAAACCAGTTTTTTTTTCAGGCACCAGCGGAGAACTGCAATAAATCTGTTATTACTTTATATTTTTGTACCAAACATTTTTAAATAATCTTCAAATGTTGTATTATAATATACTAATTTTCACAATAAATCTGTAATAACAAAATTTCATCAAAAAATTCTTAAAAGTATGCTTCTTAATGGCGCTGCACAGTGTTTCATCTTATACAAAGTTGGTACAAAAATAGAAGGAGTGCTCCGATGATTATGAAATTTTGTATGGTTGAATAATTTAAGCCAAATAAGCATAATTGCAAAAATGGTTGAAATCGGTTTGTTGCTAGGGGAACAACAAAAGTTGGCCGATCTTAACAAAATTTGGTCAAATTGCTAGGCAATTAGAGAAATAGTTTTGCACTGAAAACAGTAGAAATTGATGAGAACTTAGGGGTACCTTCCTTGGACCTATTTTAAATTTTTATACGATTTTGTATGGAAGGTACATACAAAAGTAGCCCGATCCTATCAAAACTCAGTGAGAATGCTAGACAAGAAGAGTAATAGATGTGAACTGAAAATGATAGAAATTGGTAAAACCTTAAGGGTACCACTCTTGCACCTATATTATTTGTTTTTTTAAAAATCCAATTTAAGACACATTTTATGTTATTTATAATAGATAATTAAACATGGTAACTTTTTTTATCACTCATATCACTACTGACTTTCATCACTATAACTTCTTCGTGAGATTCACTACAAAATTAAAGAACCCTTTTTTTGTTATTCCTTTTTGAACTTTGCTAAATTATTTTACCATGCAAAAATTATTAGTTTTCACAAAAAGTCACTTTATTAAACCTGGATAACTTTCTTGTTTATAAAAAGGTGCAGATAAACAATCCAAAAATCCAATGGAATTTATTTGAGATAAAACTGTATATTAAATGCATGCTTAGAAAAACTTTAAACGCATTTTTCCACTCAGAAAATAGTTTCTCGGAATATGATAAAAAAGGCATCATATTTAGAGAAAACTGGTATTGACATTGCTCCAGAGAATGCTTTTCTCTAAATGCGATCCTAAAATTCTCTAAAAATGATAAAAACCTTCTATGAAAAATAGAAATACATAAAAATAATTCGATTTTAGAGAAAAAGACTCTTTAGTTTTAAGAAAACATTTGTTTTTATTGAAGAAAAAACTTCTCATAGTGAATTTTTTATCAAAATATATGAAAAAATTTTAATTTTCAAAAAATTTTTCTGTATAAATGAGAATTTTTATTATAAGAGACATTGAAATATTTCCATTTCCTAGAAGTGAAGAAATATTTCTTCGAAAATGTGAAAATTTATTCTAATTGAAGAAAATTTTATTTGAAAAGAGAAAATTGCTATTATCGAAAATAGAGAAATTTTTCACCGGAAAAAGATATGTGTTTTTTTTCTGAATGTGGGTGTCCATTTTCTTCAGGAACCAGACGTCAGATCGTTGAAGATATCATTTTTTATTTTAATCATGTCTGGCAGGTAGTTTTACGGAAATTTGACTAAACACTTTCGACGGAAGGAGGAGGCAAAACAGCAAAAAACGATAATTTAAAAAATTTTAAAATTGAATTGATAATTTTAAAAACGTAAAAATGAGAGCAGTTTTGAAAATCGTCCTCTTTCTGTGCTCGAGGCACAACACCGAGTAACACCGGGTTACATCCGCTAGTTCCAAATATAATGGCATTCATGCTCGAAATTTGGATTGGATTTAATTCTATTTAAACCGTTTTTTATTTTATTACTTTAATGTCAATTTTGGCCAGAACAGTTTACACGAACATGACTTATAATTTTGGACATTTATTTTCAGTCTTGTGAAATTTCAATTTTCAATGCTAACGTGATTTCCATGTTGCTTTTCTTCTATGCCTTTCTTATTTTACACCGATCGGATAAGTTTGTCATATCACACCCAGTGTTGCCGGAGTAAATTTATTTTTATATCCAAAACAGAAAATAAAAATAGCCAAAATGAAAAAAAAATAGCCAAAAGGTTAATTGTATTAGAAAAAGAAACAAAACTTACATTCAGACCTTTTTTAACAAACTAGTTTTTTATACAACATAGTAGCGTTTTTTACTGGAATCAGATTTACAAACATGTTTGTTTTTAAATCTAATATATAAAAATCTCGTGTCACGGTGTTGGTGTTTGAACTCCTCCGAAACGGCTGGACCGATTTTAATAAAATTTTTTTTGTATATTTGGTAGGTATGAGAATAGGTCGTTAAGTATTTTTCACGCTCCTACTCGCGAGAGGCGTGGCACTTTTACAAGAACACAAATTTTCGGCTTTACATTCGTCTATAAAACACACATCAATTAAACTCGGTAAAAACTTACTATTGAGTCTTGGACTTCGACTGACAAATTTGAGCGATCTTTGAAAGGGTGGCATGGTACCCTTGGGTGGCGCCCATAAAATTTATTTTTTTTGAAATCGCATAGATTAGGAACTAAATGTCGTATAACATTGAACCTTAGTATGAAGTAACTGATGGGCCAGGTCTTTTAATTATAAAACAGACACGGGCATTGGAAAATGGGAAGTGGATTCACCCATACAATTGAAATTTACGATGCAGAAGAGCTTTAGAAGTAAAAGTCACAGAACAGTTCAACTCAGAATGAAATTGCTATTTGACGGTGTCCTGCTACTGGAACGGGCATTGTACAATGGGTGTGGATCCGCCAATATGAGACACATTTTTTAAAATTGAATCGCTTTGGAAATAATAGTCACGTAATAAAGAAACTCGGTTTGGAGTTACTCTTTGGTGATATCCTACTACTCGGAAGTACTCGCAAACTAAAACGGGTATTGAACAAGGGGCTTGGCTGCGCCCATAAAAGACAATTTTTATATTTAAAAGCTTTGGAATAATAGTGACAGAATATTGAAGCTCAGAATGGTATTACTATTTGCTGATGGCCTTCTATTGGGCAGCTGGACAGATATTGGACAACGACGGCTGCAACGCGCCGGGTACCAGCTAGTATGTTATAAAAATATGATGTGTTAAGAATATAAGAGCATATTTTAAACATATCATATAGACGGACCTTTAATATAGAAGGACCTCAGCTCATTAATGTTTTACTTGATAAGAGTAAAAAAAACTTAATAAAAATAAGGTTTGCATTTTCGGAAGTAAAAACAGTATTACATTTTTTTTTTAGCTTCGAACCAAGGATTTCAGGTGTTAAACGTATTCAGTCAAGTCTGCCTTGGTTCAGAAATGGGAGATAGATAAGTAGGTGAGAAAGTGAAATCAAGTGAAACAAGTGGAGAATGTTTTATATGTGGCGTAATGCTATATAAACTTACTCTTCCATGCTGACTTGCTTAATTTTACTTTTGAAAACAAACCACAATTACTTTCAATGATCAAAGTTATATACATTGTTGCATACTCTTATGTGACACATGATTCGAGATGTTGCATGTCAAATTATTGGAAATTCTTGCGCTCGGCTGCACGATTAGCATCACTGGTCGTCTTCAAATGAAGAGAGAATTCACCCTCACGTTCAAATTTTAAATCATTTCCCTGCAAACATTTGGAAGACGATTGGCAGAGAAGTGGATTTTGCGATGCACCAGTGATTCGCTCAAGTGTTTTTGGGAAAATGCATCGCTTTTCAAATGCTCAAGCAATGAATGCACGAGTCACGAAAATTTTCAAAATGTTCCATTGCTCATTTCGGCGATTGTTGCAAGATGGATTTTTGAAAAATATTCAAAATCAATTATGGGAATATGACAAAAGGCTCTGAAAAATCGTTAAAATTAATCAAAAAGTTGAAATAGTATAGTTTCGAAGCAACGTCGCATTATATCGAAGCAAGAAACATTAATATAAAACATTAATTGAATTCGGACAGAACAACGATGCTTCAGAGAAAATTGCTGAGGACTCTTAAATGGACTTCGTTTGCCACCCTTTTCGGCGAATTTCTTATAACTCCTCTCGGCGGTTCATTCGTGAATCTTCCCGGCGAATCGGCCTAGGCAGCTTACAGTCGGTGATACCCTGATGATACGATTCTCAGGCAATTGAAAATGTTATATGTAAAATAAAAAATAAATTTTCGCCGGAATGCAAAAACATAGGCGAGTTAAAAAAAAATAGCCAAATGAAAAATAAAATCGCCAAATAGCCAAAACTCAATACGAGCAAAAAAAATAGCCACTTTTGGCTATAAATAGCCAAAACGGCAACACTGATCACACCGGATAAGCGGTGTAAATAAACACCGTTCGGTGTAAAAAATGTTAATATTCGCTCACCGGTGTAAATTTATGTTGGAAATTTTTTAGTGTGTACTTATTTTTGCCTTACAGTGTTGCAATTTTATTTGCAAATTTTTATTTGTTAATAAATCTAAAAAAGGCTGTTTTCAAAGTAAAAAATGGCTAAAAGAACACGAAGCTAAATCGTAAATTTCGAGGCTAAACCACAAATAAAAAGGCTAAATCTAGCCTCGAAAAGGTTAAAATGGCCACACTGCTTGTTTTACATTTGCCGTGTTTTTGTCAGGGTTGCATTTTTCGGAAGATTTTTCGTCGGTTTTTGACATTTTCTACCGGTGTTTCATATCTAAAAACAACACCGAAAAAAACCCAGTTAAAAAAAAATATCGCACTCAAATACCGACCGTTTTTGGTCATCCCTATTTGGTAGTACTCTTAGCAAGTAGCATGCATTATGTGACTACAGAAATGAAGTATCGACAAAAAGTAAGCAGGTGTGGTCTTCTTGGGGAACTTTTTTGCTTTATTTCCCTACACAAAAATCCACATCAAAAATTTTATAATACGAATATAGCGTGTGCTTTAACTTGAAAGTTAAATTGTAAAGATAATTAATAATTTTTACATATTCGAATTTGTCTTCTATAAAAAAGACCAAGAAAAATCGTATATTTTTAACAGTATTTATTAATATAAATTTTTAATTATTTCCATTTACATATAAATTTTTGTAAATTAATGAGATTTCAGTGTATTATAGCTATTAGGTTCAGTCTTATATTACATTATAAAAAATCTGAGTCTGAGAAAAATAAAACTTAATTAAAATTAACTGTTGTATAAGGAACACAAACTTCTCAAGTGATTTTATTTTTAAAATATAATGTAACAGGATCATTCATTATTTGCTTTCTTTAATAAATCTAACATCCAAGTATTTAATTTCTTTTTTATCTTTCACCGACCATCACATACTCGTTTCCATTTCTTACATTGAGAGTTAATTTTGTTTAATTAAATACAAAATGTCTAGTATTAAAAATATGTTACATAAAAAAAATAAATATGGTCTCGTCCCTTAAACAATGTATTTATCTATTATAATGATAAAGTCTACAAGTTTAAAAAGTTATTCTAAATAATTAGCATTCCTTAGAAATAAATTAAAAATTACTTGAGTAGTCGTGGAGTTAATACTAGTTGAAATGTTTTAGCTGGAAGAGCTACGCAAGCAGGCTGCATCTGAATTGTTGAAAGGTCCTTGCTACTTACATCATATTTCTGTAGAATGTTTGCTATTAAAATAAAACCGAAACCGCGCACCAAGTTTTGACCAATGCAAGTTCTTTTTCCTATGCTAAATGGAAGAAAGTGAGGAATATTTTTTTTTAGGCGAGGTATTTCGTTGATTTCGCTATTCATTGCTTCAGTGGTTTTGATTTGATTATTTTTAGAGACAAATTCACTAAAGCGTGCTGTGTGTGCTGTTATATCACCTTCTGACGCGGAAGTATTAAGCTTAATCTCCTTTTCAAATTCTACACCAGAATCAGATCCTTCTGAGTTTCGTCTTTTGGTACCATGTTTGCTGGCAGAAATGCTAGGCGCTGATATTGAAACTGTTTCCAAAAATCGTTCTGGTTCAAATAAGTCCGGATTCTCCCAGTATTGTTCACTCGTGTTAAGCTTGTAGTTATTAATGAAAACGATTGTACCAGTGATGACTCCAAAGCCTGAAATGACTGTGTCTTCTGTTGCAACATGTGGAACGATGGGTGAGGATGAAAATCGTAGCACCTCAAAAATGGTAGACAAAACATAAGGCATAGCATCCATATCATACAAGTTAACAGCCTTTAATCCATTATTTGTAACTGCATCTGCTTCTTTTTGAATTTTTGTACCAATGTGAGGATTCTTTGCAATGTAGGCAAGCGCAAGCATAACCAAATTACCCACAGCAGAGTGTCCACCAATGAAATCTTCCAACATAAAAATAATTGTTTCTCGTGACACATTACTGTCTTCTGCCAAACTTTTTAGCAGAGCGTCAGTGAAGTCTCGATCGGACTCCTCAATATCAATGTTCTGCTCTCTTTCATTAATAATTCTTTCCAAAATAAACTTTCGTATCGTCTTCGACCAATCGATAATTTTATTAATATGTTGCTTGTAAAAGGGAGCAAGCCAAGGTAAGAAATCTACAGCATAACCTTTATTTATTTCCCAGAAGATTTCATCAAAGTATCTGACAATTTTTTTAAACTCTGTGTCTTCGTAGTCAAAACGTACAGAGCACATATACTGGCTAAACATATTTGCGCAGGTCTGCTGGATCAGCGGTTTGATTTCGAAAGGTTCGCCAGGAATCATTTTTTCTTGAAGCTTTTCCATAAATTCGTGGGTCTCGAAGCAGCCAACATTGGACATTTTTGTGAAGTAACTCGAAGATTCACGTGGGGAACAATGGCGTCGAGCGAGGTTTCGACGCTTTTTCTGTAGATGAGACCAATCGCAAAGAGCTAAAGCTGGAAAATATAGTAACAAAATTAATTTGTAATTAATCTCCTAAATAACAATATTTGAGTAAAAAAACATTGTAAAAATTAAAAGTCTTCAAAAATATAAATATATTTGTTATTGAAACTCACAATTGTACAATAGGCATTAAATTATAAAAATTAAGATATACTTACAGTTATTTCGATCGCCACCGAATAGCTTATGATAACGCAAAAAGTCTGGCCGTCCTCCAAAGAATTTTCCATTTTGATTGAGAACTTCACGAATCAGTTCCAAATTGTTGACAACAAGACACCGAGTAGTACCTAGTGTCAGTGAATAGGCGTCGCCAAACTCCTCAGCAAGTTCAGTAAAAGCCTGAAATGGTACTTTATGTCGTCCAAGCAATCCAAGATTTCCAATAACTGGCCAAGGCATTGGGCCTGGAGCCTGCTTGTACTTTTTCACGATATGATTTGCTTTTTTAGAGACACCATTAGATTCGGATGAGCTTATAATCACTTTCACCTTACGAATGGAATTGTAAAGCACACGCACATAGGAAGCTAGAAGCAGCGAAATAACCGTTACTATCAAAATAATCCATAACACGAGCTCCATATTCATTGTGTCAAAAAAAAAAATATTGATACGCGATTCTTAGAAGGAACTTTAATTAATTTTAAAATCACGTTAGATATGGCACGGTTAGAACAAAAATTTGAGAAGAAATTTATGAAAACAATTTTCGATTCAGTCCTGCCTTTACACCGAATTCACGTGTGCCTTTTCAAGTTGCCAAAATTCTTAACTGAGCACATTTGGTTCTTTGCAATGGCTTTTATATGTGGTGACGATAATTGCTCAGAATTTACCGATTGACCAGTTCTCGTACGCGATCTATCGCAATTCTGTATTCGTTTTGAGTGTATTCCTTCTTTCCCACAGACGATGAATGTAACAACAAACGGGCATGCTGGCTGGTATACTGCGCAAATAGCGGCCACTGACGACAACGACGACGACGGACTACCGAGTCCAATGATGTGTGTAGGCAGCACGTATAACTTCATAACTTCACTTTCATATGTTGAGATGGCAGAGTAAGCGGTTTCCTTGAGTTAGCGTCGCTTTTACTGTCGTTACAACGACACGGGCCGCAGGCCGCATTAAGAACATTAATTTACCTAAAATGTTTCGTTTAACTTGAGTATATTCGATTCGAATAATTTACTTATTTGTACCTATGGTATTACCAGTGTGTACGTGAGTGCTCATCCGCGCAGACAGAGAAAACATAAGTTTGGCGATTTCGTCCATACTTGATGACTGCGACGCGTAATCATCTCAACAATTATGCATACACCTTGTACACGCAGATGAAATTCAAATCATTGCCGGCCGATAACCAAGTGCTGAATGAACTAACTTAATTCTGCAAAATTCCGGAAGTAATAAATTTGATTTGTGACGGGGAGAGCGGGATGTGTGAACATGAAATGGTTTTTTTTTATTTATAAACGTTTTTTGGCGAATGGTACGAAAAGTGTGTTACAGTTAGGCGAATTGTTCTTGTATTTTGCAAATGACTAGAAGGTGCAAGAATATTCTTTAGTTTAAAATGTTGTAAAACGGTTTTCTCAGAGAGCGACAGAAAAAAAATTACAGGAAGAGTTAAATAATGAGGTAACAACTTTACTTATTTTTTTAATATCTTTTAAATAATATCGGATAATTTGAGAGTATGCACGTAGGATGTTCTACATCACAAATGCTTTAAGGTTTTTTTTTTAAGTTTTGAGGAATTGCTGTTTGTGACTTAAGTGTGTAAGCAATAAGTTTGATTTGGGTTGTGGTGTGGGGAGTGAGGAAATGCACTGGCTTTTTTTAATTTATATACCAGCTGATTCTATAAATTTTTCGAAAGCAGCCACTTTTTTGACGTCACAATATTTCGTTACAAAATATTTACTTTGACGAAAGCTAGTGTTTCTGTAATTATAAGGAATAAAATATTGGTACGTGATGAGAAAGGTATAGAGTTTATACAAAAACAACCATCTGCCATAAAGCCAATATAATGAAAACACTATATGGTGGGGGCGGTCCGCCCCGGGTGCACGCCAAAATGGGTTGCAAAATTTGGCAAAAGAACTTTTTACCACACGATTTTAAATTTTTTTAATAAAAAGAACACACTCAATGGCTACGGTTTTATGTTTTAAATATTAAGAGGGTGCTAAAGTGACTGAAAATATATTAACCATCACCAAGACTTCGTTTTTATTGAAACAAACTTTAATTTTATATTAAATTTTGTTCAATATTAACGCTCATACTAAAACCCAAGTCAATACCGTATGTAATTTTTCATTGGTTAGGGGTGCAATTGCCAAAAAAATTATATTAAAATTTTCATGATATTAAGATGGAGTACAAAAGGAAAAATGTAAAAACATTATTATTATCATTATTATTATTATTATTATTATTATTATTATTATTATTATTATTATTATTATTATTATTATTATTATTATTATTATTATTATTATTATTATTATTATTATTATTATTATTATTATTATTATTATTATTATTATTATTATTATTATTATTATTATTATTATTATTATTATTATTATTATTATTATTATTATTATTATTATTATTATTATTATTATTATGTGATTTTGTTACATTAGTACCCTAAGAACTAAGTTCTTTTAAAGTACAAAGCTTATTGACAAGTAGTTTTGAATACAATTATTAATTTAAAAGTATAACTTAAGCTAAGATAATTAACAATAATTATGTAGATAAGAATTGCATGACCTTAATTTATGAAGAAAGAATGAGTTTTGTGAAAGGTAAGATCAAGAGAGAGATGAAGGTAGAGCGCAAGAAAGAGCTAGAAGAGAACTGGCAATTTGCTAAGAATTAGGTGATGAAAAATGTCTTTGAATAGCAAGTTTGAAAAGCGTTATTGACTGTATTGATTTGAATTGACTTGGTAATGAATTCCATAATCGAACAGCATTAATAAGAAATAGTGTTGTGGAGTTAAGGTAGTTAAAACTTGGTAGAATAAGAGTTTGGCTTCTACGCGACCTACTAAATTGTAATTTTTCAAACAAGTAAAAAGGTGTTTTCAACTGTATAAGTTTATGCAGAAATATGCAATTTCTTATATTAGAGTAACTTATTATATCGCATCCAAGTATACAATTTCTTAATTCAGATAAATTATCAAACCTACGTAAGGGCAGAACCAAGAGATATGTAACCGCTGCTTTCGCCGCTATCGAAAAGTGGGTTTGACGGTGAACGAGGGCAAAACAAAGTATATGCTGTCTGCAAATAGGGAAGCGCGGCGTCTAGGCTCCCATGTTACAGCAGGCAAATATAACTTTGAAGTTGTCAAGGAGTTTACATACCTTGGCACCGCCGTAAACAGCAACAACAATGTCAGCCTGAAGATCAAGGGAAGAATATAAATTGCTAATAGGTGCTACTACTAAGCTAAGTAAGCAATTAGGTTCCAGAGCCCTCTCTCGATCGATAAAACTAACACTATACAAGACGCTCATCATACCTGTGCTTATCTATGGCGCTGAGGCATGGGTGATATCGCAAACAGATGCAGCCGATCTTGGGGTGTTCGAGAGGAAAGTTCTTCGCAAAATCTTTGGTCCTGTTCGAGTTGGCGACGACTATCGCATTCGAATGAACCACAAACTGTACGAGCTCTACGACGACTTTGACTTAGTCGTATGGATGAAGAAGCTAACGAAAAAGGTGTTTGAGGTGAAAGCCGAGGGTCGACGACGCATAGGATGACCAAGCCGAAGAAGCATTTACAGCGCTTGGTGAAAGAGATTGGAGACGGTGCGCGCGAAGCAGAGACGCCTGGCGAGAGCTGATGAAGTCGGTCGGTGATGAACCCGACAACTGGTTGTCATGGCCCCCTAAGTAAGTAAGTAAGAATTTATTACAAGACATTATTTTGTACATTAATTAATATGTTAATTATTTAATTAATTTTCTCTGTTCAGATTGTTTAAATATTGATGGTACTTTCCAAATACTCAGATTGCTTTGAAGCAAATGCACTTTCCATTGGTGCCACTTTCGTCTCTGTGAGCTACAGTCAGTTTAACTGCTAATTTCAAATTAAAATTAAGAACCCGATTTTTAAAAAAATCGTATGGTGACTATATTTCACGCTGAGCACATGTCCTTTCCTCTAGTCTCTGATATTTAGTTTGCGAGCTAAACTTTCGTCTCTGTTCGATGTTTAGTTTGCGAACTACACTGGCTAGTGCTAGTGGGATGTGGAATCCAAATTAATTTGCATTAAAAACAAAAATTAAAATTTTACGCCATCTATTGGGTAAAAGCATATAACGAAATATGGTCCAACTCGTTTTTTTTCATAAGAGTTAAATCTTACGGAATCACAGACCCATTTCGTTAAAATTGACAGTTTGAGTTCATTGACTGAGTTGAAAAGAGGTTCATGACCTCTGCTTTCAAAATAGTATACAAGAACAGTAGTGCATACATAAGCCCAATGCTTTTAATGCTGCCAAAGCGAACCAATCAGTTCGTGTAAAACAAAAGCAATACAAGCATTGACAACGAGACAAAAACAAAGAAAGACCACCTCTGTCCCAGCCCCAAAAATGATCGAAAAGAAAAAAGTGTATAGACCATTTGAAAGGGCTTTATTGGCACCTTCAGAATATGTAAATTTTATAATTTGCACCCTTATAGTATTTGAAATAAATGAGTAAAAAAGAACTATATGATGCAATTTTTAAAGTGTCATATCTCGCTTAAAAATGCATATTTCAAAGTGCACCTTGGCCCATAAATTTGCAATTTTGTTATTCTAATTTGCACCTTCGTTAAAATAGTAGAAAATCAATCGGTTCTTCGTAAATAATGTAAAAATACGTAAATCAATACTGCGCATGCGCTGTCCAGAAAACATATAGTTATACGACTCTCGTGCACGGTGCGCGCTAGGGACTTTTTTGTGGCAATGTCTGGCTGATCTAGATATGACTACATCAAAATCAGTATATATAATGTACATATAAAGTTCATCACTGATGCATTTACTAAAGTTGATATTGGAGGCCACAACTTGTTATTGTGCTGTATTGATTTGTCACAATATTTTTCTTTTTTATCATAAGATTAATACTATTATAGTCTTTACTTTTTTATCAATACTGTAAAACAGAGATAGTATTAGAAACTATAAAAAGATAAATGCCATCACAACAAAGACCCTAGTGGTATGCGCGGCGCGCGCGTCGAGCTATCGAATTAAAACATTTTTTTTGCATTTTCAGAAAAATTCGATGTATTTTTCGCACTTTTCTCAATGGTGCAAATTAGAGGAGTAAAGTTGCAATCATTGACGCAAGGTGCACATCGAAATATCAATTAATTACCGAGATATGAGCATTTGAATATTGCAAACTTTGACATTTTTTTTTGCAAAAAGTACGAGGGTGCAAATTCTAAAATGCTTATATTCGGAAGGTGCAAATTGAGCCCTTTCGAATGGTATATATACTTTTTTGGATCATTTTTGGGGCTGGGACAGAGGTGGTCACGTTTCGTTCGTTTTACAGCAAGATGCCATTAGACTCCTTTTAGATTGATCAAGACTTGAGTTCAAGCAAGTTTTTTTGACTTTTTTTTTGGACTTGACGAAACCTTTTACATTGTTCAAGACTTTAATTCGAGTTTATTTCTTCTTTGTTTGCTTTCTATGAAATAAAAACACGAAATAGAGGCAAATAAAAAAATTGTTGTGGCTTAAAAACAACAAACTATGAATTGCTAAACATAAAATAAAGATAAGGGGGCGATCTTCACATGGCAGCGTGTCTGACCGCCTCAACTTGACGAGACCAGCATTATCCATGTCGAAACCGTCTCAAGTCGACTCAAACCTCCGCGTGGTGTCTCCTGGAAACGTCAAAGAGCTATCTCACGATAAACTTTGGCCGCGAATCTGAGCGGCGGGCTTCCTTTGGTCATCAAGCAAAGGTTGTGCGTTGGGTTTGAAGCCCACCATGTAATAAAACTATTTCAATGAAAAGTCTAAGAATTAATAAAATAATGATCCCCAAATCTGATGACGACTACCGCAAACGAAAAACTGATAATGATTTACGGATATGCACCTGGAATGTCCGAACCCTAAATTGAGATGCTGCCTCTATCCAACTGATTGATATCTTGGAAAGATATAATGCTAATATACATATGATCTAATGCAATCCGAGCAATGCGATGGAAGGGACATGGTTGCTTACGGCAAGTATCCTGTGATATCTACTACAGCGGCCATGCTGAGAAGCACGAGTTTGGATGCGGATTTGTAGATGGCAAGAGAATACTGCATCATGTCCTGCGATTCCCTCCTATAAACGAACGACTTGCATAATCCGCTTCAATGCAAAATTTTTTAACATAAATCTAATATGTGCGCACGCTCCAACAGAAGAAAAAGATGACGAGACCAAAGAAAGTTTTTACGAGCGCCTTGAAGGCGCATACGAGCGCATACCGTCATGACTTAAAAAATCGTTCTTGGTGACTTCAACGTTAAGGTGGGTAAAGAAAACATATTTGGTCCAACAGTCGGAAAGTTCAGCCTCCACGACAACACATCCGATAACGGAATGACGTTGATTGACTTCGCCGCAGCACGAAACTCAATATTCATAAGGCCACCTGGTTGTCCCCTGATCAAAAAACTTGCAACCAAATTGATCACGTTTTGATTGACGGAAGGCACTCTTCCAGTTTACTAGACGTACGCACGATCCGTGGCGCTAACATAGACTCGGATCATTATCTTGTCGCAGCCAAGATCCGCACACGTCTGTGCGCAGCTAACAATGCTCGCAATCCTACACTAAGAAAGAAAGCTAGACGTCGACAAGCTGCAGTCAAAACAGATGGCCGAAGCCTTCGCTACTCGACTCTCACTCCTGCTTCAGGAAAGCACTCCTCCGATCGACGATATATGCGGACAGTGGACGCACATATCCCACTCTATGCTTACGGCTGCCGAAGAGGTGATAGGCTACCACCGCTCTCGGCGAAACCAGTGGCACGACCAGGAGTGTCAGTCGGTTGTAACGCGTTCTGTTATGGAGCGATACCGAGAGAAGAGAGACGCATTTTCAGGCGAAAAAAACGAGAGGCAGAAATGCATGAGTGCGAGAAAATTGAGATGCATGGCGACAGCAATGAGACAAAATGATGAGAAATGATGAGAAAATTTTTCGAAAAAATAAGACGCCTGGCTGATGGTTTTGAGACCTGCCTCTTCCTGCAAGGATAAGAATGGGAATCTTGTGACAGATATCCAGAGTACACTGGTGTTATGGAGGGAACACTTCTCTAGTCTTCTAAATGGCGACGATGACAACAATCCCGCCATTGGAGATGATATCCCGGAAACCCCAATTATGGATGACAGCGTTAAAATTCCGCTGTCCGACTATAACGAGGTCTTAACAGCTATAGATCGGCTTAAAAACAACAAAGCCGCAGGAGCCGATGGCCTACCGGCTGAGCTGATTAAGACCGGTGGCGAAGCTCTGTTTAAATGCATTCACAGACTTCTATACAGAATATGGTCGGAAGAATGCATTCCAGATGATTGGAACCTCAGTGTGCTTTACCCAATCCACAAGAAAGGCGATCCCACCATTTGCGCCAACTACCGTGGGATTAGTCTTCTTAATAACGCATATAAGGTCCTGTCCAGGGTATTGTGTGAAAGACTGAAGCCCTTCGTTAACCAGCTGATTGGACCTTATCAGTGTGGCTTCAGACCTGGAAAGTCCACCATCGACCAGATCTTCACGCTCCGACAAATCTTGGAAAAAACCCTCGAAAAACAAATCGACACACACCATCTTTTTGTCGATTTCAAAGCCGCCTTCGACAGTCCAATAAGGAGTCACCTATACTCCATCATGTCTGAATTTGGTATTCCTGCGAAGCTAATACGTCTTTGCAGGATGACACTGAACAACACCAGCAGCGCAGTGAAAATCGGGAAGGACCTCTCCCTTCCTTTCGATACCAAGCGAGGTTTCAGACAAGGTGATTCCTTATCGTGCGACTTCTTTAATATAGTAATGGAGAAGATCATCCGAGCTGCTGACCTGAGACGCAGCGGCACAATTTTCTATAAGAGCGTTATGCTGCTGGCGTATGCTGATGATATTGACATCATTGGCCAAAATACGCGCGAAGTCAGTGCAGCATTCTCCAGGCTAGAAAAAGAGTCGAGTCGAATGGGTCTTGCAGTGAACGCAGATAAAACGAAGTATCTCGTGTCAACAAACAAACAGTCCCAGCGTCTTGGAAACCACGTCACTGTTGACAACACCTCCTTTGAGGTAGTGAAGGACTTTGTTTACCTGGGATCCAGTATTAACTCCTCCAACGATATCAGTATTGAGATTAAACGAAGGATAACTCTTGCCAACAGGTGTTACTTTGGGCTCAGTAGGCAATTGAGAAGCAGAGCTCTCTCTCGACGAACAAAACTGACGCTCTATAAGTCAATAATCATGCCCGTCCTACTATACGCATCACAAGCCTGGACGTTGAGCAGTTCTGATGAAAGGACTTTGGGAACGTTCGAGAGAAAAATCCTTCGCAAGATCTATGGTCCAATCTGCGTCAATGGCGAGTACAGAATACGATGGAACCACGAGCTGTATAAGCTATATGCCGACATCGATATAGTCAAGCGTATTAAAATAGAGCGGCTTCGCTGGCTAGGTCATGTCGAGAGAATGAACGACGAAGCTACAGCGAAAAAAATATTGGATTCGGTACCCAGCGGTGGCCAACGCAGACGAGGAAGACCGCATCTCCGTCGGAAAGACCAGGCATTGGATAACCTGACAACGCTTGGAATTTCCAACTGGTGTTGTGTGGGGTTCTCCGTTGAACCCACACAACTCTGTTGTGTAACGTTTAATATTACCTGTTACATCATTAAATGTATACTCACCAAATGTTTTTCTGCGCTGGTGGTACCTGAAAGTTTTAAAATGACACTTCACTTCTTGATTGCTTAATTAACTCTCTTCTTTCTTTATTAATTCTACTCTTATTTATATCACAGATTTGAATCTTAAAATCTACTTGGTCTCAAGATCATTATCTTAACTTCCGTAATGAAACTTGATGACAATTACATAATAGTTACATACATACAATTAACCTAGACATTAACCTAGACATTTTTGCTAAGCAACATACAAATATACATACTTCGTATTTTAAATATACAAACAAACATATTACAAATATACATTCTTTGTTTACTTCCGCAATATAATTTATAAGCTATGGTAACAGAAGCTCAGCTCAAGTAGCTGACCCGTGCTTACTTGGTATTTTAAGCTGACCGTTGCACTTTTTAATTGTTGGGTGCTTGACGGTAAACTTAAATTGGCAAGCATTACAAAAACGCTGATCGCTTCATTATTATTGAGGTAGGTCAGTGTTTGTAATTTATAATATAAAAACAACTCAACTTCGCTTGTGACGAATGAGTCACAACATTCCTCCCCCCTCTGACAAAAAAAAATTATTCTATTCATTTAGCAATAATTTTTCGTCACATGAATTTATCAGAATTTTGCATTATGTATGTATATAAGGTTCATTTTAATCATTAATACATTAATATTTAATAACTTTTTTCGAATAACGATTTCTTTGAATTTTATATGCAGTTTTATATGCAGTGTTTTTTTTTTCTTTTGAATTTTTCTTATAATAATAATTCTCTTAATTTTGTTTTTAATAAAAATATTTCTTAATAGCAATTTGTATCTTATATTTTCCTTTTATACATTTATTTTTCTTATTTTTTACACTCTTTTCTATTTATTTGTTGTGTATATTCTCTTAAATTTAAGATTTTTGATTATTTCGTGACAAAGTTATTGTAGGTTTCCTTCCCCCATATAAAAGAAAATTTTTACCTTGAAGAGGTTTAATTTTCTTCAATCTTAAAGTACTTATATGTGAGAAGAGACAGGCATCATTTTACAGTTAATTTTTTAAAATTCCTTGCATGTTTACATTGTTTAGTAATATTGTGTGCTAAATAAGTTTTGTATAAGCTATCTAATATTCTTTACTTTATTTATGTGTATCTGTTCGTGGGTCCTAGTAATTTTGATGATTATTTATTTGATTGTCGATAAAGTTGTTCCTCTTCTTGGCATTATTATGATGACTCTGCACATGTTCTGTCTTTGATGATCATTTGATAAACGTTACTGACAAGTATATGTCACCCCTTTTCTTCTCTATTGAAGTATTTAAACTACTTTACTTCTTGTGAAGTCTTGAAGTTGACGTCTTGAAGTTGGTGAAGTCTTGAAGTTACGAAAAAGATGCCAAATTTCGTTTTTATTTCGTGTTTTGTGTTGTTCATATTTTCGTTAGTTTATATTAAAGTTTGCTTTTAGTTTTGACAAGCTATGTTTGCTAGTATTGTTAATTGGGAAGCGACTCTTTATATATATATCAAACACTTTGGTTTCGTTCTGGTTAAGCGTTTTCTTAGAAAGGTATTAACTAAATGCAGGTATTTCACATTATAGACGTACTTTCGTGGTTTTCTTAAACCAGAATGCATTTTGTAAAAACAAATTATGCATATCCGAGTTCATTTTTAATCGTTGTGCTTGTAAGCCATTCAATCATAAAGAAATCTTACGAATTGATTGATTTTCTCGCTTTAATGGAACATTGTTTGATTCGCTGTGTATACAATCTGTCGCTGTAATTTCAAATTTTTAATCACACTATGTAACCCTCAACCTTCCACAAACAATTAAGAGCTTGTATATTTTCTTGTGTTTTTTTTTTTAATTTTTTTTTTTTTTTTATTTATTCTACTTGAAACATGTTTTGCTTCATTATCTAGCCTTTGATACTTTCAACTCTTTCACGTCTAAAGTCTCGAACTTCGTCAGAATAGCTCCTTTCTCTTGTACAGCGTTGTCCACCTCGTCGTTGTCCACCAGATGTACTTAGTTTTATCGCTGCTACCGCCAACTCGAACCAGAACTAGGACCAAGATTATTGATATGGAAAAGTTTCGTGTAATAAATGTGTAGTTTTGATTTTTATAAAAATCTTATCGTAAATATTAATTTTTATCTTGTAGTATGGTAAATTAAAGTTGTGAGTTTTCTCTTGTATAATTTTAATTTAATTTCTTAAATATCTCTTACAACTTTTTAATCTTTTGTATTTTAACCCTCTATTAACATATAATTAATTTGAAATTGTTTATTGATTAAAACCAATTTTCTTTTTATTTAATGTTTGAAAACTTCTTTTCAAAAATTAAAAATTTTAATTTTCAAATGCCTTCGTTAAATTAAAAAAAATTAATTTATTTTATTTCAACGAATTTAAAAAAAAATTTTTTTTTTTTATCTCAAAAAAAAAAAATCAATATCTCTGTTTAATGAAACTTATTTAGTTTCGTTTGATTTTATTTTCATATTTTTGGTTTAATTTAATGTTTGATTGAATTTTTTAATGTAATTCTAATTTTAATTTAATTTAATTTTTATTTTTATAACATAATTTAATTACTGTGAAACAACTTCAGTAAATTATTATGTATTTTCTTAGCTTTTCCTTTTATTAAAATCTCAGTGGTAACCGGACTTTTTATTGCTATGACCTCATATGGGCCTATCCATATTGGTGAAAATTTATTTTTTCTAGCCTGATTTTTCATCAGTACTTTGTCACCAATTTTAAATTCTACAGGATTTAAAGAGTTATCATACTGTATTTTTGATAATTCTTTTCCTCGCTCCTGGTTCTGTCTCACTAGTTCGTGAGTTCTTTGGATTTGATATTTAAGGATTTTTGAAGGATCTTCGGTGTTATACACCGGACTACATTTACGTTTGAGATTAGTTGGCATTTCTGAATTAAACCCATATAAAGTTTTGAACGGAGTTTGTTTGGTGCTCATGTGCGGTGTGTTATTGTGCACATGCATGGCAGATGTTAACCACTGGTCCCAATTTGACCCATCTTCTTTTGCAAAACTTCGTAAGTATTCTGCTAATGGACGATGGCTTCTTTCCAATGAGCCATTAGCCTGTGGGTGGTATGGAGTTATGTGTAATTTCTTAATTCCTAACATTTTACACACATCCGAAAATAATTTCGACACAAAATTTGAACCATTATCGGTAATCAGAACTTTCGGAGTATTGTGACGAGTTATAATTTCGTCGAAGAACGCTTTTGATACTGTACTAGCTTCAGCATCTGGTATTGCGACACATGCCATGTATTTCGAAAAATCATCTTGAAAAGTAAGTATGTATTTATTTCCTGACACAGTCTCTGGCAGGATACCCACTATGTCCATGTAAACTTTATCAAATGGACGCGTCGGTGTATCTGTTAACACCATTGGCATTTTTGTTAATTTAGAACATTTATTAACCTGGCATTTGTGACATTTCTTAACATATTCCTTGATTTGCTTTTGCATCCCTTTCCATTTATATTCTTGCCTTATTCTGAAATAGGTTTTTAAAGCTCCTTGGTGCCCACCTAGTGGTAGATCATGAAAATCTCTCAAAATTCTATTTATGTCTTTTGGATCGGTTAGAATTACTATTTCTTTATTCTGTTGGTCTAACACCTCATCATATTGTTCACTAGATTTCTCTGCAGTTTCTTCCGTTTCAATTTTCTTTTCTTGTTCATTAGCCTTTGACCTTGTTTGAACTATTACTATATCCTGCTCTTGTTGGGGTATCCTACTAAGCGCATCCGCATTTAAATTTCGTTTACCTGGTTTATATATAATTTCATATTCGTATTCTGAAAGTTTGTGCCGGAATCGTGCTAAACGCGATGTTTGGTCTTTCAGATTTGCTATTCCCCTCAATGGTTGATGATCCGTATATATCTTAAAAGGCCTTCCTAATAGATAAGCCCTAAAATTTTTCGTTGCCCAAACAATTGCTAAAAATTCTTTTTCTATTGTCGAATAGCGTTTTTCTGCGCTATTTAATGCCCTACTCGCAAATGCAATTGGCCTATCCTCGCCAACTTTGCCTTGTGATAAAACCGCACCTAGTGCCTCTCCACTGGCGTCTGTAGTTAATAAGAAAGGTTTTTCAAAATCTGGATAAGCTAAAACTGGAGACGAGGTAACTGCTTCCTTTAACGTCTGGAAAGCTTCCTGACAGTTTTCTGTCCATTGAAATTTTACGTCCTTTTTAAGCAAATTATTTATTGGTAACACGATTTGTGACATATTTTTTATAAATTTTCTATAGTAATTTACTAAACCTAAAAATGTTTTGAACGGAGTTTGTTTGGTGCTCATGTGCGGTGTGTTATTGTGCACATGCATGGCAGATGTTAACCACTGGTCCCAATTTGACCCATCTTCTTTTGCAAAACTTCGTAAGTATTCTGCTAATGGACGATGGCTTCTTTCCAATGAGCCATTAGCCTGTGGGTGGTATGGAGTTATGTGTAATTTCTTAATTCCTAACATTTTACACACATCCGAAAATAATTTCGACACAAAATTTGAACCATTATCGGTAATCAGAACTTTCGGAGTATTGTGACGAGTTATAATTTCGTCGAAGAACGCTTTTGATACTGTACTAGCTTCAGCATCTGGTATTGCGACACATGCCATGTATTTCGAAAAATCATCTTGAAAAGTAAGTATGTATTTATTTCCTGACACAGTCTCTGGCAGGATACCCACTATGTCCATGTAAACTTTATCAAATGGACGCGTCGGTGTATCTGTTAACACCATTGGCATTTTTGTTAATTTAGAACATTTATTAACCTGGCATTTGTGACATTTCTTAACATATTCCTTGATTTGCTTTTGCATCCCTTTCCATTTATATTCTTGCCTTATTCTGAAATAGGTTTTTAAAGCTCCTTGGTGCCCACCTAGTGGTAGATCATGAAAATCTCTCAAAATTCTATTTATGTCTTTTGGATCGGTTAGAATTACTATTTCTTTATTCTGTTGGTCTAACACCTCATCATATTGTTCACTAGATTTCTCTGCAGTTTCTTCCGTTTCAATTTTCTTTTCTTGTTCATTAGCCTTTGACCTTGTTTGAACTATTACTATATCCTGCTCTTGTTGGGGTATCCTACTAAGCGCATCCGCATTTAAATTTCGTTTACCTGGTTTATATATAATTTCATATTCGTATTCTGAAAGTTTGTGCCGGAATCGTGCTAAACGCGATGTTTGGTCTTTCAGATTTGCTATTCCCCTCAATGGTTGATGATCCGTATATATCTTAAAAGGCCTTCCTAATAGATAAGCCCTAAAATTTTTCGTTGCCCAAACAATTGCTAAAAATTCTTTTTCTATTGTCGAATAGCGTTTTTCTGCGCTATTTAATGCCCTACTCGCAAATGCAATTGGCCTATCCTCGCCAACTTTGCCTTGTGATAAAACCGCACCTAGTGCCTCTCCACTGGCGTCTGTAGTTAATAAGAAAGGTTTTTCAAAATCTGGATAAGCTAAAACTGGAGACGAGGTAACTGCTTCCTTTAACGTCTGGAAAGCTTCCTGACAGTTTTCTGTCCATTGAAATTTTACGTCCTTTTTAAGCAAATTATTTATTGGTAACACGATTTGTGACATATTTTTTATAAATTTTCTATAGTAATTTACTAAACCTAAAAATGCCTGAACTTCCTTTCTATTTCTCGGAACTGGTATACTTTTCACACATTCCAGTTTTTGTGGATCTGGCAAAGCTCCCATTTCCGAACATTTATGCCCTAAATATGCTATCTCACGACGTAAAAATTGGCATTTCTCTGTATTTAAGGTACTATTACAGTGTGAAGCTATTAAAAACAACACCTTTTTTATTAATTTTTTTTACATAGTATTATAAAATTATTCAATTCAAATTTATTTACATTATGGACAATTAAAGTTGAAGATAATAAAAAAAATGTTTTTTTTGGTTTTTGTATTTGTTGTTTATTTTCTAGAGGTCGTTGAAGTTGGCGTGTTTAAAAAAAGGTTGTAAGTTGGTTTCTCGTCTCCAGCATTTCCAAGGCGTCGGAAAGTAAAAAATCAAAGTGCATTCTTCAGTAAAGGGTTGTAGTTGTGCACTCTACCTATGCAAATAAAAAAATAAGTCAAACGAAAAAAATGGCATGCGTTGAAAAACAAATTTACAAAAAACCCCTCTTTTTGGCAGATATTCTTAGCCGTAAAAAACAAAATATAAAGTTTCTCTGCTTTTTATAGGTAGAGTGCTTAACAGAGTTTATGAAGATCACAATAAATCAAGTTTCATCGAAATCGATCAAGCAGAACTCGAGATATCTTAGAAACCAATTCGAAAAAACTTGTTTCGAGAAAAACGCGATTAGATTTTCTTGTATGAACGATAATATATGAATAATACGCGAAAAGCGAATATAATATATGTTATACCTTTTTTTTCATTTGATATTTTTTTCTAAAATTTTGTACACGCATTCTTAAGACCTTAAGGAACCAGATTCTAGAAAAAAACAAAAAAAATTTTTCATTTTTTACACACTGTAATAGTACCTTAACTTTAAACAATTTTCCCTCAATTTCTGAAAAACTTTTCCAAGTCTTTCCTCATGTTGCTGTAAATTTTTACCATAGATTACAATATCGTCTAAATATACAAAACAATCTATCCCTTGTAGTCCTGTAAGTATGTGATTCATAAGCCTATGGAATGTAGCTGGAGCTCCAGTTAGTCCAAACGGCATTCTATTAAACTCATAATGACCTAACGACGTACTAAAAGCTGTCTTTTCCTTATCCATGCTATTCACTAAAACTGGATGATAGCCACTAGCTAGATCTAGTGTTGAAAAATATCTACAATGACCTAACTGATCCAGAATTTCGTCAATTCGAGGAATAGGGAAAACTTGTTTGATTGTGGCATCGTTTACTTTTCTAAAATCAATAACTAATCTCCACTTTTTCTGTCCGTCTTCCCCGGCTTTCTTTGGAACAAGCAACATTGGTGAATTCCACGGGGACTTGCTTGGCCTGATTATGTCATCATCTAAAAGTTTTTCTACTTGTCTTTGTATCTCCTCTCTATGCATTTGTGGTAACCTGTACTGTCTTTGATTAAGTGGTGCTTGATCTCTTTGCATTTGAATTTCATGTTTTAAAACAGAGGTGCATGACAATTTATCTCCTTCAAGCAAGAAAATATCATGAAAAGACGTTACTAAATTTTCTATTGATGCTCTTTCTTCAGTGTTTAAACTTTTGTCGAATTTAACTGTTTCTATCAATCTATTAATCCTTTCTCTTACGTCTACTTCCCTTGCACTATACGATGAGCTCGCATCCACTATGAACTCTTTAAAATTTGAAAAATTTGGTCTAAAATCCTTAGGTATGACCCAGTCATCCTTATTCGCATTTAACACTGTTGCATATACCATTTCATTCTTCACATTTGCTAACGTTTCACCTAAATAAACCCCCGGCATAATCTCTTGTTTATGGATTACAACAACTGAAATATTTGTTTTTATCGGAATTTCAACCGTTTGTATTGTTCTTGCTTTAACTCTTATCTCCTTATTGTAGTTTAAAGAACTAATCTCGTTTATTTGTTTTAGAGGTAATTCCACCCTAGTCTCCATGTGTTTACCATAGACTGTTAACGTCTTATTAATCGCATCTATAACTGAATTATTCCACAAACTATCCCGACCTAAAATACCATCTGCAGGCAACCCTTGTTCTAGTGCCACTACGTGTAACTTAAAACTTAAGTTCTTTATCTTATCGTGTTGGATATCTACAGACCCCAAAGTATCTACAAAACCTCCAAATGCTCCACTCAAATGTTTAATTTCCCTTGTATCTTTATTCAAATTTTTCTTTAATGTATTCAGTTTAACTAAACTGGCTTCAGCCTCGGTATCCACAAGTAAAATGAGTCGTCCTTCTATAGAATCCTTACAGGGAATTTCTATGAACACATCATTGACTTTGCGAAAACCAAAACTCTTACCTTGTTCGTTCCTATTTTGAAACGTAAAATTCTTATTGTGTAACGAGTTTGCTAAATCCTTATCTCTTTCCTGAGAACTACTTAATATAGCTTCTTTTCCTACTGTATCCTTATCTGTTGATACTTCCATCTTTGACTCAGTGGTGAGGATGTTTACTATCTTTTGCGACGTTAAATCTTCCTCCACTATTTTTCTTGCTCTGTTACCATCAATTCTTCGATGTTTGAATAAAAATTGTTAAATAAAAAATTAGCCTTATCTTCTGACGTACTATTTTCTGTCGAGGTGCTTTCTGTTATTTTATTAGTTACCAAAACTTTAGTCTTATCTACCGATGTACGATTTTCTGGTATTTTGTTCCCCATTTTCCTTGGTGTACAGATGTTTACAATCTTTTTTGACGTGAAATCATCTGTGACTACCCTACTTGGCCCAGTTTTCCTTAATTTTTTGGGTTCCCAGCTCATTGGCCTTGGCTGGGCCCTCAATAGTTTCCCTGTTTCGAATCGTATTCTCTCTTTGCAACACAATCCTGCATTTTGTGTCCTAATCTTGCACACCATTTACATTTAACCTCATATTTGTTTGATTCTTGCATCATGTTACCATTGCTCTTTTGAATTATGTTATAATTATTCTGACTTCTGTCATAGCTGTTTTGATTTCCCTTTATTTCATTATTATTCATATTTCTGCTAGCCGAACAGTTTAAATTATATTCTTGACCATAATGTCTACACTTCTGACAATAAACTTGATTTTTTACTTCGTAGCACTCATCTCCTGTGTGCCCTATTCTACTACAAAATGAACATGTTAAGTTAACATTTCTAGACCTTATATTCTCATAATTTCTTGTTATTTGAATTCCTGGCAGGTTCTCTGATGATGAGTAAGGCCTATGACCTGCTTCAACCTCATGATCAGCCAACCTACATGCCACATCATTTTTACTGAAATTTATACCAAATTCCCTTTGATTTGGTCTCGTATTTTTCCCTCTTTCGATAAGCCCAAATGCACTTATCGCTTCTTCCACTACACTCTCAAATGTTCCTGTTTTAACGCTTAGCATATATATTCTCAGAGTTGAATCCTGCAGACCTACTCTGAAAGTTGTAATCACAGTTTTATTTAATTCACTTAAAAGTGCGGACACACCGTCTTTGTATTCGTTATTTATTATATCTTCTGCTGTTGTTTTTAGAGCACTTAACCGTCTTGCATATTTTCGTATTTCTTCACCAGGTTGTTGTAATGTCTTCTGTATTTCCTGCCATACTACATCTAATTCTTTTCTTTCCAAATACGTTTTCTTTATAAGTATAAATAATTCATTAAGATTATTAAATTGTCTTGGTCTTACTAATTTGAAAGCATCTCCATAAAGTCTTAGTTTCACACATTGGATAAATTTTTCTAAATTCGATTGTCCTACCACTTGGAAAGCTAATTCTGTCCCAAGTATAAACTTATACACTTCCTCATGTAGCTCACTGGAGTCTGCTCCTGAAAATAGAGGCACAAGCTCCGATACTATTTTCGTTATCTCGCATATGTTCATTCTGAATTTTTTTTTTATTATGATTTCATTATCTTTTCGTTGCCTTTAACATTTTCTGTGTTCAACAACAACTCTCACCCTATACTATAGTTTCTCTGTGAATTTAATTCTGTAATCTAATCTACAAATTTTTATTTTACTGGTTTTAAACCTTTTTAATTATATTCTGGAGGGTCCGGTCAACTACAAGGAATTGGCTACGGAATCGCAGAATCTTTGGGAAGTTATTATTATTTATTTATTTATTTGAACACGGGTAACCGAGTTCGAATCACTATCCTTTTTTAAAAGGGACACCCCTTTTTTAAAAAGGACTACCGGCTGCGCCATAATGTTGTGTGCAGTTGTCCAGCGAGATCCTACCGGCTGCGCCATAATGTTGTGTGGAGGCCCGGTGAAATCCTACCGGCTGCGCCATAATGTTGTGTCGGGTTCTCCGTTGAACCCACACAACTCTGTTGTGTAACGTTTAATATTACCTGTTACATCATTAAATGTATACTCACCAAATGTTTTTCTGCGCTGGTGGTACCTGAAAGTTTTAAAATGACACTTCACTTCTTGATTGCTTAATTAACTCTCTTCTTTCTTTATTAATTCTACTCTTATTTATATCACAGATTTGAATCTTAAAATCTACTTGGTCTCAAGATCATTATCTTAACTTCCGTAATGAAACTTGATGACAAATACATAATAGTTACATACATACAATTAACCTAGACATTAACCTAGACATTTTTGCTAAGCAACATACAAATATACATACTTCGTATTTTAAATATACAAACAAACATATTACAAATATACATTCTTTGTTTACTTCCGCAATATAATTTATAAGCTATGGTAACAGAAGCTCAGCTCAAGTAGCTGACCCGTGCTTACTTGGTATTTTAAGCTGACCGTTGCACTTTTCAATTGTTGGGTGCTTGACGGTAAACTTAAATTGGCAAGCATTACAAAAACGCTGATCGCTTCATTATTATTGAGGTAGGTCAGTGTTTGTAATTTATAATATAAAAACAACTCAACTTCGCTTGTGACGAATGAGTCACAACACTGGCGCCAGCAAGCACACGACAAAAGAGGCTGGCAAAAATTCTTAGACCAGGCCAAAACCGACCAACGGTTGTAAGCGCCATCTAATATATATATATATATAGAAAAACTTTGGAACAAAATGTCGGATGATAACAAAACTCAGTATGGAGTAAATAATTGATCAAGTTTTTATACTGGAACACTGGAACGAACATTGCAAAGCTGGGCGTGGCTTCGCCCATGTAAGTCAAATTTTTGAAACAGATTATCTATGAAAGTAAAATAAGATCACTCATATATATGACAACAGTTTTTAAACTTTTTAGTTCTGATGCTTAACTTCAACATAAAATTTAGATTTCTATTTAGCTTTATTGGTTAAATCTATAATATTTAAAATTGTTAATTAGCAAATTTAAAAAAAAATAAAAAGCATATTAAGGAGGGACATAACATTCGCGGCAGAGCAAACAGAGCAAGCAGAGCAAATTTTTTAAAAACTTCATAGCTCAGTCAAAAACAAACATTTTTCCAAAAATGACTTTTGAGGTTGTGTTACATTTTTCAAAATTTCAGCTAATTTGTGTACTTTTTAAAAATTTTGAGTACGCAGTTTGATGTATTAAAGTTAACACAATAACATGGTACTCATCTTTTTAACAAAAAGTGATATTTACGGAAGTTATAACTGTTTAACCAGCGTGACGTTACGGACACAAAATCGTGTTGCACAAACAAAGTACGATTTTGTATACAAATTTGTTGCTGTTAAGCAAAATAGATTTTATCTTTTAGTTTCAAATAAAATATTGTATTTCTTAAGTTCATCTAAGAATTCAACAGTTGCGGGTTGTAACAATTTAACAGATTGCAGGTTGCAAAAAAATGCATCTTTAAAAATTACAAATTGACTTATGGGTTTGACCCCGCATGCTGCCGAACAACAATAGAGCACCCATTTCTAACACGGATATCATGCATCTTTTGCAGATGCATTTTGCACTCCATTTAACATGGCTACAGCGTTTAAGTAGCTGATCGATACTGCGTCTTTATCAATGAAAATAACATTTACGTTTGAACAGTATAGTAACTTGACTTAAGTCGTTGGCAGTTCTTTTTCACCACACCGCTCTTTTGATGGTAAATTTGTAAAAGAGCATCTTCTATGCTTGGATTCAAGAAATGATGGACAAAACAATTTAACAACGTGAGTATAAATACAGCATTATATTATGTTAAAGTACGTCCTCACTTGGAGGACGAAACTCAAGTTTGGTCCCCAAGTTACAATGTGCATTTTGAAGGAATAGAGAGGATCCAAAAACGTTTTGATCTGTTTTCTCTAAGGGGCTTAAGTGGAACTGCCATTTTAATATATGATATCATATATTTACACCAACTCATGACCGGTGTTTTCGATTCTCCGGAAATTCTTTCTCTCATTAATTTAAACTATAACCGTAGAAACGCTAACACTTTAATTTATTTACCTTTTAGTAGAACGAACTATATGTTAACTGCTCCTTTAAACCGCATGAGTACCTTTGTTAACATCTATTTTTGATGTTAACTTATCAAAAGATCAACTCAAAAGTAGACTAAAAGATATTCTGTAATAAGATTTATGTGTGCATGGTTAGTAGTACCGTCTTATGTTGTCCCTGAGCCCAACCCATACTTTGGTGGATACATTTTTTCCACATTAACTTTGTCTTGAGCCACTGGAATCCTTATCATTAAATTTTTATCAATTAATTAATGTTTTGTTCGGTTTGCTCTTAGCGGCTGAAGTGGAACTGGAATTTTAAAGCTTCCTCCTTATGAATTTCTTTTAAAATTAATAAGACTAAGGCCCGTTAACTGATCTCCAAAGTTTAAATTCCTTAACCTCAGATTTTGTAAAGAGATTTTAAATTTTAAACTCATTTAAAATTATTTTCGTAACTTTTCTCATTTTTATCGGCAGTTTACTTAAACTCTGTTTAAAAATTAAACTGAGATTAAAAAACATATTTCAGCGGCACTGTAGTAAAAATTCTACAACTTTGACGTAGAACATCAAAATATTTCAAAAATTTTTGATAAAATAATGAAAATTGTCAGTTTCATTGGAATATTTTTTTGATTCTGAATAAGACTTCGAACATATCGGACGTGTTTTCTGAGCATAAATTTTCACTGAAAAAAAGGAGTTTATTTCCTTACTGACCTTTTCGAAATTAAAAATGCGCTAGACGAAATAGTTCCTGACGCAGTAACTAAAGTCTCAAAATTCACAACTTCTTACTCGGTCAAGTACAGTACAGACACAGGTCTTTTCCTTGTTTCCCTAAACCCAGGAAAAACACTTAACGACATAAGTCATATAAGATACTTCCTGAGTCAGACTATCTCATGGGAGGCACCAAAAAATAAACAAAAGGAAATGTGCACTGGGGGCACATTGCACGCAACTGCAACCGGCAATACGTTTGCATTAAATGCAATGATAACCACAATCCGGGAGAATGCCCTCTTAACAGAGTTGAAAATTCTAACCCTAATTGTAATAATTGCCAAAAGTTTGGTCATCCTGCGAATTGGAGAGGGTGCGAAGTTTATCAAAAATTTCTTCTTAATAAAAAACAAAAATTAAAAGAAACTGCTGCCTTTAAATTAGCTGCGAAAAAGAACACAATGCAAGCTATCACTAATTCAAGTCTCTTAAACCCTAAGAGATGGAGTTGGCAATCGTTCCAACTCCATTTCTCGACCCCCAATAATAAATGAGTTCCTCAAACTTACAGATTACTTACTCTCGAACAAAAAATTTTAAAATTTATGAACAATTATAGAACCATACCTTGTGAGCAGGCTAAAGCACAGTTTTTAGATCTACTGACTCAAATTAAAAATTCTTATGGTCCGTAATACTAAGCTTATTACATTCAACGTCAGATCTCTTGTAGCCACAAGTCGAAAAATAGAATTATTAAATCTCCTTAAAAATCACGATATAGATTTTGGATTCATCCAAGAATGTCATTTACGAAACCCAAAAGTATTCTTAGAAGAATATAACTTTATTTATGACAATTCCTCTACTGGACTAGCCATTATTTTGAAAAAGAACTTCAGTTTTTCTCGAGTCACACTACAATGAGTCACTTTTGCACACATCTTTATTAAAATCAACTTATCCGGACATAGATCCCATAAATCTCTTTTACAAGGGTCCGTTTATGTACCTTGTAACTTCCCATCAGCTCAAGTGTATTCAAGTCTTTGCGAAATCCTAAAACTCTCAAAAAATTTTGAGGCAACGATTATCGGTGTCGATCTCAACCCAAGAAGTTCTCCCTGGGGCGACAATTTTGACAACTGTAACGGCAAAACACTCCAAAACTGGCTGCAAAATTACTCACTCGATTTCACTCGCGTCTCTGATAGCAGACCGTCTTTTCCTTCTGCTGCTTCCTTTCTTGATCACTTTTTAATTAGCCCAAATCTAATCGATTTAATCAACCAAAATTTCACTATTTCCACTTTGGCTTCATTCTCTGATCACTTCCCGATTCTTCTTAAAATTAACCTTAAAGGTGTTGAATTTATTCTTGAAAGTCCACAGTTTGTCACCTCCTTTAAAAAAAACTAATTGGTCAATCTTCGGCCAAGATCTGGACATTGCTCTAGCCGAAAACTTCCCACCAAACAACATTAATTTACAAAACTCTGACATAGACGAGTATATCAATAAATTCACAGCTATAATTAGTTCTACAATCTCCTTGCACTCAGAAAATTTTTAATATGAAAGAAACAAATATTTCATTTCGGATAGCGTTAAAAAACTTTTCAAAATCAAACACTCCTGGCAGAAAAATTTAAAAAAAAAAAGAAACAGTTTCGATAGTATCGTAAGTGTAGACGTAGAATGCCGTTTAAGTTGTAACCTCTTCTACTTTGTCTCTTTGGTCCGATTGTTTTGTTAATTTTGCACGTATTTTTATTGATCTTCCCAAAATTAAAAAATAAATGAATAACACTCAATTATGGACTACTTGTCCACACCAAAACAAAGAACAAGTTAAAAAGTAAGTATGATTAAATAAGCAAGCAAAAAGAAACAAGCTAAATTTCAAATTTTTTCGATCATTTTGTTAAGTTTGACAGGTTGAGTTCATTGACTTAGTTGAAAAGAAGGCGAAGCAAATGCACTTTCCATTGGTGCCACTTTCATCTCTGCCCGATATATAGTTTGCGAGCTACTGTCAGTTTAACTACTAATTTCAAATTAAAATTAAGACCCCGATTTTTAAAAAATCGTATGGTTACTATATTTCACGCTGAGCACATGTCCTTTCGTCTCTGTCTGATATTTAGTTTGCTAGCTACACTTTCTGTTCGATGTATAGTTTGCAAACTACACTCGCTAGTGCTAGTGGGATGTGGAATCCAAATTAAATTGAATTAAAAACAAAAATTAAAATTTTACGCCATCTATTGGGTAAAAGCATAAAAAGAAATATGATCCAACTCGTTTTTTTCATAAGAGTTAAATCTAACCGGATCACAGACCCATTTCGTTAAATTTGACAGATTGAGTTCATTGACTGAATTGAAAAGAGGTTCATGACCTCTGGTTTCAAAAAAGTATACTAGAACAGTAGTGCATACATAAACCCAATGCGAACTAATGCTTACAATGCTGCCAAAGCGAACGAATCAGTTCATACAAGCATAAACAACGAAAGAAGAACAAAGAAAGCAGCAGGCACATAAGCAGTTAATGATTGATTTTCTTCTATAAAAACATGCATTTTTCTTCTTATATTTTACTGTTTTGTGACTTTAATATAAGTGACAAAACCCAAAATAAGATATTCATTCAGCGCAGGATATATCTGATATTTTAGTATATTTATTATCTTTCAACGAAGAGTATTAAAGAGAGCTGTAGGTATACCCTAAAGTATTCGCCAAAAAGTTGCCTAATGAACTTGAAAAAACTGTTAAAACGACCCCATACAAACCGCGCTGTAACACGTAATTCTACGTAAAAAAATTTATTGATAAATTGCAATTCCATGACAACGAATTATTAAAAGAACCCTTTAACTTCCAAAAACAGTTCAGCTGGTCCTCATTAAACTATCTATCTCCTATTGGTTTATTAAATGAACAGATCGAAACAGATCTTAACTTCGACACTCCACTGTTACCTCAATTTTTTGCTAAATCTATACCTGGCACCCACAGGGGTTAATCATAACTGAATCATGTCAAAAAACACATATAAAATTATATTGCGTACAAATCAATATATTGTCATGATAAATTCAATTATATTGTTTATTATTAAATTCTATTCTGGCTAATGTACATGTTCTCTCGTAACACAACACCTACGATGATTGAATTTAGATTTAAGGTTAATGCGCACTCACGGCACGCAACGAATCGTCAGTAAAACGGCGACGAAAAGACAACGTGTAGTTCAATACTCACAAAGCGGACCGGCAACGAATTTAAAAATAAATAGAAAAAAGCAGGAGATTTTAATATAACAATTTAATTAGTAAACATTTTAACATGAGCGCGATATTGTTGAAAAAGCAATTGATAATTATTGCTTTGCTTTTAGACGAAGAAGAAAAAAATCTGAACGCAGGTTTTGGGTCCATCCAATGCTTCTCCAAAGGCAATTTGATGGTGAGTTTTTTACCCTACATAAAAAACTTTTGGATGACGAAACAAAGTTTTATAAATCTTATCGCATGAGCATTTCACAATTCGAATGGCTTCATGGTGAAATTCATTCGTTAATCCTTAAAAAGGACACCAACATAAGAAAAGCTATTTCCACTAGACATAAATAAGCTGTGTGCTTAAGGTGAATATTTCAACACCAGAAGAGCCCCACTTTTGCGCAATTGACTTACATTTTTTTATTATCTTTTAAGGTTTCTTGCGACAGGCGACTCATTTCAAACAATTGCTTTTGGCTATCGATTAGGACATTCCACGGTGTCAAGAGAAGTAAAAGATGTCTGCATTGCAATTATAAAACACCTGATGCCGCTTGTAATGCCTACACCGACGAAAAGCCGCTGGCAAACAATTCAACAAGAGTTTTGGGACTTTTGGGACTTTCCCAACTGTATTGGTGCAATTGACGGCAAGCACGTAGTAATAACAGCTCCGCACAATACAGGGTCATTGTTTTTTAATTACAAGAAAACATTTTCCGTGGTGTTATTAGCGTTGGTCGATGCAAAATATAATTTTATAATGGTTGATGTCGGCTCATATGGGAAAAATAGTGACGGAGGCATATTTTTTAATAGCGCTATGGGAAAAGCATTGGAAGCAAACGAACTCGACGTCCCTAGCAATAAGTTTCTACCTGGCAGCGCAATAGAGGCACCCCATGTGGTGGTTGGTGATGAAGCGTTCCCCCTCAAATCCTACCTCCTACGCCCATATCCAGGTATTCAAGTGCAACAAGATGAAGCACGTCGTCATTTCAATGAACGCCTGTCACGAGCAAGGCGAACCGTTGAAAATGCATTTGGAATTTTATCGCAGAAATTCCAAATTTATAATAGAAGAATTAAGTCACAACAACTTTGACATCAACAACTTTGCCTCTGAAAATTCTCCAGGTCAAATCCTACATGGGGAATTCCAAAACATTCCTCGCAAAGGTGGAAATGCCTCCACTGCTGCATTTGAGACCAGGAATGTATTAAAGATTATTTATGCTCTGCTCAGGGAAGACTTCAGTGGCAAAAATAAATAAATAATTTTACAAAAGAAATGAAATGAGTTAAAGTTTATTAAAAATATGTATTCAAATATTTTATAATATTTTAAATTAATAAAAAACAAAATAATTTTTAAAAATTCAAAAATATAGATAACTTAAAATAACCAATTAGAATTATCGTAGACAAGAATTCTATTTCTTCAAATTTATATGAAAATCTGCAAAATCAAAAAAATCCTTAGGAACTTGTTCTTTTTACTATTTAATTTTTAGGCAATACAGCGCAAAAGCACAAGAAAATTTTTTTATTCGAAATTGGTAAAATAATTTCCGGTCGTAGTTTCAGTTTCTTCTTGGTAGAAATCATCCGAGGTCGAGCAATCCTGAATATAAATTGGTGATGAATCCATGTAACAATCTAACGAAAATGATGATGTGTTGTTCTCTAGTGTTGATAACTGTTGAAAACCTTCGTAATTTTGCGTCATCTCATCCAACTCGATTTCGGAAATAATTGAAAATATTTTGGTTTTTGCTTTGTGCTGATTCAACATGGAAAACTTGTCTGCTGTATCTGCCATGCTCATCAAAGAAGATCTCATGCTGCTTGTATTCTTTGTTTCTTGGTGCTGATCTTTAAGTAGAAAGTTCATGAGGACTCCAGATGCAGTTTCGGTATTTTTAGGTTTTCTACGAAACGATGTCGGTGTGTCATTAACAGATTTACTAGCATTTGGAATCTCATCTATATCTCTAACTGAATAGTCAACATTTTCTTCAGTTAACGTAACATTCAACGAAGTCTTCGTTTCACGCTCAACCAGATGAGGCTCCAAAAACGCCAGCTGATCCTCAAATTTCCACTTTTTTTGTTTCAGAGCAGCTTGCCCACTCTTCACCTCCCTCCTTCTTTTCACAGCCCTTCTATAGGTGTCACGAAGTCCAACCCAGCATTTCTTACAATCAGGACCTAAAATAGAACAATCTTTACAAAGCTGTTTTCAGAAAGCTGTTCCAAGAATTTACCATTCATGTTAATTTTTCTTCCAATTTCGCTCCATAATTGATTTTTCATAGTAGTTTTGCTATAATTTTTATGGCTCATGTCATATAACACAACATTTTCACGTACCAACTCAATAAGTTTTTCCGAATCCATTATTTGATTAAATATTTTGAAAACAAACCAATCGGAAAACACGTTGAGACTAGTTTCAAACGAACGCCACCGGCGTTTCGTTGGCGTCAATAGTCGTTGAAGTTTCGTCGCTTATCCATGTGCATGTACACTTAAAAACCAGGGTTGTGATATTTTTCCGTTTCGCTTCGTGTCGTAAGTGAGCATTAACCTTTAAGGGTAGTTTTAAGTGTTTTTTTGTTTAGTTTGTAAGCTTACTTTTGTATAACAGAGACAACACGTCTCAATGATACTCACTAATGACGAGAGCAAGCAGTACCAACTTAAAGAAAACAAAACTCAATCATGTATGTATTACAATCAAGCACGGTTGCCACCTCCAATTACCACAAAAATTACCTTTTTCCCACAATAACAAAAATTAATTACCACAAAAATTCCCATGGTAAAAATTGAATAAAAAAATCCCACCGCAATTAAAAAATACCATTTAAAATCCCACAAGCATTTAAAATTACCACAAAAATACCACGCATTTAAAAAATACCACAAAAAATCCCATATGCATTGAAAATTACCACATTTATTACCACAGACAGTAAAAATTTTCAAAATTATTGGATTTAAATACTTTCGATGTGTTTTATTATAAGAAATATTTATTAATATTAAATTAACATTATTAATTCATAACATTACATTTAACATAGCATATAAAATTATATCATTAACATTCAAATTGCGTTAAGATCAATATGTTCATTGATTTTTTTTTTTAAAATCGTACATTTCATTCGTAAATAAATCATAATGATTTTTCTTAAAATCGACCTTATAACATTTTTTTGTTTGTGAGAAGCGTTTTGCATGTAGAATAGCAGAGACCAAATCCGTCGAAGCTCTATTTCTGAGTGAAGTTTTATTTAAATTTACGTGTGAGAAAATGCGTTCAACATTTGCAGAAGAGTGAGGAAGGCATGAAATATATGATATTAGTTTTCTCATATGTGGGAACAGAAATGCATTATCAATTTCTTTTCTTGCACCTAAAATTTCTGACCAAAAATTAGAGAACGATAAAGTCAGGTTTTTGTCAAGTTGTTTGATTTTTTTGAACTCTAAATGAATTGGGTTTATTTCATCCGCAGAAATTACGAAGGGTAGTAATCGTACGAGGGGTATTATTGATGACTTTGCTATGTTGTCAGGGTCCAAAATAGTGAGTTGTTTTAAAACTTCCAAGTTCTCAACAGGTAACCTCTTCAGTACCTCTTTTGCACCAGTTTGGAGAAAATTTAGGCAATTTGTTTTAAAAACTTAAAGTTCAATGCTTGATTCAAAATTTTCGAGTTCAATTTCTAGAACCCCGCCTAAATCTAAGGTGGAAAAATCATTACAAATACAGCTTTCATATTTTGTATTTATGAACTCTTCAGAAAAGAACAATTTAGGATCTATGCATTTAGGAATTTCACAAAAATTATCTAGTAGCGAATTGTACATATTTGCCATTTCTGGGTAAACTTTATGAATTTTTACTTTTGTAGATTGCATTTCTGTATTTATCTCAGTAAAGATTGGTAAAACGTAGTTCAGAAAATGGAGGTAGAGTTTTGTAAAAGGATTATTTAATTGATTGAATATATCTATTGCTTTTGGATTGCCATATTCTTTTTCACAAACAAAAAAATCTTTCAAGGGTTCATAATGTTTGATGACCCTTTCCACACATTTGTGCAAAGACAACCATCGAGTTGGAGCAGGGTGAAGAATTTTTTCTTGATTAAGGTTGTACAATCTTTGATAAAAAGCCAGTTCTTGTATGCGTTTTGAAGTTGAGAAGAAGTTTGAAATATTTTTAAGAAAAACTTCAAGTTCCTCTGGTAATTGTTCCGAAGCATGTGAAGCGCAAAGGTGGAAAGTGTGGCAAACACATTTCATTGCAAATAAGTCTTTGAAAAAGAAAATAAAAAATTTTTTACAATAGCTAACTACACAAAAATGTAATTTCTTGCATAAATAAATAATTACAAATTACACATTGTTATAATGAAATTTATCAGAAATAGAAAATATCAGTTATTTTAAATTTTAAAATCTTAAGATTCTGTTCAAATGTAGCAATATGCGCTAGGGAGTCAGAGATTCTAATTTTAACATATTTTAAGATCGAAATCACCTGAAACCATTGCTTTCTTTTTCGATTAAATATAAAGATCGTAATGTTTTTCGATCAGAAATAGAAATAATTTTTTCGACCAGTTAAAAAAATGTTTAAAAATATATATAAAAAGAACTGTTATTGAACTTAGATTAAAAAGCCACTGCACATATGAAAATTAAAGTTCATAGGCTCAATAAAAAAATATTTGTAAATAAGTTACATTTTTTTTTGTTTAATTTAAGTTCATATATCTTAAAAAACATATTTAAATAAAAGTAACTATAATGAATTTTCATGTAACTTTTTTCATTTGATATAATCGGTCAAAATAATCTTCTTGAAAACATAACGATCAATATTATTGATCATAACAAAAAAATTATTGCTATAAAATAATTTAATGATAGCGATAATCGTTACTTGGTCCCTGAAATATATTTTTGATTCTGTATGTTCTAGTTGTTCTTAATAAAAAAGAACATGAAAAACGAAAACCGATTTTTAGAGATTAAATCATATTTATACCTTTATTAACTCTCGGTAGAATTAGCTCGATATAAAATTTAAATTTATAGTTTCAAAGTAATTTTTAATTTTTTGGACTTAAAATGTATGCACCATGTAACGTTCAAAAGCAAATTAAAATGTATATAAAATATACATCAGCTTTATTTACACACTTGAAATTCAACTTATGTTTTTTATGTGAATGATTCAAAAAAAATGTTAAGTCTTTGAAACTTTAAATTCAAATATTGATCGAGCGACTCTTACTGAAAGTAAATGTAGGTGCAAATATGATTGAATCTCTAAAAATCGGTATTTAGTCTTGATATTTTTTTTTTTTTTTTTTTTTTTTTTTTTTTTTTTTTTTTTTTCATGCAATAACAAAAGAGTTTAGCTACTACAGCTTTTTCGCACTTTCTCAGCATTAACTCATTTGAAGCCACAGTCCAAAGCATCAAAAAGTTTTAATGATAAAGATTCCAGTGGCTAAAAACAAAGTTAATGTGGAAAAAATTTACCCACCAAAGTTTGGGTTGGGCTCAGGGACAACACAAGACGTAACTACTAACCATGCACACATAGATCTAATTACAGAATAGCTTTTAATCTACTTTTGAGTTGACCTTTTGACAAGTTAACATCAAAAACGCTACAGTTGTTAACAAAGGTACTCATGCGGTTTAAAGGAGCAGTTGACATATAGTTCGTTCTACTAAAAGGTAAATAAATTAAAGTGTTAGCGTTTCTACTGCTTCTACGGTTAGAGTTAAAATTAATGAGAGAAAGAATTTCCGGAGAATCGAAAACACCGGTCATGAGTTGGTGTAAATACACGATATCTGCGGACCTCCTTCGCTCACTTAGTGACTGCATTCTTAATAGTTTCAAACGATCCTCATAAGGAGGAAGGTTTAAGATATCAGTTCCACTTAAGCCCCTTAGAGCAAACCGAACAAAACATTTTTGGATCCTCTCTATTCGTTCAACATGCACATTATAACTTGGGGACCAGACTTGACTTGCGTACTCCAAGTGAGGACGCACAATTGCATAATATAACGTTGTAGTTGTAATCGTGCTATTGAATTCTTTGGCCCAGCGTTTTATAAATCCAAGCATTGAAGACGCTTTTTTACATATATTATCAATATGAATATTGAACGATAACTTAGGATCCATGCATACACCAAGGTCTTTGACCACATCTACACGACTTAAAGCAGTATCTTTTATATTGTAATCAAATAATAAATTATTCCTTTTTCGCGAAAAGGTCATAGTTTGGCATTTACTAGGATTGAGAAACATATTATTTTTAGAACACCAAACTTCAAAGGATTTCAGATCAGCCTGGAGTAGGTTAGAATCATTTTCAGTATTTATTTTTCTGTATATTTTCATATCGTCTGCATAAATCAGCAGACGAGAGTGTTCAATGACGTGTGTGACGTCATTAATTGCTAAAATAAACAGAAGTGGACCAAGGTGGCTACCTTGAGGAACACCTGATTCAGCAATAAATTCTGAAGACAACACCCCTCGGAATCGTATTTGATAAGATCGCTCAGTCAAATACGATTTTATCCAGCATACAAAATAATGTGGAAATCCCATTAACTTTAGTTTGAATAAGATTAAATCATGAGGTAATTTATCAAATGCTTTACTAAAGTCAGTGTAAATACAGTCGACTTGGTTTCTAGATTCCATTGAATTTAAGCAGAATGTTGTAAAATCGAGAAGATTAGACACAGTGGATCTTCCATTAACAAAACCATGCTGACGAGTTGTTATGACTTCTCCACAATGAATTTTAACACGATCGTACACAATTCGCTCAAAAAGTTTGGGAATAGACGAAAGCTTAGCGATGGGCCTATAATTATTAACATCATTTCTGCAACCTTTTTTATATATAGGACTTATAAATGATTTTTTCCAATAAACTGGAAAATAACATTCTGTAATTGATTTATTAAATAATAAAGAAAGTGGTTGACACAAAACGGATCCGCATTGAGTTAACACTGCGGCAGGAATTCCATCAGGTCCAGCGCCAAAATCCTCATCGATTGTCCCAATATACTTTAAAATATCCTCAGAGGTAAAGGATATAGATTCCAAAGAGACCCTGGGTGAAGAGTTCATGTAGTCAAAGTAATCTTCATCAGGGTTAAATGAATCTGAACAAAAAGATTCCTTGAAGAGATTGGCAAAAAGGCCACAAATTATAGAAGGATCGTCCGTAAATCCATCAAGAGTTTTGAAGGATGAAGGAAATCCATCAGATTTTTTCTTAGTATTTATGAACCCCCAAAATCTCTTTGGATCAGACAATATTCTCAGCTTAATATTGTCTAAATATTCATTATATAAAACAGCTGAAAGATTTTGAAATTCCAGAAACAAACGTTTGTAGATTTCTAGGTCATTTGAGTCCAAACTACAGACATATCTCTTCCATGCCCTATTCCTGTTTTTGCGAAGTGTTTTCAACTCTTTTGTGTACCAAGGGTACGCCGAGTTCTTTGCAAATTTGAGGCTATATGGTACAGACTGAGAAATTACAGCAAAGAGTTCCAAATAAAAAAAATTAATGGATTCATCCAGATTATGTTCATTTATATATTCTAAAATAACGTTAAGTTTACTGTGAAGTAAATGATTCAACTTCAAAAAGTCAGCTTTTTTAAAATTGAATTCATAAACCTTGTCCATTGAACTCGAATTAACTATATTCTCCCTATCCGATTTATACCAAATACTCAAAGGTGGATGATATGCATCAATAGTAGTAAGAGCATGGAAGGCCCTCTTAACAATGACATTGTTACTGTCCGTAGTTAAGACCAGGTCAAGAAGTCTTTCCAGACTATTATAAATACAACTCACTTGTTGTAAGTCAGAACATATACTGTCAACAAATATATGCTCCCCAAGAGTCTTCGCATTAGATGCACAAAAAAATGTATCATCGTCAGAAGAATGCCATTTTAAGTCGGGCAGATTAAAATCGCCCAACAATAAAATGTCGTCATTAACGTCAAGAATATTAAGAATATAGTCTAGACAATCAGCCAGACTTGTATAAACCTCTACACTACTGTTTGGAGGAACATATGCATTAATTATGTATACATTTAAGCTACAATGTATAACCTTAACGCATATTAGTTCAATATTAGAAGCGCAGGGTATATCAACAAAGGAACTAACAAAGCAGTTCCTTACAGCTATAAGAACACCACCACCAACAGAAGAAATATTGCTGGCGTATCTGTCCTTTCTAAATACTTGGAAACTATTGTCAAACAATTCCAAGTCAGTAATGCTTTCATTCAACCACGTTTCAGTAAACGCGATAATGTCCTCAGAACAATTCTGAGTAGAAAGAAATAAGTCTCGCGTTTTGGAGCGCAATCCCCTTACATTTTGATAGTAAAGGGACAGCCTATTTAGTTTTTTTGGTTCCTACGGGCTATATTATTTGAGCGCCTAGCCTTGTTTTTAGGTTTAAATTCTGAAACGAGAATATTATCGGCCCACATATTCGAATTGAGAACAGCTGTAAAAACTTCGGCTGCAACTGTGAGAATAAATGAGGCGTGGGTGGGCTTATTGCCAATTTTCTTACATGAACGGAAAGCATTTTGGGGTATTAAGTTACATTGTTCAAAATTTTATTTAACTACACCAACAGCATTCAGTATTCACCACTTAAAGTATATTAATATTTTTTGGCAACGTGGCATATTTTTTTAATTACCTGGTACATCACGTTTGAGGTGAGTGTATAGAGAGTTATGTGCGCCAAACATGACGGCAGCCCCATCTGACCCATATCCAATCATATTTGATTTATAATCTATTTCATGGTTATTAAAGAAATCTTAAGAGATAAATAAGGAGAAAAATAATATTAAATAAAAAAAATGTTAAAAATTTAAATTTCTTACCAACTATAACATTGTACAAGTCATTAGCTCGACTTCTCTCCAAATTAATTAGTGCCAAAAAATCATCATTTACTTGCATATTGGCATCAACATGTCGAACAACTATTGCTAATTGTTTTGTGCAGTCGACCGCAGTTGACTCGTCACAAATGATGCTAAATTTATTAGCTTTGATGTTACTAATTAAATTGTCTTTGCACGCTTTGCCCAGGACATTTTTAATTATGCAAGTGGCCTTTGTTCTTCCAAATTTAGTTTTGTTGACAGGATTTAGCTCATTGTACAACCCACTTAGATCGTCCGCAATCGATTCCGGTAAGTTGTGATGTACAATAAATTGTGCCATCAGCAATTCTTTTCTTTTTTTTTCATTCACTTCAATGGTGCATAGTTTTTTGGTGGATTTCACCGATTTCATATTTGCAATATGTTTCTGTGAAACCATATGCTTTCGAGCCTCTTCTTTGCCAGCATTCAAACGCTTGCCTCCACAGGGTCGGCACAAGAAGTGTACATTAGAAGACGGATCTTGTTCCATCCAATCCTTGAAGTGAGATAACGAAAGCCACGCGTTTTGAAATTTCTTCAATTTTGGCCTAAGTGTATAAATAATATCAATGCTTAAACTAAAACTATGGAAATAAGAGATTAACTTCTATGGCAGTTGACATAGAACTAAAGTTTTATTTTTAATAAAGCATTTTTCTCATTTTCAGTAGAAAACAAAAGTCGAAGAGCCAGCGACAGCAAAACTTACGTTATAAAACAAATTTTAAAATGTTGTGTTTGTTCGAGAATATTGCATTGAAAGTTGAATTTTTAAAAAAATAAAAAAGCAACTGCAATAGAAATTAAGCTAACACATTTATTACGTTTTAAAGTTTGGCACCACAAAAAAACTATCATCGCCTTCATCGCTGATATCGCAGTCTAACACCTGTGGAGAAACCTGCGACGTACTTTGCACCATTTCCAGAGTAGTGCCATATAGCGCATCCTGTGTACCATGCAGCGCAACCTTCGGTGCTGTATGTGACGTGGTGAGCAAAGTGCCCTGATCCGAATCTCCTGCTACTTCCAGTGATGGCGTTGTCTCTGTTACGTTTTTTATTCTAAACAATTCGTTTTGCACCAGTTCGTCGACGCTATCGTTTGAACCTTGGTCGAAGCTCGCCAAAATGTGGGCAACTTCATGTCTTGACGACGTAGAGGCACAAATGCACGGCGATTCCTCTGTCGCCATACATTCGTCACAGAGTATTTCACTTTGTGTCCTGTGCACATAAATAAAAATAACTAAATTTATTTAACATATTATTTTCTTACGTTCTATTATGGAAATAATTTGAGATCCTTCTCTCTTCTTTATCTGGAGTTTGCGGCAATTTTCTTTTTCTACCAGCCATGTTACTATGTTTTTCAATATGTTCACTGCTGCACTTTTCACTACTAGTCAACGATACATTCAAATTTTCAACGGTAGTTTTATAATTTCGCTGTGTTCGCTTTGTTTAAATTATTTGGGCGCGTTCGCATTTTTGAAAATTTGGAAGCGTTCAAAAGGACTTATTTTTAAACCAGGGGTGAAAAAGCATATGTAAATATTTAATCTAAAAAACGATTGAAAAGGCAAGTTTTCACTAAATAATACTTAAAACCATTAAAAATTCCCAAAAAAATACCTTTAAAACAATATATTAAAAATTCCCAAAAAAAATACCACGTGAATAAGAAAATACCATACTGAATTAAAAAATACCATGGTAATTTTTAATTCCCAAGGCAATTAAAAATTACCACAAATGGGATTTTTCCACTAAAAGTGGCAACTGTGCAATCAAGAGAAAAATAAAGCATGTTGCTTACTCTTTCTTAGCAGGCAGGCTGAAATCTGTGTGAAAAAACGAGATGCAGATAGCTATTGCCTGCCTGCCTGCCTGTCTGACTCTGCGCTCACTATAACCGCAACCTTAGAATAACAAAATCATAATTCTAAGTTATCTACCCTATAATTGTTAAATATAAATTGTCTTAATTGTATTCGATTGGAAAAAAGACTCAATAAATTAAATTAAAAATTAAAAAATTGGAATATTTTTTTTTCAAAACTTAAAATATGTTTTTTTTTGTTTATAGTTTTGAATTTTTTGAAGTATGATCGTAGAATCGTTATTTTTTGTTTATTATTGAGAATATTTCCAAAGTTCTCGAGAATTTTTGACAAAATCTAAGTTTAAATTTTCTAAACTTAGAATTTCTGTGTTTAAATTTAATCTTGCCTCACCAAGTTAAACTTAGATTTTTTGAGATGAGGTATCGGCGTTAAAAATTAAACTGAGGTTAAGGAATTTTAAACTTTGTTTAAGCTTAACTTTGTTTGAAAATTGAGATCAGTTAACGGGCCTAAAATAATTAAATGAGCAAAGAAGGTTTGCTAACCCAAATTTGGTAGGCAAATTTTTTCCACACTAACTTGGTTTGAGTGACTGGTATCCAGAAAATTAAATTTTTTTGATGAAATGGGACATGACTTTAGTTCAACTTTAACGTTAAAAAAGCGCGAAAAGCCAGTGTTAGCTTAACTCTATTGTTATTGCATGTAATTCAACACCTACGCCACAAGAAAGATCTTTTTCATTATTTTCTTCATTAACTGGAAGAATGAAGTTTGTGTGTTCAAATGAAAACTGCTTTTCTTCTGCAGTTTCAACCAAAGGGTTTTATGTTTCGCTTCTCCTGAAAAGTCATGTTTTTTGAGTTGTGACTGTTTTGTATTTAGTGTGCGATATGTTTGATTTTGAAATCTGCCCGCATAAAACGTATCGCAACGCACGCACCGTATTTCTCGTGTCTACGCCGGACGTCCCGTAATTCGAAAAGTATTCGTCCGATTAACTCGAATCTTATTTTTTGCTACTTTTTCTAATAAAGGGTTAACCACCCTTTTAAGGGCCGATTTTGAATGTGAACCACTCCTAAACGTCAAGTTTTTTCTGCATTTCATTTGACATTTCTCAATTTCAGGCTAATTCAATTTGAACCCTGGAAAGATACACAATCGAGCAACGCGTTAAAGTTGTTCAGGGTTATTATGAAAATGGGCCTTCAAATCAAAATGCATATCATGCACTTCGTGGTTTTTTCGATCAATTCAATCGTCCAAATGTGCGTACGACCGGAAAAATCGTGCAAAAATTTGATCAAACCGGGTCTGTAGGAGATGTGAAAACACCTGTGCATGCTCTTACTGCAGAAAATATTTCTGCTGTTCGCGATAGTGTGGCTGAAGAGCAGTGTGGCAGTTACTGTGAATGGTGTTCGCTATCGTGAGATGATAACGAACAGTTTTTGTCCAAGTGAGAAATGGTTTCCAATCCACACCAGAGACCTGCAATGAGTGATTCATGATTCGAGTATACCTGCCATTATATTAATGATTTGCTTGTACGTATACTCACTCATACTCATCAAAATACGCACCATATTCATATCCAGTCTGCCATTGCCGAAGCGCTATTAGCAGGCCTTCATAGGGATTTCGAAGTGCTTCCACATTCATATCCAAGTATACTTTCTTTTTTATATGAAAGGCGAAAATTTTGCAGGCCTTCCGCTCTCATTGCTCAAAAGAGGCCTGATAGAATCACTTCTTAAGAATGGCTAAAAGAAAGGGTAAAGAAAAAGTATTGAAAAAATATTTTTTTCTTTTAAACCTTTTTCTGCTTATTATTTATTATTCTATGATTTTATCTTCTCTCCTGTGTTTTTTTAAGTCAGATTAATTTCAATATATAGTCTTTGATAAAGCAGTAGGAAGGGCACTGCTTTACAAATAACTAGGTCGTAACAATCGCTTAGCAAGTGCATAAGCTGGCCACATAAAAACGTACGTTGAAGATACAAATTAGTTGGGTCGCTCGCTTTAAAATGTTTTTTCTTAAATCTATAAAAAAAGATATTATCTCTTTCGATTATCTTAAACGAAAAAATTAAAATTTTTTAATTAGTTTTTAGTTTTCTTCCAGTTTTATGTTCCAAAGTCACGTGTGAGGTCATTACTATATATAAAACAAATATTGGCTCTAAAACGGCAAACAGTTTTGTTCAAGATTTTGTATAAATATCTCAGACGGTATAAAAGTTAAGAACGATAAAGTGAAATGTGTGTCAGAAAAAGAGATTGCGAAAAAACGTGTCATTTAGTCATAGTAATTCTTTATAAGTGAAAAGTTTATTTTGTTTTTAAAATAACAAAAGAAAAAAAAAACTAAAATTCACTTTTTGAGATAAACCAAATTAAAGTTTTTCAAAAAGTTGGCAATTCTAGCATAAAAATTCCAAAAATATTTAATTTTTTGAAATCGCTTTTCTATAGTTTTCTAATGATAGGAACTTCATTTACAAAAATAAGGTAACATAAGACGGAGATGATTTATTAGAAATGACTTTATTTTTAAGATTGTTACTTTTATAAAAAATTGGTATCTTCATAATTTTTTACAAAATTATGGCGATAAAAAACAAATAACTTATATTCTTATAAGTAGAAAAGGAACCTACTAAGAGCATGTGATAAATTTTCGGAAAAAAATTTGCCGTATATTTATACCCCCACGCGTACTGCGTAAGGGGTATAATAACTTTATCACGACGTGTGTAATGCCTATAAGGAGGCGTGGAAGGTATAGAAAAGTATATATATTCTTGCTCAGCATCACCACCTGAGTTGATTTAGCCATATCCGTCTGTCTGTCCGTCTGTCTGTGGACACGATTACAGCCGTAATTTTGTAGCTATCTAGCTGAAATTCGATATTTAAGCTTTTTTCTGAAAAACTAAGATCAAGTTCGAGAATGGGGTAAATCGGATGAAAACCACGCCTACCTCCCATACAACCCCAATGATGAAAACTCCATAAAGAAACGAATATTTACGCTACAAAACTTAAATTCGGTATTTGTATAGTCTATAACAAAACTCGATGTGTTAGAAAAATGGGCGTCATCCACCCACTAACACGCCCACCTCCCATACAACCCCAAAATTGAAACCTAAATATAGAAGCTTGTGTCGAAGCTATAAAAGTAAAATTGAATATTTATTATTTTTATATAAAAATTATGACGTGAGAGAAAAATGGGCGTCATCCACCCACTAACACGCCCTCCTCCCATACAACGCCAAAATTGAAAACTATATAAAAAGGCTTCTGTCGAAGCTACAAAAGTAAAATTAGATATTTATTCTTTAAAGGCAATAAAAATCCAATGGGATTATTTCGATTTTTTCACACAATAAAAAAACAGCGAACGTTCATTTTCAATCACTTTTTCAAAATGAGCGTTTGAATTAAAAATTCAGGAACTTTGTTCACGACCGGCACTTAATTATCTAAATGTTTCTTGATTTCCTTACTTTTCTTTCTTATTTCTTATTGTTTTCATTTTTCCACGATAACGCAAAAACGAAAACATGTAGAACAGCAACAACGCAAACCGAAACGATGACGCATGCACAACAAAAAATCACTGACGATATTGCAGATTTTTGCAATTGTGTGTACAATTTCTTGAGAAAATACGAAACAGACAAATTTTCCGTGATAAAAAAATGCTTTTATCTTTCGATCAGACATGTACAACGAAATCAACAAAATTTTTTTGTTTCGTTGAGGCAGGGAAATAAATTATCAAAATTATTCCGTTTATTTAAATAACGTTAAAAATTGATCAAATCAAATTTCGTTTCGTAGAAAAACGAAAAATTTTCTATTATTTTCTCCTATGCTAAAGCTGGTATGACACTTGCTTTTTTCGCATTTTGATTATCTTAAAAAAAGCAGCGGGTAAAAGAGAAGAATATACTTTTTAAAAAAGGATAATTTTAGCAGTCCGTTGAATTTGGCATTTTAGTGTTATTTTAAATTTTGTCAAAAATTATAAATTCTTTACATAAAAATGGAAAAAATTTGTTATATTATTAAAAGTCTAACTTTTTTGCAGTTCTTGTGTTAATTAGTGTTACTTTGGTTTTGTATTTTCATTATAAATAAACAATAAAAAAAGTATATTGTGAAATGTCAGAATTCAATGTGCCTCTGTCAGATTTTAAGCTGCTAGCGGCTGAAAAAGGAAAATATTTTTAACATTTTTCAGCCATTGAAAACGACTGTTTTGTTTTTTCATTGCTCACACCAACTAAAAATTATATAGTTTCGTTTGGTGTATTGCTCTTTTAGTATTTTTAAGATCTTAAAAATGCTTCGCTCGCTCGCTCCAATAATTTTAGATAAATACCACGAACAGCACACATATAAGCGAGTGAATTTGGATCTCCAGAACACAAAAATCATAAAATTTTTTTTCATTTGTAGGGTTTTTAAGATAACAGTACTTTTGTACTTCTCGAGAGATGATATTATTCAAACTTATTAAATTAATAAGTAATAGGTAATTAAATTGCCTTTCTATTGATGTACTGATCGTATCGATCGGATAAAAACTGTTCAAGTGATAGCTCGTCAAAGTTAAAATTTCTTGCAATTTTCATTGTTTTTTTTTAAAAATTCCATTTTTAAGTAACTTGTTTTTTTAGAAAAAGTTAAAACCAGGAACATTTTATATTTTTTAAGTAAAGTGTATTTAATTACAAATATTTTAAGACTAATTTGAGCAAAACCGGATGAAAAATACATTTTTTAAAAATAATTTAGTATAAAAATTTTAATTTCAATTTCAGTGCTTGTAAGACGTGGTAGAACAAAAATTGCAAAAAGTAAAACTCATTTTTTTATTATTTAATCTTACAACAAAAAAAAAATGTTATTCATTTGTAAAATATTTAAGGTATTATAAAAATAAAGGTAAAGTAATTTCATTTATTTACTGCTTGACGTTGGAAAATTCGGAGCTTGGATTTAATGGGTCGCATCAAACTCTGCACAGTTTTATTGGTGACCATATTTGTCAGGTATTTTTTTCTGAAGTCGTTGATGTTTTTGGCTGAGCGAATATATTTCCTTAACTCAGTTTTGATTATAGCCCAATATCTTTTCATAGGTCTTAATTCTGGGCAGTTGGTTGGATTTAAATCTTTCTCAACAAAATTTATGTTTTTGCTCTGGTACCAATTCCTCACCGAAGATGAATAATGGCATGTTGCCAGATCGGGCCAAAATATTGTCGGAGAAGTGTGACTTCTAATTAAAGGCCAAAGTCTTTTCTTCAAACATTCTTCTATATATATATCTGAATTTAAAGTACCGGTCGCAATATATGGAGTGCTTCGTTTACCGCGTTTACCGCACACCATGAATTTTTGGGGGAATTTTTCACGTTGAATAGTTTTAAATTTTTCAGGAACCTTACCTCTATCAATTGCAGAAACGTATTGCCTCCCAGGAAGCGAACGAAAATCTTTTTTATATAGGTTTCATCATCCATGATAATGCATGTGTTCTTATTGGTCACAAGATGATTATATAATTTTCGGCATCGCTTAATTGCTACAGTTTGTTGTTTTTGTTCCCTTCGGGGTACAAAATATTTTTTATATGACTTTAAATTACATTTTTGCTTAATTCTTAATATTTTAACGTGGTTGGTTTTAAATTTTTTTGCCAGATCACGTAAGGACAGGTTGGGATTTTGTTTCAAACTTTTAATGACCTTCTTCTCCAATTCCTTGTCCCTTCCAGTACTTTTTTTACCCGTGCCTTTCTTTCTCGAGACGTATTTGAGTTCTAAGAATCGAATAACTGTTCTTCGAGCGGTTGCGTAACTGCATTTAGGAAGCTTAGCAATTTTTTTGAAGGAAGCGTTTTTATTGTTTGCACATTTAAGTAAATGTGCACAACTCTTTCGCGGACTCTTTCTTGTAAAGACGACATCTTCGGGTCGGAGAGTTCAACAAGACTGATACATGGATTGAATAAATAAGACATATTGACAAACTGAATAACATAAAATAGGTAACATTGGAATTCGTAACTTGAGAGAGAAATCTAACGGAAAATTTGCAATTTTTAATGTACCATGTCTTACTATATTTATACCCCTGCGTTTAAAAAACGTAAATGGGGCATATTAATTTTGTCACTCCGTTTGTAACGCCTATAAAGAGGAGTGGAAGGTATAGAAAAGGACATATATTCTTGATCAGCATCAACACTCGAGTCGATTAGCCATGTCCGTCTGTGACCACGATTCCAGCCGCAATTTTAAAGCTATCAAAACGAAATTCTAGATTTCGTGTGCAATCTATTGATATCTTGCAATCGTGATGCTAATAGTTCCGATTTTGATTTTGGCAAATAGAAATCTCGGCACAAATCGTTGAGTTCAGCTTGTGTCAAAAAATAGATTCTTTTATTTGATCACGTTTCTATCTTTTCGTTGTATCTATCTATCTTTCGTTTTCCTGAAGGACCCGCTTTAATCAACTGTGGTTTGGGAAACGATGCTGAATGCACTGGTGGTACTGGTACTGTAACCGACTGAACAATTGCATACACAGGTTCTAATCTTCCACAATGTATTTAACTGTACTATCTTGATATATAAAATTCACGTGTCACGTTGTTCCGGTATAGAAATGTTTTATGTTTTCAATTGAAAGAAATTTTGGAGGATCTCGAGAAAATTTAAGTAAGAAACATTCTAGCCTCTTAAATTTAAATAAAATTAAATTTGTTTTTGGAACCGAACAACGTCTGTCGGGTTATCTAGTATGTTCATAAAACTAGTAAAAAATGATTTTCGACTGGGCCGAAGTTAAAAAGTTAAAATACCCCACGTCCGAACCAAAGTATATTCAAAGTCACTTTGTATGGAAGGTAAGCGTGGTTTTCATATTAGTTTTCAATATGCGTGGAGTGCATATCAAATATAGAAGTCATATGCGAAATTTCAAGTCCATAAGTTAATATTGTGGAATTTTAAGAGATTTTACCGTTTTGATAGTCACTTTGTATGGGAGGTAAGCGTGGTTTTAATCCGATTTGCATCAGCGACTGAAATTAAAACTTTTGTACAAAATTATTTTTAAAAAAAGTATTTTTCATCCGGTTTTAGTCAAATTAGTCTTAAAATGTTTGTAATTAAATACACTTTACTTAAAAAATAAAAAAACGTTCCTGATTTTAACTTTTTCTAAAAAAACAAGTAACTTAAAAATGGTATTTAAAAAAAACCATGAAAATTGCAAAAAATTTTAACTTTGGCAAGCTATCACTTGAACATTTTTTATTCTATAGATACGGTCAGTATATCAATAGAAAGGCAATTTAATTACCTTTTCAGTTATATTCTACTTATTTCTACCGGATAAGTAATTTCAGCTGTAAGTAAATTTGAATAAAATCATCTCTCGAGAAGTACAAAAGCACCGTTATCTTAAAAACCCTACAAATGAAAAAAAATTTTTATGATTTTTGTGTTTTGGAGATTCCGACTAACTCGTCTATATATGTGGCGTTCTTGGTATTTCCCAGCTGTAAAGTAGTGTAATAAATAGAATGTAGAACTATAATAGAATTAAGAATCTATAGCAAGCGCAAGAAATATTTAAGAAAGTTCACTTCAAAAATGTTAGCATTGTAGTGAACAGTGTTTTGATAATCAGTTTTGTGATTTATGTTAGTAAGCTAATACGTCTTTGCAGGATGACACTGTACAACACCAGCAGCGCAGTGAAAATCGGGAAGGACCTCTCCCTTCCGTTCGATACCAAGCGAGGTTTCAGACAAGGTGATTCCTTATCGTGCGACTTCTTTAATATAGTAATGGAGAAGATCATCCGAGCTGCTTACCTGAGACGCAGCGGCACAATTTTCTATAAGAGCGTTATGCTGCTGGCGTATGCTGATGATATTGACATCATTGGCCAAAATACGCGCGAAGTCAGTGCAGCATTGTCCAGGCTAGAAAAAGAGTCGAGTCGAATGAGTCTTGCAGTGAACGCAGATAAAACGAAGTATCTCGTGTCAACAAACAAACAGTCCCAGCGTCTTGGAAACCATGTCACTGTTGACAACGCCTCCTTTGAGGTAGTGAAGGACTTTGTTTACCTGGGATCCAGTATTAACTCCTCCAACGATATCAGTATTGAGATTAAACGAAGGATAATTCTTGCCAACAGGTGTTACTTTGGACTCAGTAGGCAATTGAGAAGCAGAGCTCTCTCTCGACGAACAAAACTGACGCTCTATAAGTCAATAATCATGCCCGTCCTACTATACGTATCACAAACCTGGACGTTGAGCAGCTCTGATGAAAGGACTTTGGGAGCGTTCGAGAGAAAAATCCTTCGCAAGATCTATGGTCCAATCTGCGTCAATGGCGAGTACCGAATACGATGGAACCACGAGTTATATGAGCTATATGACTATATCGATATAGTCAAGCGTATTAAAATATAGCGACTTCACTGGCTAGGTCATGTCGAGAGAATGAACGACAAAGCTCCAGCGAAAAAAATATTGGATTCGGTACCCAGCGGTGGCCAACGCAGACGAGGAAGACTGCATCTCCGTTGGAAAGACCAGGCATTAGATAACCTGACGACGCTTGGAGTTTCCAACTCGCGCCAGCAAGCGCACGACAAAAGAGGCTGGCGCAAATTCTTAGACCAGACCAAAACCGACCAACGGTTGTAAGCTCCATCTAAGTAAGTAAGTTAGTAAGTAAGTAAGTAGTATTAATCTACTGAATTCTTTGAAGTTCAATATTTTTCGACTTTTGTAAGTAATATGAGTCGTAAAGTAAAATGCTTTAAATTAATTATAGAATAATTAAGAAATGATGCCTTATTCTTTATGCAAAAAGAAGGTGATAGCGAGTTTTTCTCTACACCATAAGTTTCTTTCTTCCTGTCAAAAAATTCCGAGCGAAAGAGCGGAACAGTTGATAAGTGTCACAGAATATTATTTTTTTTTTGTTTGTTGCGAGGTAAACAAAATTTTACTGCTTCAATAGTAAATAACAATTGTGTAAATTATGTATAAATAATTTTTTAAATGCAAGTGCTCTGTATTGTGTCACTTATTGGCAGGTTTCTCCACAACTTCTGTTAGCTACCATTAAAGAACTGGTAATGGCATTGAGGTTAGGTCGAACGCACGACTGAAATTCGACAGAAACGGGGAAACATAAATTTATCATTTTGTGAGAGAAGTGTCAAACTCGCTATCACCTTATTTTTGCAACATGCTTTGTGCTGTAAGACTTGGCACAAAGAAAACGTAAAACTTTTCCGAGTTTCAAGAGATGAAATCAGAAGACGAAATTGGATTGAGTGTTGTGGTGTGGAGTTAAAGGCCACATCGAGAATTTATGAAAAACACTTTTCACAACGAGACTTCATCAATGCTCCAGGCGATACTTTTGCGAAGAGGTCGCGGCTGATGCCTTGTGCACAATGAAAATGAGTCAAAATTTTGTATGACGTGAATTTTAAAATTAAGTTGCGTTTATTATCAAATAAAAACTAAAGTTGCCTTGTACATTATTATATAAGTTCTTATCCTTTTTGTCCCATACAAAAAAATCCAAGAAAAATTGTGTCCCACAAAATTCAAGATGTGTCAATATTCAAATGAAAAATTAAAATTTTCATTAAAAATAATAAATTTTTTAAATTTTCTAAATACATTTTTTAAAAAATTATAATTGATGCCTAGGTTTCTAGCAATGGATTGAAAAAATATCAATTAGTCGACGAGTTATAACTAGTGTCCGACCGAAACCAAAATTTTGGCCGAAACCGAAACCGAAACCGAATTTCGGCCATTTTTGTCATATTCGGCCGAAACCGAAACCGAAACCGAAACTGAAAGTCTACATACAAATTTGTTTTTAAAAACATTTTATTTTTTTTTTTAAATTTTGTTAAAAGCTTTCAAAAACAAAACAATTCAAACAGATAATAATAACGTATACAAACAATAAATATTCTTTGAATATTAAAGTTCAACTTAAAAATAATATATAAAGGGATAATTTTTAATACCACTTTAAGGAACTTTTTAGTGTTTAGAGTTATTCGGTTTCGGTTTCGGTTTCGGCCATATTGATGCCGAATAGCCGAAACTGACTAAAAGGGCCGAAACTGGCCGAAACCGAAACCGAAACCGAATATTTGGTCGGACACTAGTTATAACCAAAAAAATATGTGTGTGGCCGCCACGCACGGAATTAGTGAAGCCTTAACCCAAAAAAGTAGAGAGTTTTTAATTTAGTCTTACTAAAAAATTCTATTTCATATAAAGCCATGAGAAGATTAAGTTTATTTTAAAAGAGCGAAAGTGCTGATCCTCAAGGTCATGCGTCATCAAAGAAAGCAAATAGTATGGGTAAGACTTCCCATTCCAGCGTTTCAAGGTATTTGAAGCATAACGTATCTAGTTGAAAATTCCACCTTCAAAAAGTACGGTCTAAAACAGTCATGAGCAGGAAAATAAATTTTGTGAGCCAAGGTTTTTGTTTTTTAAAACAAACACAAAATTATCCTCATATTTGCTTTTGCTCATCGTTGCAAAAAAAAATTAACCAGCAAAACAAAAACAAATCATGTGCGTTTTGTGCTACACATGTACAAACATTTTAAGCGCAGCGTAGTCGAGTAAGGTTGCGGTTATAGTGAGCACCGAGTCAGACAGGCAGGCAGGCAGGCTGAAATTTGCGCTTGGGCACGGTCAGCATTCGTGTTGTTGTTTGTATGTTTTTTTGTTTTTTTGCTTGGGCGCTACCAGAATTCGTGTTGTTGTTTTTAACATGCTCCACTCTTAGCACTCTTTACAACAACTTCAATATTGCAATGATTGTTGTAATTCGCCGAACTAAGTTTTCAGCTTCACCTTTACTTCTTATTACTTTATTGAAGGATTCGTGTTGTCGCTTTGTGTGTTCAATATTTATGAACTTTTGCGCTGGCGTAGATGTAGGTTTTATGCGTGTTGTTGTTTTATGTGTTTTTGTTGTAAGAAAAATTATTGTGCCACGAATCCAAAAATTTGTTGTTGGTGTTGGCTTTTTGTTGTAATTGTTGTAGCACTCTTCAAATAATTTTTCTAGGCATCACTGATCCAGACAATGGTGACCTTTGAATGATTCGCTGGAAGCTCGAGTGTATGCTTCTGCTTTTCATAGCTTTTTGAACTCTAGGTAAGAAATGGTTATTTTTGGCCTATCCCGTTTTTTAAAATTTTTTTTTCAAATATTTTCAATGCCGTAGAGCGTTGACGAATACGAATGCCTGCGAAACATGAATGTCCGACGAAGTCAGACATTCGCAACATTCGCCAAAAGCTAGCAGGCATTCGTATTCGTCAACGCTCTACGGCATTGGTTCCACAGCGATTAGTGCATATATTTGCGCATTAATTTTAATGCAGAATGTCACATTCGTAGCTCGTATTTTGACGAGACATTCAAAACGCCATTTGAATGCACTCAAGTTGTTCTCTGATGTGCAACTTGATATAAGCATCTTTATTTTTAGTATTTTCAGTTTGGCTGTGCTCACACGTTCATCAAATGATTGAAGAATAACGGGATTTGTTAGTTTAATTTACTCTCTCTGTGAGTATTTGACTCAAACCTGCTCACACGTGATTGTTTGGTTGAACGGCCGACGCAGGCTTTTCTGCTATTGTTTGCGGTTAGTATCGTTTGCCTTCTATTTTATTTCGTTGTGGTTTATCGTACTATCTGCATAAAAGTTTTCTAAAAGGGAAAACGATAGTGAAAATGCTGATCTTTAAGGTGGGACATGACATTGGCCGTTTTTTTAAATTGACTTTTTTATAATTTTGTATTTTAGTAAATATTCTTAACATTCTAAGATTTCATGGAAAAATTCCAACGGGTTCAAAAGTTACAGTCGGATAAGTGAGAGCGCATTTTAAATTTTCGCCTTTTTTTCTTTGTTCACAAATTTTGAACGCGTTTATCTCGAAACCATGTTTTTCGTAATGGTTGCGGCACTAGCGGGTTCATTTTTTGACGAAATTTTTTTTTTTTTGTATTTTTTAAACTTGATTCGCTATCGTATGACACGAGCTTTTTTACATTTTTTTTCGTTTTTTTATGAATTTTTAAAGTCAATATTTTTTTCGAAAAAACACACTTTCAAATTTGGAACATCACCAAAAATTTTAAAAAAAGCTCCTGTCATACGATAGCCAATTTTGTTAAGATTTAAAAAAGTAATTTTTTTCCATATCGGACAATTTTTGCGACTCCCAGCTCTGCAACCACGAGGCCCCGTTTTTTGTTCTGCCGCCAGTTTGGAGCTCTATAAAACCACGTTGGAGTGAAAAATATATTTTTTTTTAATTTTTCTTGATATTTGTTCAATTCTCTACAATAATTAAAAAAATTATGAATTTTTAAAAAAAGGTCTGTTTTCTCTTCCGCGAATGTTGTGTTCCACCTTAAACAGAAGGGCTTACCAACTAAATATTTACTCTGCATTTTTTTAAATTATTTTGCTTATGATTTTATAAATTAACCATTATTGCTTCGATGTTGGTTTTCGTTATTAATTTTGTTTTTTTATTTTTATAAATCAATGAACTGTTAATTCTTAATTCTTTTAATTGTTTTATATTAACTCTTTTGAAAATATACAAAAACTTAAAACTTGCTAGTTGAACCATAAAAATAACTTAAGTTTGGATTTCAATGAAATTTTTTAGATTGTTCCATTATTACTTTGAGTCACTGTAGATGGTTTTGTTCTGTCAACAAAACAGAAGCGGTAGTTGGCATAAAATATTTCGGCGCGCAGAACCAAGCAAAAAATTTGACAACAATTCAAAGTCAAAATGGGCCTCGAAAAGCCCAGTCGCACATTCTTGGGTAAACTAGAAAGCGTAGAACAGTTCAGAAAAATAAATTTTAAGATGGGTCAATCCATTCGAGAGTTTTTTGTCTCAAAACATCTTCAAACAACTTGTTCCATGGGAGCTTCACTTGTTCCAATGAATATGAATATATGCTTTTTATGAAAAACATGCAAACTATTATAAAAACGTACGATGCAATTTTTCTTTGCTGCTATAGTAGATCTTGGATGCCTCGAGCAACCACCGTTTGGTGCACATTAGGTCATGCTAATGCTGAGGATTATATAAACAATATCTCTTTCAAAATTTTGGGTTCAGCGTTTATTCAGTGGCGGTACTGCACCTACGGGAATAATATGGTTTATATGAAAATGTGATAGATGCATTTGCAACTATTTATAATATGTATACATTTCATTCTTACAAGCGTCAATGATAAATTTTGCCTTTTTATTTGAAAGCTTGTAATTAAATGCATTTCGCTATCCCGGAACATGTTACCAAATTGTATATAAATTTGAATGCCTCCTCTAGATAAGCTATTCAATTTCATTCCAATTTCAAAACTTCTTGAAATGTTTTATTAAAAAGTTATGTGAATAATGGCTCAATTGGCATTTTGCAGATTTGCGCAATGAAACAGCAGTCACAGGCGTAGCATAGATTTAAATATTTGTGATTATCTCAGCAGCACAGAAGATGAAGCATTTCTGTCGACATTTCAAACGTTTCAAATAGAATTTGTTGACTGTATCTTCGGCTACCTTATTGATATGTAAATAATTAAACATTATATCAGATAAGTTCTGACGAATCGTTGAATCTTAAATGACGCACATTTATTAGCTAAGAAATCCGTTAGATGCAAATTCTATTAGAAGCTAAAGAGCTAAAATGATTGCAAAAGAATCTTCAATTTTGATTTCGAAAGTAAAGAACGAAAAAGTTTCTTTAAATAGACCGCTGTAGTTCACATTTATTTTGCTGTTTCTGTTTAGGAGAAATAATTTTTAAGGAATGCCAAAGTTGTCTCTATAATAATTAAATAAAATTAAAATGATATAAAATATATTGATTCAAATATTTATTGTTTCTGTGGTGCTTTCAGTATGCAACTACGATTGATTAAATTTTAATTTTTTTCCACATCCTAGGATCGAACAGAGGACTGCGGCAACCTCTGTTAGTGTTGCGAGAACTAACCTCGGGCTAATCTGTACTAAATCTTGCTAAATGTAATTTTTCCAACAGTAACCTAAGCCGATAGTAACTAAACTAACTAATATAGACTCATACGACTAAAAACGTCTGAAAAGGGGGAGTTTTTTTTATTTTGTCATGACGCACAGTGTGTTAAAATCGCGAAAAACTGATATTAAATAAACCCTTCATTGTTTTTAGAGCAAATATGGTACGGAGAGCCTTGTAAGGTAGCTTATTTGAAATTTTTCAAAACAAAAAGAATAAAATTCAAAATGGCGGATAAAATGTGGCTATTTTCCAAAATATAATTTATTAAAAATGGTATTTTTAATTTCGTGTTTGAATCTATTTATTGTGTTTATTAAGGAAAGCATCAAAGAATAAGAATTATAATTTTATTTTGAAAATTAACCCTTTCGCGACCATAGTTGCTTTTCACTTTGTATTCACCGAATATTTAAGAAAACTAAAGTAAATTCAAAATCAAAGTTTGAGGGTACGAAATGTAATATATAAAAATCAGTTTGAGTGTACGAAATCTAATATATAAAAATCACGTGTCAAACGCCTGATTCGTAGAATTACGTTTTACAGCGCGGTTTGTATGGGGACGTTTTAACAGATTTTTTCAAGGCCATGAAACTTTTTTTGACGAATACTTTATGGTATACCTACAGCCTTTAATACTCATCGTTCAAAGATAATATATACACTAAAATATCAGATATATTCTGCGCTGAATGAATATCTAATTTTGGATTTTGTCACTATTATATTAAAGTCACAAAATAATAAAATATAAGCAGAAAAATGCATTTGTTTATATTAGAAAATCAATCATCAGCTGCTTATGCTGTGCTTGCTGCTTTCTTTGTTTTTGTTTCATTGTCTGGGCTTGAATTGTTTTTGTTGTATACGAACTGATTCGCAGACTTCTTCATTGGATTCTTGTATGTACTACTTCTTTATTGAGTTCTTGCATGTACTACTTAGAATTGAGAGTTGTTGTTTGTATACTGAAGGTTCCCTCCAGAAAATGTGAGCATTTCCGGATGTTACCTGGAAGCATTCCATGGAATGTAGGAAGCGTTGCCTTCCGTTGCACAGTCCATTGCTTTTTTTTTACATAGCATGTCATTAGAGGGAAAAATTCCTCTCCGCTGTGCTAAAAAAGTGAAGTGGAAACATTCCTCTCCGCTGTCTTAAAAAGTGAAATGGAATGTGGAAACATTCCTCTCCCCTGTTCCAAAAATAAATGTGGAAACCAATCTTAAAAATAACTTAATATTACTAATTGTTATCATTTCATTCATTAATTATTTCATTTAAGAGGGAATATGTTTATTATAGGTGGTTTAAAGAAAAGTTTGTCTAAAGTTATTTCCAACAAAACTTGCTTATCCAATTATTTCCGCAGCTCTTTGCAAAATAGCATAATTTGATTAAAAGTTGTCACTATAATTATAAACAATATGCAAAATCGAGCTAAAGAAATCGTTTAAAATATTTAGTAACCTTGGTCGTCGCTATACAGATTTCGCGGATATCTTGGAGAGGGTGCCTTGTAAGTTATCTAAGGTTACTTTAAACTAATATTATTGATAGCTTTATTTTATTAATAAAATGTTTATCACATAATTCACGATTGCACTTTGATGAACTTCACAAGACTAAATATTATTAGCGCGCAGCTTGTTGAATGCCATTTTTACCATTATGCCGGTTAGCCGGCATTCTTGTGAAAAATGTTGTCATTATTGCTTCACAACAAGTAAAATTTTCCACATGCATTCTTAAAGAAGCGGTTTGGAAACAACATAAATTCAAAACTACACTTAAGCTTCCAAAAGATATGATGGGGAATGTTTCTTTATCACTTTAAGATGGAAGCCTTCTGATTTTTCCTGGGGGGTTCTTGTATTTTCTACATTCACAACCTCTTTTCAACTCAGTCAATAGCCCTAACCAAAATAGACGATTTGCTCCTTAAAAAGCCAAGAAGAAAATGTTCGCTTAAATGATATTCAATGTTGTTGCCCAAAATAAGCAAACGTAAACATATCGAAACTGAACGAAACGTGTTGACGAGACGTATAGTGCACTCAACAATAGTGCAGAGTATTTTTACATCAAGTGTTGTTGCATTTTTGTCAATTAGTGCAAGAAACAATATTGTAATGAATTAATAGCCATTGTTAAGGATGAACAAGGCATTTATATGCATTTGAAACAGTTGGCAGCTGACAGCCTAGACAAGTTCAAGAACGTTTTACTTTGGGTTAAATGTCAAAAGAGACGTAACGAGTGTACACGCTCGTCGAGTTGCTAACGTCTCGTTTCGTCTATTTTGGTTAGGGCTAACTCATGGTGAAATAAATAAAAGGTGTTCTCATCCGCAATATCAGAAAAAATAGGCTGCCTTATTTTAACAATTTCTTTTGAAACCGGATTAGGGTTGCATATTTTTGTAGTTTTCTGATACTAGTACTTTTTTGACAGATACTAATATTATAACATGTAGCATTAAAGTTTAAGTAACTAAAAGTATTTTTGTAATATGTAAATTTTTTGTTTATAATTGTCTTTCAATAGCCCTACCCAAAAATATTGTTAAAAAACACGACAGAATTCAATAACGTTATAATATTTATTCATGTGAATATTATGAAAAATTTACTTCACAATTTTGTGCATTTTTTTGTACTGCGAAATATTTTTTTGTTTTTCTTTAATTTTGTTATTCAAATATTTAATCCTAAAATGCATTCTGCACTTAAAAAATAACTTTTTTATGTTGTCTGGTATATCAACATCTAAACTTAATTGCATCAAAGTCGAAGATAAATTTTGATGGCTGTTAATTATATTTTGATTATAATGTTGAAAGATACTCTCGAGTAGTTTGATTTTCTCCATGAAGAGTGCATTCGGTTTAAGAAGATAACCGCGCGATACTTGGTCAACCCAAGTCCACGAATCAGTGCTTCCTTCACAATATTCTAAATTGAGTTTTCTCATTATATATCCTGCAACGTACTCTAGCGCATCTTCATGGAAAGAATCAAACTCCTCGAAAGTGTCTGTAACGTCACAGTAATTTTCATAAGAGACCCTTGCTTCATCGGAAATAGTATGCTGCAAATCTGAGCTTGAGAGAGATAGCCACTCCGTCTCATCGGACTCAACGTTTGTTTTCCTTGAAATGATTTCCGTGTTTTTAGCTTTATAAAAATTAAAAAACATGTTAGGCTTCATTTTCTTATATGTGTGAATATATATATAGCGGAAGCTATGTCTTCCCATTGCCATGTAATGCGTTGATTAGGGTTCATTAATTTTTTTATTTGGCCTTGAGTAAAAATTCGGCTTACTGCCTTTTTGAAAATGGTAAGCTCTTTAAGTTGTGCTTGAAGGCAAGCATTTTCGGTCTTGAGCTCCTTCACAGCGTTTTCCAAACATGTCATTTTCAGATCGCTATTTCTATATATGATATCCAGTCTAGAATTTTTTCAAAATTATACTTATACCTTCACAATATTAAAGCATATAAACTTACTCTGTTTGACTGGCGGAGTCCTTCCGAGACTTACAGTCTTCGTCTTCTTGAAAAAAAGTAACTACCATTGGAACAGCGCTAGTAGCAAGTCTTCTTCGCTTTGTGCCTGCCCTAAAATCATTTGCGTCGAAATGAAGCTCGCAAAGTTTTGCTGAGTCCGGCAGAGTTTGACCACAAGCAGCATTCCAGACATTTCTTTTTTCCATATCATGAGGCAATGATATAAATTATATTTTTCGTTTTTCCAAGTGTTTTTGCACAAAAAACAACTAGATTTTGGCATTTTTATAATAAACGACAAGAAAAGATTTGAATTGATGATTTGAACGCGCACTGTTTTCACAATTTTGAATTTAAAAAAAAGGGTTACCACTTGTCAAAATAGTATGTTTATTTCATACTAAGGGCTTGTGCCAATTGGCTACTTTTATTACGAGGTGAAGTACGGGAAGAAATTTACACCGTGGGGAAAAAATATTTAATTTTTACTGTGCCTATTCGAAAGATGAAATTTTGACATATTGAAAACTGATCTAGATTTGAATGTTCTGTTTTATTTATTTTGCAAAACATTACAAACTTGAATAAGCACAAAATATGAAGTTTGTACGTAATAAAGGTCGTTTATTCGAAATGAAAATCATGGAAATGAGTTAACTTGAGTATCTTCATATATTTCTAATTAATATACTTTCCAAAAATAAAAAAGTACTTATTTTGAGTACTTGGCGGACTCAATGCAACACCCTTAAAAAACATTTATCTGAAACCCTTATAATTGTCAAAATAAGGCAGCATGTCAAACAAAATATTGAAATATGTCATGGGATGAGAACACCTTTAAATAATTTCACCATGGGCTAACTCAAAGTCAAACTGTTAAAATTAACGAAATGGATCCGGAACTCAGAGGTTCTGGTCCAGGCTGAACAGGTTTTAAAAGGTTTAGTAAGTACAAACATTTCAAATGGATAATTTTACAACAGGTTTTGGTCCAGGCTGAACAGGTTTTAAAAAGTATAGTACGTACAAAGATTTCAAATAGATAATTTTACAACAGATTCTGGTCCAAGCTGAACAGGGTTTTACGATATAGAGCAAACGGTTTAGTAAGTACAAAAATTTCAAATGGATAATTTTACAACAGGTTCTGGTCCAGACTGAACATGTTTTACGATATAGGGCACGAAGCAGGACGCTTGTCTTTTATATATTAAGATATAAAAATCAACTTAATTTGAAGAAAAAAAAAATATATATATCAGTAAACTGTAATAAAATATGCTCCGAATAAAATTAAATAAGTTTTAAAAATCCTTAAGACGCTTTCAAGAAGCAAAAAATAAAAAGATATATTTTGATGAGACACTAACGGGTCTCGTTTGAAAGAGCGCGTAATATAGGATGAAAAAAAAAAGACTTGTAAAAAAAACTTTCATATTCTACGCAAAAATAGCGTGTTACAACTTACACCTAATACAACTAGCCCCCCGCTCCCCTACCTATGTAAAAGGGACGTGACACCGCCCATACAATTAAAGTTTTTGATATCGCTACAACCGCTAAAGTCGAGTTAGGACAAAGTGAGGTTATTATTTTCATTGCATTTTTTCTTTCTAAGATAAGACCAGGTGTTTTGCTTGATCCGAGAAATTAAGTCTTGTATTTCCCAGTTTTGGAGGACAAATTGTGGGTAATTTGTGTTGTCTTGGGAAGATCACTAACTCAGTTTTGTCTGGCTTTACGCTGAGTCCATAGTTGAAAACACAATTTACGAGGGTGTTTAAGCAATTTTGCATGGCATCCCTAAGAGTAGGTAGATATATATTTTCTTATGGTGATAATAGCAACATCGTCAGCATAAGCTATCACCCTGCACCCCTCTCTCTCTCTCTAGTTTAACCAGTAGTTCATTCACCGCTAGGTTCCAGAGTAGAGGCGAGAGAACTCCTCCTTGAGGTGTTCCCCTTAGTACAGATCTTAGCTTGGATTTTGTTCCGAGATTCGCACTTATAATAATGCCAATTAGCATTTGCTTTATAAGTGCTATCAGCGCAGCATCCACCCCAAGCTCCGTCAGTGCATAAGTGATAGCCATTGCCTTCACGCTGTTAAAAGCACTTTCTTTATCGATTAATGCTATCATTGTATATTCCTTTTGGTGAAGGCTTTTTTCAATGGTAGAGACTATGGAGTGGAGAGCTGAATGTGGGTTTACTAAGCTTACCCATTTTAGCTTCGATTCTGTAATAATGTCTAATGAGTTGTCAACAGCGGGTAAATGCTCTTCCTGTGTTGGAACATTTCCTATCTCTGAACAGCCTGGGAAGTGAGTTTCCACTAATACATTTAGAGATTCTTCACTGGTGGTAGCCCATCTTATTTTCTCATGAAGCTCGGGTTAAGAGGGCTGGTTGCGGGAATTTTCTTAAGTCTCGACGCTTCAGAGGTTTGTAATATTTCTTCAAGGTTCTCCAAGATTGTCGTTGAACCTTTCGAAATTCTATCGTGTGTTCTTTTAGAGCCGTTTTATAGGTTAACCACGTATCGGTGGATCCAGTGGCTTTTGCTTTATTGAAGATCTTTCGGCTCTTGTTTCGGAGCCCTTCTAGCTTAGTGTCCCACCAAAGGGGCTTTTTCTTTCCTTTTGGTGTTTTCAGCAGATACGCGGCGTCAAGAGCTTTATTCATTGATGTGGTAAGATTATCAGGGTGACAGTTTTGTCAGAGTGCCTTTCTACCAGAAGCATGGTGAAAATCTACTAAAATCTACAAAAAAATTCTAGAAAAACTACTTAACCCTTTCAATAGATTTGTCCATTATATTGGACAATTGGAGCAAAAAAAAAAAGTTTAAAAATACTTTCATACAAAAAATAAAAACATATTAAAGATTAAATAACAAGTAGATTCACTTTGAAAAAAACTCTTTTATCTCATCAGGGATGAAAATTTGCAGTTCTGTGTTTTTATATGAAAGGAATTGATTGATAAGCTTGATTTTCTTTTTAAATCAACCATTAGTGGATCTCCAGTACAAAAGTTGATAAAAAATGTACAAAAATGCAATTCGGGGGACGCCAAAATTGGTTCAAATAAAAAAAAGTACACCAATTTAAAGGATTGAAAATCAGTTTTATAATCTTTTTATGGCCTAAATGATGGGAATAGTACATCAAAAAAATTTGTCCATGATTACTCTAGCCAAGCCATTGAAAGGGTTAAAATCTACCAACATTTTAAAGCACACTTTTTCAATTTTAAGAGAAATTTATGGCTGTAAACACATTTGAAAATTTTAAACTGGATGAATGAATAAATACTTATACTGTTGCCCGTGTAATCAGTGTAATACACAGCAGATACAAGTAAACAGTTTGAAAGAAAAAATTTAAAGATTAAAAATTTTGTTTTGAATGACTTGAAGATATCAGACATAACATATCGGACTTAAACATATCAGACAAATCGCTATGAAGCCGGTGAATCACACACGATTCAGATTGAAAAATTATATGTAAATTTTTTATGATCGGCAAAATGTAATCCAAAAATAAAAATAAAGTTGTGTTACGTCTTCCGAAAAGCTTCCACATAAAAACTCCGCAGTTAAACTCTTATCTAATTATACTGATCGTAAAAATTAAGTTTTAGTGCATGCCATTGTTCAACAATCCGATTGACGCACGCTTGCAACGAGAGCCACCTTATGACTTAAGGCTGCTTACGCACTTTTTCACTTATAATATTTGCGACAAAACAAAACGGAAAGATTTGGCTTAAAACTTATGAAAAAATGTTTTACAATGTTATTTTCAAAATCTACTAAAAATCTACTAGATTTGAAAATCTACTAAAAAACTACTAGCGACTTTCAAAATTCTACTAAATCTACCAATCTAGTAGTAAATCTACTGAAAACGGTCACCCTGAAGATTATCTACTAGATCGTCTTAGGATTTTTTGCAGGTGGGAGGACATGGTAGTCCATTACTAATATCTGTTTTTATTGTATCTAAGTGGAGACCCCATTTGACTTGTGTGAGATTACGGCAACTGTGCGATCTCGGAGCATAGTCATCTATGTCGAAAAGAATATACCTATGATCTGAAAAAGAGTGTTCTTTTGAAACTCTCCAGTTCCTGATCCTATTTGATATATGGTCAGAGTAAAAACTAAGACTTCCTGCCTGTTACTAATGATAAATGTAGGTTCATTGCCTGTATTACTTTTAATAAGGTTAGTGGAGAGGATGTAATCGAAAAGAGACTCACCCCGTTTGTTGTTGTTTAAGCTTCCCGAGATCACATGATGAGCGTTAGCATCGCACCAGATTATGAGATCTTTGGCTTTTGCTGTCGCTGTGGAGACCAGTTCTGTTAAGCTGGGTTCGGTAAGGGAATCGTGATCGTGGGCCATGTACGCTGATGCGACCCACAGACTTTGATTTGGCCCATCTCTACGGTAATGGCCACATTGTCCTTGTTGCTAAAATTAGAGAGACTTAAAGCGCTCGAATTATTTTTTATTAGAACACACGCCCTTGGTTAACGTTGCGATCTCGTATAAAAAAAAAACAAACAAATTGGCCATTTCAGCCCTTGAAAGGACTTTGACCGAGCTTCTTATGAGCAATTGTGTTGTGTGTGTTATTAAATGTTTGCACAAAATTGACCGAGAACTGGACTTATATGTTTTATGCCGACTCCGAACGGATAAAGTTCATGTTCTCATGAAGCTTTACATGGCATTATTTACTCTCTGAGGTTTGCCATTGTCTGCAGAGAGGTGGTGACCGATCAGAAACATTTTGTTATTGAAAAAACTTTTCGCCTCGAATGGGGGTCGAACCCGGGCTCCGAGAACCACATCTAATATGGTGATCTGGTATATATAAGCATATATGTTGGAGTCTTGAGTCCGCATACCAGGCCGCAGACTGCCCACGGCTCCTGGATAAATACAATATCTTCTCGGTTTTTGGTGAGGCGGAGAATAAGACTGGCGGACGCAGCCTTAGAGAGGTAGAGGTTAATCTGTGCTACTCTCAGCATCAAGGCTGGCAGTATACAGACTGACCTCCATGACAGTGATGCCAGACTCATTATCATATTTGATTGGAGGTCAACCGAAGAGACTACGCCAGTTCCGTATCGGAGCTAGCGTCGTCTGGTGCATAAGAGCAGGATTGGGGAGATGGGTCGTCGTTAATTGGTTCGGAAGCCTGCTCTTCCTCTAATAACGCCTCATCTTTTTTAAAGAATCCATAGTCTACCACATAGACTTTTTATGACAAGATAGCCAGGGACTCTTGATTTATTACAAAAGTTGCCGATCTTAAGTCCCCCTTCTTTGGCTCTTCAACCTTTGTCATCTTCCAGTTTCCTGTAGGTAACTCATGGTTTCCCAACCGAATTAGCTTGGCATTATTAGGTTTGGCAGGGATCCGGGAACGCGCTCTTGGTCGGTTAGGGATCTGATCCCTATCAACGACCTTAATTTTAGCGCCCGGCCATACCTCCCCTATCCTGGAGATCGTGATCTTGTAGAGATGAACTGATCTCGGCCCTATAGTTTCACGTGGCCCTGATGCCATCCACTGATGCCATCCACTTCTTCATAATCGGAATGAAGATAGAAGCCATTTTGACTACTACCTTTCTCAATTTTTCAGGCGATATGCTGCCGTCCGGATCGCTTTTGTCGATCACTACGATTATGATAAATTTCGCTGCTACAATTTCGCCGAAAAGCTTAGGAGTGGCTTTGTTGCCACAAACTTTTTTGGCCCCCGGTCGAGGCTGATGGACCTCCTCTAGGGATCTCTGCCGCTTAGCGGGCATCGGTTTTAAGGAAGCTTTCGCTTCTTCTTCGATGCCCACCGCCCACTTTAAGAATGTCTTCTGTTGCGCGGTACGCAGGTTTCCAGGTACGCGTGAAACGCGGTCTCTTACTCGTTACGCTGATTTCCGCGTAACTTTGTCCACTCAATGGATGAGCGGTACAATTCTAGCCGAGGCTGGCTTGCTACTTCCACTGGCAACAGTTTCCGCCGCAGATATAGTGGGAGGCTTCTCGCCAGGAGCGTTTAAAGACCACGTGTCTGTAGGCTGTTGGCCTGGTGGAGCGTTTAAAGACCGCGTTTCTAATGCTGCATCGGGTTGGCATGTAAAGACGGCCTTAGGTTAGGTTAGGTTAGGCCGCTCCGTTATAGCCACAATCATAAGAACACTACACGTTTAAAAATATTATAGTAAGTTTTAAACAAAACATTGGACTAAACATTCTTAAATTTTTTTTTTTTAATCGATACTATTCAAAATACTTGACATTTTTTAGTCAAGGCTGTACGTAAATTTAATAAATTGGGAATACAATTTTAATTATAGTACCTAAGATTTAAAATTTATTGCAAAATAACTTAAATAAAAATTTACTAAAAAAAAAAAAACAAATTATATTAATATTTATTTGTTGTAACAAAAAAGTTTGCTTGAAATTATTTTGTTTTTATTTTTAACTAGCTTATAATACCCGATGCAGCTCAATTCTTGTGGTGCTTTTTATGTGTTGCTTATTGTTGCTTATGACATATGATACGTTAGTTGGCATTTTTAGCATATTTTTCTTTAAAAGTTTCTTGTAAAATTTCCTTTTTGTTTAATAATTTTAAAACATTGATTTTCATTAATATATATTCTGTTCAAATATTAACTTTTACCCTATTTTTCTATACAAATACTTGAAATCGCATTAAAAAACATTGAAGCGTTAGATGAAAATTCATATTTGTGGTGAAGTCTGATTAAAATTAAAAAAAAAATTCGTTGACATAATTAAAACTTTTTGTAAAAATCGACAACTGCGCCACCTACCGGTTCGAAAACTATCTTTCAAGCTCAATCCACCCTCATAATTTCACAAAGTTTCTTTTAAATCGGATGTCTGGTTTCGGATATTAGCGAAAACCAACATATTGACATGTGATTTTTTATATATAAACATAAAATATGAAAAGAAGTCAAAGAAAGCCCGACTATAAAATACCGTATGAAATCTGAAATACCCTAACATTTAAATATATATTAAAATACTAAAACAAATAGACGTAACTTCCTATAAAAATGCATGCATTATTTGAACCTATAGAAGTAATACAGGTTTAACTAATGTGGTTTGTGTGGCAGGTGGGCGTGTTGGTTCGCAGATGACGTCCATTTTTTGTGCACACCGCAGTTTTGATATTAAATGTTCCCACACGAAGTGTCATCTATCAAATATGAACCTTTTAATAGTGTTTTTAATATTGTGGGTTGTATGGGAGGTGGGCCTGTTCATGAGCGGATGACTCTCATTTTGTGAACACATCTTACTTTTGATACAATAATCTCACATACCAAGTTTTATCTTTGTAGCTCATATATAAACCTCTTAAGAGAGTTTTTACCATAGTTGGTTATATGGGAGGTGGGCGTGTTGGTGGGCAAATGACGCAGATTTTTTGTGTAGTTTTGATATAAAATGTTTCTATGCGAAGATTCATCTCTCAAAGTCAAATATGAACCTTTTAATATTGTGGGTTGTATGGGATGTGGGCATGTTCATGGGCGGATCGCGCCCATTTCATACTTTTTTATACCGGATTCACTTCGTTCTACACCTAGAACTTTAACCAATGTTTGCACAAAGATAATATACCCTTGACCTTACAGGTTTAGTGTATAAAAACCCTCTGAATCATAAAAAACATGCTCCCAATTTTTTCACGCAATTATTCTAAAATTTAGTGCTTTTCTATTTTCAAAAATCCAAAACAATTTGGCCATTTCAGCGCTTGAAAGAACATTATTAGAGCTTTTTATGAGCTAGTCTGCTGTGCGTTTTATTAAATTTTGTACACAATGGATCAAAAACTGGATCTACTTGTTTTATACCAACTGCGAACGGCTAAACAGCATGTTTTCAAGAAGCTTTTCATGGAATTTATAATTTTCTGGGGTATGTCATTATCTGCAGAGGGGGAATTAAGTCACTTCGACGCCAAAGCCACACACAGTTTTTGCCTCAACCGTTTTTATATTTAACCATTTATACCCAAATTTTTGACATTTTTTGCATCCCCAAACATACAAAGGCCCTCATCCAATTCAGATTCGTTCCAACACCTTAAATATTAAAGGTAAATGACATGCAAACAATTTGCCATGCAAGAATTATCAAAGTTATGTTATTGCAAATTGGTAGTTATGCCTTTGTGGTCACGTTTTTATATTTAACCGTTTATACTCAAATTTTTGACATTTTTTCGCATCGCCAAACATACTAAGGTCCTCATCCAATTCCGATTAGGATACAACACTTGAAATATTAAAAGTTAATGCCATGCAAATAATTTGCCATGCAAGAATTATCAAATTTATGTTATTGCAATTCGGTAGTTATACCTTTGTAGTCACGTTTTTATATTTAACCGTTTATACCCATATGTTTGACATTTTTTCGTATCGCCAAACATACTAAGGCCTTCATCCCATTCAGATTCATCCAACACCATAAATATGTAAGGTAAATGATTTGCTTTGCAAGAATTTTCAAAGATATGTTATTGCAATTTGGTAGTTGCATACCTTTGTGGTAAGTATCATTCTTGGTTTAGAAGTATTTTATTAGACAAATTTCGTTTTCTATAAGAACGCTCAAGTTTCTTAAATTTCCAAAAAATTTACTCCATAAAACTTTGCGTACCTAAAATACACAAACATTTTTTAGTACCTACTTATTTTATTTTCTGTTGAAATAGAAATTAAATCAATCAAAAATGAAAGTGCTGACTTTGAAAATGAATAACTCGGTCATTATACAAAGGATTCCATTCATTTTTTTTTTGTTTGAAATGTTGACTAATTGTCCGTCCAATCATTTTCCATTTTTTTCATTTTCGTTTTCCTTCTAAGTGTTATAATTTTTCAAAAACAACCTTAACGAATTTCTTTATTTCGCAAAAAACTTTGATAACAATTATTGCTGTTCAAAAAATATTTAAAAGCAAAAATGGCCTTCTTAATGTTGTTTCATACGATATGCATAAATTCAGGGTTTGTGCAAAGTTTCTATCGTTAAAATTTAAAAACGGATTATACGATCGAAAAATCAAGCATAACTATCATAAAAATTTAAGATTTTTTGTTTGTTTATTTTAATTAATTTTGCATTTTTGAATGCATAAAAAGTAATGGTGTAGTGAAAGAATCATGACAATTTCTCAATTCGTTTCTGAGTTATAGTCCCAAATACCCCTTTAAGCACTCCCACAACAACAACAACAACGCCATTTACCAGGTCAAACTTTAAATCTAAACCATCTACAGACCCAGCCGCATGCACTCACCAAATTTCATCCAAATTGGTTCAGCCGTTTAGGAGGAGTTCAGTGATAAAGCCATGAACAGAAGAATTTTATATATAAAGATAATATTTATTTTTAATAATATCTATTTTTTCCCTTTGAAATTTATTTAGTCAGAACATATGTAAATGAAAAAATTAATTTAAGTTAGTTATAGAAAAGAAACTAAAAAAATTATTGTTTGAAGTCTTTTTGTACCCTAAACCTGAAAGGTCAGGGTATATTAACTTTGTGCAAACGTTTGTAACGCATAGAACGAAGCGAGTCCGGTATAGAAAAGTATATATATTTTTGATCAGCGTCACCACGTGAGTCGAGCTATCCATGTCCGTCCGTCCGTCCGTCCGTCTGTCCGTCTGTGTGTTGTCCGTATACACAGGATAAGAAGAAGGAGTTGAGATAATTGAATCAAACTTGGTACACATAGTAACATGAACCCAAGGATCTGCACTTTTGAATATTTTTGGAATCCGCCCACGGCCACGCCTACCTCCCATACAACGCAAAAATTGAAAACTGCATAACTCAGCTCATAATTAACCTACAACTATAAAATTTGGTATGTATGTGTTTTGTATCAACACAAAGATGTTTTTGAAAAATGGGTGTCATCCATTCGCGGACACGCCCACCTCCCCAAAAATTGAAAACGTAATAAATAAGCCTATGTTTAATCTACAGAGCTAAAATTTGGCACATATGTTTTTTATGACAAGACAAAGATATTTTTGAAAAATGGACGTCATCCGCATACGGACACGCCTACCTCCCATACAACCCAAAAAGTTTAAAACTCAATAAATAAGGTTATGTTTGTCATAGAGAAATTAAATTTGGTATGTATGTATTTTATACCAAAACAAATGTGTGTTCAAAAATTGGGAGTAATCCGTCCATGAACACGCCCACCCCCCCATAGCGAAAGCACAATAAAGGCATTAACTGTGAGCTACAGGAATAAAACTTGGTATGTGTAAATTTTTCATCACCATTTAAATGCGATTAAAATATAGGCTTCATACGCCCATGGAGACGCCCATTTGCAATAAAAACTTTTTTATTTTTGAAAAGTGGGTTTAGGGTATTTCATAGTCGGCCTAGACCGACTTTAGACTTTCTTTACTTGTTTACTTTCAAGTCTGGGCAATTTCGCACGGCTCTCTAATGTCGTCGCCAACAGCCTTTACATTTTCCGGTATAACCCGTTTGGAAACGCTAGCTAGCAATTGAACATGTCGTTCCGTTCCTTGTATGTGTGCTGGAATTTTTGGATCATTAAACGGTGGATCATCTTGATTTAAATATTCTTTCAATGTATCGTACGGAATGCTTCGCATGAATGGTGGTTCAAATACGTTATTTATGTCATTCATATTGATCATTTCCGTGTAACTTGTGGTATCTGGTGGTATATCTGGTTTTTTATAAGCTCGAAGTTGCGTTGGGTCGTCAACATCTGTTCGATAGCGTAGAATTATGTTGATAGCACAGTCGCGCTTTTCTTTGCTATCATCAAACAACATTGATAACAAGATATTTTCCGAATGCGCATAATATGAATTATCTGTAATTACTTTATTGACAATTTTGCGTAAACGAGGTTCTAGAAATCGTGACCAACTAATGAAGTTGAAAAATAATGCACTGCCGTACACGAAAGAGCTGTAATACTTGATATTGAAGTTTATTGGCACATAACATTTAATTATAAATTCAACCAGAATTCTTAAATTTGCATCTGGATTTTCCGTTGTCACATTTAATCGTAATAATCTAGCGGCATTGGTGAGCCACCGAGAATGTACAATTTTCCCTGGTTTGATGTTAGCCAGATCCACCGAAACCACGTCGCTAGAAATTGCATGGGCCATGTCGTAAAAGTACTTCGAATCGGTGGAAAATTCAATTTTTTCTGGAGGGGGCATATTTTGCAACTCAATTTTCTGGAAGCCGTCCACCACCTGAAAATGTATAACAATAAAATAATTAAAAATGGTTGACAGTTATAATAAATGAGTGATAGCTATAACTTACCGGAAAAGTTTCACAAGTTTCGATTTGACGGCTCAGTTTTCCGGTTGCCGATCTTGGTCCAGTAGTGGTTGATTTATCCAAAGCTTCAAACAACTGCCGAAATGGAAGTTCGTTGAAGTGTAGAAGGCAAACGAACCAATGCAATGGTCTTTTTAATAGCAATTCGAATCGTCGTATAATTCTACCGTATGGGCCAGTGTTTGTTGGCTCACCGTCAGTGCATATTCCAATTAATGCATCCAGTGATATATTTTTATCGTTGAAAAAATCATTTAATTTGGTTGTTTTGTATTCAGCGATTTCATGTTCCAGTCTTACGTAACCAATCAATTTGGAATTGGGTTCTCTCAAAATAACAAGATGAGGTTCTTTTACCATCCTAGCATGATACTTCTCATCAACTTTAGCTGTCGTTAAAGTATCATCTTTTCTGCCATCGAATGAAAACGCTAACAAATTGGTATGATCTAACCGTTTGCGAACCACTTCTTGTCTGCATTTCTCTTTTTCTCTGCGAACTTTCGATTTATCCATGATGGGAGGTTTGCCATGCTTATCTTTCATTTTAAAATCTTTGAAAAGAGCGGTTCCCAATGCCGATGCTACTCTATCAGGCACACCAAATCTGTTACATACCAAGGCAAAATTAAAACAATCGTATCTCTCTGTGTATTGTGAACTTGTGCTTCTATCCATATCTTTTTGAACCGGTGGCGGTGCGTATGTTGAATCATCGGGATCATGGTATGCTGGCATTGATGACATAGACGTTGCTCCTTGCTCTTTAGGTTCCATCACAACTGCATCCATTGTTAGTCTTCTTTGATTATGTTGATCGTGCATGAACTCTTTGAGGCGTTCGGGAACCCAGCCGCATGCACATGGAGCTGCCTTCAAATCGCATTTACATGTTCCAATGTAAAAAATTGTTTCCAGAGATTTCACATACTCTGTAAATTGTTGGGTTTTGTTTCTTCTCTTGATTTGATCTTGATACTTGTCAAGCAATTTATTCAATTTATTAAATACACTTTTTTCAGCATTATTTCCATACCAAGTTTTTCCCAAATTTCATTCAACTCATCTTGTACTTGAATAGTGAATGACTTATGGGAAAACTTTTTTGTTTTGTTTTAGCACGTTCGCTTAAGTAAAAAATAATATCTCAAGATATCAAAATGGGTTGGTAAATTAAGATCAGTCAAATCAGTAGACACGCCAAAAACAGTAACATCGTGCTTGGGTATATGACTCATTCCAGGGGGTGTGCCACTGGCATGGGGGGTCGGGCCTCCAAAGATATTGGGGGTCGGTCATACATTTGGACTTGATTGGAGCACTCTAAATGGGTCAAAGTGGGATTTTTCAAAATTTGCCCCTACCCAAAAGTTCGACCCAAATTGGAGGACATCAGAATTCGTTTTAGAGGTATGGTTCCTTCGGCAATGTTTCTTATTTTGATACCTAGAATACAATTTTCACAGAGCAATGGGCGATTTTTTTGCCTCCCCACAAATCGACCCGGCCTAGTGTATATCCAATGAGTGCCATTTTCTAACAATCGCAAATGTTGACATGCTTCTCTATATGTGTCACACAGTTCACCATTTATAGTTCGTAAATCTTGGAATGATGTTGGGTCACGAAAGTTGACTAACAAAAAAAAAAAAAAAAACAAATTGGCCATTTCAGCCCTTGAAAGGACTTTGACCGAGCATCTTAGGATCGATTGTGTTGTGTGTGTTATTAAATTTTGCACACAATTGACCGAGAACTGGACCTACATGTTTTATGCCGACTCCGAACGGCTCATGTTCTCAAGAAGCTTTACATGGCATTATTTTACTCTCTGAGGTTTGCCATTGTCTGCAGAGAGGTGGTGACCGATCAGAAAAATTTTCTATTGAAAAAATTTTTCGCCACGGCTGGGGATCGAACCCGGGCTCCAAGCATGCTAAGCCACACACTTAACCTGCATGCCACGGTCACCACAAGTTGACTAACAGCAAACGTAAATAGAGGCAGGCACTCATCGTTTCTTGGATGGACTGTGTAAATGCGACCTAATGAATTGGTGGAAAATAAATTGGGGTAACCTGGAACTGGATTTCCTTGTTTCCGCCGTGGAAATTTCGTGAAAACATTTAAAAAAGAACTTAGCAAAATCAGCCGAGGCGTTCTGCGATTTTAGATATATATATTAAAATAGTGGGCGCAAAACTTAAATTTGATTACTACGAACATTTAAAAAAGAATTAGCCAAATCAGTGTAAGTGGGTGTAAAAAAAGTGGGTGTAAAAGTGGGCGTGGTCAATTTTTCTTTCCGTAAAAACCTAAGTTTGACTACGACGAACATTTAAAATAAAATTATCCAAATCGGTCCAGCCGTTCTCAACTGATGCAATTACCAACGAACGACATTTGATTTTTATTTATATAGATTATATATATTTATATAGACACCTGTTTGTTCTCAATTGCAATCAATGCTAACTTCGACAAACTAGATTGGCTTGTCTTATTTCTTCAATAATTTTTATTAATTTTCAATTATCTAAATGACCGGCCTGCACTTGCGGAGATCACTGGGATTGTGAAGAACAACAGCATATCTATGTAAACTTCTGTAATGTCACATTCAATTGCTTCAAAATTTGTAATGATTTTTTGACACAATTGATTAACGGCGTCCAATTCATCAGCTTGTAAATACTAATGAATTTTTGAGTAAGATTTTGGGCTACTACAGATTCGTTACCATTTGCTATTGTAGTGTCAACGAAGGGCCCCTATCGCTCAAGGGCCCCGGTGCTCTGCACCGTCTTGCTCCGTTCGGAACAGAGATAATGAGATGGGAAACTTCGACAAATTTTTAGCAAGAAAGAGATAGCCTTCTGTCAAAATGGCAACAATACCAACATAAACTCTATAAATGTGTTAGTGCAATTTTTGACATACTCCCCAGTTACCATAATTAAATACATAATTCAACAGTTTCCTTACATTTAAGCAGTCTGGTGAAAACTCAGTGGCCACTTCCAGCGCTCTCAATAAGTTATATTTTCTGAATAGTTTGCTATTTAAAATGTCAAAATAGTTGTTAAATTGATGAAATGTAAAACAGTTATCGAATTAGTTGGTAGCCTAACCAGGAAATTGTAATTTTTGTCTCTTTTAAGTATATTTATTAAGTATTAATTTTAAAAATATGCTCTAAAACTACAAGAACATGAACATTCATTGCTATTTGCCAACATTTTTGTTGCACGTCCCTGCATTTTAACTACTTGCCAATATTTTTGATGTTTGACTTAGCAACTCAGTCATAGAAAAAAAGCGCTAATTAGGTTTTCTACTGGAACAGTTGTATCGCTTGAAAGCGCTCACTGCTTTTATCTGAAACCCACCTTGGCATGAAAACTAACAGCAGAGTTGCATAAAAACGTAGTTTTGTATTATTTAGAGTAGGTGTTATTTACTCCGAATTAATAAGAACGAATTTATAGTAGAATTGTACTAGTACTATTTTATTTGGAAGTAATTTTATACAGGTCGGTTTGTGTTACAGAATCTCTCCACTAGGAAAAGAATCAAGGTACAGAATAACTTTTTATTATTTTGGCCTTCTTTAAGAATTTTGCAGTTTTTGGTTCTCTTCTCAAACAAATTCTGACCTTTAAAATTGAATAGTGTTTTTTTCACGAAAATTTTGATCTCAAAAGTAAGATAAATTGCAGTTCTTCTAAAAGTCTAAAATTCTATCCTCAAATGCTGTCAACTGAGGGAACTGAAAAGTGACATTTTAAGAAAATATTGAACATAAAGCCCCAACAAAATCCTGCTTACATGCAATCGAGAAAGTAATCCAGATTATTTAAATCACTGATTAACTTCTCGCTCACGGAACCCATTATTTCTTTATGTAATCAATGAAGCTTTCGCTTGACATAGAAGAACTTAGTTATAAGCTTATAAATTATGTTGAATAACTTTTTACCACTCACCAATTATTTGTTAACAAGTTTAAAGTTGGTGAATAAGATATTGCTTTGTGCAAATTAGGAAAACGATTGAAATATTGAATAGAGATCATTGCGTAACTCTTGGTAAACAGGGCAAAAGTGTTAAACCACAAATTTTAAAAGTTAATGAAATTCTTCTTCAGAATGAAAAATACTTTTATTTGGAAGATAGCAAATATTTATCTGTAAATTCAGAAGCTAAAATGAATAAGTTTTTGTTATAAAACCAAAACATAAAATAAGCAATACGTTTCACTTAAAGATTTCATTAGATAAAAATTTAGATTTGAAACATGTTCATATTGTTTTGTTGGTAAATATATTTACTTCCTTCATTTATCTTTCTTCTCTCAAAGCTGTTTCTATAAAAAAGAGAAAAATATTCCAAATATTCAAACTGGAAGCGCACGATTAACTTAAAGCACAAGTATGAGGCTATGCATTTTGGTGCCACTCTGGTTAAAACGGTAAATAATTTGTTGCTAAAATAAATTGACAATAAAGGCAAGTTTCTCTATTTAAACTTGTTGTATAATATTGATTATTCGTTAAAAAATTAAAAAAATTCAAGGATTTGTATAAGCTTTTTTCGAACTTTGATGAATTTTATCTCCTAAACCAAAAAAAAAAGTCTTTTTATTTTACCTTCATTGGGCTTAGCGAGCCCAAATACATATAATCTCACTAATCCAACTCGAAAAAAAATAAAAGGGCGTGGGCTCTTAAGTAGAATTATGAAAAAATTTGGTTCTTGTTTTTTTATCAACTTAGAACAGGGCAAAGTTTTGGGTTAAATAAAAACTGTAATATATTCTGCACTCCTTGCATAGAGGGTGCAGAAAAATGGAATATATTCTTGATTTCTTTTATCGGGAAAAGAAAATAACATTGGTCTACCGCAAACAGCATTTAAGTTCGAAGCAACTTTGATATTATAGTACATTTTTATTTTTTTTGCAATGCAACCCTATTAATAGAATCTGACAATAATACTTGACTGTGTACTTAAACTATGAGGTGAATCATGTATACAATATATGAGTCTCACAAATGTACCCAAAAAATTTAAGAAGAAGCATGCATTTGGAGGGAAACATGAAAAAAACATCATTAAAAAGAAGTTTCCCATCTCTTTATCTCTGGTTCGGAAACTATACATCGAACAGAGACGAAAGTGTAGCTCGCAATCTAAACATCGGACTAAGACGAAAGTGGCACTAATAGAAAGGACACGTGCTCCAGAGATAAAGAGATGTGAAACTTCTTTTTAGTATTGTTTTTTTCTCATGTTTCCCGCCATATTCATGCTTCTTCTTTAACTTTTTGTATACTTTTAGAATCTCACATATTGTGTATATGAGTTCACCTCATAGCTGTCAAGTGTTGTTGTATCGACTGCCAGATGTCGGGCAGTTTAGTTATTTTATAGAATTTATATCATTTTTGGAAATATTTACAACATTAATATGTAGCAAGTGTGCGTACGGATTTAGAAGTGTTAGACTACAACCAGAATGGAACGGAGTAAGAACTGCCTTGGGTTCGTGACAATCAAAAAGTGGACAACAATTTGGTGCTGCAGGCATGCAAGCTTACGCCGGCTAGGCAGGAAACCTCAATCAAATGATGTGCATGCAACAAAAGCCCAACATTGCTATGACGCAGGCAAGTCAAATGTTTCCGGTGCAACGTGGTGTGGTTGAGCAGAATCACTTTTTGTGGCAAAGTACTTCCCCAAGCAGCAACAACAGTGTGGTGGTCTCAATTAACAGCCATCACAACTAGCAAATTTGCAAACGATACCCAGCCCTGCTTTGGTGCCCTCATCCAGTTCACAAATGTCAAATTTAATGAGCAACAACCAGCGTAATTTGCGTCAGTCGCTCAATGCACCCTTGAATACTCCCGACCAGGTGGCAACCAATAATCCACAGGAATATAAGCTGTATCGCGAAAAATGCAAGCAACTCACCAAGAACATTGAGCCACTGAAACGCATGGTGGCCAAGATTGGCAATGATAGAACTAATATCTATATTCATTTCATTTACATATTGTGCAACAATATTGAGAAATATTAAACATGGGAAAAAATGATCAGAAGGCAACTGGTGAAAATGAGCCATAAGCTATTGGTGAAAACGAGCATAGAGTCGCGGGAGGAACTGAAGGTTTTCGTGGTGTTAACGTTTACTACATCGACCCACACATTCCAAATGCGTCCATCCGTTGATGAAACATTTAGAGGCGTGAAAATAATAGCAATTATAACAACCGTTTTGGCGGAAACTCTGAGGGGAAGGGTTATGGAAGATATAAAGTATTTGTTACTCAAACATTATAATTTCATTCAAGGCAAGACGTACTATGCAAAAGCTAAAAAGTGGACAATTGGAAAATTCAAACATATTCAAGCAACGCTGGGTCATCAACTAGGCCCTGGATGTCGAAACTTCGTCAAATGCTGCTGGATTGCCCAAACCGACAGTCGGACTTCAGATCTCTTCTTTAATACACTGAGAAAAATATGTGATAAAATTACATGAAATTGTGTTAATATCAAACGAATTTGTTTTTGAAATAGATCTTGAAACAATTTCATTTAAGTTAAACACAAATTGTATTGAAGTTTTATTTTAAACAAAAGTTTTTGTTGTTAAAACAATGTTTTTAAATATAAAAACGAATTCAAAACGAAAATTTTAATATTCAAAACAAATTATTTGAAGCATGATTTTTTCGATGGCATTTTTCAGTTTTTCTTAGTTTTTAACATCAGATTCGTTATCGGCGACCCCTGGGACCCTCCGAATGCCAAATTTTAACTCTTCTCGATGAAGTTTGAATTTTGTAATATAAAAATAATTAATTAGCGATTATGTCATGGAAAGTAATGGTTTTCTGTATGTTTAGTTTGCAATATTACATTTTTTTAATATTTATTTTAGTGTGCCACAATTGAAAAGTAAAAGTAAAAAATTGCCACAAGAGAAAACATGCAGTTTTTAATAAATTAATTACAACAACAGTTGTTTAAAAGCAATTACAAATATAAATCTCAGCTAACGTTATTTTTATCAACTTATTAATAAAACTTGTCAACATAAAAAAAATGAGAACTAAAGGTTGTTGTAATAAAATCATATATTCTTAATTTTTATTGTTCTTTTAATAATTTACATTATTTTTACATTATTTAAATTGTATATAATTATTATTAATAATTTTTATTGTTGCATTAAATCATTTATATTGTTATTTACATTGGAAATAATTTTTATTTATCATTCAGAAATTCAAAATGATTAGAATTCTTGTTTTGTCGTTTATTTAATTCGGGATCGGTTTCTCTGATGAGAAACCAACAATAGTCGCCCATCATTCCTTCGTCCCAAAATCTTTGGTACCGATTCTCAATTGCTTTCATCTGTTGGTGGAATCTTTCCCCATGTTCGTCGCTCTCGTTACCGAGATTCTTCGGAAAAAAATTCAAATGGGAGTGCAGAAAGTGAATTTTCAGAGCAACTCGTTGACTATTTTCTCGTAAGATTCACTTTTATTGTTCCCGAGGAAGCTAGAAACAGTCGTCTTAAAAGAATCCCACGCCGCTGCCTCAACTGGTGACAATAGTTCTGCGAATTGAAGATCGTTTAACACCTTTTTTATTTGCGGTCCAACGAAGACACCTTCTTTTACCTTGGCATCAGAAAGATTTGGAAAAATCGTTTTCAAATATGTGAATGCTTCGCTTTCTTTGTCTAACGCCTTGACAAAGTTTTTCATAAGTCCAAGTTTGATGTGCAGCGGTGGGAGAATTATGTTTTCCTTTTTGACGAGTGGAACGTTTTTGACGTTGCTCTCTCCAACTTTCGACTCAATTCTTTCTGGCCAGTCCTTTGTAATAGTGGTGTTCACGTGCTCGACTATCCCACTTGCAGAGAAAACAGCAGTACTTTGTGTAGCCACTCTGTAAACACCGGAGTGAAGATAGCAACGCATGCATATTCGAATTCGAAAATGTGGCTGAAAAATTCGACCACCCATACCCAATGGGTGAAGATATCGTCGGGTTTTTTCGAACTCAGCCACAGTTTTTAAATTCATCACAATACACCACAGCAAATTTCGAACACACTGCTTGTGGAAGGCAATGTTTGCAATTATTTCTTTTAACTTGTGTATAATCGGTATGAAAACGCTGCTGCTCATTATTTATGCTTAGGTTTTTATTCATTACTTTATAGCACTTAAAATTGTCAAAAATTCATAAAGTTCTCAACTCCTAACTCTCTTCTCCTAGTCTATGTAGACATCTGTAAGTCAATGTGTTATTTAAAAATAAAAGTTTTAAAATTTTTCATGTTCAGTGAAACAGAAAATATAGTTAAAGCTGCGTTCAACTTTCATAATCCAATTTTATTTGTAAACAGGAAATGTTGGCGTCTATATTTTTCCTTGATTTGAAGAATTCGAGAAAATCAAGAATAAAATATTTTTATATATTTTAGTACATAGGTATTTTTTTGAAAAAAATATTTCAAACACTCTTCTAACTCATCTTTTAGTATATCAGCAACGATTTTGAACTTACCACGTTCAATCAAGTGTTAAAGTAGGGGAGAGTGGTACTAGTTGTCACAAAATTTGAATGAACCACTGTAACTCCCACAAATCAAGCAATAATGGCACTGCAAAACTTGTAAACATAAATTTAATCTTTTATTCTTCAATCCTGATGTGAATAACATATATTATTTTAAAATAAATTAAAAAATTTCCTTTATAAAAAATTTAACTCGTCTGTGACAAGTTACCCCACTCGTGGGGTAAGTTGTCCCAATGCGTAGTCCCAGTTGTCACACTTCTTAATCGTCATTGCTGCCACACTCCGAAACACAATTTAACCAGCAATGTATTAAACTATCACTTTCAATGCATTATGTGCACAACGCTTGCATTTTATACATTGATGACAATTATTATTGGATTTGACGCTCGACAACGATCTACACATAGTGAATCCACGTTATCTTCATTGATACTAGCTGTATTCGGCATGCATCATGATATCTGAAGATGTCCGACCTCGGTTTGTAAGTCGTTTGCGATTTCTTGGCATATTTCCTTAATTTCAAATAAATCATAGAATACTTTCAAAATAGTTATATGAAATTATATGTGACAACAAGCCCCACAAGTGCTGTGACAACCTGTACCATTTGGGAAAAAATGTTAACAATGTTCTGTAAATTTAAATATAAAGATTTATCTTAAAATTCAAAAGTATTCGCAAATAATAATATAAATTGTATTGGAAATTTATTATAAGTTGAATATAACACACTTCTATTTGTTTAATTACAAAATTTAAAAAAAATATAAAAATTCAAAAATCCAACTTAGTTTCTTAAATTTCTTTTAATTTTTGCAAAACAAAACGAACGGCACTTAAACTTTCTTGGGATGCTAGACATTGCAATAGCGTATAGATGGCATTGATATTCCATTCGATAACGTGTTGAATCAAAAGATATCGGCGTTGTGACAACTAGTACTTGAGACAACGGGGACGAGTCTCCCCTACTGAAAAATAAGCCAAACTCATTTCATAGCAGAATAGTTAAAAAATATTTTATATAAATATATAGGTTTTTCACAACTTGAAATACACAGTTGTATCGTTGTATTTAAATTCAAGTCATATTCACATTGTTTTTGTATTCTATTTGAAAGAAAAACAAACGTTTTTTGAGCTCTAACGTTTGTTTTATCATTCAAATAGAAAGCAAAAACAATGTGAATACGACGAAAATATGAATACAACGATACAACTGCTGCCCACCCGGCAAAAAACCCGACTTCGATATCGAAAATGGGAAAATAAACGAATAATTCGTGAAGAAAACTATCGAATTCGATATCGATAACGATTCGAAAAAGATACGTTTGGCGGACGTAATGGTTACTTCGTAAGCGAAGGTTCGCTTATTTGTCGAAAAAGTATTTGCTTATGATTCGAAAAATTATTCGTTTGTGTGTCGAAAAGTTATTTGCTTACGCGTCGAAAATTCATTCGCATCCGAATCGAAAAACTATTTGCTTTTGTGCCGAAAAATTATTCATTTACGGTTCTTTAGCGATCGAAACAAATACGAAGAAAATTATTTAATTTTTTCATTCTAAAATGATGCTTTAATGATCCATTTTGCACATTTCATTAAAATTAACTCACATTATATACAAAGGAAAAAAACAAAATTAAAACTAAGCATATTACATCCTGAGGTAAAGATGGAATTTTTCAGCAAGGATAGACAGCAATGCTTTTGAAGCCCTTCGACTTGTGTTGTTGGCAGAAAACCATCTGGCGGCTTTCAAATTAAAGCTGTCCTCTTCCAATATTGGGCAATCTGTCGAAAGAGCGCTGCTGAAATGCGTGCTATCTACTTCTCATGCATCATTTGAATTTATTTTCAATATCGTTTCTGCCGTGTACAATTGCAAATTTGATGTTGACGCTAAAGTTGCAGTAGATTGTGCCAATCAGCTTTGGGAAACAGCATCCGCTCTTGCGTCGATTTGTGAAGGCCCACATTTAATTGCATTTACTACATGCCTGCAGTCACTTTTCAATCTAAAGGTTTTTTCATTATATAAAAAACAAATAAACTTAAATAAATAACGTCTTCTATTCTCACATGACACAAAATTATTCGCTTGCTAAAAACTAAAAGTATATTTTTCTTCGATAAAAGTTCGTAGCAAACGAACTTTCGATGTGAACGAGATATGCACCGGGTGGGCTGATTTCAAGTTGTTAAAAACCTAATAGTAGTCTTATAACTGTTTTAATAACAAATTGTTTTAAACGGATTAAAAATTAATAAATTAACGATTCTAACAAATAACCGTGAATTCAACTTTATAAAACAAACATTAGTAAAAAATATTACCCACAAATATTTTTGGATGGTACCTACCTACTTTCGTAAGAAAAACTTTTTGAAAAGTATAAATATGAGTAATAATAGTTGCATTCCTTTCGCATCAAAATAATACAGATTATTATTTTTTACATGCACAGCAAAATCAAAGTTAATAATCCTGTTACAATTTGGAGTATTTTTTATAAAACTCTGAAATAAGCAAGTACGATAAATAAAAGTTCGGTAAAGAAAAGTATATATATTCTTGATCAGCGTCATCTGACCGCCTGCCTGTACGTCCGTCCGTCTGTCTGTATTTTATCCTTAAACACAGGATAAGAATTAGTTCAGATAATTCCATGAAACTTGGTTCACATGTACATAAAAAACTAAGGATCTGCTATGTTGAATGCTTTTGAAATCCTACAGACACGCCTACCTCCCATGCAATTCATAAGTTGAAAATTATAAATTTGTTTATGCCTAGTCACAAAAACATAGCCACAAGGGACTAGCCACACAATTCCAGCAACTAAGACCTAGAACCGTAAGCCTAGCCACACAATTCCAGAAAATAAGACTTACAATTAGTAACGTAAACTTAGCTACAAAACCCTAGCAACTTAAGCCTAGCCACAAAAACCTAGCTAGAAAAGCCTCTATCCACAAAAGCTTACCCACAGAAGAATAGCCACACAATTCCAGAAAGTAAGACCAAATAACGTAAGTCTAGCCCCAAAAACCTAGCAACGCAAGCCTACCCACAAAAGTCCAGCGACAAAAGCCCAGCCACAAAAGACTAGACACATAATTCCAGAAACTAATATCAAACAACGTAAGCCTAGCCACAAAAACCTTGCGACGCAAGCCTAGCCACAAAAGCCCAGCCACAAAAGCCTAGTCACAAAAGACTAGTCACACAATTCCATACCATACGGTTGAAAATTTGAGTTTAAATTGAAAACCCTTAAAATTCTTTTTGGATGTATAGCTCGAATTAAACCTAAAAGTTTATTTTTAAAAAAATTTCAGTTTACGTTCGAAAAATTAATGAATTTAAATTTTTGGGTTTCAAATAGTAAACCATTTAAAGCCAAAAGGGTTATTATTTAGACTTCAAGTTTATTATTAAAACTGTAGAGTTTTTAAAGCAAACCCATTAAGTTTATAAATTAATTTTTTTTTATATTTAAAACCTGAAAGGTTTGCACAGTTAAACAAATTAAAAAAAAAGTCAAAATTCTTATTTACCACCTCTTATATAGAGTTGACAGTACTACCCCATGAGTGCAAACCCCTGGCGTGATTCTGCTAACTTAGGCGCGGAACATATGTTTTTTTTACGCATTTAATTTGGGTGAACAGTGGATTTCTTCGCTTATCGACGCTTCAGTTTTTGGGCTCTTAATTGTCCAGTATTGAGAGTAAGACGATTAAAAAATCATTTTCCAAACATTAGCGCCTAAGTTTGCCAAACCCCGCCAGGGTTGTTCTGCTGTCATGGGGTAGTGCTTTCATCATTATATAGTGGTATATAAGAATTTTTTTCTGTGTTTCACTGAGTTATTTGCTGAGGATCGAACCAGGGTCACTCGATTCATCACATCAAATCAAATCGACCGATTTACCAACTGAGCCACGGAAGAATGAAATGTTTTGTTTCTGCTAATTGTGTACTTAAATGTGAAATTGACACATTGACAAGCATAAGCATAATATTGAACACTTTCGTTGAGTATTTGAACACTTTCGTTTATGGTCAAAATATTGTGTATGGTGAATTTTTGGTTAAATGTTTTCGAACGTCGAAACGTGGCTGGGCGTGCGTTGCTATCTTCACTACGGTTCTGTAAACCACAAAGCATACCAACGACTTTGAGATCAGAACTTATTTTCCAGTCGTGTTGTTCATATTTAATACATGTCAATAGCTTCGCCATTGTTTCGTGCGTTTCCTTTGTGTTGACTGCATGTGCGATCGGAATCCATGGCTTTTTGTTTCCTATATGAAGTAATACCGCCTTCAAGCTCACTTTGCTGCCATCAATAAAAAAACTCAACTCTTTGGGAATGTACGGCTGACCAAAGATATTAAATAAGCCAGGAATGTCTATGCAATAGCAGATATTGTCATTCTTAGTAATGTGTATAGCAAACGGTTTTTCACGATTTCTGTAGTATGTCACCTTAACATCGGGTCTCAAAAAGTTGAATTGTTGCAAACGAGAACCATGCAATTCCGATTTTTCCTTTGACAGTTCCAAATCTCTTATCCAATCATTCAGCTGCGCTTGCGATAAAAGGTGAGTTGTGTTTTCAGTTGTAATAGTACTTCCACCTGTGGTTCCTTCCGACTCCATTGAATCTACGGATTTTCGATTGTTTTCGCGTGTTGAATCGGGACAAGTAGGATATGGAACATCGTCAGAATGAGATACTGGTAATGAAACATTCGGGACAGTGGCGTATATTACTCGTTTGTGTTTTCCAACACCAGTCACTTTGGCCAGACAAAAATAGCAATCGTTTAGGTGGCAAAACAGTTGTCTCCAGATCATCGGAACATCGAATTTCATGTATCGTTTTTTACCCGAGCTCCATTCAGACAATATTAATTTGCACGATTGACACAAAATACTTGGCGTCCATGATTCACCAATGTTCTCAGCCGCAATACCAAAATAATGTAGATATGACATTTGGAGTAAATTCGTAAAATTGACTCGTTTCTTTTCGAAAGTAAATTCACCGCACACGTAGCAGAAAATATCTGGGTAGTTTTTACACTGGAATTCTCGCAGTCTTTTACTCATTTTATTTTGAAGTATATCTTATTTTTTCCTTTCGTTACAAATTGTGCGTCCCTTTGTTTGCCACGTTTTTTAGTATAATGCATGAATGTTTTTGCTTTTATGCATCTCGAAAGTGCTGCAGGTACAATAAAGGTAGGTAGGTCCACGACTCAGAGCGCGACCGCCGAAACTGTCAAAAAAACACAAAATAAGTATTCACATGGCATAATAAAAACAGGTAGGCTCTCCTTCTTATAGCCATAAGTGTCGAAATCAGACGTTTTGCTGTGACGGTTTCGACGGTTGCACTCTCAGTCGTGAGCCTACCTGTTTTTATGGTAGCGTGTTTGTTCTTATCTTTTCTTTCGCAAAACTCTTGACTTGATTCCTATGAACAATAAAAATGAAAAATAAAAAATTATAGTACAATAACCCAATTTATTTATATGACAATAAAATTTGTAAAAAAAACATAACTTGGGTGCTTTCGTTCCATTAAACACAACTTTTTCATTTCTCAATAGATTTTCTTCAACAATAGCTTTTTTTTTTTGGAAAAATAAAGGCTCTTAGTAGAAAATATCAAAAGTAACAAAATATTTTGATTTCTTAACGAAATTTGCAACTATTTTGTCTTTTTTTGGAAATTTTTCTGAAAAATAAAAAAGTCCCCGAAATTTGTATTTATTCCGCCAAAACTAACAGCTCTACCAAAAAATGATGTTTGCATTGTTTGTAAGAAATTTTATTAGCTTTTATTTGATATATGATTTGTTTCATTACTGTTGTTCGTTCTGGAGATATATGCAATTAAATGGAACCAACTTTTTTTTTTCGTTGAAAACCCTACAGTGGGCAATATCTCAAAAACGGAGTGACAGAAAAAAAAAAAAATTTTTTTCGGAATAAGCGAGTGATTTTACATGAGAAAAGGATAGTGGCATTAAAAGTATATATTGGCTGTAAGCCAGTGATATTATTGGGAGATGGGCGTGTTCATCGGTGGATGAAGCCCATTTTTCTAACACATCTTAATTTTACTATAAAAAGAATAAATATCTAATTTAACATTTGTAGCTTCAACAGAAGCCTATTTATATAGTTTTAAATTTTGGGGTTGTATGGGAGGTAGGCGTGTTCGTGGGTGGATTACGCCCATTTTTCTCTCACGTCTTAATTTTTATATAAAAATAATAAATATTTAATTTTATTTTTATAGCTTCGACACAAGCTCTGTATATAGGTTTCAATTTTGGGGTTGTATGGGAGGTGGGCGTATTATTGGGTGGATGACGCCCATTTTCTAATACATCTGAGTTTTGTCATAGACTACACAAGTACCGAATTTAAGTTTTGTAACTTAAATATTCGCTTCTTTATGGAGTTTTCATCAATAGCGTTGTATGGGATGTAGGCGAGGTGTTCATCCGATTTAGCCTATTCTCGAACTTGATCTTAGTTTTTTAAAAAAAAACTTAAATATCGAATTTCAGCCCGATAGCTTCAAAATTACGGCTGTAATCGTGTCCACAGACAGACAGACAGACGGACAGACAGACGGACATGGCTAAATCAACTCAGGTGGTGATGCTGAGCAAGAATATATACACTTCTCTATACCTGCCACGCCTCCTTATGGGCGTTACACACGTCGTGACAAAATTAATATACCCCTTACACAGTACGCGTGGGGGTATAAATAACGATCTTAAAATACTTTGATTTTTGTAAAAAAAACTACATTTGTCTAAAGGAAAAAATTAAAATGCAGTTTAACTAGCACTATCTTACCGAACACGATGATACTCACGATTTTTACCCACAGTATCCTGTTTGAAGGATATTTGAAGCGAAAGTTATGCTCGAGATGGCACATAACTTTTGATTGTAACCATTGAGTCTAAATTTTGATGGCATTGATTATAATGTTGGCGTATTTCTTAAATATGATGAATTATTAATTTGCATAGTTTTTGTATATCAATTCTCTTGTTTTAGAGAAATGTATACTAGAACTAGAACGCAATTTTTTAACTTTTTCAAAAAAATTAATATTAGATTTTATATCACGGGCATAAGAAGTGGTGTCGAAGACAATTTTCTCAATTTGGATTTTTCAAATATTTCTGTACATGACCCTACCTTAAAATATGTATTTAATATCCCAGGTTTAGACCACGATTTTGTTTTATATTTTAATACTTAAAAAAATTTTACTGCGTACCATCAAATTTCTCAGTTTGAGTTATATCTTCTTTATGGTTATAATATCTTTAAAATACATTTCATGCCATTCCGTCGGTCTCAAAAGACTAAACAATTGTTTTTAAAATGTGTTTTAATGAAATTATGACCATAAAGGGGACAGAACTCAAATTGAAAAATTTGATGCTAGGAAATAACTTTTTTTAAAATATCGAAAAAGAAATCGTGGTCTTAAGCTGATATATTAAATTAATATTTTTAGGCAGTATCATGTTCAGAAATTTTCAAAAAAATCAAATTAAGAAGATTATCTTCAACACCACCTCTGAATCACTTGGCATAAAATCTTATATTCATTTTTTTGAAAAAGTTAAAAAATTGCGTTCTAGTACACATTTCTCTAAAGCCAGAGAATACAAATGCAAAAACTATGCAAACTATTAATTCATGTTATTTATGGAATACATCAACACTATAAACAGTATCACAAAAATTTATAACCAATGCTTACAATCAAAAGTCTTGTGCTATCCCATGTACAACTTTCGCTTCGAATATCCTTCATACAGGATACTGTTGGTAAAAATCATGAGTAGCACTGTGTGTGGCAAGATATTGTTAGTTTAACTGCATTATTACTATTGCTTTAAGACATGTGTGGATTTTCTTAAAAAAATCGAAGCATTTTAAGATCGTTATTTTTTATTGTTTTTCCCAAAAAACAACTTAGTCCTTGCGGGGCAGGAAGATGTCCTTAATTTTTTATAAAATTTTTTTTGGGTGATCTTGACAAGCCTATGCAACTTTTGAGACCTCTAAAAATACGATCTAAATTTTTCGATACGGCCTAATGTACATTAGTAGTATGCACTTGATTGATCAATGCTGTTAGAATTACTTTTTTGTCAAAATAACTTTGTATGGGAGATAGGCGTTGTTATCATGCAATTTGGCGAACTTGACCTTTATTTTTAACATGAAAGCTTAAATATCGAATTTAATAACGATACCTTGAACATTCTGGCTGTAATTGAAATAATCGTAAGATCTACACTTATCTCCCCTACATGAAAATGCAATTCCACGCCACCTATGAGGTATGCATTATGGCGCGTTACCGATTTTTTTTTGGTGTTCGGTTCCCCTGTAGGCCTATATAACCATTATACTTTATACTACATATATGTATAAGTCCAAAATATTTAACCTATTTTAAAATGAAAGGAAACCTGAGAAGAAATCAAAATATATAATATAGAAAAATAATATAGAAATCAAGAACTGGTACTTAAGCAGAAGGAAATCATAACAATGCGCGATTTCATATGTACTTAATTAAATTGATTTCGCTATTTTATTTTGAAGAAGGATAATAAATTGTAAAATATTTTAATGAATCCACAGGTGTCTGACGCGTAAAATTTTATTTTTAAAGTTTGGTTCCGATACTTCTAACTCCGATTCTAACTCGTATAAAAAAAGCTTAAAGAATATAACTGTCGCAGTTATCACAACAAACATATGGCTGAATATGTTGCAATTGTGTAAACAATAATTGGCTAAGTCCAATCCTATGGCAATGGGTATCAAATAATTGGCAAAAAATATCGTCTAAATTTTGAATGTATGAAATAGAATCCTCCGGAGTTTTAATGAGATTATATTTATCGCATTGCTTTTCTATCGTGAAAAGAAATTCATCCGAAATAATTTCTTCACCGAAATATGGCAATGGATATAGACAATTATGTGTTTTATACATTTTCAAATATAACCAGCCACATACGTAAGCAAATGCATTTTGCTTTAAAAATATACTCTCATTTAAATCGAAATCAATTTAAACTGTTTGAATATATGTATGCTCTGGTCTAGGCAAACTTTGAAAATCTTGCCAAGACTAATTTTGAATCAAAGCGTCATCGCAAACACTTTGTAGAACATCATCTATTGGGACCGTTGGCAAAATATTTAAGTCAAGACAGGGCTCGCAATTGCCTTTGACAACTAAATCAATAAATTGTAAGCCCCAGCGTTTTTGGTACCTTCTTATGGTACCAAAAAAATGTTCCAGCTGGTCTTAGCACAATCTTCTTGTCATATTAAAAGAAAAGCCTTGATTTTGCAAGAAATGCCATAACTGTCTATGTGTGCTTATATTTAAAAGCCAACCCTTAATAAAAGAAAAACTATTTTTAATGTCATTACGGGACGCGTCCCGGATTTTTTTTAAATTCAACAAATACTTAGCTTTAAGCAAAAAGTCTAACTGTTTCAGGGTTTGGGAATACAGCAGTTTGGAAGGAAAAAACTTCAGCACTGCTGCTATTAAAAACATTGAATAACTTGTCAAAAAAAAGGATGTATTGCACTGTATTTGGTGTAGTTGGGACTTTGGAAGCGTTTATAACACTTGAGCTATACAAAGCATTCATGCCAGACGTAACAGTGTTACTTAAAACTTGAGCAGCAATTTGGACGTTCATTTTTTGGAAAGTGTTCGGCATTATGTGAGCTGTTGTAAGTTTATATGCACATCTGATAGATAATTTGAATCTATATTGTAGAAGTGGACAATATCGTTCCAACTAACAGGTACATCATGAAAAGTAATCACATTCTTAGAATTCTGCAAGCAATTGCGACTACTTTTGAATGAGGAGCGGTAAATGAGGAGCGTCGTGGAAAAAAATACTCTCTTTTCATTTACAGTAAAAAATGGATGTTCCTCAGGTACTCCTACAATTTTAGCAAAGTTTTGAAAATTTGACCCCTGGTCGCAAACGAAATGGCAAGGGTATAAATTTATATTCTGAAGTTGGGCGACAACTTCGAAAACGTATTTCTTAATAATATCTCCTTTGCAAGCACTATGCAAAAGAAAATACGCAAATAGTTGCTTCCAATAAGTTCCCGCAATGCCTTGGACCATCAACGTCATAACACTTTTACACGTCCTAGAACTACGGTTCTCGTCGCCATAGTCTTACAATTAAAAAAAATTAATTAATTTAAATTAATTTATATTATTAATTAAATTAAAAATTAATTAAAATTAAAATTAATTAAGTCCTACAATTAAATCTTTAAGCCGATTGCACTGCAGGTGGACTTTCAACGATATTTCATCGCAACATATTGAAACAAATTTTTGTTCTGCAGTAAAACCACGGCCTCGCAGCTCTAAGAGTTTAAGGCGACTATAAGAGCAACCTGGAGATTTGGGCCTCGAAGAAATAAAGTCATGAAGAGTTCTTTCTTGAGGCCAATTCATGTAAATTTTTAAATATCGATATGCTAATGGGGACAGAAAGTAAACACTTATCGCTATAGTTTTAAGATGGTCGTCATATATACGACCATTTGGATGACGAGTGCTATTTTTTAAACTATTCAGAATACAAATTCTTTATTTTGAAGGTAAATTTTCACAAACTTTTCCATCGAAGCAATTGTAACTTCCCGATTGGGATTTTTGTCAATTGTAAAACCTCTTTTTCCATTCTTTATTTCTCAATTTCTTTTTAATTTTTTTTAATAATTTCATCTTTACTTTAAATAATATAATCTTTACTTTTAATTATTTTATCTTTAATTTGAATCGCGTTTTTTTTCAATTTCACTTTCGGTGTGACTCATTTTAAGTTTACTATTTTAAATTTCTAATTCTACTTTTGTACATTTTAAATTATTTTCACTAAATGCTAATGTACGCTTTAAGTTCTTTATTTCGTCAATTAATTTAATTTTTCTAGGTGTCATTGAACTTAAGCTTGCATCTGTTTGAACTTGACGGCCCACAATAGCCGTCGTACAATTTTCATTATATTCCACATGCATTTCTTCTTGGCAATACAGGCTGTGAAGTGCCGATGGATCTACGTTAGAACAAGATGCAATTGAATCTACAAACAATGAAAAAAGAGGTTTACGCAGGGTAGATAAACTAGTCTGTACAGGTGGTCTAAATATAACAACTGTAGAAGTAACTTCAGGAATGAAATTAAAACTACTAGCGTTCAGATCTATTCCCGAGTCCCCTTCTGCTGTATGTAAGGGTATATAATTTAAATTATTATCAGGAATAGCATTCCTGTAAAGGTGGTTGTATCCACGCATTTTTGTAGAGAAATGCAAATGGCACGCAAACAACGTCTTTCTTCTTCCATCGATGGGGGCTCATTCAAACCTAAGAGCCTGAGCCATTCCTTTCTCCTATGTGAGAAATAACAGAAGAAATGCAGAAAAGACAAAAAATAAACTTTAAAGCACTTACTAGCTAATATACTAGCTAAAATATATAATAAAAAATAGTGTACCAAATCAAGCAATATAAAGAAATTAATAAAAATAATAAACTTAAATCAACATAACAATACAACAATCAATATCATTTCTTTTATGAATTGATGCTATTAACCAATCAATTAAGTGGTGAAAGCAGATCAACAGAAATGCCAAATAAAAACAAAATAAATAAAAAAGCAACAAAAAATAAAAGCAAAAAATCAATAAAAATCAGGAAATAATACTGTATCCAGTATATAAGTACATCACCATTTCTCCACACCATATAGTTTAAAACTAATTTTTAACGAACCTTCATCGCAATGAAAATACGTTTTTCATATAACTGTATTACCATCAATTGAACCGATGTTAGCAATGAGATCGGAAGCAATTCTTCCATGTTAGCCGACAGTGCATCCAGTGGGCTGTTGTTTATATGTAGTCACACAACATCCTTTTTGCATAATTCCGTTTTCATTATTGCATTTTGTACATAAAAATCTTGATTTTCAAAAGTTTTAAGAAACCATTATTTTTTAATTCAAAATTAACGTTTAAATTCCCAGTTGCGGCGAAGAATACTGACAAGCGCAATAGCCGAGTTAGAGATAAATATTACAGCGAATACTCTGAACGAAAAAACAAAAGTAATTTTGTCTCAGTTAGCTTAGTAACAACATTTGTATTACACAGAGAAAAAAAAAACAGACTATAAAATTAAACAAAAAATTAAAAAAAAATTTAAAGCATTTACGTTGCTACAAAACAAAATTCAAAAGAAGAATGTGTAATTTTCAACTATTTACTTTGTTATAATTTTCTTGTATTATTTTTTTGCAATGACAAAAAACTATCGCTATCCGAAATTGAGTCAAAAATTATGTGCCGGACACAACTATTGTAGAAACAGTTGTGTTTAACTTAAATGAAATTGTCTATTTATTTATCAAACGAATTTGTTTGATATGAACACAATTTTATTTAATTATAACACTTATTTTTTTCAGTGTATGAATTAAAAAATCCTTAAAAAGTAGCCTTTTGAATCTCCGTAGGATATATATATAACCACTATACATAGCTGCCAACTTTGTTGGAAAAATCCCTTTTTTTAGGGAATTCTTAGTTGCTGTGAGAAAAGGGAATTCCCGTGGAATTTTATAATACAGCGTGGTATTTTTTAAATCTTATAGGAATTTTTGTTTCAACAAATTTTTTAATTAAATTCGCGTGTATAAAAAAAAGTTTAATTCAATAATTAAGAGTTATATTTGCCTTGCATTTAGTTATGGTTTGCATTTTTAGTAAATCTTACGTAATAAGGTTGAGTTCAGACTCTACACACATTTTTACAAGGAATTTTTAATGTTTGTGTGAATTTTGAGGTATTTTTTAATGGCTATGGGAATTTTTTTAGTATTTTTTAATTGCTGTGGTATGTTTTAATGAAAAAATCCCGTGGGAATTTGTTTAGTAATTTTGTAATTTGCTTGTGTGGAAAAAGGTATTTTCTGTGGGAAAAGGTTTGGCAGCTATGCTATTATATAGCGTATTCAATATAGTGGGTTGTATGGGAGGTTGGCGTGTTTGTGCGCCGATGACCCCCATTTTGTGTACACATTTTAATTTTATCTCCTTATCCTGTGTTTACGGACAACACGCAGATGAACGGACGAACATGGATAATTTTACTCACGATCAAGAATATATATACAAATATTGTATATCCAAATTGTTTCTCCCTTGCACAATAATAATATACCCTGACCACGGGATCTAAGGTATAAAAAAGGAGGTCTGGGCTCTTAACTAAAATTATGTCAATATTTAATGCATTTACTTACCTTTCAAAGCTTTCCGTATTATATCCATGTGTAAACTTGAAAAGCGGCCTCCCTGCATTGCATCCAAGCGCACATCTCTTAAAGTTGTCCATTTCCTGCACAATAATCACTATTTAAATAAATTTTATTGTTTTAATCAAATTATCAATCAGATTTCTCTGAATTATGCTTGTCAAATTAAATGATGTCCAATCAGATTAGAATAAATTCGAATTAACGAAAAATCACTTTGAGTGGTGAGTTTTGCAAGGTGAAGGGGTTGCCGTCTGTTATTTTTAAAAATAGTAGTAATATTTAATTTTAAGGGTCTGTAATTTTAAAAAAATAGTAGTAATATTTAATTTTTATGGTCATAATTTTTGAGCTATATTAAACAATTATGTTATGTTAGAAGATTTTAATTTCAATTAAATGCATATTTTTTTAATTCTCAGTTGGTTATGCAAAGGTATTTATTGCAGATATTTTAAGATAGACTTAACAACGATTCAATGCCTTAAAGTATATAAAAAAAAAATATAAAAACAAACAGACGCATTGCATTTGAATACAAAACTAAACCTTATATTTTATTAGTTTCATTAAAGCAAAACGAGTCCATTACAAATTAAATTTTTTGAACTTTTCCGTTTAAATTCATCCTTTTATACTTCAAATTCAACTTTTATTTCTATGTGTTTTTTGAATTCATTATTAGTTCTATATATATAAGTTCTATATAGTTCTATATATATAGTTCTTTTTAAAGTTATATTCGATAAAAACTTCAAACTTGCTTTTATATCAAAAACCAAATGAAACAAAGCTAGGTTTTCTTAAAAGTTATTGGCTATAAATTAGTGATTTAAGTTATTATATAATTTATTTTTAATAAATCAGCTAAAAAATTAATATAATTTTTTCTCAGCAAAGGTTGAATTTTAATTTTAAAAAGTTGAATTTTTTACCGTAAAAGTTGTTTTTGAACTTTGAAAAGTATAATTTGAAATGAAAGAGGTTAAATTTTAATTAAAAAACCTGTATTAAAAGCTAGAAGTTTTATGTAAATTTCCATGTAATTATTTTTTAAGTTTTCTGTTGATTGATTTTAAGACTATCGCATGAACTAAAGGAACTTCTAAACGATATAATGGTTGCACAATCGTTTATTGCACAGCAGTTGGCAGTTTAAATCATTCGATCGTGCGTGGTAATCATTTACACAACCATCAAATAGCAAACAATATTTATAGAGCCATTGTATCGTTGAACCTCCTTAAAACATATAGATCATAAACTAATTTTTCCGTTTCTCCTTTTAAAAGACTTTTATATTAAGGTACTATTACAGTGTGTAAAAAATGAAAAATAATTTTTTGTTTTTTTTAGAATCTGGTTCCTTAAGGCTTTAAGAATGCGTATATGAAATTTTAAAAAAAAATATCGCATAAAACAAAAGATATAACATACATTATATTCGTATGTCGCCCATTTCTTCATATATAATCGTTCATAGAAGAAAATTTAATCGCGTTTTTCTCGAATCAAGTTTTTTCGAATTGGTTTCTAAGATATCTCGAGTTCTGCTTGATGGATTTCGATGAATCTTGGTAAATTGTAATCTTCATTGACTCTGTTAAGCACTCTACCTATAAAAAGCCGAGAAACTTTTATATTTTGTTTTTTACGGCTAAGAATTTCTGCCAAAAAGAGGGGTTTTTTGTAAATTTGTTTTTCAACTCATGCCATTTTTTTTGTTGTTTTTGTTTTTTTATTTGCGTAGGTAGAGTGCTCAACTACAACCTTTTACTGAAGAATGCACTTTGATTTTTTACTTTCCGACGCCTTGGAAATGCTGGAGACGAGAAACCAACTTACAACCTTTTTTTAAACACGCCAACTTCAACGTCCTCTAGAAAATAAACAACAAATACAAAAACAAAAAAAACATTTTTTTTTATATCTTCAACTTTAACTGTTCATAATGAAAATAAATTTGAATTAAATAATTGTATAATACTATGTAAAAACTAGTAAGGTATATCTTCGACTTGGCCGAAGTTAAAATACCCCCACGGCCGATTCTTAAGGGTGGAAGAATCTTAAATTGGAGAGCTATGAGATTTTGAGAGATTTTATTATTTTTATGTGTCTTAAATACATACATATCAAATTGTTTTCCTGCAGCTTAAATATAAGCCTTTTTATAAAGTTTTAAATTTTGGGGTTGTATGGGAGGTGGGCGTGTTAGATTGTGTATGACGCCCATTTTTCTAACATACCTCAGTTTCGACATAGAATACACAAATACCGAGTTTCTGTCTTGTAACTTTAATATTAGCCTCTTTATAGATTTTTCAATTTTGGGGTTGTATGGGAGGTGGGCGTGTTAGTGGGTGGATGACGCCTATTTTTCAAACCCACCTCAGTTTTGACATTGAATACACAAATACCGAGTTTCCGTCTTGTAACTTTAATATTAGCCTCTATAGATTTTTCAATTTTGGGGTTGTATGGGAGGTGGGCGTGTTAGTGGGTGGATGATGCCCATTTTTCTAATACATCTCAGTTTTGACATAAAATACACATATACCAAATTTCAGTATTGTAGCTTTAATATTAGCTTCTTTGTAGAGTTTTAAATTTTGGGGTTGTATGGGAGGTAGGCGTGGTTTTGATCCGATTTAGCCCATTCTCGAACTTGACCTTAGTTTTTTTAAAAAAAGCTTAAATATCGAATTTCATTACGATAGCTTAAAAATTACGGCTGTAATCGTGTCGACAGACGGACAGACGGACAGACGGACAGACGGACAGACAGACGGACATGGCTAAATCAACTCGGGTGGTGATGCTGAGCAAGAATATTTATACTTTTCCATACCTACCACGCCTCCTTTTGGGTGTTACACACGTCGTGACAAAATTAATATACCCCTTACGCAGTACGCGTGGGGGTATAAAAATTAATAAGAAATGTGTTGTTTTTAATAGCTTCACACTGTAATAGTACCTTAAATCTGTTTCCATCAAACAGGAAATAGTAGTACTCTACATATTTAGGTACTTTCGTAGTACATATTATTTACTGCAGTTGTAATATTTTTGGCAACGCTGGTAAGAAGTCCAACATTTCAAGGTGAAAAAGATAATTGCCTCTCTAGGGGTGAACTCCTCTCTACTGGTGAGTATGTCAAAAATTTCATTAACACATTGATAATATGTATGTTGGTATTGTCGACTTTTTGACAGAAGGCTATCTCTTTCTTGCCGAAATTTGTCAAAGTTTCCCATCTCATTATCAGCGCTGCCGAAAGTACTACTATCGGAGTATTTTACTCCTATTGACTCTTGGGTACTACTATACTCCCCAAACACAAAAAGTACTACTATTTATTAATAACTCAAAATGGCCTTATGTGTACTCGCCAATAATGCAAAAATAATTTTTTCTGAACGCTTCCTTTTTTCGTTCACTTTGTTCGTTCACATTTCACATTTTCTTGTTCACCTTGTCTTTCATTATGCCGCACAGTGTAACGAGGCGGCCAAATGGAAAAGATTCGCGAATTCGGAAAATAAGTTAGCAGATTTTTAGTTAAGAACATAAGTTATGTGAATCTAAAAATATTCGGCGATATCTTTCCATTTATGGAAGTGATGCTCATTGCTTTAAAAATTTAACGAAATTTCAGTTTTTGCAGTTTAGAACTGAATTTTATATTTCGTTAGATTAAGCAAAAACAAAAGATAATAAACGATTAATTACAAAAATTTTCTTATACAAAAACAAAGTCCAAGAAATCGTAAAACAGCAAAAGATGTATATATGTAGTTTAAAAAAATTTGTGCTTTCCACTCTTATTCATTAACTTTTCTACATGTTGGATAATCAACATGTACAAGTATTAAAAGTACGACAACATGCAACGTCTTTATTATGTATTTTTTAAATGATTCAAAGGCGATTATTTCAAAATTTTTATTTTTGGCTTATCGTGTTTTTGCAATAAGCCCTTCAATTACTAAGCACAATATTGTAGTTTCAACATGGCAATGCAACTGCAGAAAGGAAAATTTCAGAGCTTAATTTAATGAGGGAATACGTAAAGGTTAGGACGGGTTTCGTTTTTGGAGTGTAGTTTTGAACCGGATGGGAAAAATAATAACTTGGATAAACCAATAAAAAGGTGTGCTGAATTGGCTACAACTATTACGAATGAAGTATGTACTGTTGACATCATGTCAAAATTTATAGCTATTTTAATGAAAAACTTTGTTTATGAAAAGAAAAACACGGTAAATAAATAAAAAGGAGAAAATAATAACATTTTATATGATTATAAGTTTGTTTTGCTAAAGTTATTTTTTGTCATTATTTCCAAGAACTAAAGTACTCCTAAAACTTACAAAATACTCCCCAAAAACTGTAAATTTACTACTATTAAAAATTGTAAAACGGCAGCACTGCTCATTATCTCTGATGTGCTCAGCGTAATGTATAGCCACCATAAGATTTTATTTAAGATTGGGGTCTTAATTTTATTTTGAAATTGGCAGTTGAACTGACTGTAGCTTGCAAACTATATATCGGGCAGAAACGAAAGTGGCACCAATGGAAAGTGCATTTGCTTTGCCTTCTTTTCAACGAAGTCAATGAACTCAACCAATCAAACTTAACGAAATGATCGAAAAAATTTGACATTTTGCTTGTTTTTATTTGCTTGCTCACTTTTAATCATGCTTACTTTTAACTTTTTCTTTGTTTTGGCCTCGATAAGTAGTCCATAATTGAGTGTTATTAATTTATTTGTTAATTTTCGGAAGATCAATAAAAAATACGTATAAAATGGACAAAAAATCGGACCACAGAGACAAAGTAGAAGAGGTTACAACTTAAACGGAATTATACGACTACACTTACGATACTATCGAAACTGTGCCTTTTTTCTGCTATCTTCTTCCTCTCAGGAGTATTGGTTATAATGGCAGATGACATTTTCCGGTTGTTGAGATCCGTATTTTTCCTGGGACCTGCCTTTAATCATAGGGCTTAATAGAGTTTAATTTCTGGTGATATATCAAGTTGCCCTGATATGCTTGCAACTTCTATTACAGGTGCCAAAGCAGGCGAAGATGAAGTAGGTCTTAAATCATCTTGTAATTCGAGTTCATTTCCTATCTCGGTTTATGTTTGTAGGATGATTGGCCAGAAGTTTTGTCCAGAAAAGGTAGTCTTATTTATAGACTGTCCTTTCTCGAGCACTTCTCTTACAGCTACCTCTATGATAGATGCTGCTGGTCTTTTACGCTTATTTTTGTCTTTTTCAGATTCCATTGTTGCCTTAAGCTAAAATTATAGTCTATTGTTCTAAATAGAATTATCTAAGGAATTATAATGAAAAAATAGGTTATGGCTTTTTCATTCCACCTGAACCCATTTCTTTCAAAACATATTGTCCAAAAAAACATAACTTCAAAAATGAGTATGAAATCAAGATTTTACCGGCAAAATAAATATGTTATTGGCAGGCCTAATATATTCATAAAATTCTAGTATAATAATGTTACTGTTAGTTTTAAAGGTGAAAACGTCAAAAAAGAAATAAAATGTTCTGAAAAACTTACTTAATGATGAAGAAATCCTTAATACGATACACCAACGCAGTTTATTATCAGTGAACTGTCAAATGTTTGTGGGTGCCATTTGGCGAGTATTGCTTCTTAAAAATTATTATTTAACTACCACGTAAACCGTGGTGGCTCTTTCAAAACTTAGCTCTTTCATGCCACTCTTCTCCTAATCATTTTAATATTGAGTATTCAAATGATGATTCTCAAAAGATCATCACTAAATAAATGTATAAAAAAATCTTGACCACTGAATAATCAATAAAGTGAACGGTTACAAGTACAAACATGGATATTTATATATGTACATAAATAAACCCATGCAATAAAATATTTACTACCTAACCTACAACCACAGTTGGAATCCAAATTATCAATTCCACACGTGGTCAATTTATCACCCTTAATCGGTTGCGAAGTCTTTAAGCATGCAATATCTTATTCTGAAATTGTTGATCATATGTTTCTAATAGTATTCAGTATGGCTGGTTAAGACAAAATTGCCAAAGGAAGCAACCTAACGTGAAGACTGATAAGCGTGTTATCGTGACTGTCTTCAATACAAACAAACATGAATTACAGCAGCCAGAGGCACAAGCGCACGCACTTGATCGTTGAGTGAACTTCGCTAAACACATACTATGTAGAAATATGCTTGGATATCGCACGCTCTACCGAATCAGCTCATCTGCGACGGTTGCCGGTCTTTTATTCAGCTGATGTTCGGGCTGAATAATTTTGAAAACGTCTGGAGAAAATTGTTCTTTAGTCTTGCAGTGAAATTGATCCGATCAGTCCGGCTTGTCCGTTTCTCTGATACGCGACAAACAAAACGGTGTAATTCTGGTCAAATGACGAGTTCTTAGAAAATTTGGGAACATCCAAGTCGTAATTGTATATTATTTAGCCAACATCGAGCGTCAGACATCGATTTGTCTTATTTTGGCCATTAAGTTATTTGAGAGTGTTAGTGTTAAAACTTTACTTGTTGTTAAATTGCTAAAGTGTAAAAGAAGAAGTTGTCAAAAAAAAACGTTTAGTGCCCGAGTCGAATAATTTGGAATACACTTGTGTATGAAATATTACATGTAAGTACAAATATATTTACGACGACGAAGGAATGTCTGAATACATTTGTTTGTTTATTTGACATGTTTCTTACTGGTTCAGATGTTATAAGAGCAAAGTTGAAATAAAAAGTCATATATCCGAAAAACACTTTCAGAAGAAAAGTTTCAGTTTTGTTACTTGTATGTTTATATTTAGTTTATAAGTTGTTTTGGCCCAAAAGGAATATTTTGGAATCTAAATTTGGGAAACTCAACTTAAATGAAAACAAATGAAAATAAATAGTTTTGCTATTCTATTTTTTAGCAGACTATTAAAAACTACGGAAAAGACCGAGTATGCTCAAGAAAAAAGTAATGCACCAGATATACAGTGTTGGTCAGATAATTCGCTTATCAAAAAGTTTTCCCGTTTCACATAAAAAAAGAATATAAATAACTTTTTATTTGCTAACGATCTTAATCATAAAACATCTTAGAATAGCTTTAAAATGCTCAAAGTTAAAAAGCTTTTTGAGTTAAAATGCTTTTTAAAATTTTGTTATTCATCAAAATGTAGTTTCAGCGTTTTTATTAAAATAGGAACAATTTCAATTCGGAGTAAGTAATATTTTGACATTCAAAGAAATGATAGTCACAAAAATTTTTAATCGATGTTTTGTTCTGAAAAAGTTGTCACTTATTATTTTTATTTTAATAGTTTTGAAAAGTTTTGGCATGTTATTAAATTTTTTGATATAAGTGGTGTTCACATACTTTACTTGTTATAACTTGCAGGGAGAGAGAAAAAGAAGAATTGAGTAAAAAATTTTGCAAAGAGAAAAACAGCAGAAAAAGTACTTGAGCAGAAAACATGTACATGTACGAACGACTTGAAAGCTTAGTTAAAAATAAGAAGACATTTTGTAAATTTTTTGTTTGTTTTTTGACAAATATTTTTTTTTTTTGTTTCGGAAGCTGAAAATTCTAGCAAGTAAAAATTTTACTAGCAGAAACTTGTAGCTACCCAGCAGTTATTTTGGAGACGATTGGAAAAACCAACAAGTTTATTTCTAGTTAAATTAGAGATAGTTGCGAACTAGTACAAAAGACAAATAGAACAGTTTGAATTTATTTTTATATTCTTTGTTTTTCTTGTCAGCAGGCACAAGCAAAATTAAAACACATACACTCTCAAAAAGTGTTGTGGATCTTTTTTTTCATATATAGCTTTTTCTCTTATCGAAAAATTTTGAATTTGTTCTGCCCTTTTTGATATTTTTGCATTTTTTTCGTTCTTTTCTAAAATAAAATTATGACCTCTGGAATTGAATCGTGTTCATTTTTCGAAAATGTTGACATTAAAAGTAGAAACAATGCAGAATTTCTGCTCTCTACTCGAAGGTTCGAAAAATTCTGACCACATATGCTACACTGAGAAAAAACATACTTTAAAATTAAACAAAAAATTTTAAAATAAAATTTTAACACATTTGCGCATCTACTAAACAAAATTTAAGCAAACATGTTTAAATTTTAACTGTAACTCCTTAATTTTTTATAATTTCCTCTTAAGTTTTTAAAACAAACAAAAAAAAAATTTTTTTTTTTATATATATGACAATTTTTGATTTTTTTGAATTATAAAATATAAAATAATCACTTATAATTATTTCAATATTTAAAATTCAAACTGCAGCGAATAATGTTAAAATTTGGTATTTGGAGGGTCCCTGATTAAGAATCTTATCAGTCAACTGCAAACTCAGAACAATTAAAATTTGTATTTTAAATTTGTTTTTATATATAAAAATATTGTTAACACAACAAAAACTTTTATTTAAAATTTAATTGTAAAAACATTTGTGTTTGACTTAGATAGAATTATTTCAAGCTCTATTTCAAAAATAAATTCTTTTGATATTAACACAATTTTATTTAATTTTAGCACATGTTTCCCTCAGTGTACCAACTGAATAAGCAAAATAAATGACATATGTGGAAAATAGTTAACGTTACATTGAGAAAAAAAATATGCTTTAAAATTTAACAAAAAATTTTTAAATAGAAATGTAACGCATTTGTGTTTCTACAAAACAAAATTTTTAAAAAAATTATTTAAATTTCAACTATAGACTCCTTCCATTTTTTTATATTTTTTTCTTATGTCTTTGAAATTACAAAAACATAACTATCTAAAAAATATGATAATTTTTTAATTAGTTTTACAAATATTAGGTTAGGTTAGGTTAGTCCGGTTGCCTTACGTGGAGTCTCAAATAGACCATATGGTCCCTAGTGGTGACGGTAGATGAAAGCCTTGAGAGAATAAGTGGAAGTCTTCAAAGATTTGCGCCTTATTCGCAAATCTTAGGAGGAATTCTAGAGGAATTTTGGCTGCATCCTTTAGTGACGACAGAGTCGGTGAGCCTTATTATTTAAGTCTCGATCTAAGTAAGGCGGGGCATGTGCAAAGAAGGTGCTCCAGGGTTTCTTGGGCACCTGGTTGCTTGCACTACCTGCAGTTGTCATCCATGGTTATACCCAGCTTTTTAGAGTGGGCCGCCACCATGCAGTGACCTGTGAAAATTCCCACCAGTGTTCTGCTGTCCCTTCGGGTGCGAATCCAGGATAAACTACGTTCGTTTTCCGAATGCTGCATAGTACAAGGTTTTCGAGATCTTGCATGTTGTCGTATCTTTCCATTTACGACTCACTGCTTGTTTGTTCGAGGTTTTTGTACAATTCCTGTAGTGGAATAGCTACGTGTTCTGTGAACTCTGATCTCAGCCCGGCACCCTCCTTTGCTAGTTCGTCTGCCATCTCGTTTCCTTTAATACCTCTGTGGCTTGTAACCCAAAAGATGCACACTCTGTTTGAAGTGTTCAATGCATCTAGTGCGTCTTTGCTTGCTAGGACATTTCTGGACTTGACGGTCTCGGAACACATGGATTTGATTGCCGCTTGGCTGTCAACAAAGATGCTAATTAAAGAGTGTTGAGTGTTTGTACTAAGAGCTATCTCTGCGGCCTTCTTGATGGCAAAAACCTCCGCCTGGAAGACACTGCAGTGGCCTGGTAGTTTGTATGCTTGCCTTATATCGCGCTCTGCGCAATACACTGCCGCAAATACTCCTGTACTCATTAAAGAGCCATCTGTGATTATGTTGACCGCCCTCTGGGCCTGTTTGATACCTATGCACCAGTCGGTTGGCCCTAGAAGTGTGGGTATTTTGGGTTCGAGAGTTGTGCTAGAGATCATGTAGTCTTTGCTACTGATTGCATCCTTGCCAATCTTACAGTGTCCAAAATTTTGCTAATTAAAAAGTAGCTCAAAAGATCTTCTTGGTCGAAGAGGAACATTAAAGTAAATTTTACTCAGTGAATATGGACTGTCGACATATCCATGTAAGAGTTTTAAAATCCAACTTACATTTAGAATAGTTCTCCTATTTTTTAAAGAAGGTAGATTAATAAGCTATAATCGATATTCATAAGAAGGTAAATTAAAGTTTGAATTACAATATAGATCACGTAAGCAGAATAGAAGAAATTGCTTTTGAGCAGATTCTATATCGTCAATATAACAACCATAACGAGGGCACCAAACAATTGACGCGTATTCTAGAATGGGTCTTATTAGCGATGTGAATAAGGTTTTGGTTATAAAAGGATCATTAAACTCTTTAGACCATCGTTTAATAAATCCTAGAGAACTATTAGCTTTGCTGATTGATTTATTAATATGAATGTGAAAGCGAAGTTTTGCATTCATAGTTACTCCGAGATCATCGAAAACCTTTAAAAACTCAAGTGTATAGTCACTTATATTGTAATTAGTTCGAGAAGGTTGCTTCGAGAAAAAGTCATTAGTTGGCACTTCCCCAAGTAGAGCTTCATGCAATTAATTTCGCACCAGTTACGAAGGTGGTCAAGATCAGCTTGTAGGAATAAAGAGTCTTGCTCATTTTTATAAATAATAAATAATAAGCAAAAGCAATAAATAATAGCAAATATGTAAATAATTAAAAGGATTATTTTGGCGCTTTCTGGATGAGTGCCAGCAAAAATTGATGTTCAGCAAGTTCAGGAGACCACGGCAAATTCAATTTTAATTCTTTAATTATATAAATCTTTAAATTTAATTACAAAATTTAAAAGTAAATTTTAAAATATCGCGATTGAAAAAGTACGTCTTGTCGCAAACAGTGTTGGCAATGTTCATCATTAAGGAGCTTAATGTCGAAATGCATTTTTCCGCTATAATTATACTTTTATCATGTACATAAGCTGTTATCTTCGGAGCTTTGCCTTCAAAGTTTTTGAGTAGTTCGTTAACAACTAGATTCCAAAGTAAGGGTGAGAGGACTCCTCCTTGGGGTGTTCCCCTGCTCACTTCTCTTACCATGGTTGTACAGTCCCACTCGGCTTGGACCCTTCTACAATTAAGTAAGTTGTCTATCCAGAGGTCGATTGCTGGTGGTGTATCGATCGCGCGTAATTCGTTTAGGATGGCCGTAGTTGACACATTGTTGAATGCACCTGAGATGTCTAGGAAAGCCCCTAGTGCGAATTCTTTGTTGTGGAGCGCTTTCTCTACATGGACTACTAGGTTGTCTAGTGCTGTCTCCACCGGTTTTCCTTTCGTATATGCGTGCTGATTGGCTGCAAGCAGCGGCCGGTTTGTGCCGTTTCTTATATGCAGTTCTATCAGCTTCTCGAGTGTTTTGAGTAGAAAGGATGTTAGGCTTATTGGCCTGTAGTCCTTTGGACACAGGTGGCTACTATAACCTGATTTTGGTATAAAGACCACCCTAGCTGTCCTCCAGGCTACAGGCTCATAGTTTAGTCTGATGTATCCTTTATATATTATCTCAAGCCATGGAATGACTTCCAAAGTGGACGCTTTTAACATGGCTGGAAATATGCCATCAGTTTATAGCCCACTGGATTTTGTCTGGTGCTATTAGGTTCTGCGGAGTCTGTGACGGGATTGTCCAGTCTCTCTCTGTGACGTAAATGTTTGAGACTTCAGTACAGCCTGGAAAATGTGCTTTTAGAAGCGCATCTAAAGATTCCTGACTGCTTTCCGTCCATTCGTCATTGAGCCTTGCTGTGTGTGTAGTTTTCTCAATGCTCGAGCAGAAGTCCTTCCACGAGGATCTTTTTGTTCGCCGGACATTGCTTTTCAAAAGTTTGAGCCTCCATTTGTATTCCCCCCATATTTCCTCTTGGTCGGCTAATTTAGCCAGTTTGAAGAAGTCTTTAAAGTCCAGTCTTTGCTCTGCGAGATCAGCATTTCACCATTGTGGTCTGATTTTCCGCTTCGTTCGCGTGGGTTTACAAGAGGAGTGATAGGCTTTTATAAGTAGGTTTGACAGAGTCTTTAGGGATACTTCGATGTCGGATTCTGTGTTTATACGTTTTGGGGAAGGTAATCTGGTCTCAATGATTCTTTTAAACTGATTTCACTTTGTGTTTCTGGGGTTTCTGAAGATCTTTTGAGCCGGAGTGTAGTTAAATTTGATATTAAACCTAATATATTTGTGGTCTGAGAAGGAAGGCTGTTCAAGCACCCTCCAATCTGTTACAAAAGTGTTAGTATTTCACGTTAACGTTAGGTCTAATACGTTAGAGGAGGTAGGACCCACATATGTGGGTTCCTTACCTGTGTTAACTACGTTTAGGTTAGTTTCTAGAATAAATTTTAGCATGGACTCACCTCGATCATTAATATCAGGGCTTCCCCACACTGAGTGATGTGCGTTGGCATCTGTACCGATGACAATCGCTCGTTTATTGCTGCTGTTTGTGTTTACCAGCCTGCGGAGCTCGTTTGGCGGTGCATTGGTGTCGTGCGCCATAAAGCAGGATGCGAACAGGATAATTTCATCTGCCTTGCTCTCTAGCGCCACATCTGTGAGATCATCAGTGCTGATAATAATGATAATAATAAGAATAAGACATTAAATAAGTATAGATGCTTTCCTTTTGAGGATGGCTGTTCTTGTTCTACTTACTGTTGGTGCGTAAAAAGTGTTGTGGTTGGGTGCTTTTAACCCGGAGACCACATTACCCGAGGCTACCCACGGCTCCTGCACTACTACCACATCGTAGGCTACGATTCGTGGCGCCCTTCCTCTAAAACGAGAAGGAGTTCTGCGCTCACTGTTTTACTTATGTGCAGATTGATCTGGAGGACCTTCAGCTGCATTATGCTGAAGGCTCCTCCACGGGGTCCGCTTGCTTGCTCGGACCACTAGCGTCATCTGCATCGTCGAGGCTGAGCTCCTGGGTGGCATCAGTTACCGCTGCGATGCCGAGGTCTTTTTCAACCTCCCCGGTCTCGAGAGTGTTTTTATTGCTATCTTTAAAGTGGCGTTTTTTGAGACGCAGGTACACACTCCTTACGTCCCACGCCATCTTCCCGTAATGAGGGTACAGAATATCCTCTACCTCCTTGTTGATCTGGAGGATGTAGTGTTGCCCGCCGCTACTACCAGGTAGCTGCTCAGTAACTTTCAACGCCCTCCAGTCAGCTATCGGCACGTCAGGGTTCTGTTTTTGCAATAATTTTAGCGCTGATTCCTGTGGCACCACTCTGGGGAACAGCACTTTCGTTTTCGGTAGAGACGGGATGTCCATCCTGTCTACCACTTGCAGCTGAGCGCCATCCCATAGGCCTTGGAGCGTCAGTGCAACTCCCTTTACCCACTCCAGTCGGGTCATCGTTGCACTTGAGGATTTAAACTTCGTTGAACCATCCTGCACCATCGCAGGTGGGCATGGGAGCGTCAGGATGAGTCTTCATTCTCGCGAACATCGCCTCGAGCAGCTTCATCTCTACCGATTTCCTCCGCTCGAGAGACATTTGCCCTTAGGGATCGCTTAGGTCAATGAGTGCCACGATCAGATGTCGTTTAGCCACGTCACTTTCCTTGCTTTTCACCTCGGCTGTGGGCTGCGGTTTGCTTGTAGAGACCGTTTTTGCTTATGCCGCTTGCTTTCAGGAGCTACGACTCTGGCGATCTCTGGCGCTTTTGTGCTACTTGCTCTTCAATCTTGCCTTCAGACACCTTCTGCTCAGCCCAGGCGAGCTTTTCTTTCTCTTTGGAAGATAGACCGCTCTTACCCGAAAGCCGGCTGCAGATACTAAGAGCAGCTTTGTATTGAGCTTTGGTTCTCAACTCTTCCTTTGATTTCGTCTTGATCCCTACCTAACTTGAGGTACTGGAACCCGCTGACTTGTCGGGGGAGAGAAGAAGCCTTTATTCGTCAGTCATGCTGACTGAGGTTGCGCTTTCGGTGATCCGAGTCTTCTTTGATAACGGCATCTACGCGTTTGAGAGTGTTTTTGTTGTTGTTGTTGTTGGCAGTAGCAATACAACCACTATGGCCTGCTCCAACCATAGAGGAGGTGTAACAGCTAGCGACACGCAGTGAAGAATTCTCCTCACCATACCCGCCGGTGGTAGCAGTCACGCATTTGACATCTCAACCCGAGTTGTTTCCCTATTGGACTGCATCCGAATCAGCTCTTTTCTGGATGACTCGTTCCCATAGCGTTTTATACCTGCCGCCAGGTAGGGACAAGTTTTAGTTCATTGCTTCACAACAGCCTGTATGACATTTCATGCTTTAAAACATTTGTTTTAAATATTAAAATTTTTGATTTTAATTTGTTTTTATTTTTTAAAATATTGTTTTAAAAATAAAAACTTTTGTTATAAATTTAAACTTAAAAAACATTGGGTTTAACTTAAGTGAAATTGTTTCAAGCTCTATTTCAAAAACAAATTCGTTTGATATTAGCACAATTTCATTTACAAATCAGAAGAGATTGAGCTCTTCAACGGAAAACGTAAAAATTGGAAAAAAATCAAATTTTTTTTTGCAGGAAACAATTTTTTAATTTGAAGTTTTAAAATTTTTTAAAATCTAATTTGTTTTAAAGTTTTTTTAAAAAGGCAGTCAACTCGAAAACATTTAAAAAAAATATTTTGCTGTTTTGTGATCTATTCTCAGCTGAAACTCTTATTATTATTATTATTAAAATATTTATTTATGAATAAATAACATAAAAAACTAAGGAGCTAGGCACAAACAAAAAAGGTCTTCAGCCTAATTAATTAAACTAAAGAGTACATTGTTTAAAATATTATTGTTTTTATAATGGATTCAATGTTATTTTTGGTGACATGTGGCAATAAATCGATTGGTTTTGTGCTTCTGTTGCTTGTAAAAATGTTGCATTCGTCCATGAGGTGTTTTATGCTTAAAACAGATCAGAATTCTGTGGGTTCAGGTCAAAATGTAAAAAAAAACTGCATCTTCAGAGGGCAGCATTTTTTGTTGCAAAAAAAAAAACGCTTTTAGATCCGAACTTCTTTTAACTTTCGCAAAAATTTTCGATGAAAATTGTGAATGTTAAAGATACAAAGTAAAACTATATACAATAATTTAATGAGACTTTGCAACAAAATTCTAGAATTGGACGCACTAAAGTGCAATATAAGGTTTTAGTTACCCACACGTTCTTGAATTATTTTGAACGTCTTTTTATGAATCCGAAAAGCTTGTTTGCCCTGAATATAATATAATCGAAATGAAGGTCAAAGCGCAGTCTTAAATCAAGGATTACCCCAAGATCCACAATGTGATTGATCCTATTTAATTCTACACCATTAAGCTCAAATCTACTATAAAGTATTTATTTTTAACGGGAAAAACTTATAACGTAGCACTTATTTTCATTAAGGGAAAGCTTATTTTGAACACATCAATCTCCCAGGGATAAAAGTTTATTCTGTAAGAATACTATGTCCACTTCAGATTTAATGACATAGTACATTTTTAAGTCATCTGCATATAGAAGATGTAGAATATCATACAAAACTTCAGATATGACAGCAATAAATATGTTAAAGAGAAGTGAGCCGAGTTGACTACCTTAAGGGACGCCCGATGAGACATTAATCTTTTTATTTAAAATACCTTGAAATTTAACGTATTGGTATCTTTCACCAAGATATGAATTCAGCCATTTCAACAAAGAACCTGAAATATCAAATTTTTGTAATTTTTTAGTTAAGATAACATGATCAACTCGATCAAATGCTTTGCTAAAATCGGTATATACTGCATCTATCTAATGACCTTTTTCCATATTATTAAGAACGTCTGAGACCTTGATTGTGACGTAAATGAGGATTTACTATTTCTGTGAGCTTAGAACATATTGTTTTTTTCGAAAAGTTTAGGAATAGTTGACAGTAAGGCGATTACTCTTTTTCAATGGCTCTCTTATCGCCGTTCTTATAAATTGGTGTAAGATGGGATGATATCCAATACGGTGGAAAAACGCCTAATTGCAAGGACTTCGTAAAAATAACATGTAACGGAAAAATTAATTCAGCTATGCACTGAGCAAGAAAAGTTGGTGGTATATGGTTCTGACCGGAAAACTTCTTAAGATCTAATTCATTTATAGACTTAGTTATGTCATCTTGTGTTATATTGATTGTGCAAACCAACGGAGACGAATTGGAAAACAAGGACGCAATTTGAATTCGGGTTAAAGGTTGACGAAAGACTTCTTGTGATTTGCAAAGAGATTAAAAACCTCCTGTAAGTTAGAAGAAGAAGAATTTCCTTGAAACATGGATATTTTTTTATTAGTATCCCAGCAGTTATTTTGGAGACAATTGGAAAAACCAACTAGTTTATTTCTAGTGAAATTGGAGTTAGTTGCGAACTAGTCCAAAAGACGCTCAGAATAGAACAGTTTGAATTCATTTTTATATTCTTAGTTTTTCTTGTCAGCAGGCACACACAAAATCAAAAAACAGATACGCTCAAAACGTGTTTTGGCTCATTTTTTCATTTAGATTCCGAACTTATTTTAACTTTCGCAAACATTTTCGATGAAAATGGTAAATGGTAATATACAGGTAAAACTTTATACAAAAATTTAATTAGTTATATTGTACGTACCCGTGTTCTGAATAAGGCGAATAATAGGGCTTACTAATGACCACTTCTGGACTGTACCAAAACGGACCAGTTTAGAACTATTCATAATGGAACTAGTACAGATATAGGGAAAAACGAATGTTTATGAGGACAATTGTCTTTTCCTATGACATCAACCCGTAAAAAGCGTCAGTTCGTTCAATGTAAAAGGGTATTGTAGTGGGACCAGTACTGGGCCCTTTTGGAACTAGTTTAGAACTATTCTAAATCCTATCTGCAGGGATATTATAGTAGAACTCACATACTATATTATTCTCTCTTTGTCCTCTCTCGTTGCTAGTTTAAGGAGTTGCTGAACGCTTAACAAGTAAAAATTTGTAACAATTCGTAAAAAGTTTTTGCTAGTGAACACTGAATGAGTAAAAATACTGATCAGTAAAACAGTGCTGAAAAGCGGTGTAGCCAATTATAAATAATGTTTTTTTGACATTTTTCTTATAAATAAGTGGCTCATAACTTTTTATGCATATAGCCGTAAGTGTTATATTTATTTTTATTTTATTATGATAACACTTGAGGGACGTGAAAACAACGGGCACATGAAATAAAGGAAATATTTTCAGTTGCTCTCAAGTAATATATGCAATAGATTGGTTCGATTTCTGAACAAAAAATAATTATTGAAAAGTGTTACCCTTCTTTTGAAGAAGAAGGGTAACACTCAAAACAAAAAATTCTTGACTCACTTAAAAACAGCCAAACTGGTATTTTTTTCCCTTAACTTATGCATTTTATGTCCGATATTAAGAAGTGATGTACCTTTAACACAGCTTGTCTAGAACTACATTTTCCTCTAAAGGATTTGGACTTCCGAAGCCATATTCGACTGGTTAGCTCTGTTATCTCGATTTAACCTCACCTGATCTCGAATTATTTCCTCATAAAAAATTTGTAAAAAATTTCTTCACTTCTTCAAAAGTCGAAAAGCATTTAAAGGAAAATTAAAAAATGTAATCCTATTTTAAGACGATCGGACATTATATGCAAGTATTGGAAAAAAACACCATATTCATGGTTTTACCGGGGTCCAACAAAAATTGTTTTATTTCTTTTTGGAGTTGTCTCAATAATTTCTTTTCTTTATGAAAACCGACGCCAATCTACAATAAAATAAATATTTTTATTACCTTGAGCGCCATCTATCGAAGATTTGGAAACTTTTGGCAGCCTATCTTCTTTTCTTAAAATATTAATATTAAATTTCTTCATTTCAAAACAAACCAAGTAGCATAGCTGCAACTTTAAAGCATACAACCTCACGCACAAGCGCACTTTCAGTATCAAAAACGAACTGTAGATTAGATCTTAACATTGATACCCTTGCGCGAGTTAAAAGGGTATCAAAGTTAACTTAATTAAGCCAAATGCCATTGAGTTCATGCAAACAATTTCAAGTAAGGAAAGTAGTATTAAATAAGGAAAAAGCATGAATTCAGAATTTTTAACTAAAGAAAAGAATAAAATTCCAAAAGCATTAAAATAATAAAAATTAATAAATGCAACTCAAAAGAATTGCAACACTTATATTAAGTTGTATAAAAAGCATTTTACAGTAAGCCATACAAAAATATTAAACTAAAGAAAGAAAACTAAGTTAAAATAAAGAAACAGCTTGGTTCTTTATAATCGTTTTTAACTTATTATAAAGTTCGTGTACTACGCACACTGGGGTGGCTTATATGGGAGGGTTAGCCAAAATTCCAAATCGTAATGTATCTTCACCAATATTGGTACTCTGATATTTTGGAACCTTCTAAACATTATAAGCTCCCGTACAACCGATATTAATATTAAATACCACTCTTTATTGGAGGTAGGCGTGGTTCCTATCCGATTTCGCTCATTTTTAAACTAATATTTTATTTTATAATGACGTGTGTACCAAACCGCTACCTCAAAAACTTTGGGATTAATGGAGGTCACTTTGTAATAGAGGTGGCGTATGAGTATCATTTAAGGCCATATTAAATTTTTTCTATGAAGAAAACCTACATTAAAAGTTTTATGTAAGTGTTGTTGTTTTAATTTATCATATTCATTGCAGAAAAAAATGTACGGTCATTTCAAGCCAAATGCAAGTTTTTTTCCAAAAATTTATCACATGCTCTCAGACTTATTTACTTGAAATGTTGTCTATGTTGGTTCCTTTTCTACTTATAAGAATATAAGTTATTTGTTTTTTTATAGCAATTTTTTCAAAAATTATGGAGATACCAATTTTTTATTAAAGAACTAATCTTAAAAATCATTTGAAAATCAGTCATTTCCGATAAATCACATCTCCATCATCTGTTACCTTATTTTTATAAATGAAGTAACATTATAAAGCTATAGAAAAGCGATTTAGAAAAAAAGTTAATATTTTTGAAATTTGTGTGCTAGAGTTGCCAACTTTTTGAAAAAAACTTTAATTTGGTTATATCTCAAAAAGTGATTTTTTTTTTAAATTTTAAAAACAAAATAAACTTTTCACCAACATAGAATTATGATGGCCAAGGTACACGTTTTGTCGCAATTTCTTTTTTTGACATACATTTCATTTTATCGTTCATAACTCTTGTACTGTTTGAGATATTTATACAAAATATATATATACTTGTTTTATATATAGTAATGACCTCACGCGTTACTTTGGCCCATTCTATTGGAAAAAACGGGAATAAATTATAAAATGTTAATTTTTTTCGTTTAAGATAATCGGAAGAGATAATAAGGGTATTCACAGTGACTTTGGTAGTTGGGTACGGGTAGATTGAGTACTTTTGATTACTGCGAGCACCTTTAACTGCAATTGAGTACTTTGTAGAATAACAGCTGATGAGATGTGAGTGACAGCTAGAAAAGAGTTGCCACCATATTATTTATGTCATTTTATGAGCGCAAAGTTTAGTTCATTGTACGGGCGTAAAAAAGTTATTTTTAATAGGAGTAATTTTTAACGTGAACTTTGCGGCATTTAATAGTTTTTATCTCAAAAATTTTAAAATAACTCATTTTAACATATTTGTCTATTTTATTCACTTATAATTTGTTTACTTTGTTTTAGTTTTTAGGTGGTAACCCATGAAAAAGTACTCAATCAATCTACCCGAACAAGTCAGGGGGTCAGCTAGAGTAGATTGGTAGATGGGCACTTGAGTAGAATGGCACTTTTACAAAAACAAAATGTATGGCATTTGCCAATCTACCCAACAATCCAAGGCAGTGTGAATACCCCTAATATATTTTCTTTTATAGTTTTAACCCTAGAAAGACATGCTTCGTCGAATCGACGACATTTTTCTTCCTTGTTTTATTTTGTTTTCTTCTGATTTTTCCTATAGTACCAGTAAAAGTCTTGCTTGAAAGTATGCACAGACGTAGAACCGAAAAAATAGTTTCGAAGTATGATTTTTAAGAATTATCGTCGTCGAAACGACGAAGCATGGCTTTTGAGTAACTTTTTCAGTTTCATATTTTGGGTTTTTTTTTGTGGTTTTTGTATTAAAATTCCATTTTTATTGTTGTAACGCAAAATCAGCAATCAAAAACATATATAAATATTAAGAAATTGGAAAAAATTTTATCGATCTACAACGAATCCAATGATGAACTTGATTGTTTCAGCGCTTGCTTTGGTACAGTGGAGGCTAAAAAAAACTTATTGCCTATTGCCTATAGTATTACCTCATCCATTTAAAAACGTCATCTGAACAAAATTTAGAACTTTGTTTTTCAAATAAAAATTAATTCTATATTCAATGTATGCTTAAAGTAGTTAATATTTAATTTTGTTTTATGTACCTTTTTTAAAAAAAAAAACTCTTAAAATCGGTTTTTCTAAAAACTGACTTCTTTTTTAAAGCTCCACACTTTTTGTTTGCTACCAATAAACAACAAGTCAAACATTATTTATCTAAAATAGGGATCTTTGAAAAACATAGTAACACTGTTAGTTTTGACAGAATTTGAAATAAATTTTGACGCTTCTTGAAAACAGAAAATATTTGAAACAGCAAAAAATTGAGAAAAAATTAAAAAAATGCAAAAATATGAAGAAAAAACTAAAAAGAAGGTAAGCGAAGAAAGAAACTTTCATAATTTTACATCAAAACATAAATTCTAAATTATTATGAATTTCAGCGCGAGCGTCTTAACAATTGGAGTGAGGATCACAAGGCGGTCCTCAGGGAACTGTGCCTTGATAGGAAAGCTGTCTTAGAAAGTTCCAAAAATGACATAGACACTATAAAGCAGAAGAACAGGATGTGGGGCGAAGTTTCTGGCCTGTTGGCTGCACATGGCCTGTCGGCTTCCGCAAATAGATGCAAAGAGATGTGGGCCCGGATGAAGTTGGCAGCCAAGAGAGCCAGGGCATCATATAAGCGTGAGTCGTGTACCACGGGTGGTGGGTCAAAACCAAACTCGCCATCCATTGAAGATATGGCAATGGCAGCGATAGATGACTCTTATGAGGATCAAGCTTGCAATGACGGCGACATGGAGGTAGGTGTAAATTTCTAATTGGCATTTAAAGATAATTTTATTTTATTTTCACAGATGTTATTTAATGATCTTACGCCTGAAAATGAAATCGAAGTAGAAACCGCTACAGAAAATATACACTCTAAGCCTGACCTAAGCTTCGCTTCAGAGTAATAAATTACCGTACAGTAATTTAAAAAGTAGCCAGTTTTAAAATAAAATACATGGAAAAGCTGTGTATTTTCTGAGCTGGCTATTTTTTAAATTTAAAACTGACTTTATGTTTTTATTGGTACCGTTTTTGCTTAATGTTCAACATTTTTGAAAATGTTGTACATTAAAATCGTTTTTTGGTAAGGCTGTTATTCTAAATAATCTGAATAATCAAAAACAAGTCATTTCTAAAGATTTTTCCATATAGGACATCGGTAGGGGCCTTTTAAAAAATGGTGTCGTCGATTCGACGAAGCATGACCTTTATGTATAAAAAAATAAGCATGTCATTCTAGGGTTAAGTAAAAATTTTTCAAAGCCAGCGACCCAACTAATTTGTATCCTCAACGTACCTATTTATGTGGCCAGCTTATGCATTTGCTAAGCGAATGCTACGACCTAGTAATTATTTTATTTTAACTTTAAACTTAAACCTTAATTAGAACACTTCATCTGAGCTACTGAGTGGTAATTCCCAGTACTGTTTCATCTTAGAGTTAACAAGTTTAAAAGAAAAATAATACATATACCAGAATACAATCAAGCAATATAACAAAACCATTAGTATAATATAAAAAATAAATAATATTAAAAAGATTAAATTACTGCCCTTGCCTATGACGGTTATGGCTGAGGTCCACGAACCTCCGTATACCTCGATTGAATGCTTGACGCCCTTTATTTTGGAAAACATCTGCAAGATAAGTTTTCATGAAAACAATAAACAAAGGATAAATAGAAATCCTTACCAAAAAGTGTGTTGTTTATTAAATTCATTTCAATTAATGACTGCTTCCCCATTTCGCACTTAAAATTGAAATTAATGCAGAACTCGTCTGTGAGCAAACAGCTGAGGACATCATTTAGAGTTCCCGAGGATCCTTTCAGCTTGAAAATGTGGGTCTTCTGTAAATTTTTTATTAAAACATAATTAAGTTTAAATATTACATTGAAAAAAATTAAAACTGCTCCGTTTTCTTACCATTCCCATCTCATATTTCTGATTTTACAGTTCTTCTTCAACTTCTACGAACCCATCGATGGTGTAAATGGGGAGAGTGGACGCGATTTCAATAGCTGTGTTATTCTCTGCTACCCCGGTAATGCGGCACAATGACTTTTGCACCCGTTTTATGAAACTTTGCACTCACGTATCATGACATTCTGTGCTAAAGTTTCACTTCTTTGAATATTCTGAAAACATAAAATATTTTAAGAAAAGCATTTTTTATATTTAAATGAGCATGTATGCAAAATTTTTAAAGTTCAAAATAATATATGAAAACCCGTAAGAAGTGGTTATATTTTGCCTATTTCTCACCGTTTCCGAGATCGTTTTGCAAATAATTAATTATTTTTGGTGTAATATTTTGGTAAAGTGCGACAACTCTATCTACGCGTGTCGGTAATATCATCCCCTTTAGAAACCCGTAAAAAGTAGTTATTTTTAGCCCCTTTGATGTTCTTAAAATGTCATTCTTTTTGGCCTATCTCTCACCGTTTTCGAGATATACCTTTTTTTAATTTTTTTATAAATAATTTTTTTGTGATATTGGTAAAACTGCGCTACCATTTACCACAGTAACTTAAAATGTCTGTATTAGTTGTCTCCAATTTTTCCAACCGCTTCTCTATGTTTTGCAAACTTTCTTGCATACAATTTTGTTTTGCCATAATTACATGTTAGTTGCTTAAAATCAATTCAAGTGTCCCGTCTGAAATTTTTTTTAATTAGTAACTTATTTAAAGAATATATCATATAAAAGTACCTTTGTCCGTCGAGGAACTTTGTGATGGGCCATTAAAATTGCGAGACGTTTGCAATGTCTTCCGCTTCAGTAATCAGTAAAAAATATATGTTTTAGACAGGATTAATTTATTAAGCGAGGTTTGTATTGAAGTTGACCGATATTTTCAATAATAAAGCATGGATGAATTTACCAACTTAAAGTAAATATTTTTTTGTAATTTTAGTTGGCAATCTTTTTCGACAAAAACAAATGATTTTTTATTTCATTCGAATAGATTTATATTGAAATTTTTTTATGCGTACTTTGTTTTTAATTAAGTATGGAAAAGTGTGTTTTTGAAACTTTTGTATGCTTACGCATAACTTGTTTGAGCATTTAGATAGAATCTTACCTTCAATAAGTGTGCTCGGATCGTCGAAGCTTATTAGATCACTGTAATTATAAAAATAAAACGAATGAATGAAATTAAATTAAATGAATTAGCAATGAAATGAGCAAAATAACAAAATAAATAAATTAAAATAAGAAGTTATGAAATTGTACAAAGTAATGAAAAGCTCAATCGAACCAAAAATTTAAAAAATAACAAAGTAAGAAGAAATAAAATTACATACAAGAGTGAGAGATAATGAGATGTGAGTGCGATACAAATCAATTTAAAAAATCATGCAAAACATAATGCAAAATAGGTATCAACAAAAATTTGTTAAACAGTGGAATATCAAAAATTTATATTTTACTTTTAGGTGATTTTACTAATTCATTACTAAGGTCACTACCTAATAATATACATAATCCTGAGTAGGATTAAAGTGGTTCCTGAAAATAATCTTCAACCGTTTGAAAAAGTTTTCCAAGAAACACATCCTGACCACCTTCTTTCTTTACGAATAAAATTTTAAAGGGTCCTATATTTTGGCTGAAACAGTAGCTATCATTTTCTTTCATATGATTAATATTGAAAGATCCCATTTGAGACATTTAATGATAACCTAATACATCCCTATTCTCTTCTTCTAACCTTAAATAAATCTGCTGCAAAATTTTGTTTGGTTTTTTAGATGCTGCATATAATTCTCAAATTTGTAAGCAGAAAAACTGTCTAATGTTCCAAACTGTTTGCTACAATCTACTTACTCTCATATTTATATTTTTTTCATATTTATTTATTTATATTTATAGTACGATAAGAACTTCGTTCTTTTAATGTACAAGGTTGGGATAAAATCTTCTGGATTATACAAAATAAAATATAAACTTAACCTAAACCTTAACTATACTTGTAATAATTTAAATCTTAATATTAAGCAGAAATAGAAGAAATCGAAGTAGAGTATGACAGAATAGAAAAGAAAATAAATGAAGAAGAAGGTAAGCATAGATTTTAAGAAAACTGGCTAGAAACACTTAAATAGAAGCAAAATGCTGAAATACGGCACTTCTGAATCTTGTTATATCTCTTAAAGCTCTTACATGACTCGGTAAAGAATTCCACAGACGAGTGGCATTAATAAAAAATAACCTTGTGGAATTGAGGTAGTTAAAACTTGGTGGAGTCAGCATGTAACTCCTCGTTGAGTGACCAAATTGAAGTTTTTCAAACAAATAAGGAGGCATTTTAAACATTATTATTTTATAGAGAAAGATACAATTCCTAGCATTAAGAAAGTTAATAATATCAATTCCAAGAATACATTTTTTAAACTGAGAAATGTGATCAAATTTTCGCAGCCCGTATACATATCGTGTTACCTGGTTAAATACTAAGCTAAGTTTTAATCAGGATCGCGAGTCCAAATTGCTATAAACACATTCTGCATAAGTTATTATAGGTAGTATAAGTTGAATAACAAGTTTACGCTTTAATTCAACAGGGGTAAATTCAGCTGAAACTCTTAGGTTACGTAGAATATAGTATATTTTTCGGACCACGCTGTTAATGTGGTCACTGCAGCTAAGTGTAGAGTTAACTTGAAAACCAAGATTTTTAATTTTGCTAACCAGAGTAAGCTTTTGTTCTTTTAAAATTAGATCAGGTATATCCTCAAAGAAAACATTATCTTTACTGATGGGTAGCACAAAGGACTTTGACGCATTAAGTTGAAGGCCATTACTAAGAGCCCATTGACCTATACTCTCCAGATCCTCATTAAGTCTGCATACCATGTCTTCCATGAGACCAGCACTACGGGAGAGATATATCTGAATATCATCAGCATAAGCATGCATGGATGAATTCTTGCACACGCTGAAAATATCATTAGTAAAAATAGAAAATAAAAGAGGACCTAGTACCGATCCCTGCGGGACCCCACTGCAAACATACGAAAAATTCGAAAAATGTTTACCAACCTTAACTTTCTGTACCCTACAGGAAAGATAGTTTTCCAGAAGGGCCACAGCGCTGTCACAGAAGCCATACATATATTTAAGCTTATAACATAGTAAAGGGTGATTAACTGTATCAAACGCTTTTGAGAAATCGAGTAAACATAGAAGTGTTAGTGATCCATTATCATATGAGTACCTAATATCATCCATAACCTTAATCATAGCAGTTGAGCAACTATGTCCAGCGCGGAAGCCTGACTGGTGTGGAGATAACAGTTTATATTGCGATAGGTAGTTTGATATTTGATATGCCATTAAAGATTCACAAATTTTAGATAAGGACGATAAAATGCTAATTGGCCTAAAATCATTAGGCTCATTTGCCGCTGTTTTCTTAGGAACAGGAAGAACAATGGCAGTTTTCCAAGAGCTTGGAAAGCAGGATGTTGTGAAACAGTGGTTAATAATATGTGTCAGTGGACTGAGAATAAATGGTAGTATTTCTTTTAAAAATTTAATATTAATTCCATCTGCTCCGACAGCATTTGATCTGATTTTTTGAACGCATTTGCCTACCTCGCATTCATTAACTGCAGAAAACTCAAACGTTTGTTCAACATATTGTGTTGGAGGTGTAAAATTTATGTTTACAGAGTTCAGCGTACTGGACAAGAAAAAGTTATTAAGCAGATCAGGATCGATACAACATTCAGATTTTGTATTGCTACAAACACCAAGATTTTTGATATTATTCCACAAAACTTTTGAAGGAAGAGATGTTTTAAGTTTGGAGAAAAAATACAATTTTTTTGAGTGTCTTAAAATACGTATTGACTCATTTCTAGCTAATCTATAGCTTTCCCATTTTTCAGCTGTGGGGTATTTTTTCCACAGACCATGCAATTTATTACGCTTGTTTATGGCGTTTTGAACTCTGCTATTGAACCAAGGGCAGGAGGCATTCTTTACTGTAACACTACGAAGAGGGACATAATTGGTAAACAGTCTATTAATTATCTTTGAAAAAACAAATAATTTTTGATCAACAGTTTCACTATTCCAAACTTCATTCCATTGAACTGAGAATAGATCTTGGAAAAGAGCACTACGATTTATATTTTTAAAGTCATGGTACAAAAATGTATTTGGGGACACAGTGCGCACAAAATTAACATTTAAAGTACAAAAAATTAAATCATGATCTGACAAAAAATAAATTTGGTCAAAAAACACAACAGATGACATATCAGAAACAATGAAATAATCTAAAAGACTGGGTATATCATTAAACGAAAACCTGGTGGGCATTTCACTATTAACAACGGACAGACCAACAGACGAAATACTTTCATACAAATTTTTGGTAAGGTAACCATTGCACAGTAAGTTAACATTAAAGTCACCACAAATAACAAAGTAGTTATAGTCGATTGACACGTCTGAAACTTCAGAAAAGTATGATTCTAAGCTATTATGTTTGCTAGGGTTGTAGACACACGATACGAACAATTTAGTAGAATTGTCATAAACACATATATTAATATACTCAACATTGCACTTCACGGATTTTTTTATTAGTTTAGCTCTTAGATTTTTGCGACAATAGATTGCAACCCCACCCCCCTTTTTTTCAAGTCTATCGTTTCTAAAAACATTAAAATTCTCAATACTATAGACAGAATCAGACACATCATTACAAAACCAAGTTTCAGACACACATATAATATCGACAGACGATTCTTGAAAGACATACTTAACATAGTCCAGCTTGTTCGAGTTTAAGCTGCGTGCATTAAAGTGCACAACATTTAATCCAGAGCGTCTTCCACATAAAACACTCACAAGGGTTTTTTCATTAACGCCACTGGTACTAACATTAGAACTTAACATTAGAACAAAACATTAATAAGACAAGAGAACAAGAACCAGAGATACCGAAAAACCAACAAAACAAATAAACTAAATTAAATGTTTTCGTCAACCAGTTTACTCTAAATAAAAACAAGCTTAATTTAGTAACAAAATAGAAAGATAGAGAAGGAAATAAAAACATAATAAGAATATTGAATGTTAGATGTTTAGAATTTAAGAAGAAAGGAAAGATAATAAAAAATATAATCATAACAAAATAAATAAATGACTCTTGCTTAAATTGATGGTGCTAGTGTTGTAGTTGTTGTTGTTGTTGTTGTTGTTGTTGATGTTGCTGTTGTTGTTGGCTTGCTCTGACAATTGCATCAACGCTCTCAATGCAATCCACTTGTTTTGCTTCCTCCGTTTGTTGCACTCTCACATAAACTTTGCCTCGCATTGTGTAGGCTGAAGTCAGCTGATGTTGTCTTTTCTTTTTCGTTGCGTGCTGCAATATGATTCTTTTTCGCTTGCTAATGCTTTCATGCAAATAAATTTTGCCATCTCCATTATAGCCTGCGTCAGAGATAGCTAGTGATCTTCTGTTCTTTTTGCAAAAAGTTGCGACTGCTCTAAACAAACGATTTCTGTCATTAGGGTTATGAAGCTTGTACAGAATTGGCACTGGGCCTTGGTGTTTATTAGTGCGCATTCGAAATGAATCACGTAGAGTTGGGGTTGGTAAGTTAATGCTGTGGCATATTTTTGTAAAAAACAAGGAAACATCTTCATTTTCAGTCTGGGGAATTCCATTAAGAATGAAATCAGTCGAAACCACATCTTCTTCCATCTGCTCAATTCGCTCTTGCGCTTGATTCAAATCATTTTTTAATGTTAGCACGTCTATCATACTGCACTCAACTGCATCCACTCTTTCTTCCATTTTTTTTACTGCTGCTTTTGTGTTGCTCAGGTCCGCAGCTATCTCACTAATTCTCTGCATAATTCTTTCTTCAGAATCCTTCATTGCTTCACTCAACTGCAAAACAATGCTCTCCCTCTGCTTTTTGAGTTCTGTTTCTAGAACCTGCGTCCAGTTAGCTTGCGCATGCGCTGGACTCTCCATTCGTCCACGCTTTGACAGAGCGTGCACCGGTGTGTCAGGCGGAGAGAGTTGTTTTCTCGCGGTTTTTCTGCTTGCCATAATGAGTAATGCACTCAAGTTGCGTGTTTTTTTTGTTTTTTAAAGAATTAGAAATATTTTATTTATTTATTTAACCCGCTTATTTTATGACTTTTTTAGGCTTAAAGTCTAACAGAAACTTCGCGGCGTGATTGCTGCAGTAGCTTTCGTCCGAGAATAACTTATTTAACAAGTGTATAACAATGAGACCAATGAAAATTGCCAGCACAAGATTAACACGTCTACTCGCCTTGCATATTTGAACTGAATATGTTAACATTTATACTCTGTTAACATGTGAAATAAATGAAATGTGAAGGAAATGTTAACATACTCTGTTAACATTTCCTGCGCTACAATACACTCCGTGCTATAAGTAGTTTCACAGGAGAGAAGTCTAATGGCTGCATGTAACAAGAGAAAATTATAATACGCTTCGCACTAATGATATCCTTTTAAACACATATTCCTAGATACAGGCGCGGATTTAGGTGGGGGCTAGGGGGGCTGCAGCCTTATTGTAAAAACATGAAATGCAATATAAAAAATTTTTTGACGTTATCGACCTTAAAGTTTAAAAACAATGTATATTTCTTACAAATAGTGGTTATGCTTAAAATTTCTTTTAGGTGTATGGCCTGAATTGATCTGGTAATGGTGCCCATATTTTAAGCGGATGTTGATAATGCATCAAGAGACGTAATGAACATAAAATATGAACTTTTGAAGCAATGTGGCTTATCATGTTTTTGCAATATGCTTCTCATATAGATCTTGGGAAATTTTATGTGAAGATCAAAACAAAAAATCTGAAACGCTGCATGAAGCTTCTGCACTATTGAGTAAATTAATAAAACTTCAAAACTCTGTCATGATAGTTTTCTGGAACTAAATTTTGAATCGCTTCAATAGAAGCAGCCAATATTTGCAAAAAGTAGATATTTATTTAATAGCTGCTAACGATATGTTTTTTCGCGTATATAATTCGTAACACATTTGCAAAGTTTTTCCACAGTTATATCGAGAAAAAAATTTTAAAATAAAAATTGAAGAGTTATTTTTTCACTTTAAGGCATGTGTTAATGCTTAAAAATTAATATTTTAATTTTTAAAAGATTCGAGCTAAATGCTCTGTCCTTAAGTAGGCCCCTTGCCAATTTTAGCCTCAGGCCCCGTTATGTTTTAATCCGACGTTGCCTAGATATAACAAGAACTGTCTAAACTCTGTCGACTTCCAATTCCAGATTTTTTTGAAACTTCTGGACACGCGACCAAACTCTGCAGGAACTAAATTTGAAACATAAGTTATTCGTTCCTTCATTTGTGGTATATTTCCTATTTTTAAGTATAGCCGCACTAACTTCTTTGCTACCCCTAAGTCTACTAAGTACATGAGATCTAACGGAAACTGTGAAACCATGCCTACTTCACCATTTTCCAACACATTTTTATTTTGCCGAAAGATTTCATTGTGATGAACAATATCTGCTCTATTTTTAAAAGTAATGTCTTTTCTTAAGGAGCAAACACTTTTATAAAATGTAACTCTATGTTGACTGTAGCCACCGATCTGACAGGAGTTGGGACAAATATTTTTCCTCGGAAGGATTGCACACAAAAGCCCGAGCTGGAGAGTGGCAACAAAAAAGTCTCACATTAAATATTTTTAAACTCCATCTACTTTTTAAATACGCTACTTCATTAGAAAACTCTTTTAAGAAGTGATTTGTATGACAAGGTTCTTCCATGCATGCAAAGCAGACAATAGTAAATGGCCTTTCTTGTGGAAAGCCAACAATTGCGCCAAGTTTAGGCCATAACACCCTACTGGAACTATGAAATAGTTTTAAGCCGTCAAGCCCAACGTCAATTAAAACTAAGCTCTGCACTATCTTTTAAATACGATAAGGAATTAACATTGAACAATTCTCGAATCCCTATCAGGGGCGCAACCAGGATTTTTTTCTTGTGGCTGGTTTTATCAAATTTTGGACTTATAAATAAAATCAATTTTACAAAGGCTTCAAATCACAACAATAAGTTTCAACTCTTGGGTGTTAATGGGTTAAGTTAATGGGCTAGGTGGGTTTCGAAGGCTCAACCAAAGAATATGATAACTAAGTTTTGTTAATATAAGAACTAAATATTTGAAGCACTTGATAATGTTTCTTGAAAAAGGTTTCCAAATTTTAACAAGATTGGTTATAACTTTTTGGGAAATCATGACAGCTAATTTGCAAAAATAAGTTTGGACTCAAGGAGAATATTCTGGACATATTTTACAATGTCATAAGGAAAAAAAAACTTAATTTTCAAACCGACCCAACCCCTAAAAAAACATTCATATTTAAAATTTAAGTTAAGTTCTTATAAATAGTATTTAATTAATATAAAAAAATATTTCAAAAATTGCTATAGTTGTATACTTTTTCCAACAAAATATGCAAGTCTTGCAATCAAAATTGAATATTGGAATTTGTTTGTCCAAAATAATGCACATTTTAATTGTTTCCAAAGCCCTGCAAGAAAATAAAAAATGTATATAAAAATCGAGTTTCTTTCTCAAAATTTGATCTCTCGCTGATCAAAAGTTAAAGTTGCTTCTGCGTTGTTTAGGGTCTTTAGAATCGGCCAAAATGTTTTGAAATCACCAGTTTTACAGCCGTTTACGAATTTTTCTTGTTCTAAGAAGGTTAAACGAAGGTTTTAGTCAGTTATACGAAGGTTTTAAGGCTTGAACTACAATATTTTAAATTTTTCTCAGGGAAAATTCAATTTTTTTTTCTCCCCACAATGACTGAACACTTCACTTCGTTGTAAAAATAACCTATTGGCGCTAGCCTTAAAATTCGTCCTTTGATGAGTACTAATGGAGCTCATTTCCGAAAATATAAAACACAAAATTTCTGACTCTTTGGGATGAAAATCTAGAGTCGAAATATGAAAAAATCGTTTGAGTTTCTCGCCATCAAAATAACCGATGAAATTTCCTTTAAAATCTACTTTTGATATCGTCATATTTAACACTAACATACAAACTCTTGCTGTGTGTAATATGTGAAAAATATTTTTTAATCATAATCTTCCATTGGATTTTCAAAATCAGTTTCATGAAAATCCCTCAAAATTGCACAAATATTATTCGATTTTAATGAATGATGCCTTTTTGGAAGAGTGTCGTAGACTTTGGTTAAAAAAGATATTATGTCGATTTAAGTCAGCGTTTCCTATTATTATATCTCTGATAAACGGATGAACAGAAGCAAAATCAAATGATAATTTAGAGAAATATTTATGAAACAGATTCGAGAAAATGCGATGGAAAATTATGAATTTTAAATTTTTGCTCAGTTGCAGAAATCAATCGGAATTATTTTTTTATTGAACCACATGACTTTGCTATAAACTTAATTCCTGCAGAGTTTGGGTTAGTTTAAAAAATAATTATAACAAAAGAACGAAAAATAACAATTTTAGAGGAAGTTTCCTTGTTCACCTTGTGGGAAGGGACTCGACTACTCTACTTCAAATTCAGGCTTTCTTATTTTGTATTAATTTTGAATTAATTTTCATCAAAATATTTCAAGTCGTTTTAGTATGTTCCAAGCTAGAAGTTGAAGAGACAACTCAAATCGAAGTATTGTCAAGGACCCCTCAAGAGGTCAGAATCAGTCTGAAAGAAACAAACATAAAAATTTAGTAGATTGTTCATCAAACAGAATCGATTTGAAATATACATTTGGGGTTTTTACTCATTTGATAAGATGTGTGTTTGCTTTTCATATGAACCACTTTGATTTAATTCTATTTTGCTTGGTACTACAATAATTTTTTGGGGGGCTTAAACCCCGAATTCCTCCTTTGGTTGCGCTAATGATCCCTATATATAAAAATTCACCATCTGGCATATTTTGCACTTCCACTTTCTTTCTACTTATGTTGAAGAGACCTTTTGGCTGATAAGGGGCAATTCATTAATTCCTATTATTTGAAGTGTTTGCAGTAAATCAGGAACAATGTTATGTGAAACTTTGTTTCTTATTGCCCAGGACTTCATTTGTGCTACTTTGTCTACCTGAGCAGATTCATTAAAAAACACATCACTATTTTTAATAAACTGTTCGCTATTAACATCACTGTTATTTACGTCCACGTTTGTATTGTTTGAAACTTGCATGCCTATGTCCACTTCCACTTCTCCTCCACATGCATCTCAACGTTCACTTGCATCCCTATTTTGGATGCACCTTATCCACAGTTTGTCCGTCCAATCGCACCACCATTTTCTTGCACTTCTGCACAATCGAGAATCCTTCTATATTTTTTCACATTCTCAAGGAAAATTCTCTTTTCATCTCACACTAGAATGTTTATATTTCTTTAGTTCATTTTATTGACACTTTTTACTTTTCAGTTCTTTATTTCTTCAATTATTTTATTTTATTTGGTTAAACACTTCCTTTAGATTTCACCGCTCAATGTTTTTTGACGACTTTTGTACCGACCATGATAGAATAATTTTACCAGGTAGTATTGACAAATGTTGATTCTCTCAGCTACAAGTAAACGAACCCTTGTCAAAAACAGCTGTTCGATGTTATATTCGTTGGCCACATTCAGCTGTGTCAACTGTTGTGACAGCAACACATCGGGGAGCGCTATTATCGGTATTGAAGCTTCAGAAAAATTGTCAATTTTATGAAATATCAAGCTTTGTATCAAATACGAATGGAAATTTTACCGACAAATTAAAAATTTTCTATTTTTAAATGCATTTTAATGCGCAACTTCATATTTATGTGCATCATGTTTTGACTTAGCAGTTGGCAACTGTTGGGTACGCTGAATGTGACCAGTGAAAATTAATTGTATGCTATGACGGATTGTGAGTGCTCTCTTTCTTGTTATATTTTTTGACAAACGTCCGTTTCCAACAGAAACGTCAATACTACCTTGGAGTAATTTTATCATGGTACCGACTCAGCTGTTTGACGTAAAAAAGAGCTACCCTGCAGGAAATGTGAGCATTCCCGGATGTTACCTGTAAACATTCCATGGAATGTAGGAAGCATTGCCTTCCGTTGCACACTCCATTGCTTTTTTTACATTGCATGTCATTAGAGGGAAACATTCCTCTCCGCTGTGCTAAAAAGTGAAGTGGAAACATTCCTCTCCGCTGTCTTAAAAAGTGAAATGGAAGCAGCCCTCTCCCCTGCTCTGAAAACTAATGTGGAAACATTCTTCTCCATTGTTACGAAAATCAATGTGGGAACAGTCCTCTTCCTTGTTATGGAAATGAATGCGGAAACATTTCTCTCCCTTGTTCTGGAAATGAATGTGGAAACATTCCTCTCCCTTGTTATTGGAATGAGTGCGGAAACATTCCTGTACTCCGTTCTTAAAATTAATGTGGAAACATTCTTCTCCTTTGTAGTGAAAATGAATGCGGAAACATTCCTCTACACTGTTCTAAAAATGAATGTGGAAACATTCCTCTACACTGTTCGAAAAATGAATCTGGTAGCATTGTACGCCCTTGGAAATGTTCTTCTCCCTTGTTCCAAAGAGAAATGTGTAAATAAAAATATTACAATTAACTAAATATTAATTGTTGCTTTCGTTTCATTAATTTATTTTAAAATACGTATCGTATTACAATGAAATAAATAAAAAATGTGTAGAAACAAAAATTGTATAAGGAACTAAATATTAATTACTATTTTCATTTAACGTTAATTACTTATCGTTTTACAATGAAATAAATCAATAGAAGAAATGACTTACTCATAAAAAATCAAAACTTAAAAATAATAATTCAAGCAAAAATAGCAATTTGTTAATTAACTTATAAATTCAATTGAAGGGCCACAAAAGAAGGAACATTATAATAAATATGTCGATACTTTTTTAAAAATTTTAACCTTCCATAACAATATAACAATATTCATAACAATATCGAATTGAAGTACGATACTTTGTGGACTAGGTCAAATAATATGTAAAAATATTGTTTAATGAAATCATGTGGCTTATCAGGACTTTACAATAAGGCATTTAATTGTTAAATTATTCATTTCTATTCCGGAATACTTTCTAATAACTTCTTTGTTTGGCCAAATGAATTCCTTTTTTCATGGCCTCTTCAAATTGAGTGAACCCCATCGTTTCGCTACGAACTGCTTCTGCAATGGAAAATAATAATCAGGGTAATGTAAATAAAAATTATAAAATAAAACTTACCGAATAGATATGTGTTGAACACTTTAAGCGAATTTAATTTAAAAAGTCTTTTAGCCCCATCCCAATTGGAGGCTAATAAAACCTCTTCGGAGAGAAGGCTGCCAATGGACTTGTGGATTTCTGCCGTTCCCATTATAGATTTAATGTATGTAATCTGCAACAAAATAATTTTGTTGCAAGTATTTCTAAATGTAGGTAAGGCCATGGGTAAGGAGTAACTAATCGTGGCGGAGAATAGCTAGTAGTAAATAAAATTAAATGTTAATAGAGAAAAACTTACAAGGTCATAGTAATATAATTTATTTGCCTCTTCATCGACCAGATGTAGATCAGCCACAGTTTTAAGAGGGAATATGTTAATTGTAGGTGGTTTAAAAAATATTTTGTCTGTAATTCTTTCCAACAAAACTTGCTGATGAATTAAGATATTTTCTTGCTTATTCAGTATTTCCCGCTGCTCTTTGCAAAATCGGAGAATTTCATTTAAAGTTGTCACTGTAATTATACAGAATATGTTTAATTGAGTAAAAGAAATTGTGTTTGGTGTTTAAATATTTACTTACCTTGGTCGTCGCCATACAGCTTTCGCGGATCTCTTGGAGATGGTGACTGGTAAGTTCGAAAGGGATGAAATTTAGTTTTTTTTGGGAGTTGGATCATCATTTTGTGTGGTACTCATGTTTTGGTCTTTATTGTTATTTTCTGTTTGTATATAAAAATATGTTTTATATTGCGACTGTTATTTTTTCTTTAAGTAAAATCCGCGTTTTTAGTGTTAAAAAATGTGATGGTGTAAGATTGGAATGAAAATGTTTTTGTCATTATCTGGTAAACAAAGAACTTTGCAATCGATATCCTCCACAGGAAAAATCTCCTCAATTTCATTAATATTCTTTACTACGCATATCCGCGTAGTACTACGCTGTAATCTGAATTGGTATTAACGGTTTTATATAACAAAAGCTATTTTTTCCTCTATCATTTAAATTAAACTGATTCCAATTGTAGTTTCTGTACATTGGCAAAGCAAGAATTTTTGAAGTTTTATGTGAAATACGTTGCTTTTGGGAATGACGCTCTGCAATGAAAGTGTGTCTTTCTGAAATCCTGTCAGTCAGACTTTAAAACTTGTAAAAATTTTCCAAGCGATAAGCTGAAAAGTTATCGATCTGACCATATAGACGTACGCAGTGTTGTTATGTCTATAATAAAAACCAAAGTTGTGCACAAATGCTTCCAGCATTTCTTGGCAACAAGATAAATTATTCATGCAACTTTAGGGGCATGATAAAAGCCTGTAAGCTCCATGAAGCAGTAAGAAATGATTATACAATTCTTCATTTAAAATGTCCTTAAAAAGTATTATTCCTGTGTATAGTGCTACCTGCCGAAACTCAGTAGCTTTCCATTTTTTTAAGAAACCTAGACTGCGTGGCTTTCTTGTAAATTCTTTGGGTATATGGCTTCGAAGAGATGAAAGTCTTGAATTCAATTGATCTTTTTGATCTGCACTAAGCTTTGGAAATTGGTATTTGCCATTCCATATCCTCAAAAGCATATTTTTCATTACTCTCAAATCTATTAAGTGCATCGTGTCAAGTGGGAACTGACAAACCATCTTAACACCAATATCTTCCAAAATATGAGTATTTGTTTGAAAATACTTTGTGTGATGAAGAATGTCTGTTCGATTTTTAAAACCATCATCATTTCGTAGTAGGCCACTTTCAGTGCTATATGTTAGCGTTTGATCAATTTTTTTTCCGACTTGTTCACATTTAAAACATACCCTAGAGGAAGTATGCCCCACGCTTCCAACAACGAATGCTTTTGCCGGAGTATCGCAAATAAATGAACGTATTTTGATTTTCATATTTGTATTGCCTATTTTCATTCCCTCACTTTGCAGAATTTTTATCTCCTCAACGAATTCGCTTAAATACTTATTAACACTTTCAGGTTTCTTTTCACCTAAATAAGTACCAATTAGAAATGGCTTGATTTCAGGATTAAATGAAATAGACCCTAGTATAGGTCAAAGGCTTTTATATGAGCTTTTATAAAGCGGAAGGCCATCAATGCTTATGTCTAATTCAAGGCAATTAATTTCAGGTGGTACTTGCAAATTCATCATTGCAATCATCTTTTCTATACCAAAATTAAGATATGAACCAGGAGGACACGAAGAAATGTTTATTGGAACAGATTGTTTGAAGCTGTTTAGAGACCTTAAACTCTCGAACGGATTGACCGATCTTAAAATTTATTTTTCCGTACTATTCTACGCTTCCTAACGAAGGTTGTTTCCTCAGGAAGTTTTTTCAAATTCCATTTAGTTTAAAAGTTAATTGAAAATAATATTTCCGTGAGTTTTGTTGTTGTTATTCGCTGATATAGTTTTCTTCTAACATGCTTGTGAATGTATCAGTCAATGAAAAAACCGAACGACATGAAATGACAGCAAAAATCTTGCGGCGAATGTTTTTCGCTGCACAGCCATTTATCAATTAATAGTAAAAAATGAGAGTACGAATTTTATTTATGAAGGAAAATAGTTAGAACAAAAAACATGAAATCCGTTTGTATTTGCATATGTAGATAAACCCTGTTAAATAAAACTAGGTCGTAGCAATCGCTTAGCAAGTACCTAAGCTGGCCACATAAATAGGTACGTTGAAGATACAAATTAGTTGAGTCGCTCGCTTTACAAAATTTTTTTTTACATCTGTAAAAAAAGAGATATCTCTTTCGATTATCTTAAACGAAAAAATTAAAATTTTTTAATTTATACTAGTTTTCTTCCATTTTTATGTTCCAAAGTCACGTGTGAGGTCATTAATATATCGGGTTACTAATTATTTTTTGTTTAGCGCAGTGATCCCGTAGCGTGTTTCTCCTTCTAGGCATTTTTCATCTCTCCTACAAAAATTATTTTTCTACATCAACTCATTATTCAGAGTCAACTAGTTTTTCAAAACACATATCAGCTACGATTTCACTCAAGTGTTTCTACTTGGCGTTAAATTAATAAATTCGTATTACGACACGGCCAACCTGACATATCACACGACCTCGTGTGGTAACACTCTGGCACTAGACTTTCAACCGAACATTGTTAAATAATTAATATTTTTTTTTTTTTTTTTTATTTTATTTTTTTTTTTTTTTTTTTTTTTTTTTTTTTATTAATAATAATTTCGTGGTACTAGGAGAATATTTTTAATATTTTCCGCCACCTGTCTTGGTACTATACTAAGAACTAAATATTCTTAATATTCTCTGCCACCTCTCGTGGTACTAGACCTTGAACAGAATATCCTCAATATTCTCTACCACCTCTCGTGGTGCTAGACTTTCAATAGAATATTCTTAGTTTTCTTCACCACCTGTCGTGGTACTAGACTTTCAACAGAATATTCTTAGTTTTCTTCACCACCTGTCGTGGTACTAGACTTCAACAGAACATTCGTAATAACCTTCACCACCTGCCGTGGTACTAGACTTTCAATAGAATATTGGTAATATCCTTCACCACCTGCCGTGGTACTAGACTTTGAACAGATTCTTTACTTTCTCCACTTCTTGGTGTGAAACAAGAGCAAATATGGTCTCCACCACTCACTGTGGTACCAGAAAACCAACATTTCAAAATCCTCTCCATTATTTACTATGTACCACACATTTAGGACACCAATATGCTCTCCACCACCTACTGTGGAACTAGACCATCAACATTTCTTTTGCATTCATACATTTCTTTATTAAGATAACAATATTAGCAGATATTAATTACTGAATATTTAACAAAAACGAAAATCAAAACTTATTCAATTGTTAACACAATTGTCATATAAAATAAAATTAATAATAGAATAACAGAATTAATAATTGTAACAAAAGAAAATCAAAACTTATTCGATTGTTAAAACAAATGTCATATACAATTATATTAATTATAAAAGTTCAGAATAACATAACAATAACAATATAATAATAATACTGAATAATAATAATAATGAGAACAAAAGAAAATTAATAATAGGCAATTAAAAATCAATTTTCCTTTTCTTGCTCATCATCATCATCATCATCATCATCATCACCCCCAACAGTGTTAGCAGGTACTCTTCTCAAATTATCATGCGAATATTTATATGTTCGTTGAGAATCAAGAGCCGCTAAGGTATATCTATCCCCATCTAAAACATTAATGACTTTAAAAGGACCTCTAAACTTGGGATCTAATTTTGTTTGATTTCGTTCATGGTTCCTTAATAAGACAAAATCACCTACTTCATACCGTTTCGGCTTTCTTTTAGTACTGTCAAAACGAATTTTGTCGTATTTAGCATTATTGTCCATATTAATAATGGCTTGTTTCCGCACTTCTTCCAGATTCACTTGCGGTTCCTCCTCCGTCACTAACATCAAATCTACAGGCCTTGAAACCTTTCCGATTAAAAGCTCAAGAGGACTACTTTTAGTGACGCGATTGCTTGTGCAATTCAAAGCCAACTGGACTTCAGGTAGTGCATCCTGCCATGAAATTTCTTTACTAGTCTCGGCAACTGTCAACATATTTTTTAAAGTACCCATAACGCGCTCTACCTGTCCATTTGCACGACTACTTCCAGTTGCAATTAAATGCAGACTTATATTATGAGACTTACAATATTCCCGAAACTCAATGCTAGAAAAACAACGCCCCTGGTCTGCAATTATTCGCACTGGCGCACCAAATAAAGAGACACAAAAAGATAATGCTTTTATGCTACTATTACTGTCGATGTTTATGGTATGCTGCAATATAACGTATTTGGTAAAAGCATCGATTATAACAAAAACATATTCCTTTTTGTCACTCTTACCACTAAGCTTTCCAGTGGCATCAATGTGAATTGTGTGCCATGGTACTGGGACTTTAGGTATTGAATGCAATTCTGCCTCAATTTTACCCACTCTCGATTTTGAAATTTTACAAGTTATACAATTATCAATAAATTTTCGAACATACTTTGCCATATTAAAGAACCAATACAAGTCATACAACTTATCAAGTGTTTTCTCATAACCTGAATGAAATAAAGCATCATGGACGGAATTGACAATAGACCACTTATACGCTTTCGGTACTATTGGTAAACATCTAGTTCTACCATTTCGTTGAATTTTTCGATGAAGTATACCCGAACGAATTTCGTATGTTTTCGTAAGATCGTTTCTTAGTTCATCTTCATTGAGATTGGTTATTATCTTGGATATATCAAAATCTCGATGCTGCTCAGCACGCATCCAATTGTCAGTAAGCTCTGCAATATTAATTTCTTTTTGCTTAATTGTAGTAGCAATAGCTAAGTCTTTTTCCGGCAAAGGATTTCTAGAGAAAAAATCGGCATGACACATTTTTTTTCCATCTTTATAAACAACATCAAAATCAAATGCTTGAAGAAATGCCCACCACCTATGTACACGTGGCATCAAATCTTTCTTTTTGCGTGAAGATTGCAGAGAATTGCAATCTGTTACTACAGTAAACCTGCGCCCATGTAAATAGTGCCTGAAATGTTTGACGGCATTCACCACTGCCAATGTTTCCAATTCATAGGAGTGATATCTAGATTCAGCACTTGTAGTACGCTTGCTAAAAAAAGCAATCACAAGTGGTTTGTTATTTTGTATTTGCATCAAAACAGCACCATAACCAATTGAGCTTGCATCTGTGTGTAATTCCGTATGAATGTCTGGGTTAAAAATAGCTAAAACTGGTGCATTTGTTAGAATTGCAATTACTTTTTGCCTGATGTCTTCATGCGAGGGTTGCCAATTTATATCACTCTTGTATGAATTGGTTAAGGCGTATAAGGGTGCCATAAATTGTGAAAATTTTGGCACGAATTGTCTAAAGTATGACGCCAAACCTATAAATTGACGTAACTGTGTTACAGTCTGAGGAGGTGGTAACGCGACTAAAGCCTCAATTTTCCTAGGGTTTGGACGAATTTCTCCATTAGATACCTCAAACCCAAGATACTCCACTTTCTGTTTCATAAACGAACACTTCTTCATGTTCAACGAAAATGTTCCCATAATGAGTATGTCATCCATATATACCACTACATAGGTTCTAGTAAGATCCCCCAATACTTGCATAACAGCGCGTTGAAATACAGATGGTGCATTTCGCAACCCAAAAGGCATTGTAAGATATTCATAATGGCCGTCAGGTGTGACAAAAGCAGTTTTTTGAACAGAATCAGGATGAACTGGTACCTGATGATAGCCACTTACCATATCTAATGTAGTGAAATAATAACAACCATTAAGCCTATCAATCTGGTCTGTTATTAAAGGAAGAGGAAACCTGTCAGGTATTGTATTGTCGTTTAACTCTCTATAATCCACACACATTCTATCTGTCCCATCTTTCTTTTTAACCAGTAGAATGGGACTAGCAAAAGGAGAGAAACTTGCTTGAATAATACCTGCTTTGAGTAGTTCATCAATTTTGCTACGTACTACTTTTCGCTCGCTTTCACTTAAACGATAAGGACGCCTATAAACAGTTTTATTGGGATCTTTCAAATTAATTTTCATTGGCTCTACTTTAGCTGAACTTTTCGGAGTGCCTTGAACAAAAAACTCTTTGAATTCATTTAAAATTGAACAAAGTTTTGACTTAAAGTTTAGTGGAATGTCAGTGTCAATTTCGTTTATATGATTTTGAAAATTTTCTGAATTACAAACATTCACATAGCTCACTCGATCAAATCTAACAGAATCAGACGTAATTTGTACTAAAATACCCTGGCTCAAGACTTCGCGGCCAATCATTATATCATAATGCAAGGTTGAATCTGGCAAAACATGAAAAGTTATTTCGAGATCAATGTTATCAATTTTTACAACAGATAAAATTTGAAGAGTGCTGTTAACACTGCTTTGACCTATACCCATCATTCTGACATTAGTACATATTCGTTTCCCCCTGAGTTTACTAGAAACAGATTCCTTAACGAGAGAACACTCTGCTCCTGAGTCAAAGTAAAATGTAGACTTCACACCTGAATGCTGCAAATAACCCATTGGTATGCTGACTGTACACAAATTGACACGTTTCACCACATTCTTGGCAGGCCCTGCAGAATCATCTTTTAAAGTTGTACAATTTGATGCGTAATGACCAATCTTGTGACATTTGTAACACATAATTGATGATGAGGTTTTCCTCTGGAAGTCAGTATGTGCTGGTCCGCTATCAGTTTTCCTACATGATGCTGCCTTGTGTCCTAACCTCCCACATCGAAAACATTTAAGGGGTCCAGCACTTATTGACAATTTCGGCCGTTTGGCTTCAGATCCTGCGTCATTATGAAATACGGATGTTCCTCCCCTATCAACTACAATGGCCTGAAGCTCATTTAATAGTTGACTTCTAGTAGTTATGGCTGATGTGAATGCCAGACGACGTATACGTGGTTGAAATTGAGCAATATGAGCCAATACAATTGAAACTAACAATTGCTCTACTGACAAGCCCTTACATCTTGTCATAAGTGACGTCAATAGAATTGCTGCGTAAGAACCTAAGCATTCACCTTGCTTTGGTCTGTTATTTTGTAAATTAATCAAAAATGTTGCTGCTGTCTCCGAACATTCGTATCGTGCCGCAAAAATATTTTTAAATTCAGGCCAGGTCATACCCGGAAAACATACCTGTGATAACCAACCAGATGCTGTTCCTTTCAGTGAAGAACTAAGTGCCATCATAAGATTTGCACCTTCAAGCGGTTGATCTCCCATACATATGTCTACAGTTGAAATCCAAGCTGAGGCATCTATTGTTATCACATCTGGATTAAATTCAGGCAACTTCACATTTTGATTCCCTCTTGATTTATCCAGTGCGTTTAATAAAGCCATAAAATTCTGATTTTGCTGCTCAAACAGACTCCGCCATCGTCTTTCTTCGACGCCACCAGAATTTTCGGATGGTGCAGCAACCACTCCAATATCGCCTCCATCACTTTCATTTGTCGCCATAATTCCTTCGTCAACTAGAAAGAGAGGTAATCCCACTTCTGATATCGGGTTACTAATTATTTTTTGTTTAGCGCAGTGATCCCGTAGCGTGTTTCTCCTTCTAGGCATTTTTCATATCTCCTACAAAAATTATTTTTCTACATCAACTCATTATTCAGAGTCAACTAGTTTTTCAAAACACATATCAGCTACGATTTCACTCAAGTGTTTCTACTTGGCGTTAAATTAATAAATTCGTATTACGACAAATATATATAAAACAAACATTACTATATATAAAACTCTAAAACGGCAAACAGTTTTGTTCAAGATATTGTAAAAATATCTTCAACGGTATAAGATGAAGATGAACGATAAAGTGAAATTTGTGTCAGAAAAAGAGATTGCGAAAAACGGTCCATTTAGCCATCGTAATTCTTTGTAAGTGAAAAGTTTATTTTGTTTTTAAAATAACAAAAAAAAAAACTAAAATTCACTTTTTGAGATAAAACCAAATTAAAGTTTTTCAGGAAGTTGGCAACTCTAGCATAAAAATTCCAATAATTTTTAATTTTTTTAAATCGCTTTTCTATAGTTTTTGTAATGATAGGAATGTTACGATTTACAAAAATAAGGTAACATAAGATGGAGATATGATTTATTAGAAATTACTTAATTTTTAAGATTGTTGCTTTTATAAAAAAATTGGTATCTCCATAATATTTTACAAAATTATGGCGATAAAAAAACAAATAACTGATATTCTTATAAGTAGAAAAGGAACCTACTAAGAGCATGTGATAAATTTTTGGAAAAAATTTGCCATATATTTTTTTGGTGCAATGAATATGATAATTCAAAACGAAAATAATAATATTTAACAATTTCATAATATCTCGTTTTCACATAAGTTGACAGACTAAAGGGCTAACTATAATAGCCACATGCTGGCATACGCTTATGTCAAGAACTGAACGGAAAGCCAGCCGGCTGTTGTCAAAATCGAAGAATGCCCATAATTGCCCGACGTTGGCTTTGAGAAGTGTCACAAAATTATTTTGTTTTGTCTGTGATTATTTGTCAGTTTTATTGAAAAAAAATATATAAAATGATATAAAAAAAATAAATTAACAAAAACAACCCTTGTTGCTTTGCTTGAACTGTATGAAATTTTTATTTTCAATTTGTTTTTGACACTTGCCTATGCTGTGAGCGATTTGAATCGCTCTCCAATAAGCCAATGAAATAAGCCTTTTTTTGTGTTTTAGAAAAAATATATACCCCTGAAGATGTCAACAAACAATTGACGAAACGTCGGGTAAAAAATTGAATTTTTATTCTTTTAAAGATTGCAATTAAAAATTACTGGCCAAAAAACCTCTCAAAACATTAGTTAATGAAAGTCAACGAAACTAAACGAAAGTGTGGCTATTCCAATTATGGGTATACTCATATATTTATATGAGCTCGCTTTCATTTTGACAATTCAGTCTGCCAGCATGTGGCTATTATAGTTAGCCCTTAACACTTATATAATTTTTTTTCTTACTAAATCTAAAAAATAATTATTTAATTTATTTACTTTTGAACACCGAAAGCTTTAGAAATATGCTAAAAAGAAATATTTAAGTGAACACTCAAATCCAAAGATGTTGTGTAAAAACAATTAAAGGCAATAAAAATCCAATTGGATTATTTCGGTTTTTTCACACAATAAAAAGAACAGCGAACGTTCGTTTTTAATCACTTATTCAAAATGAGCGTTTGAATTAAAAATTCAGGAACTTTGTTCACGACCGGCACTTAATTATCTGAATGTTTCTTGCAGATAGATTTCCTTACTTTTCTTTCTTATTTCTAATTGTTTTCATTTCTCCACGGTAACGCAAAAACGAAAACATGTAGAACAGCAACAACGCAAACCGAACCGCTGACGCACGCACAACAAAAAAAAAAATCACTGACGCTGCTAGTAATTTTTTTCTGAACGAACATTCTATTTAAACCTTAATTTTTAATGAACGGTTGAAACGAACGTTCGTTGATTTTTGAAGTTGTGTGTAAAATTTCTTGAGAAAATACGCAACAGACAAATTTTCCGTGATAAAAAAAATGCTTTTATCTTTCGATCAGACATGCACAACGAAATCAAAAGAATTTTTTCTGTTTCGTTGAGGCAGAAAAATAAATTATCAAAATTATTTCGTTTTTTAAATGACGTTAAAAATTTTTCAAATCAAATTTCGTTTCGTTGAAAAACGAAAAATTTTCTATTATTTTCTCCTACGCTAAAGCTGGTATGGAGACTTGCTTGCTTTTTTTCGCATTTTTAAGATCTTTAAAAAAGCAGCGGGTAAAAGGGAAGAATATACTTTTTAAAAAAGGATAATTATAGCAGTCCGTTGAATTTAGCATTTTAGTGTTATTTTGAATTTTGTCAAAAATTATGAATTCTTTACATAAAAATGGAAAAAATTTGTTAAAATATTAAAAGTCGAACTTTTTTGCAGTTCTTGTGTAAATTTGTGTTTATTTGGTTTTGTATATTCATTATAAATAAACAATTAAAAAAGTATATTGTGAAATGTCAGAATTTAATGTGCCTCTGTCAGATGTTAAGCTGCTAGCGGCTGAAAGAGTAAATATTTTTTTCAAGCATTGCACAGTTTTCAGCCATTGAAAATGACTGTTCTGCATTTTTTTGGACTTGCAGCGTACTGCTCACACCAACTAAAAATTATATAGCTTCGTTTGGTGTGTTGCTCTTTTTGTATTTTTAAGAAAAAACGAAATTTTTTGTTGAAATTAACATTATTTTCAACGGTTGATTGGGACAAAACGAAACAATTTAATATCGTTTTCACCGAAACGAAATAAATATTTTTCGTTTTTGGAATTGACGTTTTTTTTATTTATTTTGCTTCAACGAAACAAAAAAAATATTTTGGTTATCGTTAAAATTAACGTTCACGTGCATGCCTGCGTTCGATTGCAAACGAAATAAATCTGCTTTTAAATAACTTTAAGAATCATTTAAGAAATTTATTATTAAATATATTTAATGGATTGCTGATGAAAACAAATTAATAGTAAATTTCTTTTCAAATACTCTGCGACAATTACGCGCTCATTGTTCCTTGCCCACTTAAAATTGTTTAATGTTTTGTAGTTGTAACAGTAAAGAACAAAACTGCAAAACTGGATTAACATGTGCAAGATTCCTTAGCAGCAAATTATTAGCAGCGCTAACAACAAATGTTGTTTATGAAAGAAAATAAGCCTAAAATAAGAATTAAAATTGCAAATTTATTTTATTTAACAGGGTTCTCCTACATATGCAAATATAAACAGATTTCATGTTATGTGTTTTATTTTTAACTATTTTCTTTCATAAATAAAATTCGTACTCTTATTTTTTACTATTTTACTTTTTATTGATAAATATCTGTTGCAGCGAAAAACATTCGCCGCAAGATTTTTGCTGACATTTCATGTCGTTCGGTTTTTTTATTGACTGATACATACACAAGCATGTTAGAAGAAAACTATTTCAGCGAATAACAACAACAAAACTCACGGAAATATTATTTTCAATTAACTTTTAAACTAAATGGAATTTGAAAAAACTTCCTAAGAAAACAACCTTCGTTAGGAAGCGTAGAACAGTTCAGAAAAAGAAATTTTAAGATCGGTCAATCCATTCGAGAGTTTAAGGTCTCTAAACAGCTTCAAACAACCTGTTCCATGGGAGCTTCGCTCGCTTCGCTCGCTCGCTCCAATAAATTTGCTGTTTTAATTCTTATTTTAGGCTTATTTTCTTTCATAAACAAAATTTGTTGTTGTTTGACAGACATTTGAAGTTTCATAAATTTCAGCTCGGATGCAAATAAATTTTTGTTCTTAACTGTTATAAGTATAAAATATTAAAAAAATTCTTAGTGGGCAAGGAACAATGAGCGCGTAATTATCGTAGAGTATTTTAAGAGAAACAGAGTGTTACTTTGTTGTCATCAGCAAGCCATTTAAGATATTTGATAATAAATTTCTTAAATGATTTTTAAAGATACATATATGTACATTAGACCGTACCTCAAAAACAAAGTGCGCCGTAAACCAGCGAATATGACGCATTTGTGCAAGGCAATTACGAAAAAAATTTTTTTTTTTTTTTGACCGAACGTAGGGGTCGCGCATTGACATATGTCTTCATAACTCTGGTGTTTACAGTCGGATTTTAAAGTTTGGTAACACAATGTTTTTGTCTCAAGAAGATCAATATGACCTCTTTAGAAGTCATTGACCTCAGGTGTACCGTTCTAGTACTTACCCTCCAGATCTCAGTTGCTACCATCCTAATGTACCATCCTTATATTAAAAAAATAAAGCTCTTAAAATATCATTAATCTTTTGCCCAGGAAGTATATCGAAATTTCAAGCAGAACTATTTTTAAAAAATTTTTTAAAATTTTTTGCCGAACGTAGGGCTCCCTTTTTTCATTTTCATCATATCTTCGGTATTAAAAGTCTGATCATATTGAATGACATATCGATGTTTTTGTTTAAAAGAGACCAATTATTTTTATTCCAAAATAAAAAAAAAATATTCCTACAAGTCCTTGGAAGGTCTTTAATTGATTTTGAGGAACTTTAAAGCTCGTAAAGAGCTCTAAAAAAGGTTTCAACGCTATTTTTGTTGTGATTTTCTAAATGTACAATGGATTATTAGTTTCACAGCCACATCGAAAATATCAATTTCAAACACTGGCTATTGCAATTCGTGTTTCCCCGTGAAAAAACAGTTGAAAATTGCGTCTGTCTAATATTTATTTCAAACGAGAGTTTTATAGAGTTTTGATCATTTTCAATAAAAATCGAACAAAAAACATTTAAAAAACAAATGTCTTTTATTGCGAGTGACTTAAATAATACCAAATTTCTAACGGAGTATGATGTTATAAATTTTTTATTGTATCTGCGGCATAACAGTGATAAAAGTCGAAAGTTGGATGTTTTTAAATAAGAAGCTGTTAGAAATGTAATCGTTTTGTGGCAACGCGCCGGCATACCAATTATAATCCTAACGGCGGTTCGGAAACGTGTTGATGTACTTGTGAATACCTATTATACAATTTCTAAAAATCGATTGAGATATACCCTGAATGATTGGAATAAATTGTTTAAAATTTCGATTTGTTTTAAAAATCCATCAAATTTTGACGTGATTCAAGTTGGCTATATTTCTGACAGCTCTCGAGTTTTGATAAAATGTGGCCCATGCGTTGTTTATCGGTGACCGCCAAAGCAGATTCATTTACTACATGAACAACACGCTCGGTGTTTTGAGAATGGCATGGATAAGCTGTGAAGTTATATAGGTTTACTATAAAAATTAATCAAATTAAGTCATTTTCATTGTGCGAACCTGGTAATTTGATTAATTTGTTTGAATGTTGCAATGATTCTTGCTGGTCTTAACAAAATATTCTCCGGGAAGTATGCATTGTTTTTTATAAAAGTACTAACTGCCAGTTGAATATCTTATGACTTATTGTTTAACTTTCGACTTTTATCACTGTTATGCCGCAGATACAATAAAAAATTTGTAACATCATACTCCGTTGGTAATTTGGTATTATTTAAGTCATTCGCAATAAAAGACATTTGTTTTTTAAATGTTTTTTGTTCGATTTTTATTGAAAATGATCAAAACTCAATAAAACTCACGTTTGAAATAAATATTAGACAGACGCAATTTTCAACTGTTTTTTCACGGGGAAACACGAATTGCAATAGCCAGTGTTTGAAATTGATATTTTCGATGTGGCTGTGAAACTAATAATCCATTGAACATTTAGTAAATCACAACAAAAAAAGCGTTGAAACCTTTTTTAGAGCTCTTTACGAGCTTTAAAGTTCCTCAAAATCAATTAAAGACCTTCCAAGGACTTGTAGGAATATTTTTTTTTTATTTTGGAATAAAAATAATTGGTCTCTTTTAAACAAAAACATCGATATGTCATTCAATATGATCAGACTTTTAATACCGAAGATATGATGAAAATGAAAAAAGGGAGCCCTACGTTCGGCAAAAAATTTTAAAAAATTTTTTAAAAATAGTTCTGCTTGAAATTTCGATATACTTCCTGGGCAAAAGATTAATGATATTTTAAGAGCTTTATTTTTTTAATATAAGGATGGTACATTAGGATGGTAGCAACTGAGATCTGGAGGGTAAGTACTAGAACGGTACACCTGAGGTCAATGACTTCTAAAGAGGTCATATTGATCTTCTTGAGACAAAAACATTGTGTTACCAAACTTTAAAATCCGACTGTAAACACCAGAGTTATGAAGACATATGTCAATGCGCGACCCCTACGTTCGGTCAAAAAAAAAAAAAAAATTTTTTTTCGTAATTGTCTTGCACAAATGCGTCATATTCGCTGGTTTACGGCGAACTTTTTTTTTTTGCATAGGAAGTGGTACGGTCTAATGTACATACATATTTATCCACTGTACTCTAGAATAAAAGCGATGAATGGATAAGAAGTAATTGGCTGGGTTTCTATTAGTAATTCGCAATTGTTTTGTGAAATTTTGCCAGTTCTTTATTAAGTAATTCATTGTATATGTTGAGAGGGTGCTTTAGGCACAGACATGAACTGTATATATATTCAATACATGAAATTATGAACAAACAATATATAATGAATACATTATGCATGTACTCATTACATAAAACTATGTATTTAACATATGTTATGAGTAAATTTTGTATTTACTCATTTTTTAAATGTATGCACTAAAATATAAAAAGAGTAAATTATGTATGTACTCATTGCATTTAATTATGTACTCCAAATATGTAATGAGTAAAGTATGTATGTACTGAGTAAAGTAAGTATGTACTGAGTACATGCACCTTGTTCTAACATTACTGTACTCATCGCAAGTATTCTACATGACTTTATATAATGAGTCAATTATCTATGTAATACGTTCATAAGAACTTTACTCATTACATAAAATTGTTTGTAACATTTTGCGATGAGTACAGTGTGAATGTACTCACCATATACATCCATGAACTCAAGACACATATATTTGTGTTGAGAACATAAAATCCTTTATTGACTACAGAAACGTTTAAAAGCATTATGTAGTCAATAAAGATTACAACATGTACTCAATACATGAAAAATGTAAAATTTTTGTGTGCCAAAAACTATGACATGAGTACATAAATTTATGTATTGAGTCCATAGGTTTTCCCTCTGTGTATTTAAAAGCATATTGATTTCATTTGCAATGGAAAGAGAAACGCAATTTTTTTTTAACTGAAAATTTGTTTGCTTCGTATTTTCTCGTTATTTTTAACCGTTCATTAAAAATTAACGTTTGAATAGATCGTCCGTTCTGAAAAACTTTTGTTTTGCATGTGTCATCGGTTCTCTTTGCGTTGTTGTTGTTCTATAAGTTTTCGTTTTTGCGTTATCATGGAGAATTGAAAACAATAAGAAATAAGAAAGAAAAGTAAGGAAATCTGTTAGGAAGAAACATTTAGATAATTAAGTGCTGGTCGTGAAGAAAGTTCCTAAATTATTAATTCAAACGCTCATTTTCAATAATTGATAACAAACGAACATTCGTTGTTTTTATTTTAATTGTGTGAACAAATCGAAATAATCCAATTGAATTTTTAATGCCTTTAAGTGTTTTTTAAACATCTTTAGATTTGAGTGTTCACTTAAATAACATATTTTTGAAGCTTTGAGCAGTTCAAAAATAAAATAAATTAAAGAATTATATATTATAGATTTAGTTGAAAAAAAAATTATAGTAGTGTTAGTGTGTCAACTTGAGAAAACGTTATATAATAAAATTGTTATATGCAAGTGTTTTTGTTTTTAATTATCATATTCATTGCAGCAAAAAATATACGGCCAAAATTGATCACATGCTCGTAGACTTGTTTACTTGAAATTTTGTCGATAGGTTCCTTTTCTATTTATAAGAATATAAGTAATTTGTTTTTTATATAGCAATTTTTTCAAAAATTATGGAGATACTAATTTTTTATAAAAGAAGCAATCTTAAAAATCATTTGAAAATCAGTCATTTCCGATAAATCATGTCTCCGTCATCTGTTACCTTATTTTCGTTAATGAACAAACATTAGAAAGCTATAGCGATTTAGAAAAACTTAAATATTTTTGAAATTATTATGCTAGAGTTGCCAACGTTTTGAAAAAACTTTAATTTGGTTATCTCTAAAAGTGATTTTTTTTTTAATTTTCAAAACAAAATAAACTTTTCACCAAAATAGAATTACGATGGCCAAGGTACACGTTTTTTCGCAATCTCTTTTTCTGACACATATCACTTTATCGTTCATAACTTTTGTACCGTTTGAGATATTTATACAAAATATATATATACTTGTTTTATATATAGTAATGACCTCACACGTGACTTTGGCCCATAATATTGGAAAAAACTGGAATAAATTAAAAAATTGAAATTTTTTGGCTTAAGATAATCGGAAGAGATAATAGGGGTATTCACACTGACTTGGGTAGTTGGGTACGGGAAGGTTGAGTACTTTTGATTACTGCGAGCACCGTTAACTGCAATTGAGTACTTTGTAGAATAACAGCTGATGAGAGATGAGGGACAGCTAGAAAGAGTTGTCACCATATTATTCATGTCATTTGATGAGCGCAAAATTTAGGCCATTGTACGGGCATATAAAAGTTATTTTATAGAGGAGTAACTTTTAACGTGAACTTTGCGGCATTTAATAATTTGTATCTCAAAACTTTTAAAATAACTCATTTTAACCCATTGTCTATTTTATTCACTTATAATTTGTTTACTATGTTTTAGTTTTTTGTCAATTCAATTATTGCCTACTTTTGGAAAAGGTGGTAAATCATGAAAGAAGAACTCAATCAATCTACCCAAACAAGTCAGAGTGTCAGCTTGTGTCAAAGCCAGCGACCCAACTAATTTGTATCCTAAACGTACCTTTTTATGTGGCCAGCTTATGCATTTGCTAAGCTATTGCTACGACCTAGTATTATTTTTAATAGCCTCCAGATTCAATAATGTTTTTGTGCACTTTGGAACATTGATTTACTGCTTGTTTAAAATTTGCAACAAAGCATCAGAAGTACTGCGCGCTACACGTTGAGTCACGCACCAGTTTGACAAATCTTGTGATAAAGATTTTTTATGTTCTGGAAAATATTCTGCTACTGTATCCACATTTTCATAATGATTATCTTTTTCTTCTACTACTTTTTCTATTTCTTCTTCCTGAACTTTTAAACTACCCACGGCCTGAACTTCAAAGTCTTGTTGACACAATTTAACACATTTTGTTTTTTTTTTGTTTGACACTAATCTTTTAAAATGCCTTTTACTAATTCCTGCGATTAATTTTGGCATTCTTGTTAATTATTGTTTTTAATTAATTATTAAACTCACTTTACCAACTCACAAGTTTTCACTTTGAAATGTAATTAAAGCGCACCGCACGCAGCTTGTTGCATGCCGTTCTTACTCTCCCTCTCCACTCATTCGGTTAACCGTTATTCTAGTGAAAAAAATCAGAATTGCTCACTTCGAAGCAGTGAAACATATTTGGTGTATTCTTCTTCGTTCGGAATAGGGTACGCGGTTTAATTGTTGGCCACCGTAAGGAAAGTTTTAGATTTTAACAGGCTTCATTAACAAATTAATTATTTTGGGTTGACAAACAATGCAAATAATTGGTTTATATGCACTACCGGTCAAAACTCTGCAAGCCCTGAACATATATAATTTGTTTATGTTTGTAGATATATTTAGTAGACTGTATGCATTTTAGTTTTTGTTTATCAATGTAATTAATTTTAATATATATGAGCATTTTTACGAAAACAGAGATATGAGTGTATGATAATCAAGTTATGATAACATATGAACTATGTATATACAACGGTTTAATTTAGGGTGCCAATAATTATACCGCTTACTTTATGTAAAGATTTTGTTCTTTTCAGCTGCATTTCCTTCTTTTTGCAATATTTGTACAGCTATCCTGTCAGTTTTCTAATGAATTCTATAATAAGCGGCTAGAAAACAATGATTTTAATATTTTCTGTTGTCATTGCTTCACAACAAATAAGATTCAAAACTACCCTTTAGCTTCCAAAAGATACGATGGGGAGTGTTTCCTTATCACTTTTTGATGGAAGCCTTACGATTTTTCCTGGAGGGTAGCTATGCAATTATATATAACTTACTTTGTCTTACACAAACTCTTCGCGTAAGAGTGTATTAGTGAACATCAAAATTTTTTTCATTGTGTTCGTAAGCACGTTACAGCTGTCTAGAGCAGTGATGCACAGCGTTGGCAGAGCTTCCAACACAAACGCAACATTTTTGATGCCAACGCTGTGCATCACTGGTCTAGAGCTATGCAAACCATCACGGATATATAAACTTTAACATTCTGCAGTGCATTGAAGACGAAATTCACACTCAAGAATATAACACGGATGCTGAAACACCAAAATTCAAAGTAAAAATCACCAATAAAAGTTTAAATTGAAGAGTACCCTATAACCACCTGCACTATCACACTAATTATACGCACGCGTTTAAACTGAGCATAAATTAAAACTTTAACTTCTTCTCTAATCATTAAACCCGAAGACTACAAAATTTGTACGTTTCGCATACGTCATACAGTATGTAAATAAATTTTCACATTTTCTTTAAGTTTAATTTCTGAATGTGAATTTGTAGTTATCTTCAAATGCATATTTTTATTGTTATATCCATATTTTTTTTTTTGGCAATTCAAAATGGCAATCAAAACTGGCTGATTCACTGTCGGGTACGTCACACAACATTTGATCGTTTTCCTTCTTTTAACCATCAAGAGAAATTTGCTAAAACTAATTTCTAAATGTGTGAGAGAGAGAGTAAGAAAATAATGTAAAAGAATAATTCATAATTAGCAATTCAATTTTTAGCAAGCTTCCTTTAAACATAGCAAAATTCTTACAAATGTCGTGTATGTCACGATGGAATGCCACACCATCAGTCAAAAACAAACACTTTTCCAAAATTTTTATTTTTGTAGAGAATTGAACAAATTACAAGAAAAAAAAAATATTTTTCACTCTAACATGGTTTTATAGAGCTCCAAACTGGCGCCAGAGAATAAAACGGGGCCTCGTTTGCAACGCTGGGAGTCGCAAAAATTGTCCGATCTGAAAAAATTACTTTTTTTATATCTTAGCAAAATTGGTTATCGTATGACAGGAGCTTTTTTTTAAATTTTTTTCAAATTTTGGTGATGTTCCAAATTTGAAAGTGTTTTTTCGAAAAAAATGTTGACTTTAAAAATTCATAAAAAATCGAAAAAAAATTTTTTAAAATGCTCGTGTTATACGAAAGCGATTCAAGTTAAAAAAATACAAAAAAAAAAAAATTCCATCAAATGAACCGTCAAATGAACCTGCTATTAATTTAATTTAATTTAATTTAATTTTATTAAATTTAATTTAATTTAATTGAAATATATTTTTAAAATTAGAATTCAAAAAATTCATAATCGAAAAAACGAAAAAATGCTGAAATCGCAAAATTCAAAAGCCCATTAACCATTGATTTTCGTGTAACAACAACAAATACCGGTTTCATGCAACAACAACTCTACAATAACAAAATATATGGTAGCAATCGTGGTTGTTGCGGCAAGGGAAAGGGACACAGGCAAAACAAATATAAACGATGCTAGCAACAACAATGCGCATGCGTCGTAGCACTGGTAGCCACAACGACACACAAACTGACGATCATTTGCATACAATTTCGATAGAAACACATTTTTATGCGATTTGAGTCCTCTATCTATTATATGCTCAGTGGTATGGCAAGGGGAGAAGAGTGAAAGAGCAAGTTCATTCAAAGGTCGAAAACTTTTCTCTCAAGCAAGAATTTAAAGCTTTTTCGTTTGGCACTCACAAAAGCTTACGTTTTGATCTGAAAAATAATTATTACTTTTTAATGTTCTACGTGGCGCATCTTTATATTATATGATCTTTGGTCGGACGCTACTTCGACTCATCAGTAATCTCTAGAATTTTGTTGTTGCAGCAAGCCTGTTACTTCATGAATTATTTGGCATTAAAGTTTAAAATATAATTCTGAAAGAAAATGTTTTTTAAGAATTATAAACTTAAATAAACAAAGTAAACCGCCACAATTTTATAACTCACAAAATATTATGTTCAGTAAAGAAAGCCTAAAATAAGAATAAAAACTGAAAATTTATTCATAAGCAAATGCTGTTTATTAAAGAAAATAAGCCTTCAAAAAAGAATAAAAACTGCAAATTTATTTTATTTATCAGGTTCACCTACATATGCAAATATAAACAGTTGACAGATTTCGTGTATATGTGTTTTATTTTCTAACTAATTTGCTTCATATATATGTCGTTTCATCTCGTTCGGTTTTCATCAAACTCACTTCCTCTCCAATATGGGACCACCTTGTTATTCTACCATGAGCCGACCTAACCCCCATCGAAAGTGATGTCGTACAAATTATAAAACCTAAATAACTTCCTCATAATTTAACACGACTGTGGGGGTATTTTATGTTCGTCCAAGTCAAAGATAATTCCTACTAGTTTTCTATAAATGCTCTATCTTATCAGTTCTCATTAAATGCTTATGCCCGTGAACAGTCATTATAATGCGATTGAAGAAGACAAACCATATGAGCACATTAGTTCAGTCTTTTTGTGGCAATTAACCTTGATAATGCTTATTTCAAACAAACGTTGCACAGTGTCTGAATTCGAAACTTTTAAAAAACTCTACGAAAATAGTTTAAATCTTTTGCACATGCATACGACAGCTTTCAGTCAAAAAAGCTTTACAGTCGAAACTCGGACTGTTACACTGAATATTTATTCGCATTCGTGCTATCACAGTGATGCTACAAGGGGTAAAGTGTACCTTTAAAAATTTCTTATAGAATCACTACACGATCAGTAGCTGTGCGAACTTCATGCTGTAATTTTGCTGTCGCTTGCTCCTGCGTTGTCTTATTAAATACGACAAGCTATCATTCATGCATTTGTTCATTTGATTTGTTTACTTACTTACTTAGATGGCGCTTACAACCGTTGGTCGGTTTTGGCCTGGTCTAAGAATTTGCGCCAGCCTCTTTTGTCGTGCGTTTGCTGGCGCCAGTTGGAAACTCCAAGCGTTGTCAGGTTATACAATGCCTGGTCTTTCCAACGGAGATGCGGGCTTTTTCGTCTGCGTTGGCCACCGCTAGGTACCGAATCCAATATTTTTTTCGCTGGAGCTTCGTCGTTCATTCTCTCGACATGACCTGGCCAGCGAAGCCGCTCTATTTTAATACGCTTGACTATATCGATGTCGGCATATAGCTGATACAGCTCGTGGTTCCATCGTATTCGGTACTCGCAATTGACGCAGATTGGACCATAGATTTTGCGAAGGATATTTCTCTCGAACGCTTCCAAAGTCCTTTCATCAGTGCTGCTCAACATCGAGGTTTGTGATGCGTATAGTAGGACGGACATGATTATTGACTTATAGAGCGTCAGTTTTGTTCGTCGAGAGAGAGCTCTGCTTCTCAATTGCCTACTGAGCCCAAAGTAACACCTGTTGGCAAGAGTTAACCTTCGTTTAATCTCAATACTGATATCGTTGGAGGAGTTAATACTGGATCCCAGGTAAACAAAGTCCTTCACTGGTGTTCCTTTACAAAGTTCAAAGAAGGTGTTGTCAACAGTGACGTGGTTTGTTTGTTGACACGAGATACTTCGTTTTATCTGCGTTCACTGCAAGACCCATTCGACTCGACTCTTTTTCTAGCCTGGAGAATGCTGCATTGACTTCGCGCGTATTTTGGCCAATGATGTCAATATTATCAGCATACGCCAGCAGCATAACACTCTTATTGTGCCGCTGCGTCTCAGGTCAGCAGCTCGGATGATCTTCTCCATGACTATATTAAAAAAGTAGCACGATAAGGAATCACCTTGTCTGAAACCTCGCTTGGTATCGAACGGAAGGGAGAGGTTCTTCCCGATTTTCACTGCGCTGCGGGTGTTGTTCAGTGTCATCCTGCAAAGACGTATAAGCTTCGCAGGTATACCAAATTCAGACATGATGGCATATAGGTGACTCCTTATTGGACTGTCGAAGGCAGCTTTGAAATCGACAAAAAAATGGTGTGTGCCGATTAGTTTTTCGAGGGTCTTTTCCAAGGTTTGTCGGAGCGTGAAGATCTGGTCGATGGTGGACTTTCCAGGTCTGAAGCCACACTAATAAGTTCCAATCAGTTGGTTGACGATGGGCTTCAGTCTTTCACATAATACGCTCGACAGGACCTTATATGCGATAGTAAGAAGGCTAATCCCTCGGTAGGTGGTGCAAATGGGGGGATCACCTTTCTTGTGGATTGAGCAGAGCACACTAAGGTTCCAATCATCTGGAATGCATTCTTCCGACCATATTCTGCACAGAAGTCTGTGAATTCATTTAAACAGAGCTTCGCCACCGGTCTTAAACAGCTCAGACGGTAGGCCATCGGATCCTGCGGCTTTGTTGTTTTTAAGCCGAGCTATAGCTATTAAGACCTCGTTACAGTCGGGCAGCGGAACTTCAACGCTGTCATCCATAATTGAGGTTTCCGGGATATCATCTCCACTAGCGGGATTGCTGTCAGCGTCGCCATTTAAAGAACTAGAGAAGTGTTCCCTCCATAGCATCAGTGTACTCTGGATATCTGTCACTAGATTCCCATTCTCATCTTCATTTTCGAGTCTCATTGCTGTCGCAATGTATCTCAATTTTCTCGCACTCACGCATTTCCGCCTCTCGTTTTTTCGCCTGAAAATGCGTCTCTATTCCCTCCTCTTCTCTCGGTATCGCTCCATAAAAGCACGCGTTACAACCGACTGCAGGGTGGCTTTGTAGGCGATGTCCTTCTCTGCAATGGCGTCGCGACACTCCTGGTCGTGCCAATGGTTTCGTCGAGGGCGGTGGTAGCCTATCACCTCTTCGGCAGCCGTACGCATAGAGTGGGATATGTGCGTCCACTGTCCGCATAAATCGTCGATCGGAGGAGTACTTTCTTGAAGCAGGAGTGAGAGTCGAGTTGCAAAGGCTTCGGCATTCCGTTTTGACTGCAGCTTATCGACGTCTAGCTTTCGACGTCGGCTTTCTTTGTGTAGGATTAGCACAGACGTGTGCGGATCTTGGCTGCGACAAGGTAATATCCGAGTTTATGTTAGCACCACGGATCGTGCGTACGTCTAGTACACTGGAAGAGTGATCGTAATCAATTTGGTTGCATGTTTTTTGATCAGGGGACAGCCAGGTGGCCTTATGAATATTGAGATGCTTGAATCTAGTGCTACTAACGACTATGTTTCGTGCTGCGGCGAAGTCAATCAACCTCATTCCGTTATCGGATGTGTTGTCGTGGAGGCTGAACTTTTCGACTGTTGAACCAAATATGTTTTCCTTACCCAACTTGGCGTTGAAGTCACCAAGCACGATTTTTATGTCATGACGGGGGCAGCGCTCGTATGCGTCTTCAAGGCGCTCGTAAAAACTTTCTTTGATCTCGTCATCTTTTTCTTCTTTCGGAGCGTGCACACATATAAGGCTAATGATAAAAAATGTTGCCTTGAAGCGGATTATGGCAAGTCGTTCGTTCACAGGAGTGAATCGCAGGACATGATGCCGTATTCTCTTGCCAACTACAAATCCGCATCCAAACTCGTGCTTCTCCGCATGGCCGCTGTAGTAGATATCACAGGATGCTTGCCGTAAGCAACCCTGTCCCTTCCATCGCATTTCTTGGATTGCAGTGATATCAGAATTATATCTTTCCAATATATCAATCAGTTGGATAGAGGCACCATCCCAATTTAGGGTTCGGACATTCCAGGTGCATATCCGTAAATCATTATCAGTTTTTCGTTTGCGGTTGTCGTCATCAGATTTGGGGATCATTCTTTTATTTATTCTTAAACTTTTCATTGAAATGGTTTATTACATGGTGGGCTTCAAACCCAACGCACAACCTTTGCTTGATGGCCAAAGGAAGCCCGCCGCTCAGATTCGCCGCCAAAGTATATCAGTATGATAGTTTTTTGACGTTTCCAGGAGACACCACGCGGAGGTTTGAGTCGACTTGAGACGATTTCGACATGGATAATGCTGGCCTCGCCAAGTTGAGGCAGTCAGACACGTTGCAATGTGAAGATCGCCCCCTTATCTTCCTTATTATTATTTGATTCGTTTGTCTGTAATAATTTTTTAGCTTAGATCATTTAGCAGAATATTCAATTTATCGGTATAAACAGAAAAAAGAGTGGAAAAAGTTAAAAAAAATATATTGGAAACGTTGCAATTAGGAGTGGGCACATTTTATTTCCAGTTGCGTGAAGCAATTATAACTTTGATTGCATCCATTTTCTTGTTTATATTTACAAACCTTTGCATTAGCTGACATATGAACAACTTAGTACAATACCACATGTCTGCCACTATGCTAGGTCGTAATATTCGTCTTGATAATGTTATTGGAACATTATCAACATATTATGTTCCCATGGAACAAGTTGTTTGAAGACGTTAAGAGACATTAAACTCTCGAATGGATTGACCACTCTTAAAATTTATTTTTCTGAACTGTTCTACGCTTTCTAACTAAGGTTAATTCCTTAGAATTTTCAAATTCCATTTAGTTTTAAAGTAAATTGAAACTAATATTTCCATGAGCTTTGTTATTGATATTCGCTGAAATAGTAACATACATACATATCAGTCAATGAAAAAACTGAACGACATCAAAAATCTTGCTCTTATTTAAACAACATTTGTTGTTGTTTGACAGGCATTTGTAGCTGTGCTGCAAGTTTCTTTAACAGCAAAACATTAGCAGCAGGAATTAACCTTAGTTAGGAAGCGTAGAACAGTTCAGGAAAATAAATTTAAAGATCGGTCTATCCATTTGAGAGTTTTTTGTCTCTAAACATCTTGTTCCATGGGAGCTTCGCTCGCTCGATCCTAAAATATGTGTTAACAATCAAAGCTCCAGTTGGCAACGGCTCCCTAAGTGAAGTTGCTCACTGTCGGCTCATCGTGAAGCCCAGAAAAATATCTTCATTATAAACATATTCTTCTTTTCATATTTTCACCCTAGCACTAACAATGTACTGCCATCTATGCTACATCATCCTCACATGGATGTCATAAAAGTTCGCACTATCTTCATTTTTTTCTAATAAAACGTGTGAAGGGTTTAATCAGATAAAACATTTTATTATGATAAATGCACAAATCGAAGTTCATTTTGCGATAAATATTTTGTAATTATGAGTTTGGAATGAAGTGACTGTATAGTTCGAGGGCAGTGTTTGATTAGCTTTCTAACAATATTATTCATATTTTCAATTTGTTTATACGTGTTAGTCATCAGTTCTGCGTGGTTAACCAATAACGAAGTGTTTAGATAGCAAGAAATTTGCTGTAAGCAAAATTGTACTTATACTTATAGTTCAACTTTTTAGATACGAGCCGTTTATTTTGAAAGTGATATAAGTCACTTTTTAGAAAAAATCAAGTTAATGTAACATTATTTATAATATAGATTTTTGAAATATCTCTTTATTTCACAAAAATTACAATCAATATGTTGAGAACAAAAAGTACCACCACACTATATCGTCTCTTATGCGCCTAATTATCGAAAGCGCCAATATAGAAATATAACAGGAAACTGTTTTGTGTGTGTTTTTTTTTTATGAGTGTCGTTCTAATTTCTAGTGTTGTTTCTAAGTTTTTTTTTCTTTTTGTTCACAATTTCAATAATTTAGGTATGTGGAATGCTGTATCTGATCTTTAGAATTTTCGAAAAATTTGCGCTTAAAATGGGCGCATAAGGGACGATAAGTTCAATACAAATATGTCTATGGTACATATTGGCACATATTGTCAAAATAATGTAATGATGACAATCAACGGTGTTGTGTTTCTTCGCAAAAAATTATAAGGGGCAAAATTATTTGTTAAAACGGCACACTTTGAAGACTAAGTTTATTGGTTTATTGTTTTGGCATTGTTTTGAAATATTGGAGAAATTTGACAAGAGAGCAGTAAATATATAAAAACTATAATTATAAAATTGGTACTGGAATACATAGAATATTATCAAAAATGAATGGGATATGATTAAGTGGTGCACAATGTAGAGGCTGAAAAAATCAATCAGCCTTACTTATAAATCTTTCTTATAAATTGCTTCTAACTGAGAAAATTTCAACTTTATTACTTAAAGTCATCTTGATATGTTTTTTTTTCAAAAATGGATTTTTGTAAAAGTCAACTCTGAAGAAAAAGGCAACTTCAGCTCTAACTTAAGTCGCAACTAACGAATTAGAGCAAATTAATTATTTCTTTCTGAACAGGCATCTACTACACACACCACTTGCTTGCGGCACTAGCGCAACCAAAGGGGTGGTTTCGGGGTTTAAACCCCCCTCCCCCCAAAATTCTTGTAGTACCTAGCAAAATAGCATTCAATCAAAGTGAGTCACTTCAAAACCAATCACACGTCTTATGAAATGAGTGGAAACCTCAAATGTATATTTGAAATCGATTCTGGTCGATCATAAATTAGTCTACTAAATTAGTCATTTTTTTTCCTTCAGACTGCACATTAAGCCGAATCGATTTTGGATCGGATGGAGAAAAAAAAGTGAGCTGGACACCGACTCAAAAGTAAGAGGTACTCTTAAAAACTATTTTATATTTTTTTAACACCTATAAAAATATGTATTTTTCACAGTATTTTCATGCAGTTAAGCTTATGGGAAAAGTATTGAGCTCTTGTTTTTTTTTGTGTTTCGTATGGTGTGGTTTAATCAAAACTCAGTACTATGAAAACTACGTTTTTATAGGCGTTTAAAAAAAATATATATTCGAAAATCATTAATTTTGTACTGGTGCGCTATATGACGTACATTCTGGTTACCAGAAATCGAAAGACTTGCCAAAATCGAACAGTAATTATGACAATCAAATAATAATTGAGCTGAAGGAAGCTTTTGAATATCGATTTCTCACTTTTTATATAATTGTGGCACTAAGTTTTGGTTAAACCACATCATACGATATATTGATATCGATATAATTTAAAGAAGAGCTCAATAAATTTCCAATAAAATTAAATGCAAGTGAATATTTTGAAAAATACATATTATATAGGTTTTTTCAACAACCCCTCTTCGAAAATGACGAAATATCGATTTTTGGAATCTCAAAAGAGTTTGTAAAGGCAAAACATTTCAAAAATTTTTTAGTTAGTATATGTGTGCCATGAAGAACTTTAGTTTTTTGCTTATCTTGGTTATGCATTCTAAAGAAAAAAAGTTATATGCAAAAACTTCGTTTTCTAAAGAGTTCAGAAAAGGAGTTCAGAAGAACCAAAACCGCTCCATGGGGATTTCTGTGTTAAAAAAAAACTCTATACAGAATCTGTTTTTGAGAGTCTTTTAAGAGTTCTTCTAACATTTAATTCGGTATCCGGTGAAATTTAAATAACGATCCTGCTTACTACATATGTTTAATTTTTGTTATGTTCTGATTCTGTTGTATATTTTCAACTTCAAGCATGGAACCCACTAAGGCGACTTGAAATATTTGGAAAAAAATCAATTTAAAAGTATGACAATATAACAAAGCCTGAATTTGCGGAAAATCGCTTCATTCCTTCGCCACCAAATAATCGAAGAAATTTCTTCTTAAATTGCTATTTTTTCGCCCTTTTTTTATAGTTATTTTTGTAAACATCTAAAACCCAAACTCTGCAGAATTATTTATATAGTGAAGTCATGTGATTCAGTAAAAAAAAAATTCCTACTAATTTTGAAAATCCAATGGAAGATTATGAATGAGAATATAAAAGTCGATTTTAGACGAAATTTCATCGGCTATTTTGGTGGCGAGGGACTCAAACAATTTTTTTCAAATTCCGACTCTTAAGTTTTCATCCCAAGGTGTTAGAAATTCAGCGTTTTTTTTTACTATTGGAATTGAGCATAATTAGTACTCACCAAAGGACGAACTTTTATGTTGTATTTTAGCTCAAGCCCTACAACCTTCGTATAACTGCCGAGCAAGAAAAATCCATAAAACGGCGTTCAACTGGCGCTAGAAAAACATTTTGGCCGTACAGATCCCTAACAACGCTGTAGCAGGTTTATTTTATAACGACAGCTACCACCTTGTGTATGGACAAAATGTCCTGACAGAGACCGTTTTAAAATTTTTTTGTTGGAAAAAAATATGTTGCTAGCCATGCCTGAAGTTTGTACAAGAAACCATTAGTGCAAAATTTAACTCACTTACAGCTACAACACAGCCGCTATGATATCGTAAAATCGTTTTTATGTATAAGTTTTACATATCGCACACTAAATACAAAACAGTCACAACTCAAAAAACATGACTTTTCAGGAGAAGCGAAAAATAAAACCCGTTGGTTGAAACTGCAGAAGAAAAGCAATTTTCATTTAAACACAAAAACTTCATTCTTCCAGTTTATGAAGAAAAAAATGAAAAGGATAGTTAGATATGTGTGTTGTGAATTGATTTATGACATAAAGTCGATATAAAAAAATTTTGAGTTGTGACTGTTTTGTATTTAGTGTGCGATATGATAAAACCCCCCCAAAAAAAAATCCTGGTTGCGCGCCTGCCACCCAGGTCTGTCTTTCTGAACATTGACATTTACAATCTTTTTGTTTAAATTTGTTTTTATAATATTATAATTAAGAAAATCACAAAAGATACAGATTCCATATATGACTCTAAACACTAAAAGTGTTTATTGGTACGACAAAATACTAAAGTCTACTCTAACTCCAATCTATAAGTTAGACTGAATAACTTTTAGCACCGTTAATATAATTGGCATACATGCTAAGGTTCTATGTACCGATTGACGTGCCAAAAATTATTATTATCCTCCCACTGCTTTATGCATTTAATTTTGTTTTAATTTTAATATATAACAAAAAAAGTGTATTATTCAACTGAGTTATTATTGACTCAATAAATTAAAGGAAAACAATTTAAATACAAATAAGTTACACTCTAAATAAAATTATCATCAATTTGAGCTCGAAGTGTCATTATTGCTACAGTTTTTAATATAAAAAAGAAAAACCTAAGAGGTGTCATCATATTTAAATTTTCGAACATCTCAATTTGATATTTTCTAAGATAATTACTAAATTCCAATACACTGAGGGAAATATGTGTTAAAATTAAATGAAATTGTGTTCATATCAGAGAACTGCAATTATTCGTGTTTTTGAGTCATTGGTTGAATAACACAAAAAAGAGTATAAGTGGATTTAAGACAAAGAAGAACTTCCACTCATATCCACTCATACTCGTTCGTGTGCCGTACACATAGAGAATGAGTAAACAAGAATAGGTTTTATGTTTATATGAATCTATGCAATGCTCAGTTATCTCATTGAGTGAATGGATTTATTGTGCTATACCAAAATGACTCACAACACAAATAAAGACCACAAGTTCAATGGAATGACTTAAGTACTTATAGTCATTTTAAGTTCACTCTCATGTCGTTTCATTTTAATAATATAGCAAACATTTAGACAAGTGCAGCTCAGTAAAAAGGAAAACTAATTTAAGCTTTTGTTTAATTTTATTTGTAAATAACAAAACGAGATCAAATTCATGTTTTAAGCTAAAAGTTCATAAATATTAATTTCTAAGTAAGAAAACAAAATAATAATAAGTTGAAAAATAAATAAGTTAAGCTGTTAATAAAAGATTTAGTGAGCAAATTTTATACATTTTTTTTGTAAATTGAATTTAAGAACAGGATGTTGTCCACTGTTTTTGGGGCTATTCTGTTCCGCTTTTCTGTAATAATATTGCCGGCTAGTGAAAATACTCTCTCTGATGCTGCACTACTAGCAGGAATGGCGAAAACTTTTCGTGCTAGTTTGGACAACCTAGGATACCGTTTAGTATTGTTTTGCCACCACTGCATAACGTCAAAATTTTCACAGAAGTCAACATTTTCTTTAGAGTAACGACGCACTTCTTCTGAAACATTTTCATCTTCTGAGAAAGAAGTGCGAGTACGTTGAAGAAGGTTTGGAAAGAAGAAACTCTCTTCATTGCTTGAAAAAGAGGCTGTTGTTGAAGATATGGAACATGGTACCGAAATGCTCAATTGAAATATTGGTGACGAAGAAGAACCTTCTTCCGATGGCAGTAATATAGGTGTACTACAAGACTCTATCGTAGTTGAATGCAATAATCCCTCCTTGTTTATAATTTCATCAATGCAAAAACTTTCAACTTCTCTTAATGAGCTTGCTTGGAGGCATAACGCTGGTGGATACAAGTAATATGCCACTTTGTGCCATATGCTCAAATTCGGGATCCACGTCGCTGCTAAACCCTCCAAAATCTTTAATTTGAAGGCAGAAATTGTCTGGACGTCATTTTCATCGAATTTGCAAATTTCTTTAATTCTATTAATGGTAGAAATTACGTAGCACAATGAAGGTGCGGAACAACCTTGCAGTTTTTTGAAAATTATTTCAAAGTCATAGCAAATCTTAACTAAATTTTGAACAATTGATATGTTCAAATTTGACAGTCTATTCATTTCAGCAGTATTTGTTAAAATTTCATTGATTTTCAACCAATTATCTGCAATCGACTTTAGCATAGAAAAATGTGAACTCCAGCTAGTTGGGCAATGGTTTTTCAGCGACGTTTGCAGCATATGTTGCATACCTGATTTTTTAAAATACTCTCAGCACTTGACTCCAATACGTTTGAGAAAAGGTGACTTGAACAATTAAGTCTTTCGTTATTTTCTAGTGCCTTTTTCACATTGCTTCCTCGGTCTGTGACGAAAATAATGCTGTCTAAACCGTTAATACCGAACTCACCAAATAGATTTTGCAGCTTTTTTTTAATATTAAGACCAGTAGCTTGTGTGTAATCCATTGACTTCATTCCAAGTATAATGTCGCATATCTTAAAGTCTTTCTCGAAATGAAGTGTGGCACATAAAAAATCTCGCTTAATGTAGCCATCTTTCCACAAATCAATTGTAGCAGAAGCGAGACCGGATGCAGCAATTTCACATAATTTGGATGATATCTCCTTCTTTTTTGTTTCCGCCTTTTTCCCTATGTTGCGTGAAATGGTTGTGGGGTCTGGGAGCAAATCGTCTATATCTACATTCTTACCATATTTCATGCCAATACTTATAAAAAATTTTACAAGACTCCTAAATCCGGAACCTTCCACGGACGAAAAAGAACGGCAGTCTTCAATCATCCAATCAGCGCAAGCTTCTATGGCTTGTTTTTTATCGTCTTCACTTACTTTTTGTTTAGGTAGTTCATTTAAGTGTAAAGTAAAGCACTTGTGCCGATTGAGATTGGAAGTCTGTATGCCACGGCATTTGTACACTTTTTTACAATTTCGACAACATACCACCTCATTGAAAACACTTCCATCGTCTTTTATTATTTCTGCAAACATATCCCAAATAGAACTTCTACCTTTCCGTTTTTCATTCAATGTATAAATACCGGCAGCAATTTTTTCCACTACGTCGTCGTTAGTCTCCATAGTATATTTTCAACTTAAAAGAAATAACATAGTATTAAAATTTACCTATATATTCATTCTACCAAGCTATGTGCACAAAATATGTAAGCTTACAATTTCTGCATAAAAACTCAAATTAAATTAATAAAGTTCAGCAACACTTAGGGGGTTTCGCACGGACGTACATGTCATCCGACTTGGGCATGTACGATGACATGTACGATCATTCGAAAGCAAATGAGACAGTCGGACCGACATGTCGGATGATAATCAAAAATTTTTGATTTTTCTGCCGGTCCATCCGACATGTCGTTCGTGCGAACGCATGTCGGTCCGACTCGCTGCATTTATCATTTGTATAAAATTTTCAACGAGTGAACATCAGCTTAGGCAACAACAGGAAGTAAGAACAAAAATAAAACAAACAATGGCAAGTGCTCCGCATGTGAAATTTTGAACAGAGTTCATTTCCACATATTTTCTTCATGTTCTTCTTCCAAAATTTGATCAATTATAGTTGCCGCTAAAAATTGCCTAGTCATTATTACACCGATGTGTTACTCTCGAGAGTCAGCAAAAAAATGAAGTCGTCGTACATGTCTGATTGTCCGAAAGCTCGACAAAATATTCCCGTTAGCTTGTCGTCGTACAATGTCGGCTGACATGTACGACCGTGCGAAACCCCCTCTTGCCACAGCAAACAATAACTATTGAATAAAAATAACATTTTCATTGTAAATGTCCAGCAACACGTGTCAAACCAAACAATAACTGTTTAACGCAAAGCATAATAAAAAATAATGCTCAACTCTTTCATTTTCTCATACGAATAAGTAAACAAAACAGCGAAAATCATCAGGAGGGCATAACTCAAAATGATACTCAACTCACTCATAGTTCTTATATTCCTCTCTCATGAATAAGTGAGTCATATCAGACTATTAACCCACAACCAAAATAGTCATAATATGCAGACACACATGCATGCAAGAGAACTATGAGTATTTTTTGGTTTTATTGGGAATGAGTCAAAGTATTTTGTTGAGTTGGAACATGATATAATAAAGAGGTACGGTAAAGAGATTCACCACACCGTCTTCGAATGTCAAATCAAAAAAAATCAGTGTTGCCGTATCTTAAAAAGCATTCATTAAATATCCATGTTTGTCCACAGTGATTTTGTTGAATTACTTGGGCAGAAAACGGGGAAGTACATGTTTTGTAATTAAAAAATTAAGCATCAGCTTTTTCGCTGCTCCACATTTGCTGATGTTATGAGGTAAGTCATTCGCTGAAATCCGTTCTGTGATACAGTACACGTTTCCTTGTGATACAGTCCACGTTTACAATACACGTTTCCTTGCCAAACGATGTTAAAAAATTATTTATTAGATTTAGAATGCATGCAAGAATAAAATCTTTAAATAAAAAATTAAGAATACAAAAAGCTAAACAAAAGCTAATGAGCAATTCTAAATTAGTAAAAATAAAACTTTAAAATTAAAATAAAAGCGTTTCTTATTTAACACATTCGTTCTTACGTTATCCTTTTAAGCCTTATAAAATTTCAATAAAAATAATTGTTATTACAAAAAACTAAAACGAAATGAAATGATGAAAGTTTGCTGTTTGCAAGATAACAGCTGACTTATCTCTTCAAATGCACAATCAACTTAAGGGGACTTTCACAAATCTATCTGATAAAAATAATTTATTGCCCAAAATATCAGCTTGCCGCTTTTCATGAATACCCTCAATATCATCTCAAATAATATGAAGTTCATAGTTTATTTAATTATAAATACTGCTGGCATCAAAGAAATAAAATTACTTTTAATTTCAGAACAATTTATTATTTACAAATCGATATCGATATTTCTTCACGTTATTTCCCAAACTGAAGTAGTTTAAAAATTATATAAAAACGATTTAATAACGATATCGAGTCTAAAAATGCATTTCTTCTTCTTTTATCTCTTTTACCCTCATATTTTTCCCTCTCAAAGTGTTTGTCCCACATTTATCAACTCAAAGAAAAAGTGGCATCGCTAATTTTCATTTTCACGTGTGCATGACATTCGTAGACGGTGTGGTGAATCTCTTTACCGTACCTCTTTATTATATCATGAGTTGGAATAAGTACACATTTCCACCAATAGTTATGGCTCATGACTTAAGTATAATAATTTTTTTGGTACTCATTACAGATCTCTGGTTCATATTCAACTAATTTGTTTTTGAAATAGAGCTTGAAACAAATTCATTAAAATTAAACACAACTGTTTTTAAACTTAAATTCAAAACAAAAGTTTTTGTTTTTAAAACAGTGTTTTTGTTATGAAAAGCAATTTAAAACAAAAATTTGAAAATATAAAACAAATATTTTAAAGCATAATTTTTTCCATACTATTTTTTTAGCTTTTCCGAGTTTTCGGCATCAGATTCATAATCAGCTACCTCTGGGACCCTCCGAATACTAAATGTTAACTCCATTCGATGAGCTTGCATTTTATATATTTCAGTATTAATTAATATTAGTTTTTATCTTATCATATGGTCTATATTTGTCAATCCATTTAAAAAAAAAATGATAAAAAAATTAAAAAATTGTCATTGTATTCAGATTTTTGTTTGTTTTTTCAAAGAAACAATGAAAGAAAATTAAAAGAAGGAAGGAGTTTGTAGATAGTTGAAAATTAAACATACTTGTTTTATATTTTGTTTTTTAGAAACGCAAAGGCATTAAATTGCTACTTTAAAATGTTTTGTTTAATTTTAAAGTATGTTTTTTTTTCTCAGTGTACCAATATGACATCAAATAAATCGATCTTTTCCAAGATTATGGCAGTATTCTAGTCTAGGCGTACACATTTTTTGTGGTTTTTTAAAATTCTATAAAATAAAAACTAACAATAAGAATATTTTTACCAGCCAGTTTTGTTATGAGATATTTATTAATATTTTAACAATACAAAAAATAAATTTATTAAAAAAACGCGTTTTTCTTGAATCTACTTTTTCTACTACGGTTGTCGTGATTCTCAGTTTCCACACGAAGAAAAATTACATTTTAGACTTACTTTACTGTAAATATAAAGCAGTGGACACATTAATTGCACAAACATACATGTAGTTTGTGTCACATGAATTAAAATAAAACACATTAAAGAAATCAAAAATTTATTTCGTTGTATTTGAGTTTAAACATTAAAAACTTAATTATTAATTAATTTTTTAATTGTTTTGTAAATACTAAAAAAAACAAACTTCAGAAAATTAATCCGAAAATCTGAAATTTATTCTTTTCTTAGGTGGACATATAAATAACACAATTTGGATTCTGAATAAAAAAAGAAGAAAAACATTGTGATTTTTTTATTTAACAACGTGCTTACGAATATGGCTTACTACTAATTGGTACTGTATCCTGAATTGTCCAAAACAGGCTGACATCTTCATCTCATACCCTCCACAAGCTTTTGTACTCTATCCTTCGTAATAGAGTATCAAGCTTTCTCAATTCCACTCCACAACTCTAAATTTTCGTTGCTAATGCTGGCCTTTACATCATTCCATAAATTCTTTATAAGATTGCGGTCTGGACTATGAGCCGGCCAATCCAAAATATTTATTTTTTCCGTTTTAAACCAATTCTTCACAATCTTTGCTATGTGTTTTGGATCATAATCGTACATAAAAGTGCACCAAATAGGCATGTTCTCAAAGTATACGTTCTTTAGTATATCTTAATCAGGGATGGGCACACACATACTATCACATTCTTTAATTGCGTGTAAAGCGAAGATTAATTTGACGTATTTTCTAACTATATTTTAAAAAATTGCGCAAAGAGATGATATTTCAACAAATGCTGAAAAGCAACTAACTTGATCTGCTGCCAAATAAAAACAAAGCAACAGCCGAATGCACACGATCGTAAGCCACACGAAGTAGCTTGTGAACCATCTGACTAACCCGTTTCCCACAAAGCTAGAAAATTTCAAGTGATGATTTATTATCAGTTTTTTGAGAAAATATCGTTCTGGCAGGGATCACGCGGTTGCGTCATTGTCCTTTACATTTTTGAAAATTCTCCCACAAGAATTTTATCCTGCTCCCACAAGGATAAAATTTGAATATGTTGTAATTTACATATATTAAAGTGTAACTAAAAATTGACAGCCTAATTGGATGGTTGCAAGTATCTGCCAGAAGACAGCAAAGTTGTCATCATAATGGTAATTCATAGCCTGCTTCCCACAGGGGTGAAATATTGAGGGTATATTCTTTTCATAGTTTTAAAAAAAAAAAAAACCAATTGGCCAGCTTCTTATGAGCAATTGTGTAGTGTGTGTAATGAAATGTTTGCACACAATTGACCGAGAACTGGACCTACATGTTTTATGCCGACTCCAAACGGCTAAAGTTCATGTTCTCAAGAAGCTTTACGTGGCATTCCTTATTCTCTGAGATTTGCCATTTTCTGCAGAGAGGTGATACCGATCAGAAAAATTTTTTATTGAAAAAGCTTTTCGCAGCGGCTGGTCGACTCAATTTATTGCTGAGCAAGTACATTCTTTTGCTTTCTAACTTTTATTTGAATACAACAAACAAAAAGGCTTCTGCCTTTAATAAAAAAATCAAACAGTGCATAAAATACCTTAGCTGTCATTTAAGAGTATTTTTTCTGACATTATTATTTAAAATCATATTTTTTGTTAATTTTATCTTTTGTATGCTATTTTTATTGTTATACCTTTAACCTGAAAGATCAGGGTATATTTACTTTGTGCAAACGTTTGTATCGCATAGAACGAAGCGAGTCCGGTATAGAAAAGTATATATATTCTTGATCAGCGTCACCACGTGAGTCGAGCTATCCATGTCCGTCCGTCCGTCTGTCCGTCTGTGTGTTGTCCGTATACACAGGATAAGAAAAAGGACTTAGTTGAGTTAATTGGACGAAACTTGCCACACATAGTCGCGTGGACCCAAGGATCTGCACAAGGATTGAATATTTTTGGAATCCGCCCACGGCCACGCCTACCTTCCATACAACGCAAAAATTGAAATTGCATAAATAAGCTCATAATTAACCTACAACAATAAAATTTGGTCTGTGTGTGTTTTGCATCAACACAAAGATGTCTTCGAAAAATGGGTGTCACCCGCTTGCGGACACGCCAACCTCCCATACAACCCAAACATTTAAAACGGAATTAATAAGTCTCTGTTTACCTTCCATACAACCCAAAAAGTTTAAAACTGAATAAATAAGAATATGTTTGTCATAGAGAGATCATATTTGGTATGTATATATTTTATAGCGAAAGCATAATAAAGGGATTAACTGTGAGCTACAGGAATAAAACTTGGTATGTGCAAATTTTTCATCAACATTTAAATGCATATAAAGTACAGGCTTCATCCGTCCACGGACACGCCCATTTTCAATAATATAATATTTTTTTTTTAAGAAGTAGGTTTAAGGTATTTCATAGTCGGCCTAGACCGACTTTAGACATTCTTTACTTGTTTTTTTTCTTTTAAAGTAGGTTTAGGGTATTTCATAGTCGGTCTAGACCGACTTTAGACTTTCTTTACTTGTTTTATTTTAATTTTGATAAAGATTTTTCATATATATCATGGAAGTGTTATTTGATATATGCTCTACGTGCTCGAACGTTTGATACAGAGCACATAGAGTCGCATCGAGAGTACTCTCGTTGTGCTATGAAAGAAAACAAAAGTCGATCAATCGCTCTTATCACTCTGAATAAAATGAAAATCACAAACAAGTTTTTTTTTCACGAAAAAAACTCGATCAATCTGCTCTTATCACTCTGAATAAAATAAAAATCACCAACAAGTTTTTTGACACTCTTTGCTTTCTGCTCTAAACAAATAAACGAAAACACCTATTAAACTAATGCAACTCCTTTTTATTAGTATGTTTTAAGCTAAACGTAACCCTGTTTACTACTGAACCCTGTTTACTTCAATTATAAGGTGAATTCACATTCACAATGCGTGTGTGCGTAAAAAATTGGTAGAAAAGCAAACTTGACGCGCGAAAATTTTTTTATTTTCATTAAACTCGAAGTGTCCCATCTTTTTATCTCTGGACTGGAGAACAATCGCCAACTGGTTGTCTGCTAGCATAGTATCTTCTATATAAACAAAAATCATATGTCGTTCGTTGGTAATTGCATCAGTTGAGAACGGCTGGATCGATTTGGATAATTCTTTTGTTTTTAAATGTTCGTCGTAGCCCAACTTAGGTTTTTGCGGAAAGAAAAATTGACCAAGCCTACTTTTACGCCCACTTTTTTCGATTTATCTAAAATCGGAAAATGGCTGCACCGATTTGGCTAATTATTGTTTTAAATGTTCGTAGTAATCCAATTATAGTTTTTACTCACAGAAAAATTGACAACGCCCACTGTTTTGATATATATATATATCTAAAATTGCAGAACGCCTTGGCTGGTTTGGCTAATTTTTTTTTTAAATGTTTGTAACAGTCTACAAAGAGTCTTCCAGTGTACTAGACGTACGCACGATCCGTGGTGCTAACATAGACTCGGATCATTATCTTGTCGCAGCCAAGGTCCGCACACGTCTGTGCGCAGCTAAGAATGCTCGCAATCCTGCACAAAGAAAGCTAGACGTCGACAAGCTGCAGTCAAAACGGACGGCCGAAGCCTTCGCTACTCGACTCTCACTCCTGCTTCAAGAAAGCACTCCTCCGATCGACGATATATGCGGACAGTGGACGCACATATCCCACTCCATGCGTACGGCTGCCGAAGAGGTGATAGGCTATCACCGCCCTCGCCGAAACCAGTGGCACGACCAGGAGTGTCGCGACGCCACTGCAGAGAAGGACGCCGCCTACAAAGCCACCCTGCAGTCGGTTGTAACGCGTGCTGTTATGGAGCGATACCGAGAGAAGAGGAGGGAAGAGAGACGCATTTTCAGTCGAAAAAACGAGAGGCGAAAATGCGTGAGTGCGAGAAAATTGAGATGCATGGCGACAGGAATGAGACTCGAAAATTTTTCGAAAAAATAAGACGCCTGGCCGATGGCTTTAAGACCGGAGCCTATTCCTGCAAAAATGAGAATGGGAATCTAGTGACAGATATCCAGAGTACACTGATGTTGTGGAGGGAACACTTCTCTAGTCTTCTAAATGGCGACGCTGACAACAATCCCGCCAATGGAGATGATATCCCGGAAACCCCAATTATGGATGACAGCGTTGAAGTTCCGCTGCCCGACTATAACGAGGTCTTAACAGCTATAGCTCGGCTTTAAAACAACAAAGCCGCAGGAGCCGATGGTCTACCAGCTGAGCTGTTTAAGACCGGTGGCGAAGCTCTGTTTAAATGCATTCACAGACTTCTATGCAGAATATGGTCGGAAGAATGCATTCCAGATGATTGGAACCTCAGTGTGCTCTGCCCAATCCACAAGAAAGGCGATCCCACCATTTGCGCCAACTTCCGTGGGATTAGCCTTCTTAATATCGCATATAAGGTCCTGTCGAGCGTATTGTGTGAAAGACTGAAGTCCATCGTTAACAAACTGATTGGAACTTATCAGTGTGGCTTCAGACCTGGAAAGTCCACCATCGACCAGATCTTCACGCTCCGACAAATCTTGGAAAAGACCCTCGAAAAACAAATCGACACACACCATCTCTTTGTCGATTTCAAAGCCGCCTTCGACAGTCCAATAAGGAGTCACCTCTACTCCATCATGTCTGAATTTGGTATTCCTGCGAAGATAATACGTCTTTGCAGGATGACGCTGAAGCACACCAGCAGCGCAGTGAAAATCGGGAAGGACCTCTCCCTTCCGTTCGATACCAAGCGAGGTTTCAGACAAAGTGATTCCTTATCGTGCGACTTCTTTAATATAGTCATGGAGAAGATCATCCGAGCTGCTGACCTGAGACGCAGAGGCACAATTTTCTATAAAAGTGTTATGCTGCTGGCGTATGCTGATGATATTGACATCATTGGGCAAAATACGCGCGAAGTCAGTGCAGCATTCTCCAGGCTAGAAAAAGAGTCGAGTCGAATGGGTCTTGCAGTGAACGCAGATAAAACGAAGTATCTTGTGTCAACAAACAAACAGTCCCAGCGTCTTGGAAACCACGTCACTGTTGACAACACCTCCTTTGAGGTAGTGAAGGACTTTGTTTACCTGGGATCCAGTATTAACTCCTCCAACGATATCAGTATTGAGATTAAACGAAGGATAACTCTTGCCAACAGGTGTTACTTTGGGCTCAGTAGGCAATTGAGAAGCAGAGCTCTTTCTCGACGAACAAAACTGACGCTCTATAAGTCAATAATCATGCCCGTCCTACTATACGCATCACAAACCTCGATGTTGAGCAGCTCTAATGAAAGGACTCTGGGAGCTTTCGAGAGAAAAATCCTTCGCAAGATCTATGGCGCAATCTGCGTCAATGGCGAGTACCGCATGCAATGGAACCACTAGTTGTATGAGCTATATGCCGACATCGATATATTCAAGCGTATTAAAATAGAGCGGCTTCGCTGGCCAGGTCATGTTGAGATAATGAACGACGAAGCTCCAGCGAAAAAAATATTGGATTCGGTACCTAGCGGTGGCCAACGCAGACGAAAAAGACCGCATCTCCGTTGGAAAGACCAGGCATTGGATAACCTGACAACGCTTGGAGTTTCCAACTGGCGCCAGCAAGCGCACGACAAAAGAGGCTGGCGCAAATTCTTAGACCAGGCCAAAACCGACCAACGGTTGTAAGCGCCATCTAAGTAAGTAAGTAAGTAACAGTCTACAAAAGTTTTTTACAAAAAGAAAAATTGTCCAATTCCAAGGTATTACACTTGGAATCAATCGTCAAAGAAATTTCAACGACGGAAAAAAGGAAATCCAGTTCCAGGTTACCCCAATATATTTTCCACCGACTCATTAGGTCACATTTACACAGTCCATCCAAGACACGATGAGTGCTTCTATTTACGTTTGCTGTTAGTCAACGTTCGTGGCCCAACATCATTCCAAGATTTACGAACTATAAATGGTGAACTGTGTGACACATATAGAGAACATCATCAAATACGAACACTGTTTTCGATAATTGTCTCGACATTCTTCCCATCCAAACCAACTGATTTGTGGAGCAAATACAAAGATGCCTTAAGTGATGATATTTTGCATTAGATGCGTATTAGAACATCAAATCCAAATTTGCAACTGAGCGAGGTAATTTACAACGAGACTTTGATATTAATTGAGGACATCCAACTGAGGACTTAGGCATGACAGCTCCTTGAGGAAATTAGTTCGAACGAGCGTTCCACTATTGAATCTACAACAAAAATATACGAATAACGCTCTTATGAAAGTTGTGAACTATAGAACTGGAGGGATTTTTTTTTGGACGCTCCCGGTAGAACTGGAAAAACTTTTTTGCTCGCGTTGATTTTGGCAACGATACGCTCGCAGAATGATATTGCACTTGTATTTGCTTCATCAGGAATTGCAGCTAAGTTATTGGAAGGCGGTCGAACTGCTCATTCAGCACTCAAGTTGCCATTAAATATACAAATCAATGGAAATCCAACATGCAACATTTCCAAGAACATTGCGATGGCCAAAGTTTTGCAACAAAGCAAACTGATCGTTTGCGATGAGTGTACAAGGCGCATAAAAAGTCTTTGGAGGCATTAGACAAAACGATGCAAGATTTACGAAACAATCTTGAAACAGTTGGCAGGTTATTTTCGTCAAACATTGCCAGTGATTCCACGATCAACTCCAGCCGATGAACTTAATGTGTGTTTGAAGTCGTCCGTTTTGGGAAAACACGTCAAGAAACTCAAATTGACTGTGAACATACATGTCGAGCAAGGCATATTTATCCAGGTAGTATAAAACGCAACTGCGCTGCCGACTTTTGGGAGTCTAATGTCAAAATCAAATAATGCCCACTCTTATAAACGTGTTGGGGGATTTTTTGTTTTTCAGAGAAAAACTTTATGCTAGCCTTTTTCGAATTTTCTTATGTGTAAGTTTGCAGTTTTTTAATGTTCTAATTATTGAATTTTGTGCTTGATGTTTTAATTGTATTTTGTAGATATTTTGAAGAGCAATTTTAAACTTTTGATACTTATTAGGTGTAAATTAATTCTAACTAAAAAAAATCCCCTTTTGTTTTGTTTTTGGTGCAGAAGCAACATTGCACATTGTGATTTTGACATTCCGGTTAAAATAGAAATTATTTTTATTTCTATTTCTTCTCAAGTTCGAATTTTTCATGTATGTTGTAATTACATATTTACGCGCATATCTTGAAAACAGTAACGTTTTCGGTAAAAATGTTAATGACAGTTTTGAAGAAAGTTGTTGCATCTACAATTTTCATCTGAATGATTTTACTCTAGGGCTTACATTAGCGAAGTTACAATCTTTGGTGATCTTTGAATCCGAATATATTTGGATGCGCACATGTAATTGTAGTAATCTTTTCAGAGGTAGGTTATTTTATTGGAGCGAGCGAGCGAAGCGAGCGAATCTCCCATGGAACAGGTTGTTTGAAGCTGTTTAGAGACCTTAAACTCTCGAACGGATTGACCGATCTTAAAATTTATTTTTCTGTACTGTTCTACCCTTCCTAACGAAGGTTGTTTTCTAAGGAAGTTTTTTCAAATTCCATTTAGTTTAAAAGTTAATTGAAAATAATATTTCCGTGAGTTTTGTTGTTGTTATTCGCTGAAATTGTTTTCTTCTAACATGCTTGTGTATGTATGTATCAGTCAATGAAAAAAACGAACGACATGAAACGACAGCAAAAATCTTGCGGCCAATGTTTTTCGCTGCAACAGCTATTTTTCAATAAATAGTAAAATAGTAAAAATTAAGAGTACGAATTTTATTTATGAAGGAAAATAGTTAGAAAATAAAACACAAAACATGAAATCTGTTTATATTTGCATATGTAGGTGAACCCTGTTAAATAAAATAAATTTGCAGTTTTAATTCTTATTTTCTTTCATAAACAACATTTGTTGGTGTTTGACAGACATTTGTAATTCCATAAATTTAAGCTCAGCGCTGCTAATAATTTGCTGCTAAGGAATCTTGCACATGTTAATCCAGTTTTGTTCTTTACTGTTACAACCATAAAACATTAAACAATTTTAAGTGGGCAAGGAACAATGAGCGCATAATTGTCGCAGAGTATTTGAAAAGAAATTTACTATTATTTTGTTTTCATCAGCAATCCATTAAATATATTTAATAATAAATTTCTTAAATGATTCTTAAACTTATTTAAAAGCAGATTTATTTCGTTTGCAATCGAACGCAGGTATGCACGTTAACGTTTAATGTTTTTTCGTTTGGTTGAAGCAAAATAAATCCAAAAACGAAAAATATTTATTTCGTTTCGGAGAAAACGATATAAAATTTTTTCGTTTTTGTCCCAATCAACCGTTGAAAATAATGTTAATTTCAACAAAAAATTTCGTTTTTTTCGGATCCGAAGAAATTTTTGTTTAAGGTGGTATGACACTTGCTTTTTCGCATTTTTAATATATTAAAAATACAAAAAGAGCAACACACCAAACGAAGCTATACAATTTTTAGTTGGTGTGAGCAGTACGCTGCAAGTCCAAAAAAATGCAGAACAGTCATTTTCAATGGCTGAAACTGTTAAAAAATATTTACTCTTTCAGCCGCTAGCAGCTTAAAATCTGACAGAGGCACATTAAATTCTGACATTTCACAATATACTTTTTTTATTGTTTATTTATAATGAATATACAAAACCAAATAAACACAAATTAACACAAGAACTGCAAAAAAGTTAGACTTTTAATATTTTAACAAATTTTTTCCATTTTTATGTAAAGAATTCATAATTTTTGACAAAATTCAAAATAACACTAAAATGCTAAATTCAACGGACTGTATAATTATATAATTATAATTATTATATAATGTGGTGACCGTGGCATGCAGGTTAAGTGTGTGGCTTGGCATGCTCGGAGCCCGGGTTCGATCCCCAGCCGCGGCGAAAAAGTTTTTTCAATAAAAAAATTTTTCTGATCGGTCACCACCTCTCTGCAGACAATGGCAAACCTCAGAGAGTAAATAATGCCATGTAAAGCTTCTTGAGAACATGAACTTTAGCCGTTCGGAGTCGGCATAAAACATGTAGGTCCAGTTCTCGGTCAATTGTGTGCAAACATTTAATAACACACACAACACAATTGATCATAAGAAGCTCGGTCAAAGTCCTTTCAAGGGTTGAAATGGCCAATTTGTTTTTTTTTGTTTTTGTATAATTATCCATTTTAATTATCTATAATAATCCTTTTTTAAAAAATAAATTCTTCCCTTTTACCCGCTGCTTTTTTGAAGATCTTAAAAATGCGAAAAAAGCAAGTGTCATACCAGCTTTAGCATTGGAGAAAATAATAGAAAATTTTTCGTTTTTCAACGAAACGAAATTTGATTTGATAAATTTTTAACGTTTTTTAAAAAACGAAATAATTTTGATAATTTATTTTTCTGCCTCAACGAAACAGAAAAAATTCTGTTGATTTCGTTGTGCATGTCTGATAGAAAGATAAAAGCATTTTTTTTATCACGGAAAATTTGTCTGTTGCGTATTTTCTCAAGAAATTTTACACACAACTTCAAAAATCAACGAACGTTCGTTTCAACCGTTCATTAAAAATTAAGGTTTAAATAGAATGTCCGTTAAGAAAAAAATTACTAGCAGCGTCAGTGATTTTTTTTGTTGTGCGTGCGTCATCGGTTCGGTTTGCGTTGTTGCTGTTCTACATGTTTTCGTTTTTGCGTTATCGTGGAGAAATGAAAACAATAAGAAATAAGAAAGAAAAGTAAGGAAATCAATCTGCAAGAAACATTCAGATAATTAAGTGCCGGTCGTGAACAAAGTTCCTGAATTTTTAATTCAAACGCTCATTTTGAATAAGTGATTAAAAACGAACGTTCGCTGTTTTTTTTTTATTGTGTGAAAAAACCGAAATAATCCAATTGGATTTTTATTGCCTTTAATTGTTTTTACACAACATCTTTGGATTTGAGTATTCACTTAAATATTTCTTTTTAGCATATTTCTAAAGCTTTCGGTGTTCAAAAGTAAATAAATTAAATAATTATTTTTTAAATTTAGTAAGAAAAAAATTATAGAAGTGTTAATCTGTCAACTTATGTTAATATGAAATTGTTAAATATTATTATTTTCGTTTTGAATTATCATATTCATTGCACCAAAAAAACATATGGCAAATTTTTTCCAAAAATTTATCACATACTCTTGGTAGGTTCCTTTTCTCCTTATAAGAATATCAGTTATTTGTTTTTGTATCGCCATAATTTTGTAAAATATTATGGAGATACCAATTTTTATAAAAGCAACAATCTTAAAAATTAAGTCATTTCTAATAAATCATATCTCCATCTTATGTTACCTTATTTTTGTAAATGGTAACATTCCTATCATTAGAAAACTACAGAAAAGCGATTTAAAAAAATTAAATATTTTTGGAATTTTTATGCTAGAGTTGCCAACTTTCTGAAAAACTTTAATTTGGTTTTATCTCAAAAAGTGAATTTTAGTCTTTTTTTTGTTATTTTAGACTGTTTGCCGTTTTAGAGGTTTATATATAGTAATGTTTGTTTTATATATATTAATGACCTCACACGTGACTTTGGAACATAAAAATGGAAGAAAACTAAAATAAATTAAAAAATTTTAATTTTTTCGTTTAAGATAATCGTAAGAGATAATATCTCTTTTTTTACAGATTTAAAAAAAAATTTTTTAAAGCGAGCGACTCAACTAATTTGTATCTTTAACGTACCTATTTATGTGGCCAGCTTAGGTACTTGCTAAGCGATTGCTACGACCTAGTTTTACTTAAGGTGTGTGCAAGAATTCAGCAAAATCTGATTGTTTTTGAAGACAAATACAAAGTAACTGAACTATTAAAAGTTTTGTTTTTTATTAAAAAAGCCCTGTTTTCGAAGAAATAATCAACCCCCTTACTCAACTCTATGAGCAAAAAATTGTCTCAAAATGTAAAGAACCATCCATTGCAAATATTTAGATGCAGTTACTTCATAGGATTTGAATTTAGTTTAAGAGTTATAAGAAAAAATTTGTGACTTAAAGGTGAACTTTGACCTTGAATTTCTCTCTTATTTGACCTAATCCGATAAAACTGAGTATGAGAGCATAACTACTAGACCATGCACTACTAGAGACCATTGAGACCATGCACTACTAGAGACCATTGACTATGCACTACTAGAAACCATTGAGATATTTGAAGTTATTTTTTCGTGTCGCACTGTGTAATTTTTATTCATATAGGTTTGGGGTATGTTTGATTTACATTTGATTTGACAATAAGTACAATGAATCTTATGGTGTTTTATTTACATTTTGATCTCTGGTCAGGAAACCAATTAAAAAAAGAAATATTTTTTCGATTGCTTATCTGTGATAACATTATTTCGTTCATTGCAATGCTCGACAATACACGACATTTTTTGTTTTGTTATCTAGAGCGAAAACAAATAATGCTGATGGTGTTTATGATGGCAAATACCCATGCGAGAAGCATGGTTGAGGCTTGTTAATTGTCATTGCAAATGCAAGCTTTTCCGGAAACTGCAAGCGTGTAAAATCGAATGGCATGTCGGTCGGAATCATTGGGATCCGTGGTATCAAAACGTCTTCACCTTTGTACTTTCCTTTAAGTATTGTTGCTTCGATGACGTTATTCATCAGGTTTTTTACAGCAAGCCGGGTGCCATTACAAAAACGTGATTGGTTTATGTTTCGTAACATTATGATTACCGACCCGACTTTCACTTTCACTTTACTTTTCCGGGTAATTCCAGCGAGTTTAAAAAATCCATTGCATAGTTGACGACATCATCTTGGGAAGTAACAGAATCCACCGATTCTGTTACTTCCCACGTCATCAATTCGACAGCTATTTCAGATTGAATCTTAAGATTCAATTCGTCGACATCAATGTTTTTCGCAGCCAATGAAGCACGTTCGCTCAACCAATCATAATTTTTGTAATTTTGTGCAATGTTTGGAAAAACCTTTCGGATGAGTTCGGATTTTGATTCGGTGAACTGGCAGAAAGCGACAGGATATTGAATGCAGTCCATTGAAATGTCAACCGGGATTTTGCCGTTGCCAATGTCTAGCAATTGTTTTGAAAATACTTCTCCAGATTGATCGTTCTGCAGCTCGACACGCAAGGCATATTAATCCAGGTACTATAATAAGAAAAAACTGAATGGGAGTATAATGTCAAAATCAGAAATGACAATGTGCAATGTTGCTTCTGGACCAAAAACAAAACAAAAGGGGATTTTTTTTAAGTTAAAACTAATTTACACCTAATATCAAAAGTTTAAAATTGCTCTTCAAAATATCAATCAACATATCAACAAAATATCAACAAAATTCAATAATTAGAACATTAAAAAACTGCAAACTTACACATAAGAAAATTCGAAAAAGGCTAGCATAAAGTTTTTCTCTGAAAAACAAAAAATCCCCCAACACGTTTATAAGAGTGGGCATTATTTGATTTTGACATTAGACTCCCAAAAGTCGGCAGCGCAGTTGCGTTTTATACTACCTGGATAAATATGCCTTGCTCGACATGTATGTTCACAGTCAATTTGAGTTTCTTGACGTGTTTTCCCAAAACGGACGACTTCAAACACACATTAAGTTCATCGGCTGGAGTTGATCGTGGAATCACTGGCAATGTTTGACGAAAATAACCTGCCAACTGTTTCAAGATTGTTTCGTAAATCTTGCATCGTTTTGTCTAATGCCTCCAAAGACTTTTTATGCGCCTTGTACACTCATCGCAAACGATCAGTTTGCTTTGTTGCAAAACTTTGGCCATCGCAATGTTCTTGGAAATGTTGCATGTTGGATTTCCATTGATTTGTATATTTAATGGCAACTTGAGTGCTGAATGAGCAGTTCGACCGCCTTCCAATAACTTAGCTGCAATTCCTGATGAAGCAAATACAAGTGCAATATCATTCTGCGAGCGTATCGTTGCCAAAATCAACGCGAGCAAAAAAGTTTTTCCAGTTCTACCGGGAGCGTCCAAAAAAAAATCCCTCCAGTTCTATAGTTCACAACTTTCATAAGAGCGTTATTCGTATATTTTTGTTGTAGATTCAATAGTGGAACGCTCGTTCGAACTAATTTCCTCAAGGAGCTGTCATGCCTAAGTCCTCAGTTGGATGTCCTCAATTAATATCAAAGTCTCGTTGTAAATTACCTCGCTCAGTTGCAAATTTGGATTTGATGTTCTAATACGCATCTAATGCAAAATATCATCACTTAAGGCATCTTTGTATTTGCTCCACAAATCAGTTGGTTTGGATGGGAAGAATGTCGAGACAATTATCGAAAACAGTGTTCGTATTTGATGAGGATTTGACGAAAGGCCAGTATCTCCGAGGGTGTATATCCAATGAAGGTCATTTTCTAAGAATCGAAAACGTGAATAGAACACTCATAGTGTCTTGGATGAACTGTGTAAATTTTCTTTTAGTAAAAACTTAAATGGGATTACTACGAACATTTAAAAAAAGAATTAGCCAAATCGGTGTAGCAGTTTTCCGATTTAAGATAAATCGAAAAAAGTGGGCGTAAAAGTGGGCGTAGTCAATTTTTCTTTGAGTATAAACTAAAATTGGATTACTACGAACATTTAAAAAATTTTTTCTTTCCGCAAAAACCTAAGTTGGACTACGAGACAAACATTTAAAAAAAAAAATTATCCAAATCGGTCCAGCCGTTCTCAACTGATGCAATTACCAACGAACGACATTTGACATTTATTTATATAGAAGATAAGTATTGGATTTCAAATAAAATTTGAATTAAAACAGAAACAAATGAGTTTTTGCTATTTATACGTATACATACGTTTACAAATGTAAACTAGTCAGCCGTTTAGCAATTAGTCTTGAAAACAAGGTAATAAGAATTATAAAAAAATGTTTGTAAACTTATTTTCTTCTTTATTCAATTTAGAAACAAATTTGTAGTTCTCTTATGAAGTTTTAAGATATTCGAACAATTAAAACATAAAAAAAATGCTTCAAAGTCGGAAAGTTTACATTTGTAAACTGTCAGCTGTTTGAGGGTTAAATCATAGAATCATGGATAATTTTTTCAAAATTGTGTGCTAAATGCTATATTTTTGCGCTCAATTCTTTCCGTGTAGGTATAGAATCGAATCATGTTATACAAACGAAGACAGAAGGCATGCGATTTTTGAAAAAATGCTGATGAAAAATTATTTAGAGGCCGTTATGCAACCCATCGCTCATCATCACTGTCAAACGTGATCATCTCATTCAAATCCAAAATCAAATTTATAGAAACATGCCAAATGACGCAGACGTGGAAGCTGATTTTCTCCGTTAAAATGATAATTTTATCATTGGAACTTTGTGAACGTCATCCAGCAAGAAATGCTGAATACACTTAAAAAGAAACATTCAAGTACACTTAAAAAAAAAACTAAGATTTCCTTATAAAGCATTATAAGCGTAAGCGTTGTGTTGATTTGCTAGACGGGTGATTGCTAATTGTTGTATATTTTCTATTTTTAATTTCTTTTTTTCCTTCACACAGGGGCGAACCGAGACCATGTTGGTTGGGGGGTATTATAGTAATTTGGCCGACTAAATGCCCTTAAGTCCCGACTTTTTTAATACAACATAGTTAAATTAACCAAAATTACTCATTCGTTCGATCAATTTTATATAGTAGTATATGTGAGCATTGTACTTTGTCGTACGCTTTTTTAGTATTAATAAGAACTCAACCTCCTTCTTCCAACCTTCTGAGAGAGAAATTAACTTCTTAATAAAAAACTCACTCTTTGATCAAATGGAATTTGGTTAGGATAGAGCTTTTAAATTGGTTGAATTTGAATCTTTTTTCAATAGTAAAAATTTTCTTAAAAAAATTTAGTCATATGCATTCATCAATTGTCAAATTTTTTCAAATACTACTCTCCATGTCAATGTATTGGTTGAATTTTAACGTTTTCTCAATTTTTCTAATTATTTCTAAAAGTTTGTTAAATTTTCCTTCAAATGTGATAAAAATCACTGTTAAGCTCTAACTAAAAGTATTTTCAATGAATTTTCTTAATATTGTCGTAAGTTATTTAGAAAAAACTCTCTCAAATTGAATTTTCTTAATTGGGAAGCAAATATCTCTGCCATCTTTGAATAGATTTTATTTTTTTTTGTATTAAAGGATGATCAGTTAAATTAAAAAAATTTATAAAAGTTTTACCGTTCCTTTTTGTTTATATTTAAATTATACTTTTTTGAAAGTGACCACAAAATTTAATTTTTTCTCAAAATATAGGTAAAATGATTTTGTTGTAAAAGGAGAAAACTCAAATTTGCATTTTTTTATTTTATTTCAAAGTCTATAGCGCATTAAAAGTGAATGCCATGAGCTGTCCGTGCCATAAAAAAATCAAGGGATGTTTTTTTGAAGAAATTTTTTTTTCAATGGTTTTTTATATTTTTTCAAAATTAATAAAATTCTCTTTAATAACTTTATATCTCGAACTTATTTAAATCACACATCGCACTAATTCTGCATATGTGCGAAAATACAAAGAGCTTTACTATTTCCGTAACTCTTTTTCTCTTAAATATTTAAATTTTGAGGAAGGGACTTTTATATTGTTTTCTGAAACATTAGCTGCACCCGTCAGAGATTCTACGCCTTCAAATAGATGATAGGGGAGAGTGGGGTGTTGTGAGACAGGTTTTGTTTTTGGACGATAACTTCTTTAAAAGTTAACATTTTTTTTTCTGGAAACATTTTTTATTTAGCTTATTCAATTGCCTAACATCCTGCGATCACATTTTTTTTAAATTTAAAAATTTTAATAATTTTCTTGAAGCCTGAAAAAAAGATGGGATTTTTGGATTTTTCAAAATTATGGGGTGTTGTGAGACACTACTATAAACATAAAAAAATGACATTTTTTGTTTTAAAGTCTGTATTGAAATAGGAAAAAATAAAAATATAGTCAAGAAAATTATTCGCTTTCATCTTATTCGGGTAATTCGCAGCGAGTACAGTGAAAATAACCGATTTTCATTTTGGCCCACTACACAGTTTTGTTTTCGTCCAAACTTGTTGGCACGTTTGACCTGCAAAAGATGCAAAAGTCAACATCTTCCTCACCTGGTGACAAAACTCTTGCGGTAAGTATTTCGTATGACGAATACGCTTTGCTGGTTCCTTCAGCGATTTTTTTTTTGTTTTCGTTTTTTTTCCTTCTTTTGGTCGGTAGTGCACTGCGCAGCTCAGACGCCATGGAAAACCAATTTAATTTGTAAAATATTGGAAAAACTTGTTTCCTGCTATGCAACAAAATCGACTAATTTATCATTTGTTATTTATCATTTGAAGCCGATGTGGAAGAAATTTTGACTTCTACTTTTCTATATAACGGGTTCCAATTCTAGATTTATCAAGATTATATGATTTGCAGACAGCCCGAAAACAATCATTTTTTGTGGCAATTTCTTTGATGGCGGCCACTAGGTGGATGGATGCCACTTTTCCTTTTGGCTTTGTCGATATTTTATATGCATATCGTGGCATGATGGCTATAAAAATAATGAAATAAAAACAAAAATTAACTGTCTCACAACACCCCATATTTACTGTCTCACGACACCCCATATTCCTCATATTTCAAATGGGCACTGCGCCATCATCACATACAATATTTTTTGCGAAATCACTTCGGAGAATTTAAAGGCAATGGAATATAGATAATTTAAATAAATATTTACCTTCACTTTTAATGGGCAATGCTTCTGGAAATTGCACAAGGCAATCTATACAAAAAACTTTTAAGAGCGCGATCAAAACTCAAAATTGTTCCAGACACTAGGAACACGTGTCAATGCGATGAGTGCACAAAATAAGTGAGATCCCATTGAGAAAATATTTTACAGTTGTTGTGAGCATTCACAACATTACCACTGTGTCAAATATTGACGTGTCTCACAACACCCCATGTCTCACAACACCCCACTCTCCCCTATAATATTTCTACATCCGCTTTCAATTGAAGTTAGTCCACCAAACAATTTTTTAGTAACAATTTTATTGTTTCTAGAATTCACTTTTGGGTCAAGTAAGTTGAAAATACAATTCGATTAAAGGGTTCATGCAAAGGCTGTATTGCTTCTAAGAAACTGCTTAAATTGTCTGGATTCGTTCACAAAAAATCCGATGAAGGAATCGTCGTTTTTTATCTATGCATTCAGAAATTATTATTATTGCTGAAGAAATAAACGACTGAAAAAGAAAAGATAATGTCATTTGTGGTTAAAGATTCAATGCAGTTGGTTTTGCGCACGGCTAAATGCAAATTTGGAGTTAAACTCGACTGAAAGTGAATTGGCCGACGGAAGATTGTTCTAGATATGTCTTGAAATGAAATAGCCGTCTAAAGATGGTTTTTGGTATGGCTGACGGCGAACATGGAAACAAATCTGTGTCGACAAGGAATTACCGCTAAAGTCGAGATAGAACAAACTGAGGTACTTACTTTCATTGCGATTTTCCCAACATAAAACACAAGTACGCACATTTTATGGTTGTTACTTGAAAATTTAATGTTTGAGGCCATCAAATCTAAACAGCAAAAGTCAGGGTGCCCATATATAAGGTAGCAATTTTAATTTTAAAAAGGCTCCCCTGAAATATTGAAAATGAGTTAAGCTGTTATTCCTTGTCGGCACCGAAATGGTTCGACCGATTTTGATCTGTTAATAGTTATTGTAAATTAAAATCAACATTTTAATTAAATTTCAGTAAAAAATAACAATTTGGCCAACTCTAAAAAAGTTAGGGGGTAGTCTACCGCCCGCTAGTCTACCGCCCTGCCTTCACGAAGTCCATTTTTAAAAATATTACGACGGAATATGCCAAAAGCTAAGTTGAACCGACAAATGGAACATAAAAGTTGTAACTTTATCATCATTTAAAAATGGCTAAACTTCAAGTTAAATGTGCTCATTTTATATTTTCTCTTGGTGTAAAAAGATTTGTTTACACAAAATGCGTCATTAGGTGATCTCCTCCAATTTATTCAATATGTTTAAGAATTCTTCCAACACCGGATAAGCTGTATTGTTTATTAGCATAAAAGCGACATTTAAATACATTTGACGCAGTCAATTTTAAGCTATGCACACATATGTACATATACTCTGGTTCAGCAATTCACCCGTACTTCTCCCCTAAATATGTATGACAATAACTGAAAATGGAACACATTTCGGTGTTGGCTGGTGGATTTTAAATCAATAAATCTCTATGTATGCATTTATAATGCTAAACTTCATACAAAACTCAGATGAAAACAAATGTAGAACAGAGTCAGTCCGAATGTCTAATGATATGGTATATGTCATTTTTGTTTTTTTTTTGTTTTTTTTTTGTTTTGCGAAGGCGTAGTCGTAGTATATGCGTAAATTATATTGACTGAATATGTTAATTGGCGTTGTCATACAACGTCCAGGTGAAAATCTGATATTGACTAAATGCTTTTTTCTTAAGTTCACATTGAGAAATGTTTAATCTTGTTCATTTTTAGGAATTTAAACCGGATATGACGTTTTTCAAGGTGAATACGACACAAGTGCTTCATAATTTTAATTCAGCAGCTACTGAAGACATTGGCGAATGGTTCAAAACTAATACTGCACTATGGGCTTCCGTTATTGGCACCGTTATCTTTGTGTTGATTGCTTACTGGCTGTTCTATGTACCATGCAATTGGATTAAGGTAATTGCCGTTATAAAAAGTATCAGGTTGTATCGCAACAATAGCAGAGTTTTTTCGAATTTATCGCATCCATTGTAAATCATATGAAATAGATTAAGAAAATGAATTAGGATCATATCGCTCATTTACAACGTTTCTTATCGGAACTATGATTATTTCATAGCACTTACTTGACTGTTAGAATGCATAATGCAAAATATATATGTATGTTTTTCGGAATTATAGCTACACTCTCAAAAAAAAATTGTTAATTCTAACAATAAAATAACAATAATCTTGGTTGAAATAGCATTGACAATAGCAATTGTTGATTTTTTGTTAGAAATAACAATAAAAATTGTATATTTTTCGAAATTAAATTTTGATGGTTGTCTTGTCATTTATGAATGTTAAAATGTCAAAATTTAAGCGTCAAAAATTAAATGTCAAAATTTAAAAGTCAAAAACTAAATGTCAAAATTTAAACGTCAAAAAATTGAAAAAATTACCTGTCAAAAACTAAACTCTAAAAAATTTAACATTTTGACAACTCCTGTATTTAAATACAAATTTTATTAAACAATATTTAACAAGGTTGTAACAATTACAATTTACAAGCCTAAAGCTTTGTTGTATTCACGTTTTCTGGCTACTCTGCTTGAAAGGTCAGGACGACGTCTGAAGAATCCGCAAAGAATCGTTTGCATTCAGAATCATCCATAAAAAAGGATAAACACCAAAGCACCGAACATGAAATTTGAATGAACACCATGAAATATTTCAACTTAATGAAATAAAATATAATCACAATATTAACCTTTATTTCGTTAATAATTTGTTCCTTTTGCAAGCGCCATACAAAATTTATTTCTGAATTATATTCTGCTTAATTGAAGTAAAACAAAAAAAAAAATTAAAGCCTTTTGTTTTTTTTTTGTTTGAATTGAAGTTTAAATTTTTTTTTTCAACAAACAATTGAATTGTTGAATTCAACAATAAAAAAAAACAACAATAAATTTAACAATACTACAATAAAAATTGTCAATCTTTGAAAAGAAAAAATTAAAACTCAAAATCAAGGGAAACTTTTATTATGGAAATTGTTAAATTTATTATTGTATTATAATTGTAATTGTTGAATTTTAACAATAATTTTGGGAGAGTGTAAGTAGAAAGTCCCCTTTTACATAAGTCAAAAATTTAAAGCCATTTTTTTAGTTCGAAAAAATTGCCAGTACACTTCAGGGATGGAATGGGACCTTTTGAGATGGTGCCTTGATAAACAGAAAAATAGTGCTTTTTTGAACAAAATAGTGCCGAATTGTAATAAATCACGCTCATTTCGTGGAAAACCATCAAAACTCTAATTTTATCATGTTTAAGATAAGTACAAAGAAAGAAACGCTATAGAAGCTCTATTATATACTTAAAGATTGACTTATTCACATTAAATAACGGTTTTGCTAACACTTTTATCGCCATTTTTCTTATGGAAGATAGAGTAATTTAAAAAGTCAACAACGGTCTCTACAAAAATTTAAAATTTTAAGCTGTGACGTGTCTTACGTGATATTTAACAGCACAAGTTTAACTATTTAATTGTAAAATATAAATAAGTTTTTATTCTGACACATATTTATACCCCCACTCGTCAGTGGCGTAGATAGCTTTTGGATCTGGGAGGGGTCAAAAAAAGTAATGACTGTAATACGCTAAGTTAAGTACAGACATACTTGTAGCCATGAAGTGTATGGAATTTTCAACAGTGGCAATTGTTTTTCGCTCCCAGCGAACTTTCCCAGAGAAAATAAACTTGATCTGGTCACTCAACGCATGACACGACCACACAAGTTTTCATATAAAATTTATTAGTAACGATTTTTGGTTCTCAATTTTCCTCTTTATCATTTCGAATATGGTTTTTTAAAAGGTCAAACTAAAATTTTTTTTAAAAAAATTTAAAAAATTGTTTAAAAACAAAAACTTTTGTTTTAAATTTAACTTCAAAACAGTTGCGCTTGCATTAAATTTAGATTTTAAAATTTTTTGTTTAATTTTAAAGAATTTTTTCTTCTCAGTGTACTTACAAGTAAATGAGTTCGTGTCAAAAACAGCTGTTCGTTGTTATATGCTTTGGCCACATTCACCTGTATCAACCGTTGTGATAGCGACACATCGGTGAGCGCTGTTATCGGTATTGAAGTGTCAGAAAAGTTGTCAAGTTGATGAAATGTGAAGCTTTGTATCAAATACCAATGGAAATTTAATGGACAAATAAAAAATTTTCTATTTTTAAATGGATTTTAATGCGCAACTTCATATTTATGTCCATCAAGTTTTGACTTAATAGTTGCCAACTGTTGAGTACGCTGAATGTGTCCAGTGAAAATTAATTGTATGAAACGTCAACACTACCTTGTAGTTATTATATCATGGCAACTGACAAATTCAAATGTTTGACATATTGCTTTGCGTTCATTCGTGTGATTTTCATTTGATGCGTTCGTGTTTATTTGAAAGATTATTTTCAATCATAAGGGTGGTGCTGCACAATGAGCATGATTGATATAATATTTATACTATCATATTTTGATATGTAACCTATTTTAAATTTTCATTAATTTTAAATTTTCCAAACCAAAAAACAATTTACCATTTTACCAAGTCAAAATCTTTTTACCAAATTTGGTAATATTTTATCAAAACGGCAGCCGTGCGTCCATGCTGCAATCGTTGGTTGGTACAAAGCACAAAATGTTTTTGTGAGCGCGATCATACGCAAGCGTGATCGAACTTTACACCTCTGCTTGGCTGTTTTTTAATTTCATTGCTTTATGAATTGTTAATGCGAGTATTCGATATGATGGCAACAAATAAAATAAATAAAAACTCCCTGAAGTCTGGCATTAAGTGCTGTGTGCAGACTTGTAAAAAATCAAAGCGGCATTTTCCAAGTATAAAATTATTTAAATTTCCCTCCGAAGATCTAGAAATAGGTCAAATATGGCGAGAAAAATGCAATATATCAGATTTGGACTACGGTTCAAATTTGTACATTTGCGATAGTCATTTTTTCAGCACATACATATATAGGGAAGAAAAAACTTAAATCTGGTTGTATTCCAACACTTAATTTAAATGAAGTGGTAGAAGAGTATTTGGAAGAAAATTTTTCTTATATCCAATCTTCACCTAAAAGACGACGATGCAGCGGTACTTTTGAAGGTTATTGCAGTAATTGCGAAAAATATATTAAATTGACAGATTTCAATAAAAAACAATATAATAACATACTTAGGAAATTTAAAAAATTGCAGAAAGAAGTAAAATTAAAAAAAAAGTAATAAATTCAATAAATTATCCCTTATTAAAAAAACAACGGTTAGACAATGTTAGTGAGGAGTCATAAATTTTTGTAAAATGTAATTAGTTCAATACCTAAAGAGTATTCTGATGAAGTAAAGTTTTTAGCTCAGAATATATATTATATATCGCAAAATAAGTTGATCCTTAATCTACCTCATGTATCAACTTTAAATCGATGGGCTCCCATTAAGTTCCTGCAGCCAGGTTTTAAAAATTCTGCTTTCGAAGTTTTGAAAAACAGATTCTTTGAATTAAAAGAAAGAGAGGGATAATATGATATTATTAATGGACAAAATGGCAATTAGAAAAGATTTAAGATATAATATGAAATTAGATGTTATAGATGGCTTTGAAGACAATGGTTTTGATAGAACAAAAAACTTGGTAAACAAGTTAGTCTATTTATGCTTAAATCCATGTTTTCGAATTGGTCTATAATACTAAATTATTTTATATCAGAAAAATAATCTGCCTATCTGCTGAAAATCTTTGCAAAATCATACATGAAAATATAAATACTATAGATAGCATTGGAGTTTCTGTACGCGTTTTAGTTTGCGACCAGGGATCCTCGAATAGAAAATGTTTTTCTAGCCTAGGAGTCACTTTAGAAAACCCCTTCTTTGAATATAAAAATAAAAATATATATTGCATGTATGATTTTCCACATTTAGTTAAATCTTTACGGAATGGTTTGTTGAATTCCGATTTAAATACACCCGATGGGATTGTTAGTTTTAAAATTATTCAAGAACTCTGGGAAATGGAAGTTAATGCAAAAACAAAAATGTGTCCAAAATTGACAAGGCAACATATCTGTGTCGACAAGGAATAACAGCTAAAGTCGAGATAGGACAAAGTGAGGTTATTACTTTCACTGCGATTTTTCGCAAGGAAAAACACTTGTACGCAAGTTTTTTTAGTTGTTCCTTCAAAATTGAATGTTTAGGGCCATCAAATCTAAACAGCAAAAGTCAGGGTACCCTAATATAAGGTAGCAATGTTAATCTAAAAAATGCTCTTCTGAAATTTTGAAAATGAGTTTAGCTGTGAGTCCTTGTCGACACAGATATTTTCCCAAACTCTTTCGAAAAAATGAGAGTCAAATTTGCAACGAAAGTATTTAGTCAAACTGTTACAAGCTGCCATAAAGACTATAATTGATACAGTAGGTTTCAAATAAAATTCGAAAGAAGTCGCTTTATCAACAGCTTTTTTTATTGAAAAAATTTACCGAATATTTGATTGCCTAAATAGTGGTTCTAAAAAATCTAATTCAACATTCTGAATACGAAAAATTTATGATAAATACATTTTTTAAAATTGGATATGAACTCAAAATTTTATTCATGGATCAATTTTGTATTAATTGAATGCATTTTTATGTCGTTATTCACTTCTACCTACACTGAGGAAAATGTGAAAACGTTTCGTATTACGTTACGTTCCAGAAAAGCAGAACTTTTGAAAACTTTTGGAGACGTTTAACCCACATTTTGCTCCTCTAAAATTTATTTCATTTTAAAAACGGACATTTTAAAATGAGTTTTTAAACGTTTGCTTGATTTTCTATAAGAAAAATTTTAATATGAGTTTTTAAAACGTTCATTTGATATTTTAAAATTAACATTTTAGAATTGAAGAATAATAAGAAGTTATTTTGTAAAATGTTAATTTTAAACTATAAAACGAACGTTTTAAAAGCTCAATTTAAAATGTTTATTATAGAAAATCATACGTACGTTTTAGAAGTTCATTTTAAAAAGTTTATAAAGTTTATTTTCATTTTATTGAATGAAAAGTAATGAAACGTTACAAAGCTTAAATTATGAAAGTTTAAAAAAATCATAACGTCTGATGCTGACTTGGCATTAAATTTTTAAATTAAAAATTTTAAAAAATTAAAAAATAAAATTTACAAAAATCGAATTTAAATTGACAGAGCTATGTTGTCTCAAAATATACCCTTTTTAGGCATACGCATGGGTGTGGGTCCGCGAAAAAACTCTTTAAATCTCAAACTCCGAATTTTTTTTTAAAACAATAAACCAATCCAAGAAAAAAATTTGGGCCAAATCGGAAATGGTGAGTGCAACTTATATTACTTATATAATATGAAATGGGCGATACAATTTTTATAAATTATTTGAGGGCTTGTGGTTTAGTTGCATTAACTTTTTACTTTTTACATAAGACCGTCCTTTATTTGTATAGGAGATTTTCAAGTACACCAAATTTTCGCTCCAAAAACGAAATTTCATTTGGTAAGGTCTGAGAAGTCTAAATAAAGACCTTTTTTTAGCTCTGGAATCTATTTTCGTTTCCCAAAACGACATTTTAATTCTTTAACACGAACTAAAACTTAATCTATCTATCTATCTATCTATCTATTTATCTATCTGTAACTTTTAACATCTTGTTTTAAAGTAAGCAGCATCGGGATGAAAACTGTTCCATTGAAATTAATTTAAGGATTTTGTAAATGAATTTTACACCTTTCAGTATCGTATTAATACACTTACACCTGTTAACTAATGCGAACACACCTTTCCACACATTGATAACACTATGCGCCAATATTTTAAATTTTTTTCTCGCTTTTTTCAAGTCTATCTTGGTTACTACTTATCCGATTTTTATAATCAAGGCTATAATAAAAATATAATTTTATAATAAAAAATAACGTCAGGAAACGCATATGAATGAAGGAACTAAAATTGAACTGGTTTTTAAATTTTTGATTCAAATTTTGGATCTACCTTTTTAAGTAGAGTCGAACCTGTTTTTGTGCGGTAGTAAAGTACCAAGAAAAAAAAACGGGAGAACAAATTCATGAAACTCTTGTGCACCATTAAAGAAATCGCATTTAAGATTGTGCGTAAATAAAAAAATCGCTTAAAACAAATAGCACTAAAAAAAATCGCACAGAAACAGACCGCATAAAAACAGGTTTGACTGTATTAATGGCCAAAACATTAACATTTTTTGCATAAATATAGCATAGCTAAAAATTAAGCATCAAAGACTTAATTGCTTGAAGTCTCAGCGCCAAGTCTTGCGTCTGCTCTTGTACGTAAAACATCCCTTATTTAAAGCACTCAAAGTAAAAGAAACAATAACAACAAACACAATCGGAGAGGAAAAGATCGAGAAAGCTTTACGCTGCAGCGCGATGGTTGTGTTTCTAACGATTCAATGCAGCAATGTTTTTTGGATTTGATTTTTTTGGCTACTTTTTAAACTCAAGTTTTAATAACTTTTAAGAGCAGAAGGCTTCCCTGCAAACATTTTTAATCGTCTGAGAATCTCCAGCGAATCGCTTGGAAGATGAAACGATCGCCGGCGAGCTCTTCTGAGAGTCTTCCGGGAATCGCCGAATGTAAGCAGCTGAGGCCATAAAAGCGATTCGCCGGGAAGATTCGCTGGCGAATCGCCAAGAGGAGTCTTAAGCGATTCGCCTGGAAAATTTGCCAACGAATCGCCGAGAAGAGTCTTAGGCGATTCGCCAGGAAGAGTCACGAACGATTCGCTGAGAAGAGTCTGAAGCGATTCGCCTGGAAGATTCGCCAACGAATCGCGTTGTTTTATCATCGCCAACGAATCGCGTTCAACGTTGTTTTATCCCAGTTTCATGAAATTTTTTAAAAGTTAAATTTTTTGATTAATTTAAACGATTTTTCAGAGCCTGCTTCATACAACAATGATAGATTTTGAAAAGCTTTTTAAAAAGCAATCTTCCAACGATCGCCGGAATGAGCGAAGGAAGATTTTAAAATTTTTTTGAATCGCTCATTCATCCCTTGGGCGATCAAAAAGCGATCAATCTTCCAACGATCGCCGGAATAAAAGCGATCCATCTTCCAACGATCGCCGGAATGAGCGAAGGAAGATTTTTAAATTTTTTGAGAATCGCGTATTCATCGCTTCGGCGATCGAAAAGCGGTCAATCTTCCAAAGAACCCTTAGGCGAATCGCTAGCGCGTCGCCAAATGATCTAATCTTCCAATCGTCTTCCAAATGTTTGCAGGGTTACGGCACGGTGTTTGAGTGTCGGACTCATATCACAGACATAATATATGTCTGTGCTCATATGCGATGGTTCGCGCGTTCGATCTCTGGTGAAGGCAAACACCAACATTTTTGATGGAATGAAATTTTCCAAATTTTAACAAACGAAAATAAAAAATAAATAAAAATATTCTGGTTAGGAATTGAACGACGCACGTTGGGAAAAAATCAGGCAAAACGCGCGCATAGCGATGACATATCAACTTTAATTTATTGTTTTTTTGCAATGATTTTATGATTTGGGATATATTAAATGATAGAAATCCATTTTTTTTAAGTTCATAGGCCTTACCATTTTGTTTTTATGGACCTCCAAAGTCATGCCTAAATTCAAAAATATTTAATCAAAAATTTCAATAAACATATCACCTTACTAAAATGCTCATAAAAACTTCAAACTAAAGTGAAAATAAATACAATTTTCAACAATGAATCACAAAAAAATACACTTTAAATTTGTTAACCTTAAGGTTTGGTCCTGTGACAAAATAAGGAGATATACTTCCTTGAAATACCATAAATTTTAAGAAAATATAAAAATATAATCAATTTTCTTTCATATACAACTTCCACAGGTAATCGCGGGTAATGATCAAAACTATGGACATGAAAATATAAAGCTTGATAAACAAATGGTACAAAATCTGTTTGCTACTTGTTGCAATCTTGCTTGTTATTCTGTGTATAATAAAAGCTTTAAAATGCTTTTTATTTTTTTTTTAATTTTTTTTAGTTTGTTTTTTAATTGGTTGACTTAAATAGATAAGCATCAACACTTAAAACTTTAAAATGCTTGCGCTGCACAGTGGACTGTTTAGCAGGTTTAGACGGAATAAAATGTAACTCGAGTTTGAGTGCGCGGAATGATTTGAAATGATTTGATTTGGAATTTAAGCTATTAAGTGGCAGATCTTCGTTACACGTAAATTTCATACAGATATACCATATGGTACCAAAGTTACAAAAATTTGTATGGGGAAATTTGACATTTCGCTTCCCTACATCACGATTTTCCATTTTTCTGTTAATAACATAAATTCTTAACGAAGAAAGTCACAGAAAGGTAGACCAATTCCGGAGTAGTTATTCAAGAAGAACAAATAGGACAGCAAATATGACTGACATATTTTATGATTACTTCGGATCCATTCATTACTTTCTTGCGATCACCAAATACACTAAAAAAAAAAAAAAAGGATCGCCTGCAGAGGTCAAAGACTTGCTGAATACATCGAAATATAAAAATGTTTATACAAAATAATTAATAACTATTTAACAATGTTCTAATTAAAAATTTAAAACTACATAAAACACAAGAAAAGAAAAAAATGTCTACAAGAAAATATTTTTTCAGTGTATAAAACTTTTTCTACTGCCAGCAGACCGATTCTGCTTTGAAATAAAGTTGAGTAACCTCGCACACAAATCTGCTCATATATATGCTGGTTGTTTGTGAAGTTGCATTATGGAGATAAATATTAAAAAAAAATTTTTTAAGTGTACCTCTTTTCAAAAACAGACATACATGACTATAAAAAGCAATGAGCAGACATGAATTTTTCATAATTTTATGGTATTTTGCTAATATTGTATACGTTTTAATTTTCCTTCCATTTTAAACGGACATTCTAAATATTTTTTTTTAAACTGTAGGGTATAAGTGTAGGGTGCAACAAAAAAAAAACATACTAGCTGCTCCTTAGTATATTCTTTTTTACATGTGCAAATTACAGCATTGTAAGTCATTAAATGTAGAAACGACAGCAAATAATAAGCCATGCGCGCGTTTTCCTTCATTTTTTCCCAACGTGCGACGTCCAAATCAGAACAAATCAAGTAATCAAGTGGGTTACCAACTGAGCCACAGAATAAAAATTTGTTTGCGAGTGCTATTGATAACTTAAATCACTGAGCATACAATAGATAGAGAACTCAAACCATATAAAAATTTCAACCCAAAAATAACTATATGCAATGGCTCCCACACTCTCATTTACGCTCCCATCGTGCATGCGTTCAAACGAACGTAACTTCGTGTTTCCATTGCCGCAGCTACCACATTGTCGTGAACTTTCAAATGATCGTCAGTTTGTGTGTTGTTGTGGCTACCAGTGTGGCCATTTTAGCCTTTTCGAGGCTAGATTTAGCCTTTTTATTTGCGGTTTAGCCTCGAAATGTACGATTTAGCTTCGTGATTTTTTAGCCTTTTTTTACTCTGAAAAAAGCCTTTTTAAAGATTTATTAACAAATAAAAAATTTGCCGATTTAATGCAACACTGTAAGGCAAAAATAAGTACACACTAAAAAATTTCCAAAATAAATTTACGCCGGAGAGCGAATATTAACATTTTTTACACAGAACGGTGTTTATTTACACCGCTTACCCAGTGTGATATGACAAACTTATCCAATCGGTGTAAAATAAGAAAGGCATAGAAGAAAAGCAACATGGAAATCAAGTTAGCATTGACAAACAAATTGAAAATTTAAATTTCACAAGACTGAAAATAAAAGTCCACAATTATAAGTCATGTCATGAAAACAGTTCTGGTCAGAATTGACATTAAAGTAATAAAATAAAAAACGGTTTAAATAGAATTAAATCCAATCCGAATTTCGAGCATGAATGCCATTATATTTGGAATAACATTATTTTTAGCATTTTGAATGAATAAATTAAAATTATAATAACACATATTTTCAAATAGTAAAAAATTACACCTTTCGGTGTTGAAAAAAAATCATAATTTTGCGTATTCTAAATAAACACCTGACAGGGTTTGACACAAACATTCTCCGGATATTTAGTTATTAACACCGATCGGTGTGAAAAAATGTCCCCTATCGGATATAAAATTCTAGCATTTTGACACGGTGTTTTTTTTTAACACCGAACGGTGTAGAACTCCATGGAGCACCAATCGGTGTAAAAATTCTATATAAATTTTTTAGTGTGTAGTCATGAAAATTTGAATCTGGCAACAACGCTGGGACCTTAAGAGCTCTCTCGTTTCACATGTAGATAAATGTTAGATCGATCAATGTTAAGCCAAATATATTTTCTCATTTTGCAAATGAAAATACCAAATAATCCACAGACGAAGTTACCTCGATTGAGCTTCAATGGCGAAAACTATTGACACGTAAATGGTCAAGCCTGTCCCCTACAATTGAGTTTTGGGTAGAAGTAAAGCACTTTAAAAACTCGTTGCCTGAAAATCCTTTTTCTGAGCTCGTCAATTTGGTTTTCAGTTTCTTAGTTTTACCACTTAGTAACGCTGAGGTTGAAAAAATTTTTAGTGCAATGAAAATTGTAAAAACTAAGCAAAGAAATAGATTTAAAATTAAAATGCCTAACTCGTTGCTAAATATTCGATGTTCAATGAAAAGATTACAAAAATGTTGTCATGACTTTGAGGTAACTGATGATCTCATACGTCTTTTAGATTCACGTAGTGCTTATGCAAGCTGTAGTTCCTTCGATTTATCTGATGAAGAGGGAATAATTATATCTGAGATATAAACCATGTTGAAATAATATAAGTTCCTAGCACGACAGTGATAAATTTTTCAAACCTTCAATTTCATTTAAAATTTCTCCCGAGAATTGGAAAAAGGAGATTCCCATTTTTAAGGCTCAAGAAATTTTGGAAAACTTTAAACAAATTTGTTCATCAACCGTGAATATTCATGAGTGTTTTAAGTTAAACTTTTAACATAACATGTGATGTCTGTATCCTGCTGTCTTAAAAATGAGAACTCGCTTTTACAATTCCCATGAGCAAATTATTCTTAATAGGACTCAATGTGCATATACATCAATATACATCAATTCAATATACATATTATTTTCATTTACATTTAAATGATGAAAAGTTAGTTTATTTAATGGAAAGTAAGTCATTCTGAATTAAAAAGGCTGGTATTATTTTGCTTTATAAATATATAGGTACCATATGATTTTTTGCTTTTTACAAATTTGTACCTATGATACTGATGTACCTATATTAACAATGAATGTTATGTTATAACGAAAATAAAACTTGAAGTTGTATGAAAAATCTGGATTTTTTTTAGCTTCTTTTTTCAAAACTTTTAGCTTTTTTTGACTTCTTTTTTTGGCCAATTTAGCTTCTTTCTTTTTCAGGTCGTGGCCACACTGGTGGCTACCAGTGCTACGACGCATGCGCTTAGTTGTTGCTAGCATCGTTTATTTTTGTTTTGCCTGTCCCTTTCCCTTTCCCTTGCTGCAGCTACCCCGATGGCTACCATATATTTTGTTATTGTAGAGTTGTTGTACATGAAACCGGTTATTGTTGTTGCTTTTAAACGAAAATCAATGGATAATGAATGAAGCTCAAGTTTCTGAATTTTGCGATTTCAGCATTTTTTCGTTTTTGTGATTATGATCTTTTTAATTGTAATTTTAAAATATATATTTTAATTAAATTAATTAAATTAATTAAATTAATTAAATTAATTAAATTAATTAAATTAATTAAATTAATTAAATTAATTAAATTAATTAAATTAATTAAATTAATTAAATTAATTAAATTAATTAAATTAAATTAAATTAAATTCAATGAAATTAAATTAAATTGAATAAAATTTAATGAAATGAAATTAAATTAAATTTAATAAAATTAAATGAATAAAATTGCATTTAATAAAAATAAATAAAATTAGATTAAAAACATTTAGTAACATTTAATTAAATTAAATGACATTATCTTTTCTTTATTTTCATTTAATTAAATTAAATTGCATTAATTAAAATTACATGAAAATGCATTTAATTAAATATATTAAATTAAATTAATTTAAATTAAATAAAAATAAATTAAATCAAATTAAATAAAATTAAATTAGTTTAAATAAAATGAAATGGAATTAAATAAAATTAAATTAAATTAAATTAAATTAAATTTTATTAAATGTAATTAAATTAAATTACATTCATTAAATAAATTTAATTAAAAATTTTAATTAAATAAAATTAAATTTTTTTAAATTAAATTAAATTAATTAAATAAATTTCATTAAAAATTAAAATTTAAATTAAATAAAATTCAATTAAATTCAATTAAGTTCAATTGAATTCAAGTAAATTCAATTAAATTCAATTAAATTCAAATAAATTCAATTAAATTCAATTAAATTCCATTAAATTCAATTAAATTCCATAAAATTCAATCAAATTGAATTGAATTAAATTAAATTAAATTAAATTATATTAAATTAAATTAAATTAATTTGAATTAAATAAAATTCATATAAATTAAATTATATTAAATTAAATTCAATTACATTAAATCAAATTAAATAAATGAAATTAAATTCAATTACATTTAATCAAATTAAATTAAAATAAATTAAATTAAATTAAATTAACTTAAATTTAATTAAATAAAATTTAATTATATTAAATAAAATTAAATTAAATGACATTAAATTAAATAAAATTAAATTACATTCAATTAAATTCAATTAAATTCAATTAAATTCAATTAAAATCAATTAAATTCAATTAAATTCAATTAAATTCAATTAAATTCAATTAAATTCAATTAAATTCAATTAAATTCAATTAAATTCAATTAAATTCAATTAAATTCAATTAAATTCAATTAAATTCAATTAAATTCAATTAAATTCAATTAAATTAAATTAAATTAAATTTAATAATATTAAATTCAATTAAATTAATTTGAATTAAATAAAATTCATATAAATTAAATTATATTAAATTAAATTCAATTACATTAAATCAAATTAAATTAAATTAAATTAAATTAAATTAAATTAAATTAAATGAAATTAAATTAAATTAAATTAAATTTCATTAAATCAAATTAAATTAAAATAAATTAAATTAAATAAATTAAATTAAATTAAATAAAATAAAATAAAATTAAATAAAATTACATAAAATTAAATAAAATTAAAAAGTTTAATTTATTTTAATTTAATATGATTTAATGTAATTTAATTAAATTTAATTTAATTTAATTTGATTTAATGTAATTGAATTTAATTTAATATAATTTAATTTATATGAATTTTATTTAATTCAAATTAATTTAATTAAATTTAATATTATTATATTTAATTTAATTTAATTCAATTGAATTTAATTGAATTTAATTGAATTTAATTGAATTTAATTGAATGAATGTAAATTTTATTTAATTTAATTTCATTTAATTTAATTTTATTTAATATAATTAAATTTAATTTAATTAAATTTAAGTTAATTTAATTTAATTTAATATATTTTAATTTAATTTGATTTAATGTAATTGAATTTAATATAATATAATTAAATTTATATGAATTTAATTTAATTCAAATTAATTGAATTTAATTTAATATAATTTAATTTAATTTAATTTATTCAATTGAATTTAATTGAATTTTATGGAATTTTATTGAATTTAATGGAATTTAATTTGATTTAATGTAATTGAATTTAATTTAATATAATTTAATTTATATGAATTTTATTTAATTCAAATTAATTTAATTGAATTTAATATTATTAAATTTAATTTAATTTAATTTAATTGAATTTAATGGAATTTAATTGAATTTAATTGAATTTAATTGAATTTAATTGAATTTAATTGAATTTAATTGAATTTTATTGAATTTAATTGAATTTAATTGAATGTAATTTAATTTTATTTAATTTAATTTCATTTAATTTAATTTTATTTAATATAATTAAATTTAATTTAATTAAATTTAAGTTAATTTAATTTAATTTAATTTATTTTAATTTAATTTGATTAAATGTAATTGAATTTAATTTAATTTATTTAATTTGATTTAATGTAATTGAATTTAATTTAATATAATTTAATTTATATGAATTTAATTTAATTCAAATTAATTTAATTTAATTTAATATAATTTAATTTAATTTAATTTAATTTAATTCAATTCAATTTGATTGAATTTTATGGAATTTAATTGAATTTAATGGAATTTAATTGAATTTAATTGAATTTATTTGAATTTAATTGAATTTAATTGAATTTACTTGAATTCAATTGAATTTAATTGAATTTTATTTAATTTAAATTTTAATTTTTAATGAAATTTATTTAATTAATTTAATTTAATTTAAAAAAATTTAATTTTATTTAATTAAAATTTTTAATTAAATTTATTTAATGAATTTAATTTAATTTAATTACATTTAATAAAATTTAATTTAATTTAATTTAATTTAATTTTATTTAATTCCATTTCATTTTATTTAAACTAATTTAATTTTATTTAATTTGATTTAATTTATTTTTATTTAATTTAAATTAATTTAATTTAATATATTTAATTAAATGCATTTTCATGTAATTTTAATTAATGCAATTTAATTTAATTAAATGAAAATAAAGAACAGATAATGTCATTTAATGTAATTAAATGTTATTAAATGTTTTTAATCTAATTTTATTTATTTTTATTAAATGCAATTTTATTCATTTAATTTTATTAAATTTAATTTAATTTCATTTCATTAAATTTTATTCAATTTAATTTAATTTCATTGAATTTAATTTAATTTAATTTAATTAATTTAATTAATTTAATTAATTTAATTAATTTAATTAATTTAATTAATTTAATTAATTTAATTAATTTAATTAATTTAATTAATTTAATTAATTTAATTAATTTAATTAATTTAATTAATTTAATTAATTTAATTCAATTTAATTAAAATATATATTTTAAAATTACAATTAAAAAGATCATAATCACAAAAACGAAAAAATGCTGAAATCGCAAAATTCAGAAACTTGAGCTTCATTCATTATCCATTGATTTTCGTTTAAAAGCAACAACAATAACCGGTTTCATGTACAACAACTCTACAATAACAAAATATATGGTAGCCATCGTGTTAGTTGCAGCAAGGGAAAGGGAAAGGGACAGGCAAAACAAAAATAAACGATGCTAGCAACAACTAAGCGCATGCGTCGTAGCACTGGTAGCCACAACAACACACAAACTGACGATCATTTGAAAGTTCACGACAATGTGGTAGCTGCGGCAATGGAAACACGAAGTTACGTTCGTTTGAACGCATGCACGATGGGAGCGTAAATGAGAGTGTGGGAGCCATTGCATACAATTTCGATAGAAGCATATTTTTATGCGATTTGAGTCCTCTATCTATTATATGCTCAGTGCTTAAATGTAGCACACCTGGAAAAAGCTTTTAAAACACTTACAGTGCTGTGCAAAATATTTGCAAGTGTAATTTCATATTTGTAAATGGTCTTCATCTATACTATTATATAAAATTGAAGTGGAAATATTAAGTGTGAAATAGACTTCAAAACTACTTGACCGATTTTTATGAAAAATTTTTAAAATATATTTGTGCTACAGAATGCCATAAGCGTGGTTTATTTAAGAAAATCTAACAATAAATATATTTAATTAAGTTGTTAAGTTTTTTGGACCCCTTTTCCACTCGGCAATTTTTCTTGCTGGCAAGTCGAGTTTGTTGGCATCGGACAATACCGGCAATTTTTCTTTTGTCCTGCTCTTTCTTTGAAGTTTCACTTTAGTTTTATTCAGAATTGCTCAAGAAAACTTGCTAAGTGGAAATGCAAATGGCTAGTTCAAAAGAGAATTGAAAACTTGCTGGCAATAAAACTTGCTGTGTGGAAAAGGCTGTGCTCACACGTGAATCAAATGATTGAAGAATAACGGGATTTTTTTGTGCATTTTACTCTCTCTGAGTTGATTTGACCGAAGTCTGCTCACACGTGGTTGTTTGATTGAACCTCCGAAGCAGGCTTTTGTGCTACCTGCTGTTTGCGGTTAGTAGCATTTTCGTACTGTTTTATTTCGTTGTGTTTTGTCGTGCTGTCTGTATAAAAGTTTACAAAAATTGAGAACGGCAGTGAAAATTTGTATCTTAACGGATTGAAATTGTTTTCGTTAGGAAATCAATATGCCGGATATTTTTGTTTTTCTTTGGAATGCATTTATACAATATTGGGTCAGCTGTCTTGTCCACGAAATGGTAATTTTTCACTTTAAATATTTTAAAAACAATACATATCACTCTACACTCACACACATTTACTCCTTTTTTTATTTATAAAAGTACTTTTTTGTTAAATCTACTCACTTCTTGTCAATAACTTACTACTAAGCAGCAGCTGAGTAAAAGTTTGCAACGCTTTGACTGAATGATTCAGGTCTAGAGCGTGGTCAAAACTTTGAATGAAGCGATGACGTATTCAGAGTTCATTTTCTCTCTCACAGAGAGTTCATTTTTTTTATAGCTGGACAAACAACAACAAATTTGAGTTCATTCAATCATTTGATTAACGTGTGAGCACAGCCAAAGGGGACTTAGGAAATAGGATCTCGCTCTCGTTCTTCACACTCATTCGAAGAGTTACCAGAAGCAATTGGCGCTGTTTGAATCCCGCATAAATGTGTGCTGTTGTTGCTGCAGAATGATGAGCAGCAAACCAATGTGTGCATATTTGTTTGGCGGCATGCAACTTCTTTACACATGTTTTTATTGTAGTTTTCCAATTTTTCAATTTACACATGAGAAATACAGGTATTTTAATATTTCAAAAGTGGCATTCAGAAGTGTGGTAACACATTTTTTTATAGATTAAAGATAAATTAAAAGTTTGAAAAATGAAGTGTTCGTATTTCCCTTAAACTATGTACAAATAAATGCCTCGACGTAAAACAAGTTTGTCAAGGACAACAAAAAACAAGGCGCAAACTTCCGCACTAGAAGAGCAAGAGCAGTGACTCAAAGAGAAAATGGTAGGCAAATTATGCCTGAAAATGATTTGCTTAAAGCCGCTTTACATTGTCCTACTGAGTGTTACGACATGTGAGATAGAAAGTATAACCAAATTTCATCACACTGTCATTTTTAATTTTTGTATAAAGAAACTCTTATTTCATGTTTAGACTTTCACACAGAATCGCATCTCATTTTTTTTAAATTGTTTGATTTTAAATTAAAAAAAAAGATAAGTCAATTCAACTTTGATAACCATCCAAAGGAATCGCAATCTAATTGCTGTATTGCAACTGTGGTCGAATAGAATGTGTGATGAAATTAGAAACAAACCTAAAAACAAAATGTAGTACGACATGTCAAAAAAATCAAAACAGATTCGAACACACTTTCTTTTTCGTTGTCTACAACATCCTACATTCTATCACACATTAAAAATTTTGACATATCGAAACACACAGTAGGACAATGTAAAGCGGCTTTTAGGCCCTTGTTACACCACGATGTCCGTTTGTCTGACCGTTGTTGTTGCTTTCAATGTGAAACTGTCAAAAAACAGTGAGAGTGAGAGCGGATGAACTTTTTGCAAGGCGGACAAAATAGGGGTATTCTCACAGTATAGCAAGGATGCAAAATTTGTGAAAACGCAACCTTGCAATACTGAAATATGCAACACTGCGCGATCGCACAAAAGCACACATATTGTTAATATTAAAAGAAATTTTTGTACAAACAAAAATTTGAATACAATGTCAATTTTTGAATTTTTTGAATAAGTTTGAAAAATATCCAACATATCATAAAATAAAAAGTAAAATGATATATAAAAATATCTCAAATGCAAACTCCATCGAATGTAGTTAACATTTGGTATTCGGAGGGGCCCGGGATAGCTGGTTGTGAATCTGATGCTAAAAACTCGGAAAAGCTAAAAAAATGGCATAAAAAAAATATGCATTAAAATATTTGTTTTAAATTTTAAAATTTTTGTTTTAAATTTGTTTTTCATAACAAAAACATTGTTTTAAAAACAAAAACGTTTGTTTTGATTTTTACTTTAAAAACAGTTGTGTTTAATTTTAATGAATTTGTTTCAAGCTCTATTTCAAAAACAGATTCGTTAGATATAAACACAATTTCTTTTAATTTTAACACACTTTCCCTCAGTGTACTGTACATTGAAATATTTTACGGTTTTCAATGAATCAAAAATGCCAACTTTATCTAAGAAACAGCATATAAGATCATATTTTTCAATAAACTAAAAATGCATTTTTATTTTATGATAATTTCGTTTTTCAACGAAATAATTTCAATAATTTACTTATGCTAAACGAAACTTATTTCTGACTCTATTTATTCATAGTGCCGGCCATTCTAAGCCTAATGCAAGTTTTTTTCCCAAAATTTACCTCATGCTCCTTTTCCACTTACAAGAATATAAGTTATTTTCTATGTCGCAATTTTTTCTAAAGATACGGAGATAGCAATTTTCGATCTACAGTAAATATCATGAAAATGGAGTGAAGTATCGTTAGAAAGCAATTGAAAAGCGACGAAAAATAAAATATTTGTGGAATTTTTTTGCTAGAGTTACCTACTTTTTAAAAAAAGAGGAAAGTAGTTCATATCTCAAAAATTGCATTTCCAGTTTTTTTGACGTAGAATTACGTCTTAATGCGCGGTTTGTATGGTCGTTTTAACAAATATTTTTAAGGTGATACCTACAGCCTTAAATACTCATTGTTCAAACATAATAAGGGTATTCATGCAAAGAGGCAAGAATATAATTGGGGCAATTAGTTGTTTTTATCAGGCAGGTTGCATGAGTATCCCTTAAAAGTCGATTGAACAATTGCATCATATATCAGCTGTTTGCAAGTTCAGTGTTTGCTTTTTGCAAATTAAGTATATAAATATTTATTAATTCATTCAATTCACAAAATTTCCATTCTTACCTCTTCCATTTTATTTAATTAGTTTTAGAATTTGGACTATATCTTCTCCTGCTTCTAATTTTTTCTTTTGCTTTAATAAAATAAATCAGCTGATTGATGTAATAAGTTTGCCTGCTCGTTTGCTCAGCTAAATCATTGAGCAAAGATATCTGGTTTGTGCAAAAGCTTCTTCATACAAACTTTGACAGTTCATTTATAAGGAGAATAAACTTATACGGTTTATACCGTTTATAAGAGTTTTGCCCAGTTGCATGAATACCCTTAATATATATACTGAAAATGTGGGAAATTTATTTGATTGCCAGTGGAAATGGTGAAACAGTTGAATCTGCAAAAACGTAGCTCCAAATCAATAAAATGTTTGATTTGGTTGGCGTCAAATGAAAAAAAGGCGGATTAAGTTTTTTCTAAAATATTAATTTTTATTAACAATGGAATTGTTCTTACCAAGGAGATGGGTGACAAAAAAGTGCACGAGAAATCGCTCTGTTACAGGCAGGAACCTGTCACTTTTGTTTGGATTTTGGATTTCGAACTTACAATTTACGGAAATAAAGAAAAAAAGAAAAGTGTGGTGAGAAGCGAAAGCGCCCTCTTACAATTCAAGAATAATTAGACTGTTTATGCAGATGAGTAAACATCTTGACATAAACATGCCGCCCGCCTTGCAGTACGGCTGCAATAAAATTGAAAGGATATAGATATATATGTATACATTTCTTACATAATTTAGCTTTATAAATTCATGATATAAGATAACTAAGTGTTAAAAGTGTACTTCAAAGTGGAATATTGACAATGTATAAAATAATATGAATTAGATGATAGTTAAAGTATATAGATGTATAATATATTATAAAATGTGTATTTGCATATATTCAAACTTTTCAATATAATAGTACATGCGTGCGTGCGTTTTAAATGTAGGTAAAGAATGAACCCATATATAAACTTTATAGGGCACAAGGGCCGGAAAGCACCCATCCAAACACGGAATTTTGAGCCAGCGGAAGGCCACCAGTGCTAGGTATGACACCGGATTTAATTATTTTCGGATAGAGGTCAGCACCTAAAACTATGAATATTGGCGCAGACTTATAAAATTTGGAGTCCGCAAGCAGCAAATTGGAAAAATGTTCTTTTATTTTGTCATCTATTGATTTTGTGGGCGTCTTCATAGTTATGCGATTATCAACACGTAGGATCGCATCTATTTTCACTGCCATATCAAAACGAGCTCCGATAGCTACAGAGCACACTTTTTCGCTTCCAAATGAAGTTGTCGGCAGCTTCAATTTCTTCACTAATGACGAAGAAATTCTACTGTGTGCTGCACAAGTATCCAAAAGAGCGCGAACATAATGAAGTTCAATGTTATCATCAATTTTTATGTAAGCAGTTGGAAAAAGGCTAATAGAATGTTGCGTCAGAATAGATGACAATGTTGGTGGAATTTTAAACAGTTCTTCGATTGATCTGGAAGATGTGTTTCGAAGTCGCTCGTGAAGATGAAGAAGCGTATGATGATCCTCCTGACAATAGTGACATTTAGATCCACTTAGGCATGAATCTCCAGAGTGTTTATGAGCTAAACAGTTTGCACAGTATTTGTGTAGAAGGACTACACGCATTCGCTGTTCGGTGTTCATTGTTAGAAATTTTTTACAAAATCGAAGCGCATGATGACGTGGACAAATTTTGCACTGGAATGACTTGGACTTGAGATTGCTTGGATTTCTTGGACTTCCGTTGCTCCGTATTTTTGTAGATTTTTTCATGTCGTTGGTCATTATGTTCTGTAATATGAGTTTGCGAAGTGTTAGGATTAAATAAGAGGAAAAAAAAAAAATAAGAGAAAAAATAAATGTTAAGCTGGAAGCACAACAAGTTTTGCTATTGGTCTTTTGATTAAACCACGATCGGTAGCAATATCGACAACTCGGACATTATTATCTGGACCGAAATATACCTTTGTTACTCTACCTAAGCGCCATTCATTTGGTGGTAGATTGTCTTCTTTTACTATGACCATTGTATTTTCTTTTATGTTTTCTGAAGGGGATTTCCATTTGTTACGCTTGTGGAGTTCTTTCAAATATTCGTTTTTCCAACGAGCGCAGAAATTTTGGTGAAGAGCCTTGAGTCTTTGCCACCTATTAATTATCGATATTGATTGTTCTGAGATGTTTGGATCGATTAGTGATAAAATTGGTCCACCAATTAAAAAATGACCTGGCGTTAGAGCGGAAATATCTTCAGGGTTCTCGGACATTGGAGATATTGGTCGTGAATTAAGACAAGCTTCAATTCTGGAGAGAAGAGTTGCAAGTTCTTCAAAAGTATATTTAAAGGAGCCTGCTACTTTGAAAAAGTGCGTTTTGAAGCTTTTCACGCCAGCTTCCCAGAGTCCACCCATGTGTGGAGCGCCAGGGGGTATGAAATGCCATGAAATTTGTTGAAAATTCTGACTAGATATAAGAGCTGAGCGTGATGCTTGAAGGAAATCATGTGTTAGTCTTTTTGAGGCTCCGACGAATGTCGTTCCGTTGTCGGAATAAAGATGAAGAGGACATCCACGTCTGGAGACAAATCTGTGAAAAGCGCCTAAGAACGCGTCGGTAGAAAGATTGGAAGTTGCTTCAAGATGTATGGCTTTGATAGAAAAACATACAAAGACGCACACGTATCCTTTAGTAATAAGGCATGCTCTTCCAGAGTAGTTTTTTATATCGAATGGTCCTGCAAAGTCAAGACCAGTATGTGCAAATGGCCTAGTAAGAACTGTACGTTCCGGTGGCAAGCTACTCATTAGTTGCGTTTGCAGCCTTTGTTTGAAGACAACACAAGCTTTGCATTTGTTTATACTAGCTTTTATTAAGTTCTTTACTTTCGGTATCCAAAGTTGTAGTCTAATTAGTCGGAGCATCAACTGATTACCTCCATGGAGGGAAATCTTGTGCGTAAAATTTACCAAAAGACGAGTGAATTGACAATTATATGGCAGGATAATTGGGTGACGCTCATCGTATGAAATAGAAGGTGAATTGGATAAACGACCGCAAACTCTAAGGAGACCCTTACCATCCATGAATGGATTGAGGTTCAGAATGGCACTAGAAGATGCAATGGGTTGTTTAAAAGAAAGATTTCGATACTCTGAAGGATATGCTACCTTTTGGCACAGAATCATAATGTGAGTCTTTATATTGCTTACTTCAGAAGCCGTTATGAGATTAGATTCATAAGAATGTTTTAACCGATGTTTGGGATGAATACGGTGAAAGAAACGATATATATAAGCGATAACTCGAATTGCTTTTGGGAGTTCAGAAAATCTTTCTAATATATCGTCGTAATGTTCGAAATATGTGAAGAATGATTTTAAGGGTTTCCTTTCTAAGGAAGTGTCAAAATCAGAGTTTGCGTGCGAACTTGGCCACTTGGATTGGGGAAATTTAAGCCATTCTGGCCCGTTCCACCACAAAGTGTTTTGGATAATTTCTTGTGGTGAAAGACCGCGACTAGCCAAATCTGCAGGATTACTTTGCGTATCAACATGAAACCAATTAGACTGTCCAACACTTTGCACGATTTTAGATACACGATTGGCAACAAATGTGGACCACTGGCATGGTGGCTTTCGTAACCAAGCCAAGACTATAGTGGAATCAGTCCAGAAAAATGTTTCATGAATATTAACCTCAAGACGTGGTAATAAAGCGTCAATCATATCTGCTAATAAAACTGCACCACACAGTTCAAGTCGTGGAATTGAGATAGTTTTTATTGGCGCAACTCTTGTTTTTGCAGCAAGTAAGTGAATAGAGACTGAATTTTGATGATCTACTCTCACATAAAGAGTCGCAGCATAAGCCTTCTCAGAGGCATCACAAAATGCGTGGAATTGTATATTATATTGTGGAGAATAACTTATCCATCGCGGAATACGTATTTCGTTAATATGCGGATAATTGCATATAAATGTTTGCCATTTCTTAAGGCAGTTGGATGGTAAATTGTCATCCCAATCTATTTTCTCTAGCCATATATCTTGCATTAATATTTTGGCCAGTACGATACAAGGTGCAATCCAGCCAGAAGGATCAAAAAGCTTTGCAATTTGAGAAAGCACTTCACGTTTTGTGAATGTGCTTCTTAAGGGCAGCAATGGAACTGAAAATAAAAAAGAGTCTAAGCTTGCATTCCATCGTATGCCGAGTGGTTTTGCGGTGCTGCATTCTTCAAAACGCAAAAAATCTAAATTAAGAAGGTGTTCTAAGGGAATTCCTTCAAGAACTAACTTTGAATTGGATGTCCACTTTCTCAGAGAAAATCCAGCTGAAGCCAGAGCAGAAATGAGTTCATTACGCGAACTCAAAGCGGAATGGATGTCATGAGCTCCAGCTAGCACATCATCTACATACATGTTATTTCGAAGAATCTTGCTCAAGTGGATATGTGTTTTCAACATCGTTAGCTAGTTGATGAAGTGTACGGATGGCTAAAAATGGGGCACAGTTAACTCCGAATGTTACTGTTTTAAGTTCAAAATCACAAACTGATTTTGTGGGAGATTCTCGAAAAAGAATGCGTTGAAAAGGACAATGGCTAGGGTCAACTAGGATTTGGCGATACATTTTCTGTAGATCGCTGTTAAAAACGTATTTATAAAAACGCCATTTAAATAATAATAAATTAAGGTCGGCTTGAAGTACAGGCCCGGTGTATAAAACATCGTTAAGGCTTTTGCCATTGGATGACAGACTGGAAGCGTTGAATACAATGCGTACCTTTGTGGTAAGGCTGTCGGGTTTGATGACAGCATGATGAGGCAAATAGAAGTGAGGTTGAACATACTCATCTTTTTGTTTCAGAACTGCATGCATGTGTCCAAGGTCAAGGTATTCGCCTACGACGCTATCATATTGCATTTTAAAGCTTGGGTTTTTTAACAATCGAGCTTCATTTCGTAAAAATTGCCCATGAGCAATTGATCTCGAATGACCTAACTTTAGGGTTTCTGGGTACCCTTCTTTGAATGGTAATTGAACAACATAGCGACCATCGCTGTTTCTTTTCGTTGTTCGAACATACAATTCTTCACAAAAATGATCAGCTTGGTTGAGTAATTGTTTTTGTGGGAGATCCTCCACCTCCCAAAATCGAGAAATTGCCTTTTCTAGTGACACTTCATTGAAGTATGAAACACATGTTGAGAATGAAGAAATAGATTTGTTGGATACAGGCCCAGTCAATATCCAACCAAATATGGTTTCTTGACTTAATAAGGAACCACAAATGTTATGTTTTATCCCATCTAATAGGATAAATGGAAGAAGATCACCGCCAATCAGCAGATCAACCTGAGAAGTCTTAAAAAACTGTGGGTCTGCGAGCTGTAATTCAGAAAGATTATTAAAAGTTGAAGGATCTATAGGAGAAGTTGGAAGACTCCCTGTGAGTTGTGGCAGGACTAAAGCGTTGGCTTCAATTTGAATTGTAGTATTAATTGGTGAGCTTAAGATAAAGGAGCATATTTTATCAACTCTTGCAGAAGTAGTATTATTAAGACCTGAAATTTTAGCCCTTATTGAAGAAGAAGGAAGTTTTAGTAATTTAAATAAACGTTCGGAAATGAAAGTTCCTTCTGAACCAGTATCGATGAGGGCTCGAGCAGAAAAAATTGTACCTAAGTGGCATATATGAACCATGGCGGTACCTAAAAGAATGCCCTTGGAATTAGTAGAAAAACATGTTTGAATATTATCAACAGGCAAAGATAAATTAGCGGACTGTATTGACTGAACGGGTGCCTGCTGCATGTTAATACTGGGAATGATACTGGTATCATTTTTATCTCTATTAGAAGTTTCAAAAGGTGGAACATTGTTATTTGGACTTAAATTGTCACGGTGCAAAAGCGTATTATGTCGTTTGTTACAGATATAACAATTATAGGAACTTTTGCAATCTCGGACAGTATGACCACGAGCAAAGCAATTGATACAAAGTTTTTGGCTTTTTATGTAATGAATTCTTTCTTCAATGTTGAATTCCTGAAAACGAGCACATTGTCGAATTGGATGTTGCTTTTCTGGACAAAGCTTACAAAAAGAACCGGCAATCTTCGAATGATATGTGCTCACTCGGCGTGGTGGACTTGAATTAGTTGAATTTAAAGGAGATTTTTTAGGTGAATACTTTGGAAGATTCGAATTTTGAATATCTGAAATAGTTTCGAGTGTTTGATAACGATTGGTCAAGAAATTATCTAAGGCTTCCCATTTTGGAATGTCTGTCTTATTTTGAATGGATTGTTCCCAAAGAGCCAAAGTCGTTTCAGGCAAACGTGTGGAGCACAAATAAATAAATATACAATCCCAATCATGAAATTTTATATCGTAAAGTTGAAGGGTTGTTATGCAACTGTTGATGTCTCTTTGTAGATTTTGCAATGCTTGACCAGATTCAGTGGGTATGAATGGAAGATTAAACAAAATTTTCAGTTGGCTATTTACGAGAATACGTTTATTTTCAAAACGTTCACGTAAATTACGCCACGCTGATGAAAAACCTTCATTTGTTAAAGGAGATTTTTTGACAATATCTCGAGCTTCTCCTCGAGTTTTATTGTTCAAATGAAAAAGCTTCTCCACTGGACTTAACCGAGTATTATTCACATAAATGGCTGTGAACAGGTCACGGAAGGACGGCCACATTAGATAATCTCCACTGAATGCATCAGTGTCACATGGAGGTAAGTGGAAGTTGGAACTGGATGGAATATCATGCGCCCTAGGAGAGCAAGTCGACGTAGCTGATATTTGTTGAATTTTTTCAGTGAGCCTTGAGATACACCGGACATAGCTTTGATAGCAGCTATGATATCGATTTTTAATGGTTTCCATGTCATACTCGCAGTCTGTGTCCTTGTCCTTAGGTGAAGCTAGTTCTTTTAAGCATGCTTCATATGCTAACTTCACATTGATCCAGATAGCTTTCATTTCATCCTTGTGTACTTCCATGGTGGCTGCTGAATATTGGGAAATATTTGCATCACTGAAGTCTGCCTCAAATTCAATTAAACTGTCCGATAGACGTATAAAGGATTCCAATGAGCTCATTGTGGCGACCAGTTTTTTTTGTTTTAACAGAAGAAAAAGAACTTGCTTTTATATAAAGCCGAGAAACTATACCAATTTGATTCGGAATGGTTCTCAGATACTTTTTCTCAGAAGATCCAGTAAAGAATTTAGAAATCGAAAGAAGCAGATGAAGAGTGTCGATTAAGATAAAAGAAGATTATTTGGATTTCAATTCCAAGCAAAACCAAAGACAGAAAAAATCGAGATAAGAAATGTGATAATAATCGTTATGACCAAGGCCGAATCAAAAAGCAGATTGTAAATTTTTAAATCAATAATATTATGATATTTTGACGCAAGAAAATATAGTTATAAAAAATTTAACTAAAAATTGATTTTGATAAAAAATTAGAAAGAGAATAAATTAATTCAAAATGTTCAGTTTTGGAATAGCTGCGGATGAAATTAATTGGTACTTCCGAATTAAACAAATTATGTTTATTCTGCTATTGAAATTGATAAAATAGAATCAATAACCGATTTGTAAGAAATCAACTTTGCCACGTGAAAATTGATAAGATATAACGGAATAGGAAAAAGTCTGTAATCTGAATTTAGGAAAAAATCGAATGAAATATTAAGAAAGAAAATAATACGAATTCGAAAGTAAATATTTTAAACCCAACAATCGGATGACGAAAAAATTCAAGAAAAAAAACTTTGTTTTTTTTTTTTTTTAAGTTTGTTTAATGACCACGAACTAATCGATGAAAAGATTTTTATCTCGACAAAATATAACTATCATCACCATGGAAATTTTAAAGAAAATATTTTCACTTGAATGATATGTATATCTTTCTTTCTTTTTTTTTTCTCAATAAAAAACAGCAGGTATAAAACTAGAAAAGATTGTCTTTCAAAAAGATCATAAATACGGTTATGATTTCGATAAAAAGGAAATATTTGAAACGTAATTTATCCAACAAGTGTTGTTTCGATGACTTTTATAACATGTTCGTTATATTGCTATTTAATATTTATGTTATTGTTTATACTTTTTTTTTTTTTTTTTTTTTTTTTTTTTTTTGATATATTATGTTATAAATTATTTAAATATTTAGCTTTGAATATTCCTGTTTAGTTTGAATTAATTTATTTGCTTTTATTTATATTATATTGTTCAAATGATGACTTGCGTAGTGCACAAATTTGAGCAAAGCTTACAATCTCTATGACCACTGTTGTAATGGGTTCAATAGCATTGCATTGCTTGTAATAACAAACAGCTGTTCGATATGCTTAAAGCTTTTAATTGTTTTTATGCATAATTAAGCAACAGTTTGAGAAGCACTGTTTTGCCGCACAGAAAATAAAGCTGCTAAGATCAAATGGGTTCTGATATTGGATAAAAATAATTAACGCCTAACCGATATTGGTTTTATTATTGGATATTGGTTGCAAGCAATTTACGCCTAATCGATCGTGTATAAGGTGAGAGTGCTGAATTCGTTTATATATTGCGATCGCGCTCTATATAAATATGAATGCACGAAATTTGTATCAAAATATTTTGCTACAATTTTAATTTTTATGTTTATGATTTTTCTTATTGTTTTTTATAGGAGTATTTAATATTTTTTATTTTTAATGAAATTTTTTAAGAAAAATTACATGAAACAACTCACCAGAATTGCGTAATTGCAAACAACGTGATCTATATTTGTCCGTCTTAGTTAATATTTTTTGACAGCTTCTTTTACCAAATGTGCAAACATCTATATGTATTAATGTGTATATAGATGCACTTTTATATGAAAAAAAAAAAACACTGTCTTAAATCGGAAACTTAAATATTTTGCTATTTTTGAACTTTTTTTTTCAGCTTTTATATTACAAATTAATAATATATCTTTTTCTTTTTTTTTTGTTTTAATTATATTGGATCACGATCACGTATTTCGTGGAGGAATTTGAGGATTTTGATCGCGATAATCGAATGAACGAGAAGAAGCTCGGCTTCTTGTACACGCAATGCACTTGTACTACTATAAGAAAATCAAAATAATGCAAACACACCTGATTTGACAGCGATAGATGATGATGAGGTGAATAAATCCTCCTTGGCAGAAGTGATGAAATTGATGAAGTTATGATTGAAGTGGATTGGAACAACTTAATCGCCTATGAAGTATGATTCTTCTGCTTCCTAAATATCTGGCTCGAATTGGACCATGAAAATGTGGGAAATTTATTTGATTGCCAGTGGAAATGGTGAAACAGTTGAATCTGCAAAAACGTAGCTCCAAATCAATAAAATGTTTGATTTGGTTGGCGTCAAATGAAAAAAAGGCGGATTAAGTTTTTTCTAAAATATTAATTTTTATTAACAATGGAATTGTTCTTACCAAGGAGATGGGTGACAAAAAAGTGCACGAGAAATCGCTCTGTTACAGGCAGGAACCTGTCACTTTTGTTTGGATTTTGGATTTCGAACTTACAATTTACGGAAATAAAGAAAAAAAGAAAAGTGTGGTGAGAAGCGAAAGCGCCCTCTTACAATTCAAGAATAATTAGACTGTTTATGCAGATGAGTAAACATCTTGACATAAACATATACTATATATCCTGCGCAAAACGAATATCTAATTTTGGATTTTGTCACTATTATATTAAAGTCACAAAATAGCAAAATCTTAGAAGACTAATCTAGATTTTTATATTAGAACATCAATCATTAAAGTGCCCCTACACTATATGTTCAACACAAATGACTTGTCAAAAAAGTTTCATTTCGAATTTCATCTGTATGTCAATATGGAACTTTTGTCATACAGCTCCTTTCATTTGACCACAGACTATCTGACACGATATTTCTGCTAACTTTTTGAGTTTTCCGGCAATTTTGTTCACTCGAAGCCACGCCAGTGCTCAAAAAGTTGCAAAATGATTTCTGATGAATGATTTCAAATGAAAATGTATAAATTTGTGGAATAAATAATCAGATTTTACGTTTTCTTGACTTTTTTTTATTGCATGATATTGTTTTTTTTTCAAACTTCAAACTTCTACATATGAAAAACAGATCAAATTAGAAACAGTTCTAATTCAAATTTGTACATACGGAAATACAAACGACTTGTCAGAATTTGAATTCCATATGTTCCACACTATATGTATGTCAAAGCTATCTGTGAAATTTGGCATGTCATATGTATGAAACATATAGTGTGGGGGCACTTTTAGCTGTTTGCATGTTGTGTCTGCTGCTTTCTTTGTTTTTGTTTTTTTTGTGTTGGTTTTTGTTTTTTTTTATACGAACTGATTCGCAGCATTAACAAATTTGTTCTCTACTCCACGTTAAGAGGGTGATTCGATTAGATTTAACTCTTAAGCATAGTAATCTGTTCGGCTTCACGTGAAATTCCACTCAAATCTCCATACAAAAAATGACAGCTGTGAAACAAGCGTGAACATTTCACAACTTTTTCGTCAAAGCTGTACTATGCTTTGCTACGGAAAATCTAGTACTATATTCCGCAACATGCATCTAGCAACATTATTTTCACGACAATTTAATTGAACCGACCATTTATTTTGCCGTGAAAAGTGGCAGTTGTCATTTAATTTAAGAAAAAAAGTGCAAGCAAAAGAACAGTTTGTAATTGAAATTATATTTTTTGTACTATTTCTAAAGTTTTGCAATTAATAATTGCAGTTGTTGGAAGTTGTAAATACAGATGCACCTTTCCGCGGTGTTGGCGGTCGCAAAACTTTGCAGATTGCAGACTGCCATAAACTAATGACTTGTTCTGCTCCACAACGAAGGACATGCATACTTGTATAAATATTTATTTTTTATTTATAAAATCAGAAATAATAAAAATTAAAGAACTTAAATGATTTCTGTTTCCCCTCTAATAAATTCTGACTGTTTATTAACTTCTTGTCGAAATTTATCAGCTGTTCGTTCGCAACAAAATATCCGTCAAACTTTTCACGCAACAATTAAATGGATGTTGCCAGCGAAATTTCACGCAAACGAACATAGTACTAGGCTTTAGCCCTTAAAAGTACCTTTTTAGTTAATTTGTATTATCTTTTTAACCTAAGGTACTATAATAAAAATTGTAATCCCAATTTATTAAATTTACGTACAGCTTTGACTAAAAATATGTCTAGTATTTTTAATCGTATCAATTCCAATAAAAAAGGATTAAAAAATGTATTTTTCCAATGTATTGTTTAAAAATTATTCCAAGATTTTTAACCATGTAGTGGTTGTACTATTGTGGTCTGTTCACACTTAGTTCACACTCTAAGATATGAACAAGTTGTGAATTTGTCACTTCATCTGCCCCGGACGGCCGATTGAAAAATGTTAAAACTTTTTGTTTTAAGATCGATTAAAAAATTCTTAGAATAAATTTGATCTTAATTTATTTCGACTGTATAAAAGGCATTTAAAATTTTGTAAGCTTACTGCAAATAAAAATGAAAAAATAAAAATTTTGTTCCAGCTTTTTACAGTTTTATGGTTCAAAATTCCTTTATTATGTACAAAATTATTTGACCTAATAAGACAAACAAACTTTATTTGTTTCTTAAACTTACACAAAATACGTGCACTTTTTGAGAAGGGAGCAAATTAGATTTTTCTTCAAAGCGTAGGAAAATCTATCATAGGAAACTCTTACAAAAATATTTTACTCTTATAAATTTTTTTTTAAGATCTGCAGGTTGTTCACTGTTTGGTGAAGCTCAAAAATAAAAACAAAAAAAATAATGTACACGGCGGGATTCGAACTCGCATCCTTTAAAATGTTAGACAGAAGCTCTACTGCCTGAGCTAATATTATTACAGTCAATCCCGGTTAAGTACCTACCCGCTTAAGTACCTTTCCCGCTTAGGTACCACTTTTTTGCTGCATCTTAATATTTATACCCCCACGCGTACTGCGTAAGGGGTATATTAATTTTGTCACGACGTGTGTAACGCCCACAAGGAGGCGTGGTAGGTATAGAAAAGTATATATATTCTTGATCAGCATCACCACCCGAGTTGATTTAGCCATGTCCGTCTGTCTGTCCGTCTGTCCGTCTGTCCGTCTGTCTGTCCGTCTGTCTGTGGACACGATTACAGCCGTAATTTTGAAGCTAACGTGCTGAAATTCGATATTTAAGCTTATTTTTAAAAAACTAAGATCAAGTTCGAGAATGGGCTAAATCGGATGAACACCACGCCTACCTCCCATACAACCCCAAAATTGAAAACCCTATAAAGAAGCTAATATTAAAGCTAGAATACTGAAATTCGGTAGTTATGTATTCTATGTCAAAACAAAGATGTGTTAGAAAAATGGGCGTCATTCATTTACTAACACGCCCACCTCCCATACAACCCCAAAATTGAAAAATCTATATAGAGGCTAATATTAAAGTAACAAAACTGAAACTCGGTATTTGTGTATTCTATGTCAAAACTGAGGTGTGTTAGAAAAATGGGCGTCACCCACCCACTTACACGCCCACCTCCCATACAATCCCAAAATTGAAAACTTTATAAAAAGGCTAATATTAAAGCTCCAGGAAAACAATTTGATATATATGTATTTAAGACACATAAAAATAATAAAATCTCTCAAAATCTCATACAAAAAGCTCTCCAATTTAAGATTCTTTTACCCTTAAGAATCGGCCGTGGGGGTATTTTAACTTCGGCCAAGTCGAAGATATACCTTACTAGTTTTAAATAATTTTCATACTAAATTCCCCTTTTTAGTACCCCCCGCTTTAGTGACATTCTCGCTTAAGTACCACTTATTTCAGCGTTCCACTAAAAACAAACAGTATATTTTCCCCCTTTTAAGTGCCTTTTTAAATATCAGTGAAAATCTAAACCTGCACATAAAGTTTGAAAATATGTTCATATTCCATTTCTAGTATGTCGATTATTCAACACTTTCAGTAATCGAAAAACGTTCGTTACCAGGCCCAATCAGAGGGAGGGGCAGTGTGGGCTCAAGCCCCAGGCCCTGCATCTGAAGGCGGCCCCCAAATTCAAAATATCCTGCTAGAAAAAAATTTAACAAAAATATTCAGATGAAACAATTTCTTCTTTCTCTGCGTATACAAAACTAATTCATCGATCTTTGCGGCCAATTCATGAAAAAACTATCACTGAGGAGATTCTTGCTTCCAAAGATTTTTCAATTATTGTAGATGCAATAATGTAGATAATGTAGATTCCAAATGTTACCATTGTGTTGCGTGTTTGTTTCAGCTTACTACACAGTTAAAAATCTTGGAATACTTTTTAGAATTGATACTTTTCAAAATATTAGAAATGTTTTTAGTCCAAGCTGTACTTCTTCAAAAGGGTCAATTATTATCACCGTTCGACCATGGGAGAATATGGCTTTAGCGTATTTTTTCAAAGTGTTTTAAAGGGAAAATTGTTCCTATCTCATATTATTCGCAAAATAAATCATGGGTGACGAGTACATTGTGGTCTACTATTCTACTATTCTAAAAGAATTTGATCGTGACATGGAGAAACAAAAGCGAACAGTTTTGTTGATAACGCTGCTTGTCACAAGGTAGATTGTCACAGTCTTGGAAATGTAAAAGTAGAGTTCCTTCCGCCAAATACCACATCAATATTTCAGCCTCTTGACCAAGGCATCATACCCACTTTTAATGTTTATTTCAGGCAAATAATTATTCGTGAACCACTGCTAGCAGGGGAGAAAGGCTTGACGGTCAGACAGTTTGTGAAGTCATTTACTTACTTACTTACTTAGATGGCGCTTACAACCGTTGGTCGGTTTTGGCCTGGTCTAAGAATTTGCGCCAGCCTCTTTTGTCGTGCGCTTGCTGGCGCCAGTTGGAAATTCCAAGCGTCGTCAGGTTATCCAATGCCTGGTCTTTCCAACGGAGATGCGGTCTTCCTCGTCTGCGTTGGCCACCGCTGGGTACCGAATCCAATATTTTTTTTTTTCGCTGGAGCTTCGTCGTTCATTCTCTCGACATGACCTAGCCAGCGAAGCCGCTCTATTTTAATACGCTTGACTATATCGATGTCGGCATATAGCTCATACAACTCGTGGTTCCATCGTATTCGGTACTCGCCATTGACGCAGATTGGACCATAGATCTTGCGAAGGATTTTTCTCTCGAACGCTCCCAAAGTCCTTTCATCAGAGCTGCTCAACGTCCAGGTTTGTGATGCGTATAGTAGGACGGGCATGATTATTGACTTATAGAGCGTCAGTTTTGTTCGTCGAGAGAGAGCTCTGCTTCTCAATTGCCTACTGAGCCCAAAGTAACACCTGTTGGCAAGAGTTATCCTTCGTTTAATCTCAATACTGATATCGTTGGAGGAGTTAATACTGGATCCCAGGTAAACAAAGTCCTTCACTACCTCAAAGGAGGTGCTGTCAACAGTGACGTGGTTTCCAAGACGCTGGGACTGTTTGTTTGTTGACACGAGATACTTCGTTTTATCTGCGTTCACTGCAAGACCCATTCGACTCGACTCTTTTTCTAGCCTGGAGAATGCTGCACTGACTTCGCGCGTATTTTGGCCAATGATGTCAATATCATCAGCATACGCCAGCAGCATAACGCTCTTATAGAAAATTGTGCCGCTGCGTCTCAGGTCAGCAGCTCGGATGATCTTCTCCATTACTATATTAAAGAAGTCGCACGATAAGGAATCACCTTGTCTGAAACCTCGCTTGGTATCGAACGGAAGGGAGAGGTCCTTCCCGATTTTCACTGCGCTGCTGGTGTTGTACAGTGTCATCCTGCAAAGACGTATTAGCTTGGCAGGAATACCAAATTCAGACATGATGGAGTATAGGTGACTCCTTATTGGACTGTCGAAGGCGGCTTTGAAATCGACAAAGAGATGGTGCGTGTCGATTTGTTTTTCGAGGGTCTTTTCCAAGATTTGTCGGAGCGTGAAGATCTGGTCAATGGTGGACTTTCCAGGTCTGAAGCCACACTGATAAGGTCCAATCAGTTGGTTGACGATGGGCTTTAGTCTTTCACACAATACGCTCGACAGGACCTTATATGCGATATTTAGAAGGCTAATCCCACGGTAGTTGGCGCAAATGGTGGGATCGCCTTTCTTGTGGATTGGGCAGAGCACACTGAGGTTCCAATCATCTGGAATGCATTCTTCCGACCATATTCTGCATAGAAGTCTGTGAATGCATTTAAACAGAGCTTCGCCACCGGTCTTAAACAGCTCAGCCGGCAGACCATCGGCTCCTGCGGCTTTGTTGTTTTTAAGCCGAGCTATAGCTGTTAAGACCTCGTTATAGTCGGGCAGCGGAACTTCAACGCTGTCATCCATGATTGGGGTTTCCGGGATATCATCTCCACTGGCGGGATTGTTGTCAGCGTCGCCATTTAAAAGACTAGAGAAGTGTTCCCTCCATAGCATCAGTGTACTCTGGATATCTGTCACTAGATTCCCATTCTCATCCTTGCAGGAAGAGGCTCCGGTCTTAAAACCATCGGCCAGGCGTCTTATTTTTTCGAAAAATTTTCGAGTCTCATTCCTGTCGCCATGCATCTCAATTTTCTCGCACTCACGCATTTCCGCCTCTCGTTTTTTTCGCCTGAAAATGCGTCTCTCTTCCCTCCTCTTCTCTCGGTATCGCTCCATAACAGCACGCGTTACAACCGACTGCAGGGTGGCTTTGTAGGCGATGTCCTTCTCTGCAGTGGCGTCGCGACACTCCTGGTCGTGCCACTGGTTTCGGCGAGGGCGGTGGTAGCCTATCACCTCTTCGGCAGCCGTACGCATAGAGTGGGATATGTGCGTCCACTGTCCGCATATATCGTCGATAGGAGGAGTGCTTTCTTGAAGCAGGAGTGAGAGTCGATTAGCGAAGGCTTCGGCCGTCTGTTTTGACTGCAGCTTATCGACGTCTAGCTTTCTTTGTGTAGGATTGCGAGCATTCTTAGCTGCGCACAGACGTGTGCGGATCTTGGCTGCGACAAGATAATGATCCGAGTCTATGTTAGCACCACGGATCGTGCGTACGTCTAGTACACTGGAAGAGTGCCTTCCGTCAATCAAAACGTGATCAATTTGGTTGCATGTTTTTTGATCAGGGGACAGCCAAGTGGCCTTATGAATATTGAGATGCTTGAATCTAGTGCTACTAACGACTATGTTTCGTGCTGCGGCGAAGTCAATCAACCTCATTCCGTTATCGGATGTGTTGTCGTGGAGGCTGAACTTTCCGACTGTTGGACCAAATATGTTTTCCTTACCCACCTTGGCGTTGAAGTCACCAAGCACGATTTTTATGTCATGACGGGGGCAGCGCTCGTATGCGTCTTCAAGGCGCTCGTAAAAACTTTCTTTGGTCTCGTCATCTTTTTCTTCTGTCGGAGCGTGCGCACATATTAGGCTTATGTTAAAAAATTTTGCCTTGAAGCGGATTATGGCAAGTCGTTCGTTCACAGGAGTGAATCGCAGGACATGATGCCGTATTCTCTTGCCAACTACAAATCCGCAGTGAAGTCATTTACATTGTTATATTCACTTGCGTTTGTTAAACGTTAGTAGGAGCTTGTGAGTTGCGAAACTATTGCTTTCAGAAGGTAAATTGTCTTTCGCAATAATTTTTATAATATTGTAATGTACTTTGGTACTTTGTGTCTCACGCAGGTAGGATTTCAAGTAGGTGATGTCTTATCTGAAGATATCGAGGAAATGGTAGTGATTCCTATTGCACATGCAGGAGAATACATGGCGTGTGACAGAACGATGACATAATAGATGCTGTTGACCAAATACAAGACCAACCATCGGAAATCTCTTCATCAGATAGTCCAATTGACCCTTTATCATTTGACAAAGTTGTTAAGGCTCTTGATGCTCTAAGAATATATTTAAGTAACAACAATATTGCCTGTGAAGAACTTGAAATTTTTGAAGAAAAATTGTTTAAAAAAATTTCAGAACTGTTGCCAGAAAAAAGTACTGAATGTTTTACGGTAATGCTTTCTTCCTCATTTACCTATATTGGTTAAGTATGAATAATGGGGAGGATGCACATTTTAGTATGTATGTACAATGTACCTGAAAAAGTAATAAAAAATTGTATTTTAAGAAACTGAAATGCATTTTTATATACATGTGTACCTTATTATTTTTGTTAATTTTAAATAAATGGTAATTTTTTGTTTGTATTATCAATAAAATTATCTGTACTCAAAGATTTGTTCCAATTCACTTTATTTTGAAAAAGTGTTGATAAATACCTCGAGGTACTTAAGCGGGTCCCCGCTTAAGTACCACAAAAACTTGTCACCGTAAGGTAAGGCACTTAACCGGGATTGACTGTATATACACTCAAGTAAAATTAACATAGCATATTCGGCAGGAAAATTAAAGTATATATTAAATGGGTGAAAAATCGGAAAAACGGCTTTTTCCAGAGATGAGACCTAGCTGGATCGGTTTTTCAGCTCCCTCTTCATCTATATTGCAAATTTCATCGAAATCGTTAGAGCCGTTTTCGAGAACGCAATTGCAAATATATATACAAATATTGCTCGTTTAATAGAATAAGATAGTCCCAGGTCTGCCTGCAAGTGAAGAAATATTTCTTCGAAAATGTGAAAATTTATTCTAATTGAAGAAAATTTTATTTGAAAAAGAGAAAATTTCTATTATCGAAAATAGAGAAATTTTTTACCGGAGCTTGATATGTGTTTTTTTTTTTTTCAGTGTATATAAACATCGATTTCGACGGGGACCATTCTATTTATATTATAATTTTGCTTATGTTTTTATAAATAAGAAACGTTTTTCATTATTACATTGATGTACGTCTTTGTTATTAATATTGTTTTTTTGCATTATTACTTTGATGTTTATTTTTGTTATTAATTGTTTTTTTTTTTTCAAATCAATGAACTGTTAATTCATAATTCTTATATTTAACTTATAACATAACTTTGATAAATAAATTGCACAGAATTTAAAGATTACCAGCCTTCTTTTTTTAATGTTTTCTATATAGCAATTAGATGATGTAGGCTTCAACTCGGTGCTTGGTTCTGATCGATGTGCGAGTATATTACAGAAAAAAAATGCAATAAATCGTATTCGGAGGTTAAGAAAAATAGGATTACATAAAATTCCACCTCCATATCCAAATGGTTGGTACAGTATCATCGAATCATCCGCTTTAAGAAAAGAGCACTCTATGAGTATATCCTGTCTTGGAGAAAATTTTGTAGCTTACCGCACGGCTAAAAATGATGTTTACGTTTTGGATGCATATTGCCCACACATGGGTGCAAACATGGGTATTGATGGACGTGTCATTGGAGATAATATAGAATGCCCATTTCACCAATGGAGTTTCCGTGGAATCGATGGTAAATGCGTTAATGTGCCATACAGTTCATGTGGTAAGGATTTTAGTTCAAAATTTTTTGATATTGTGTTTTCATTGCAATCTTTTTGTTGTATTGCTACATAAATATGATTTTGGTTTGCATATTTTTGCAGTGCCACATGGTTTGAAAGTTCGAAAATGGATATCGCGAGAAGTCAATGATCATATATTTATTTGGTATCATGCGGATGGCAACGAAAATCCTTGGGAACTTCCAGTTGTAAGTGAGATTGACACGCAAGAATTCGTCTTTAACGGACGCAATGAATTTTATGTAAATTGCCATATTCAAGAGATACCTGAGAATGGAGCCGATTTGGCGCACTTTACTGCTATTCATAACGCAAGCCTACTGGCTGGAGGAGTTGATCCAAATGCTAGTTCATTGTCAAAGGCAGGAACTCATCACTGGCAAGCAATGTACGTTAAACCAAATGACAATAAGGTAACTGTATGATATATAAGAAACATTAAACGACAGTTGTAACCAAGGCAAAAATCTTATATTTTAAGTTATTGCATTAACCTCTATTATTTTTGTCAATGATTTAGTCTTAGTTTTGTTGTTCGTTCATACCATACACCACCTAACATTAACTTAACACCTATTTACACAGAGGGGTGTCATAAAATCAAATGAAAGCTACGAACTTTTTTTTGGAAACCAGCTTTAAAATAAAACTTCTTTATAACACGTTATAATTTTTTTCATCCAATTTTTTCTGTGGATTTGTAACACGTTATAAACTGGTGAAATGCTTTTATAACGTGGTGAAAGAGACAAAGCATCAAATGTGTATACATTTTGTATCGTTTTTGAACTGACATTTAATTCATAACCAGGCCTAGTTCGAAAATTACAAGCTGTCAAACTTAACTTTTTTTGTTCTTTCGATCGCGCGCAATGGAGAATCGTAATTTTTCAGCATTTTTTTTCAAAAAAATCTTTTCTGTAAAATTTTTAAATGAAAATTTATCAGCTAATGTCTAAAAAAATTCCAATATTCCAATACATGTGTAGTTAACGTTTATTTGGTTCTGTTCTTTTGTCATCTAATTATGATTTTCTTTTAAGGGGACGTGACACCTTCAAACATTATTTTTATTTTAATGTTTTAAAATGCGTATAAGTTGAATAAAAAATAAGATATCATTTTGTAAAATTAAATATATATTTTTTTGTAAAAACGTTTCGCAAAAAAAAAATTTTTATTATTTTAATCACATATTTAATTCCATATTGCTACTGGAACTTTTTAAAAATCATTAAAAAAATCATGGCGGGCGTGATAAAACAAAAACTACTCGACTGATCGTACTGAAATTTGAATTTTAAATTGGCCAATTTTGTCCAAAAAACTCCAATTTTCAAAAAAAAAACGCCGCCATTTTATTATTTTTCAACCAAAATTGTTTCTTCTAATTCAGTCATGAGCAGGAAAATAAATTTAGTGAGCCAAGATTTTTGTTTTTTAAAACAAACACAAAATTATCCTCATATTTGCTTTTGATCATCGTTGCAAAAAAAAAATTAACCAGCAAAACAAAAACAAATCATGTGCGTTTTGTGCTACACATGTAAGTTAACGTCATTTACGCCGAAATTACAAACTTATAAATTTAAACAAACATCCGTTCCCATCATTTATGCTGACGCTATGTTTAGCGCTTTTAACTAGAACAATGCACGCGCACAGGTAAATCGTCATCTACAACAAAAGCTAACCACAACAACAACAATTACAGCAGCAGCGGCAGAAGCAGCGACGCTTCTGAGAGATAATAATAATTTTAGTCTCTGTTTGTATTAAGTTAATTTAAGACGTGTTTTAATCAATAAAGTTGGCATTAGCCAAAAAATATATTTTTTTAATAAAAGGGATAACAAAAACCCTTAATTGGCGCCCGAGCATAAAGAAAAATTAGTTTGGTTTCGGAAAAAGAAAGATAAGCCGGTTAAAGTGAATAAAGTGAGCCGTAGTAAGCCGTTCAAGGAGCCGCAAGTGCCACAGTTCACCTTTAATACTTCTCCGATCCGAAGAAAAAAAGTATCCTCGCGGGAAACAAAGGCCCCTAAGTAGGCAGAACCAGCCAAAAAGGACGTCCACGGCTTTTCAGGACCGCCAGCCCGGAAAAGGATTACAAAATAATTATTTTAAATGGAAAAATTCATATATTTGTAAGTCAAGAATAGTGCCATTTCTAGTTAACGTTTTAAGAAACATTTTAATTGAATATTTTAATTGAAATTAAATGGAATTTATTTTATTAAAAAATTGATTGAATATAAATTAAATAAGGAAAACTTAACATAAAATTGGATATTTGAAATTTATAATTTTTGCATTTATAGTAAAATATATTATAAAACAATTATAATATAGCAATATATAGAAAATACTGAAAAAGCAAAAAGAAAATTTTTATATTGAAAAAAAACAAGAATTTATTACAAAATTAGTATTAGTGAATTTAAATTGAACAAAAATAAAAATAAATTAAAAAAATTATAACGAAATATCCACACTGCGAATCTGAACTCCAGACCCTCCAGTGTATAAAAAATATATATAAATAAACTACAGAAAACAGAGACTCAATAATAAAACAAAAACATAACCAAAAAATCTTATCAAAAAATAATCGAAACTGTGAAGTAGTAGCTTCTAACGCCGGACCTTCCAGTTTATAAATTATTATAAATATTAAACGAAGTAAATAATAACAATTATAAAATTTTTTTTTTTCAAAATAAAGAATTGAATTAAATTAATTTATTTAAATTGATTAAATCGTTTATCAATAAACATTATCTTACCAAAAGCCTTACGTTTTACTTTTAAGTAAAATTTAATATTTTTTTATTATAATAATTGAATACAATAATTGAATATTCTGAATTTTTTTTTTTTTTACAAAATGTCAAATCCTAATAACCTAATTAGACCGCCTGTACTAAATCCTCCTAACACCTCATCCTCAAATTCCACATCCACTGCCAATAGCACGCTAAATATGGACGAACTCACAAATTTAATTTCAAGTATAGTGTTAACAACCATGCGTACAGAAGGACGAAACATTGTGCAAGCTGCACTCAATCCCAATTCAAATTTCACAAACTTTACAGACGTTACAATAGACATGACCCAACAACATGATATTAAAGACCTTGACAAAATACCGGACGTTGTCCGATGTCTTCGCGAATTCTCTGGTGTTCCAGGTGAATTTAATTCGTGGAAAAAGAGTGTGGACAGAATTTTGCAAATTTATCAGAATCAAATAGGAACTCCCAAATATTATGGCATTCTAAATGTCATAAGGAATAAAATAGTAGGAAACGCAGACATAGCCTTAGAGTCCTACAACACTCCACGAGAATGGAGAGCCATCTCGAAATGTTTAACTCTACACTACGGAGACAAACGTGATATTGGTACTCTAGAGTACCAGATGACTTCTCTGATTCCAGGCAACTTAACAATACAAGAATTTTACCACCAAATTTACTCCCATCTCTCACTCATTCTGAACAAAATAGGTTGTATGGAAATTGGTTTAGAATCAACTCACCTTTTGACAAAAACTTATAGGGAAAAGGCCCTAGATACATTCATAAGAGGTCTAAAAGGAGATCTCCCTAGACTATTAGGAATGCGAGAACCGCTTGACCTTCCTCAAGCACTCCATTTATGCCTAAAACTCGAAAATCAAAACTTTCGCTCAAATTACGCCTATAATAACCAAAATTCAATAAGAAAAACATATGGTAATCCACCGGTTCTACCACCAAGGAAACAACCACCACCATCAATACCACCATTTAGACAACAAAGAGAATTTTACCCAGAGATAGCTTATCTACCCCAAGTTCGCCGTAATCCATTTGTACCACAGCCTTTTCAGCCAAGATGTCAAAATCAATCTAATTCTCCATTTAATTCAAACGCTTCACCGAATTTTCAACATAGATTCCAAAATCAACCATTTCAACAGAGATTCCAAAATCAACCATTTCAGCAAAGGCCACAGTCACAACCCTTTCAAAATAATGCACCAACTAGACCCAATGCACCAAAACCACCTCAACCAATGGATATAGATCAAAGTATACGAAGCGCTGCAGTCAATTATGCAAATAGACCCCAAGCTTTCAAATATGCAGGCAAAAGACCAAATGATGATCAAAGCACATCACAAATTCCACAAAAATATCAGAGGAACTATCATATAAGCACTAAAGACCCCGAAACTTATAACCAAGCTGTAGAATTTCAAAATGAACAATATGATCAAACACTTTCTGAATACATGACTCCTCAAGAAATATATGAAGATACTGCACAAGAAGAAGAAACTAATAACCAATCTAACGAAATTATTGATTATACTGACATCCATTTTTTAGGCTAACGAATTCATCGCTGCCCTATTTTGAATGCAAAACAGGTAGTGGTGAAATACTTAAAATTCTTATAGATACTGGCTCGAATAAAAATTATATTCAGCCATCACTTGTTTCAAATCTAATCCAAAATAGAGCCCCATTTTATGCAAACTCAGTTGGTGGCAATATCAAAATAAGTCATCATACTATAGCAAACATCTTTGGACTGAAAGACACTAATATAAAATTTTTTCTATTACCAACACTTAAATCATTCAACGCAATTTTAGGCAATGACAGTTTAAAGGAATTAGAAGCAGTTATTCACGTAAAACACGGTTATATGATCATTAAAAACAAAATAAAGATTCGTATAAAACAATGTTTAGCACAAAACGTAAACGCAATAGAAATACGAAATGAACATATGTCTGAAAAACAGAAGGAAATCATGAACTCATTAGTTAATAAAAATCAAGAATTGTTTTCGGAACCGGACCAAAAGTTAACATTTACAACAAAAGTTGTAGCGGATATTCGAACATCATCAGATACTCCGGTTTACACACTCAACGATTTACGATCTTTCTTAGGATTATCCAGTTACTATCGTCGTTTTGTACTCGACTATGCAAAATTGGCAAAGCCTCTTACAAAACTTCTAAGAGGGGAGGATGGACGAGTGTCCAAAAATGAATCCAAGAATACAAAAATTTATTTAGATCCTGAAGCCATCGAAGCATTTCACAAAATAAAAAATTCTCTAGTGTCAGATGACGTAATTTTAGCATACCCCGATTTTAACAAAGAATTTCATTTAACAACAGACTCATCTAACTACGCAATAGGCGCAGTATTAGAGCAAAACCAAAGACCTATTTCATTCATATCCAGAACACTTAACAAAACTGAGGAAAACTATGCTGCTAATGAAAAAGAATTATTAGCAATTATTTGGGCTCTTAAATCCTTTAGGAACTATTTGTACGGATCTTCGAAAGTCAAGATATTCACAGATAACCAACCGTTAATATACGCTTTAAGTAACAAAAACCATAATATAAAAATGAAACGCTGGAAAGCAATATTAGATGAATACGATCACGAACTTGTTTATAAGCCAGGCTGCATTAATAAAGTAGCAGATGCTTTATCTCGTCCCCCGCAAATAAATACTCTTACAATGAGTGAACACAGCGATGAAAGTTCATCACACGATATGATCCCCGCAGTCGAAACACCGATCAATGCCTTCAAAAACCAGTTATGGATTCAAATAGGTAATGAGTCCTCTTGTCAATTTATAATTCCCTTCCCAACATTTCACAGACATTTAATAATCCAACCTTCTTATACAGAAGAAGACTTAATATCCATTTTTAGAAGATACTTAAATCCATCAGTCATTAACGGACTTTTTACATCAGAAGCAATAATGGGCCAAATACAAAACTTCTATCCTATTCATTTTCGAAAATATAAAATTAGGTTTACCCAAACAAAGGTTACCGATATTACTTCAGAGACAGAACAAACTGAGCGAATACTACTAGAACATAACAGAGCACATCGTAACAGTCGCGAAAACAAAATTCAGATTTTAGAAAAATTCTATTTTCCAAGCATGACAGCAAAAATAGAAAGACTAGTAAAACAATGCAATACCTGTAAGCAATAAAAATACGATAGAAATCCATCCAAATCCTTGAATCCCTTACACCAATTAAAAGTACAAAAATTAAGCGATCAATTAATATAATTGGAACTGCATGGAAATATATTGCCGGCAGTCCTGATCACGATGATTTGGAATTGATAAATAAAAATTTTAATGAATTACATAATAACAATAATAAGCAAGTTATAATAAATCAAGCTTTTAATGAAAGATTAAATAATTTAACACAGATAATGAACGAAATAACCAATGTAATAAGAAAAGATGAAATCATAGAAAATGATATAGCTTTAAGCATCCAATATAGATTAAGAATTGTAAAAGAAGAATTAGTGAATATAAGATACGCCATCGAATGGGCAAAAAATGGAATATTGAATTCAATGTTACTAAATAAGAAAGAAATAAAAATTGCAATGAAAAAATTAGAAGAAGAAAATATGCCATTTGCTTCAGAAGAAGAAGCTTTGGTATTTGCTAAAATAAATGTATTAACAAATGATAAAACAATTTTATATGTTATTAAAATTCCTCTTACTATGAAAGAAACTCATACGAATTTTATTATTAAACCAGTAAAAAAGAATAATGAAATGATTTTACTAAAATACAATGAATTGTTAAAACATAAAGATAAATTTTACGGCACTATTCGTAATTGTAAAGAGTACAACAATATTAAAATATGTAAAAGAAACGAACTTTTAGACTTAAGTAACGACACATGCGTCCCAAACCTGATTAAGAGTTTAACTTCATCCTGCACTTTCATCAATGGCCATCATGTACCACCAGTAGAAGAAATCCAACAAGGCATACTTCTGATTAATGACTTTAATGGAACTATAGAAGCGGGAGCATCCCAACACAATCTAAATGGAACCTTCCTAATAAGATTTACAAACTCTACTGTAAAGATAAACGAAGTAGAATACAGCAACCTAGAAGCAACTACCTTAGAGACATCGCCAGCAATAATGCAACCTTCACCCTCGGAGAAGAACCGAATAAATTTACTGTCACTAGAAGCCCTTAAGGATCTCCACATAAGAAATACAGAGTTCATCACGTCTTTGCAGACGGACAACAAAACTAACAGAATAATATTGGTAATATTGGCTAGCATCTGTACCATCATTGTCATCTCATTAAAGATCTGTAAAAAATCACATAAAAAAGTCATGTTAAAAGAAATTCAGATAACACCGATCCCAACAGCTATAGAGAAAAAATCACTCCCCGAAAAGTTGCAAGAAATACCAAGAAGTTTGAGTATCAATGACCTGCCATATTTTTAAGTGATTGAGGGCAATCACATTTAAGGAGGGAGGAGTTAACGTCATTTACGCCGAAATTACAAACTTATAAATTTAAACAAACATCCGTTCCCATCATTTATGCTGACGCTATGTCTAGCGCTTTTAACTAGAACAATGCACGCGCACAGGTAAATCGTCACCTACAACAAAAGCTAACCACAACAACAACAATAACAGCAGCAGCGGCAGAAGCTGCGACGCAATAGCTGATAAGCTTATTAATATTATTTCATAATTTTAGTCTCTGTTTGTATTAAGTTAATTTAAGACGTGTTTTAATCAATAAAGTTGGCATTAGCCAAAAAATATATTTTTTTTTAATAAAAGGGATAACAAAAACTCTTAATTTGTACAAACATTTCAAGCGCAGCGCAATCGAGTAATGCCATGTTCACACAGAGAGTTTTGTTTGCGTTTCGTTTGAGTTTAAATGCAGCTGTTCACACAGAGATGCGTCGGCAGAATTGAGTTTACGGTGGATTGAAATGATTGCCAATTTTTGGAATTTCGCTCAAACCTCAGCTTTTTTTGGGTCATACTGATTGACTGATGAGAAACCCTCATCTTCTAAACTTTCCCAAGTTCTTTTATTCGTTTTTTGGCTTATTTTTGTTAATAATAAAATACAAATAGAAACTTGCACAATTGAGAATCAGCTGTTTTTGGCATTTTTTATCGTTCAATCGAATCGAACACAGCTTAATTGCTTCATTATGTATTTCTAACGAAGAGTTCAACGAACGATGACTATGCGAACGAAGTTGTTTTGAAAATGAAATATGTATTACGAACACACCTTATCGTTGACTCATTAGGGGGTTTCGCACGGTCGTACATGTCAACCGACATTGTACGACGACAAACTAACGGGAATATTTTGTTGAGCTTTCGGACAATCGGACATGTACGACGACTTCATTTCATTGCCGACTCTTGAGAGTAACACGTCGGTGTAATAATGGCAAGGCAATTTTTAGCGGCAACTATAATTGATCAAATTTTGGAAGAAGAACATGAAGAAAATATAAGGGAATGAACTCTGTCCAAAATTTCATATGCGGAGCACTTCCCATTGTTTGTTTTATTTTTTTTCGTAATTTATGTTGTTGCCTAAGTTGATGTTCACTCGTTGAAAATTTTATACAAATGATAAATGCAGCGAGTCGGACCGACATGCGTTCGCACGAACGACATGTCGGATGGACCGGCAGAAAAATCAAAAATTTTTGATTATCATCCGACATGTCGGTCCGACTGTCTCATTTGCTTTCGAATGATCGTACATGTCATCGTACATTCCCAAGTCGGATGACATGTACGTCCGTGCGAAACCCCCTATTGAACAAGCTGATGTTTGCTACTTACACTCAAAGTGTTATACACAATCAGTTGCCCAACGTGGCACTGCCATATCAAACGTAAGGCAAATTTTCTATATTTTGTTTATTTACTTTAAAGATTTTTTAAAGATTTTGCTTTGTTTCTTATTTGTTGGCAATGACTTTTTTCAGTTTGTTTATATGTTTTTGACAGACAGACAGCTGTTTTTATTTATATTCAAAAAATATTTTTTGAGAAATTTTTGATTTCCTGAAGTGTTTGCATTAATATTGTTTATAGTGAATATTTCAAAAGTTAAAAAAAGAAAATGTATGCAGCTATTGCAGTTTTCGATTTCGAGCAGGATGATGGATTTTATTCCACAGTTCGTCGACCCTGTCTGCTCCAAACGTTGGGGCACCTCTTGCCAGCTCCGGATTGGCCTCCAGCTGCTTTGAAAGTACCTCAAACTGTTTTGTTGTTGTTTTTTTCTTTGCTGCAAACATAAAGACACTTTTATTTTTGGTATTAATTGATATATTTCATCAATTATTTACCTTTTCGTTCAGAATTTTCCATTTTTTAAATTTAATATTTATGACTGCAACCACAACGATAGCATAAAAGTGTTCGTTTGATTTTGACGTTTGAATTCGGTGTTTCTTTGATCGTTAGAAAAACAAATTGCAAATATGTAACTGTACTACGGCATCGTTCGCTAGCTGAGCAGCTGTTTTCGTTGTTTGATTCTGTTTGAATTAGAAATTTCAAAAACACGAACGAACACTGTTTTGAACGAAACTATTGATCGGATAGAAATACAAAATGAAGCTATAAATCTAACTGAACGAATGTTTTTATCAAACACTGGCATACTTTTAGGCATGTATCAAATTTAGTTTTGGTAAACGTAGAAAGCAAGTTGAGTTTAGTTGCGTTTTCTCCTGCAAAATTGTACTGGAAACGCCAGCGTTTAAATTGAGTTTAAGGGCAAAACGCAACTTTGTACTGGAAACGCAAACTAAACTCTCTGTGTGAACATGGCATAAGGCTTGCTTGGTTTTGCATGCATTTGTTGTTGTTTGCAAGTTAGAATTTTGGTGAACGTCGGTTTTGTTGCTATTCTTTGTACATGTTGTTGGTATTTTTTGCACGCGTTGTTGTTTTTACAAATGTGCAAACACAAAGTTCAAAAAACAAAACAAATTTGTAGCTGAGCCAACTGAGCTAATTGAGCTACTGGAAGCTCATGTCTGTTCTAATTCATTGGCAGTTTTGATGCTGATAAAAACCCAGTTTTTTGTTTTTTTTCCCGATGTCCCAGTGAGTTGTAATCACGCCCGCCATGTTTTTTTGATGTTTTTTTTTTTAAATAATTCCAGTAGCCATATATGTAGCATGATGCCAAAAAATAACTTTTTTAACTTTAAGATACAAAGGTATGACTACACTCAACAAAAAGAGTATATATTTAGCTTCATTTCGTTGAACTCCAAAAAATCCTTGCATCTGTTTTGGAGGTGTTTTGTTTTTTTAATCTTTTTATCCATTTTCCTCGTAGAAAATCAAACATTTTATAATTTTTTATTATTTAAAACAATATATTCTTTACAGAATAATGCTCTATACTGCAAGATTTAAAATACAAATTATAAAAATAGCTGTTTTAAAAAATGCAAGAAAATTGCACTTTTATATTTAAAATGCCATGAATATATGCAGGAATCAGAAAGAGTCGTCTAAGCCAGTGATGCCCAGACAAAATATTTGAAGAGTGCTACAACAATTACAACAAAAAGCCAACAACAACAGCAAATCTTTGGATTCATGGCACAATAATTTTTCTAACAACAAAAACACATAAAAACAAAAACGCGCATAAAACTTACATATGCGCCAGCGCAAAAGTTCATAAATATTGAACACACAAAACAACAACACGAATCCTTCAATGTGCGCAATTACAACAATAAAGTAATAAGAAGTAAGGGTGAAGCTGAACACTTAATTCGGTGAATTACAACAATCATTGCATTATTGAAGTTGTTGTAGAGTGGAAAGAGTGGAGCATGTTAAAAACAACAACACGAATGCTGGCAGCGCGTAAGCAAAACAAACAAAATGACATACAAACAACAACACTTATGCTTACCGTACCCAAGCGCACAAGTTAAATTGTTGAACACACAAAAACAACAACATACAAATGCAAGATATCGTCATTTGATGGCTCTTAAAAAAACAACAAAGCAATAAGATGTAATGATTTTACTTCAAACTGAATTCGTCGAATTGCAACAGTCATGAAAACATAAAAGTTGTTGTAAAGAGTGGAAAGAGTTAGGCGCTGGGCAACCCTGGTCTAAGCAACATTTGTTTAGCTAATGGATATCTAAATTCTCACCGAGTGCCTTACGATATTTGCAATAGTTTTGCAGAAAAATGAGCTACAAAAAAAGTTCAGTACAAAAAAATCTCTTTTTTACCCTTTTTCTGCATCAATAAAAAAAAATATTTAAAAAACGTGCGTTTTGAAAACTTACATACATATGTGTAACATTCAATATTTAGTGACACAATAACTCTAAGTCTGAAATCTTCAAAAATGCTTAATTTAGATCTAATTAACACAGGAGTTATGAAAACAAAATTTTCAGACAGCTTGTTTAAGAGCGGGGTCGAAAGGGTTAAAATTGTTTAATGTTTATACACTAAACCTGAAAGGTCAGGGTATATTAACTTTGTGCAAACGTTTGTAACGCATAGAACGAAGCGAGTCCGGTATAGAAAAGTATATATATTCTTGATCAGCGTCACCACGTGAGTCGAGCTAGCCATGCCCGTCCGTCCGTCCGTCCGTCTGTGTGTTGTCCGTATACACAGGATAAGAAGAAGGAGTTGAGAATATTGAATGAAACTTGGTACACATAGTCACATTGACCCAAGGATCTACACTATTGAATATTTTTGGAATCCGCCCATGGACACGCCTACCTCCCATACAACGCAAAAATTGAAAACTGCATAACTCAGCTCATAATTAACCTACAACAATAAAATTTGTTATGTATGTGTTTTGTAGCAACACAAAAACGTTTTTGAAAAATGGGTGTCATCCACTCACAGACACGCCCACCTCCCATACAACCCAAAAATTGAAAACGCAATAAATAAACCTACAGAGCTAAAATTTGGCACGAATGTTTTTTATGACAAGACAAAGATGGTTTTGAAAAATGGACGTCATCCGCATACGGACACGTCTACCTCCCATACAACCCAAAAAGTTTAAAACTCAATAAATAAGGTTATGTTTGTCATAGAGAAATTAAATTTGGTACATATGTATTTTATAAAAAAACTAAGGTGTGTTCAAAAATTGGGAGTAATCCGTCCATGAACACACCCACCTTCCATAGCGAAAGCGCAATAAAGGCATTAACTGTGAGCTACAGGAATAAAACTTGGTATGTGTAAATTTTTCATCACCATTTAAATGCAATTAAAATATAGGCTTCATCCGCCCACGGAGACGCCCATTTACAATAAAAATTTTTTTATTTTTGAAAAGTGGGTTAAGGGTATTTCATAGTCGGCCGACTTTAGACTTTCTTTACTTGTTTATAGTTGTAGTTGTTACGCTGCAAGTTTCTTAAGCAGCAAAACGTTAGCAGCGGTGAGTTAAACTACAACAAATGTTGTTTATTAAGGTGGGACATAACATTCGCGGCAGAGAAAATAGACCTTTTTTTAAAAATTTATAACTCAGTCAAAAACAAACATTTTTTTTATTATTGTAGTGAATTGAACAAATTACAAGAAAAAAAAATCAAAAAAATATATTTTTCACTCGTGGTTGCAGCGCTAAGAGTCTCAAAAATTGTCCGATATGGAAAAATTTATTTATTTTTAAATCTTAATAAGATTGGCTATCGTATGACAGAAGCTTTTTTTAAATTTTTTTTCAATTTTTGGTGATGTTCCAAATTTGAAAGTGTGTTTTTTCGAAAAAAATATTGACTTTAAAAATACATAAAATATCGAAAAAAAATTTTAAAAAAGCTCAATACGATAAGGAATCCAGTTTAAAAAAAAAATTTTTTTCAAAAAATTAACCCGCTAGTGCCTCAACCAGTAGTGGAGAGGGGAGCTAGTTGTAACAGGGGTAAGTTGTAACACGCTAAATTGAAAGGTGAAATTTCAAGGTCTCTTATTCGTGACGCTAGGCTAACGTTTTCAATTCATATTAATTCTCATTTTGTTTTTATGGCAATTAAATAAGTCCAAATACATAAATTGATAATCACACCATTTGGGTGCTTTCGTTCCATTGAACACAACTTTTTCATTTCTCAATAGATTTTCTTCAACAATTGCTTATTTTTTTGGAAAAATAAAGGCTCTTAGTAAAAAATATCAAAAGTAACAAAATATTTTGATTTCTTAACGAAATTCGCAACTATTTTGTCTTTTTTTAAGAAATTTTTCTGAAAAATAAAAAAAATCCCCGATATTTGAATTAATTCCGCCAAAACTAACAGCTCGACCAAAAAATGATTATTAGCTTTTATTTGATATATCATTTGTTTGATTACTGTTGTTGGTTTAGGAGATATATGCAATTAAGTGGAACCAACTTTTTTTTTCGTTGAAAACCCTACAGTGGGCAATATCTCGAAAACGGAGTGACAGAAAAAAAAAAAAATTTTTTTTCGGAATCAGCGACCGATTTTACATGAGAACAGAATAGTGGCATTCAAAGTACAAACAATTTTTCGTTATTTGTAAACTAGTGTATCTTTTAAGAGCAGTTTTAAAGAAAAAAGGACTTCATGGACTAAGTTAAACATGTTGCTTTATGTTAGTGAAAGAATTACAAAAATCGGTTGGGTAGTTCTTGAGTTATACGGCTATGTAGATACGTGAGAAGCCTTTTATATAATAGTATAGATATAGATATAGATATCAATTCACCAAATTGCTATTCTTGTAACAACATAAACCAACTTACAGAGTTTTTCTAATAGTGATACGCCCCTTTGTTGAGACCCACCTACTTTCTTTACCGTGATTTGTAATAATTTTACCCACACAGAAAAATCTGTTATATAATATGACGAAAAAACGCCGCCATTTTGTTATATTTCAACCAAAATTGTTTTTTATTCATTCCATGGCGCTTTTGATGCTGATGAAAACCCAGCTTTTTGTTTTTTTTTCCTATGTCCCAGTGAGACGAATCACGCCCGCCATGGTTTTTGATGTTTTTATAAAATAATTCCAGTAGCCATATCGATATAAATAAAAATCAAATGTCGTTCGTTGGTAATTGCATCAGTTTAAAACGGCTACACCGATTTGGCAACTTCTTTTTTTAAATGTTCGTAGTAATCCAATTTAAGTATTTACTGAAAGAAAAATTGACCACGCCCACTTTTTTAGATTTATCTAAACTCGGAAAACGGCTTCACAGATTTGGCAACTTCTTTTTTTAAATGTTCGTAGTAATCCAATTAAAGTTTTTACTGAAAAAAAAAATTGACCACTCCCACTTTTGCGCCCACTGTTTTGATATATATATATCTAGAATCGCAGAACGCCTGGGCTGGTTTGGCTAATTTTTTTTTTAAATGTTTGTAATAGTCTACAAAAGTTTTTTACATAAAGAAAAATTGTCCACTTCCATTGAGTTATTTTCCACCGACTCATTAGGTCGCATTTACACAGTCCATCCAAGACACGATGAGTGCTTCTATTTACGTTTGCTGTTAGTCAACGTTCGTGGCCCAACATCAATCTAAGATTTGCGAAGTGTAAATGGTGAACTGTGTCACACATATAGAGAAGCGTGTCAACGTTTGCGTTTGTTAGAAAATTACACTCATTGGATATATACCCTCGGAGATGCTGTACTTTCGTCAAATCCTTGTAAAAAACGAACACTGTTTTCGATAATTATGCTTCCCATGTCGATGCCATGTGTGATGAGATTTTGCATCAAATGCGTATTAGAACATCAATCCAAATTTGCAACTGAGCGAGGAAATTTACAACGAGGCTTTGATATTAATTGAGGACATGTGCTTGATGATGTCGAACAAGGCATTATGTGACTTAGGCATGACAGCTCCCAATCGTCCGATGCACGACGCATTCAATCAAGAGTTGCGACGCGAAAAGCAATATGATTGCGATGTCTTGAGGGAATTAGTTCCAACGAGCGTTCCACTGTTAAATCGACAACAAAAATATGCGTATAATACTCTTTTGAAAGTTGTGAAGTGTTTGGCCATCCAAGAACATTGCGATGGCCAAAGTTTTAGACAAAACGATGCAAGATTTACGAAACAATCAAAATCAGTTTGATGGTGCGATGATTCTGTTGGTAGGTGATTTTCGTCAAACATTGCCAATGATTCCACGATCAACTCCAGCCGATGAACTTAATGTGTGTTTGAAGTCTTCCGTTTTGTGGAAACACGTCAAGAAACTCAAATTGACTGTGAACATGCGTGTCGAGCTGCAGAACGATCAATCTGGAGAAATATTTTCAAAATAATTGCTGGACATTGTCAACCACGTTTTTGTAATGGCACCCATGTCAATAAAAAAATCAAAAGACATCTTTTCGTTAAATTTTTTTATTAAAAAATATATATTTAATTTTACAAAATGATATCTTATTTCTTATTCAACTCTAGGCATTTTAAAACATTAAAAGAAATTTTTTTTTAAGGTGTCATGTCCGCTTAAATCGTAACAATTACAAGAATCATCTAATAGTAATTGTCAAATCTAATCAAAATACATAGTTCATTGTCGCTGAACAGCATGCTTTTATTGTTATTATTCTTATGATAGCTGCACTGCTGTTGCCGTTGGTTCTAGTATTGCGCTGTTATAATTTTGCCGGTTCAGCGTTTTGGCTATGTGGGAATGACAAAGTAACAATTTGTTGCGTACCGCTCCCATATTACAGAGGGAAAGGCGCGTGTTAACTTACATATGTTTTCTTCAGTCTATAGACTAATCTATCTAATAGCACGTCTTTATTTCGTGCAGAACCTCATTGAATATGTAAAAATTACATATATTTTAATTTCACCAAGATTTTATATCTTTTGAAATATAAAGAATTTTATTTATTAGAAATTAGAAAATGCTTAATAGAAAATGCTCAATATTCATCAATATTCAACGGAATCCTAACAGAAAATTATGGCGCTATAGAAAAAAACCAAGTACGCCACCTTGTTAAGCAAATTCTAGTTAACCGGGTTTTTTATTTTGAGCAGTTATATAGATAACACCTTGTGTTACGAAACCGAATGTAATTTTTTTCACGTTCACACTGGTTTTACAGAAAATTTGTACGTGAAAAAAAATCAGAGTACTCCATGTTGCTAAGTATCCTTGAATTATGTAAGATAAACCTCTTGAGCTTTTCGTTGTTCCATGTAATTCTTCAATATTTCAGTTTTTGATTTTATTTGATAATAGCTCTTGATCAATTTCGATATTTTGCAAGCATATTTCATTTGGTTTAAAAAGGGTATTTTTTTATTATACTTAAAAAGTAGTTTACTTGAAGCCAATTTTGATATATTGTTTTGAAAAACTTTAAAAAAATTTATATAACTAATTTCATTTTTTAAGGAACCAACTTTAGCTCAAAACTCTGCGTTTTAAAATTTTTACAAATTAAGTACAAACATGTTTAAATTATATTCGTAAAAAGTACTGAAATTATTGCGGGGGTATTGCGGTACTTTTGAAAACTGAAAAGTACTGAAGTCAGTACTAAATTACTGAATTTATCATCCCTGATAAATATGCTCACTTTTAATGAACACAGATAAAATTTAGTACGTATGTATTTTATATAAAAACAAAGATTTCTTCGAAAGATAGGTGTTTCCAAAAAAGGACACTCAATAAATTAGAGATGAGCGATCCGGTGATTTCTCAAGAAAGCCGTTCTTAGTGAAATGATTTTCAAAACACCTTTCTTAAAAATGGTACCTTGTTTTGGTGATTTTATGTACCTTGTTTTTCAAATTACTACTTAAAAAAAATGGATTGCTTACATGAGAGATAGAGCAGTGTTGCCGGAGTAAATTTATTTTTATATCCAAAACACAAAATAAAAATAGCCAAAATGTAAAAAAATAGCTAAAAGATTTATTAATTGCATTAGAAAAAAGAAACAAAACTAACATTCATACCTTTTTTAACTAACTTGTTTTTTGTACAACATAGTACCGTTTTTTACTGGAAATAGATTTACAAACATGTTTGTTTTTAAGTATGTTATATAAAATTATATATTAAAAATATAAGAGCATGTTTTAAACATATTTAGGGCATATATCCTTTAAATAGACGGACCTTTAATATAGAAGGACCTTAGCTCATTTATTTTATACTTGATAAGAGTAGAGAAAACTTCATAAAAGTAAGGTTTGCATTTTCGGAAGTAAAAAAAATATTGCATTTTTTTTAGCTTCGAATCAAGGATTTCAAGTGTCAAACCTATTCAGTCAAGTCTGCCTTGGTTCAGAAATGAGAGAAAGATAAGTAGGTGAGAAAGTGAAATCAAGTGAAGAATTTTTTATGTGTGGCGGAGTGCTCGTCAACTTACTTTTCCATGCTGGCTTAATTTTACTTTTGAAAACAAACCACAATTACTTTCAATGATCAAAGTTATATACATTGTTGCATACTCTTATGTGCCACGTGATTCGAGATGTCACATGTCAAATTATTGGATATTCTTGCGATTGGCTGCACGATTAGCATCGCTGGCAGGTCGTGTTCAAATGAAGAGAGAATTCACTCTCAAATTTTAAATCATTTCCCTGCAAACATTTGTAAGACGATTGGCAGAGAAATGAATTTTGCGATACACCAGTAATTCGCCCAAGTGTTTTTGGGAAAATGCATCGCTTTTCAAATGCTTAAGCAATGAATGCGCGAGTCACAAAAATTTTCAAAATCTTCCTTCGCTCATTTCGGCGTTTGTTGGAGGATGGATTTTTGAAAAATGTTCAAAATCTATCAGGGAATATGAAGCACGCTCTGAAAAATCGTTAAAATTAATCAAAAAGTTGAACAATTATAGTTAGAAAACAACGTCGGATTGTATCGAAGCAAAATAAAAACAAATTCACAAAAAATTCATTGTTTTCGGACAGAACAACAATGCTTTAGAACAAATTGCTAAGGACTTCTCTTAAAACTCTTAAAAGGACTTCGTTTGCCACCCTTTTCCTCGAATTTCTTATAACACCCGGTGAATCAGCCTAAGCAGCTTACAGTCGGTGATACCCGGATGATTCTCAGATGAGCTCAAAGGCAATTGCTTGATCTTCCAAGCGATTCGCTGGCGATTCACAGGCAATTGAAAATGTTATATGTAAAATAAAAAATTAATTTTCGACGGAATGCAAAAACATAGCCGTGTAAAAAAAATAGCCAAATGAAAACTAAAATCGCCAAATAGCTAAAACTGATCACGACCAAAAAAAATAGCCACTTTTGGCTATAAATAGCCAAAACGGCAACACTGAGATAGAGACAACAGGGGTATGTTCGAGGCACTCAATAAATGCGGCAACACTGCGGCCTTTCTACACTCTGCACTGTTGCAGATGCTCAGCTGATACGTTGCTGATATTTTGCGCCTATTTTGCACAATTTCCATAAATTAAAACAAGAATGGATTTTTGTGCAAGTTTAATTTTGGATAGCATAGAAAATGATAAAAGTATGTTATTGAAATTAGAAGTAGCAAGAATTAAGAGACTTAAGAAGTGAAAGTGGATGATTGCAGAGATTATGAAGAAAAGAAAAGTGACGAAGACGATGAATTTTTTTAAAGCCATTCAATTTTATCCTGGTGATATATTTTCACGCATTTCCGATTGAATTATATTAGTTAATTTATATAGGTGCCGAATAATACTAACAAAATAAAATAAATAAACATTTGTTTTACTTTTCTTCATCCATTATTATTCTGCAGACAAACATTTTGTGTTGCCGCTTTTCCGCATTTCCTGCGCATCAAATGTCAAATTTCTGTTTGCTAGAACGTTATGCTTTTGCCAATGTTGCCAAAAATTAGCATAGAACGTGATGCTTTGACAAATCATGCAACACAGCCGCAGTGTTTGCAGCTCGAACATACCCCAGTTCTCACAAGCAAAAAATCACTGGCAAAATCACGTATCGCTGCAAACGGCGAACCAAATGAAAAATAGCAAAATTAAAAACATAATCACTGATCACGAGTTTTGAGACTATTGGATCACCGCAGTTACTAGAGATTTTTTAATTACCGTGACTAAATCACCGGTATCAAAATATCACTCATATCTACAATAAATAAGCTTAAATAGGTTTAATCTTTAGATAAATAAGTTTAATCTACAGAGATAAAATTTGGTATATATGTATGCTTTTTATAACGAAACAAAGACTTTTTGAAAATGAGCGTAATCCGCCCACGGACACGCATAAATAAGCTTATTTTGTCTTACAGAGATAAAATTTGGTATGTATATAATTTATAGCAAATTTACAATAAGTTCAAAAATTGGGCGTGACAATTATATTGTCGTCATTTTGTGCTTGTGTTAGTAGTTCTCCCGCTCTTTGTTAAATAATTAAATTGAATAAAGCCTTCAAGCTGTTCAAGCGTCAACTGTTTTATTTTCAAAATATTACAAAATGTTGATTGATTTATTGGCAGGTGAAATATTTTTATTTTTTTATTAATGTGGTCTGACATAACAAAAGTTTTGCCAACTATTTAGCAAATAAAAGCAAAATAAATATACTTTTTTTACAAGCGAGTTAAGTACTAGCGAATCGAACGCAGCTAAAGTTCTGCTTGTGAATTTAAACAATTTGTATTTGTATAAATTATCACATTTTCATTTTAAAACATGTTCAGCGCACACAAACATTTTTGTAATTATATTTCATTCAGTAAATTTTTTATTCACAAAAGCCATCTTATGCCATGTTCACACAGAGAGTTTAGTTTGCGTTTCCAGTACAAAGTTGCGTTTTGCCCTTAAACTCAATTTAAACGCTGGCGTTTCCAGTACAATTTTGCAGGAGAAAACGCAACTAAACACAACTTGCTTTCTACGTTTACCAAAACTAAATTTGATACATGCCTAAAAGTATGCTAGTGTTTGAAAAAAACATTCGTTCAGTTAGATTTTAGCTGTGTTCAATTCGATTGAACGATAAAAAATGCCAACAACAGCTGATTCTCAATTGTGCAAGTTTCTATTTGTATTTTATTTTTAACAAAAATAAGCCAAAAAACATATAAAAGAACTTGGGAAAGTTTAGAAGATGAGGGTTTCTCATCAGTCAGTCAGTATCTGCCGTAAAAAGCTGAGTTTTGAGCGAAATTCCAAGAATTGGCGATCATTTCAATCCACCGTAAACTCAATTCTGCCGACGCACCTCTGTGTGAACAGCTGGATTTAAACTCAAACGAAACGCAAACTAAACTCTCTGTGTGAACATGGCATTAGATAATTTTACTTTGTTTTGGCCTTCTTCGTTCACCGTCACATCCACTTTGGCTGATTCCTTTTCGTTAGCGGCGAAAACAGCAGTTACATTTCTCTTGGTTTGGCTGATAATATCGATACCAAAGGAGCTGTACACCTTTGTAGATATTATGCCAATACGATGTACACCTGCCATACGTAGGATATCCTCCATGGTAAAATTGAAGAGATCGCATGATAGCGGGACACCTTATCCGATACCTCGTGCGGTATTAAAGGTTTCGGAAATATTTCGTTTTGGTATGCAGGATTTGGCGAAGTGTACAAATCTGGTATATGATGGACTTGCCAAGCCACATTCATAAGCTCCAATTAGCTTTTTGGTATGCAGCTTCAATCTTTTACACAATACGCTCAAAATAACTTTGAATGCGATGTAAATAAGACTAATGCTTCGGTAGTTAGTGCAGATTGTCGGTCTCTTTTCTTTAGTATAGGAGAAAGCACACTGAAATTCTTACCGTCGGGCATGCTTTCCGCTAGCCATATTTTGCTTATGAGTTTATGCATCTTATCAGTTCATTAAAGGTTTTGAAGAATTCAGCAGCCAGACCATCAGCACCTGCTATTGTGTTGCTTTTGAGTCGCTAGATAGCAACTTTAACCTCGTCATAGCTTAGTGGCAGAATTTGCACTCCTTCATCATCGATTGGTGATTATAACCACTTTCAAACAAGTGGATGCTTTAAACCTTGGGTTAGACGCTTAACCTGTTGATAGAAATTTCGCGCATTCTTCTTGCCCTGGTACACCTCACTTTTCTCATGCTCACGCTTTTTTCTCTTTTCGCTGTAGTTTTCGCACATGATTCGCGTTGTATCGGACTGCAGCGTCTTTTTATATGCTGTCGTCGTTTCGCAACTCCCCTGGTCTTCTCATTGGTTCCGAAGGTGACGGTGCAGTGTGCGTGGAGTGGGGTATATGTGTCCAAATTCCGCCATCGTCATCGAGTTTTCAGTTACATTGGTTGAGCTAAACCGAGTGTTGAGCGGAATAGACCTCGAGGGTCCGTTGTGATTGGAACTAAGCGACATCTTATTTACGCTGCATACCTGTGAGATAGTAGGCGTGGTATATTCGTTCTGGTTAAACCAAAAAGGTTCAAAATTACATGCAGAACACTAACAAAGAGATGAACTAGCTCAGTCGCTGGTTCATCTCGTAGAACTGGTTTTTGTTTCGCTACGGCCTCATAGATGTCGCTATTTTTTTCTTTTTTCCTTGATTCATAGTCACCCATTACCATCAAATGTAACAGCTGTGCTTGAATGAATGCAAAATAATCGTAAGTTTATTTTTTAAGATTTTTTTTTTTAACTAAATTCAAACTCAAATAAACTTTTTGTCAGCCTGCGAAAATGCACGAAGGAGGAAATGCGTGCTTTGCTTGATCCCTATGACAGCCGTCTAGAAGATTTCAAGCATCCTGTTTGGAAGAAATAGAGGAATCTTTGTAACATTCAATTACAATTTTGAATTATTTTATTGCATCTATATAATTAATAGGCTAAGGTTTTTTTTGTGACTTCAACTCCTCCCAGACCAATGGACCGATTCTATCGATTTAGATGTCATTAAATCAGGTTTAGGCTGTATATGTGCAAACCTTTTTTAAAAATTGTGGTTTCACTTCAGGGGGTCCCAACCTTTTAAAACAGAAATAAAATTTTTGTACAAAAATCCGTTATTTTATCGATTTGAAATTTAGTTTGAGAAGAGCTTGATCGATGAATTGATCGAGTTTGAATTTTTTCAAAACTAAAAATTTTTAACCAAAATTACCTTTTATGCATTCCTCAAATGTCAATTGTCCGAAAAATGTAGTTCCAAAATCAAAAATTCCACTTTCCGAGCAAACAAGTCAGTCAAATTTTAACAGTTTTCAAAAAAAAATTTTTTTTGGGTTTTTTGATGTTTTTTCATCTTAATGTGTCATAAATCATAAAGATGTTGTAGGTGTTCTGTAAGTACCTTTTATTAATTTCTGAAATATATCTTAGTATTATTTCTTAAATCTATTTTTTAATGCGTTTTTTTTTTTAACATTACTTATTTTTATAGCTGGAAGAGTTAAGCTGCGATGTTTTCGAATCAGGCATGATATTTTGAGTGGAATAGTACTTTTTTGAGTACTATTGACCCTACAAAAGTACCCGAGTACCTTCTTGCCGAAAAAAGTAGTCTGGTATGTTAAGGAATTTTGCTTGAAATTTTGTCAAGAGTAAAAAAAATCATTTTTAAAAATGAAGTCATAAACTTGTTGCAAAAATTCTCGCCCCGTTTCGTATTATTTGCCGTTGATTTTAGAAATGTTCCCAGAACAAGAACTTTAAAAAAACAGTCAACCATTTTCATTACAATTCGCCATATCTTTGGTCAGGCGGCAAAGATTTGAAATTTTTTGGGTCAGATAGTAAAATCTTCTTCAGTATTACTATTTCCAACCATTTGTTTATTTGTAACTGTAACACCAGCTTATATTTTTACGAAAAACATGGGTTTTGGATTTTTTTCAAAATGGTTGAGCTCACTATCGCTGGCTATCGCTGTAGCCAAAAATTTATGTGTTATATCCGTCTTAGAACCGATCAAGGTTAATTTTAAGTTGGTGGCAATAACAATTTTTTTTCCCCCATAGAGGTCGAGACACCCTAATATACATATTTAACGGGTTATGAAAGAAAGCATGATTATTTATTGTTCCTTTATGTGATAAATATAATAAAATTTAAAAAAGTATTGTTTTAATTTATGTATTTATTCACAAATCATTACTTAGTAAAAAGTACCCGAAACAATAAAAAAGTACTATTTGCCTTTTTTAAAAAAGTACTCTCGAAAATGATACGATATCATCACTGTTTCGAATCGTAATCAGTGTTGCCGGAGTAAATTTATTTTTATATTCAAAACAGAAAATAAAAATAGCCAAAATGTAAAAAAAATAGCCAAAAGGTTAATTCATTGTATTAGAAAAAAGAAACAAAACTAACATTCATACCTTTTTTAACTAACTAGTTTTTTGTACAACATAGTACCGTTTTTTACTGGAAACAGATTTACAAACATGTTTTTTTTAAATATGTTATAAAAAATTATGTGTTAAAAAAATATAAGAGCATATTTTAAACACATTTAGGGCAAATATCCTTTAAAAAGACGGACCTTTAATATAGAAGGACCTTACCTCATTAATGCTTTACTTGATCAGAGTAAAAAAAACTTAATAAAAATAAGGTTTGTATTTTCGGAAGTAAAAACAGAATTACATTTTTTTTTTAGCTTTGAACCAAGGATTTCAGGTGTTAAACGTATTCAGTCAAGTCTGCCTTGGTTCAGAAATGGGAGAAAGATAAGTAGGTGAGAAAGTGAAATCAAGTGAAACAAGTGGAGAATGTTATATATGTGGCGTAATGCTATATCAACTTACTTTTCCATGCTGACTTGCTTAATTATACTTTTGAAAACAAACCAGAATTACTTTCAATGATCAAAGTTATATACATTGTTGCATACTCTTATGTGACACATGATTCGAGATGTTGTATGTCAAATTATTGGATATTCTTGCGCTCGGCTGCAAGATAAGCATCACTGGCAGGCCGTCTTCAAATGAAGAGAGAATTCACACTCACGTTCAAATTTTAAATCATTTCCCTGCAAACATTTGAAAGACGACTGGCAGAAAAGTGGATTTTGCGTTGCACCAGTGATTCGCCCAAGTGTTTTTGGGAAAATGCATCGCTTTTCAAATGCTCAAACAATAAATGCGCGAGTCACGAAAATTTTCAAAATGTTCCTTCGCTCATTTCGGCGATTGTTGGAAGATGAATTTTTGAAAAATATTCAAAATCAATAATGGGAATATGACAAAAGGCTCTGAAAAATTGTTAAGTTTCGAAGCAGCGTCGCATTATATCGAAGCGAAATAAAAACAAATTCATAAAAACAAATTCACAAAAACATTCACTGAATTCGGACAGAACAGCGATGCTTCAGAGCAAATTGCTGAGGTCTCTAAAATGGACTTCGTTTGCCACCCTTTTCGGCGAATTTCTTATAACTCAATACTCCAAGCGGTCAGAAGCTAAACTTTAAAAAGTTTAACCAATGCGATCTATTCGTTCATTAGGTTAAACCAGAACTGTAGTGTCATAGCACAGCCAGCTTACGGTACGTTACATATTTGGTAACAAAAATATATTTTCTTTGTTTTTCTTTCATTCATTCTTTCGATCGTGTGCCAACGCTTATCGAGTGTCATTAGGTCACTGTGTTTTTGCGTCACAGCCAATTGTTAGGAAATGCGCTCACTGGTGTTCGCTAACCCTATTAGCTGCACAAGTGCAAGCGCAGCAAAAATTCCAAGCTGAGGAATCGAAAGAGCAAGTGAGAGAAGAACAATTATTAAGAACATAATTGAACTAAGAAACAATATGAGAATAGAATAATGGGGAGGAGTTTAAGAATATCTAAATAGAATTAATACTGGTATTTTTATTATAAATATTGAAGATGTTTGAAATAAAGGGAGAAGGAAAACTTGACTCAAAACATCTAGTTCTTTTATTTTCTTCAAACAGTACGGCAAAATTGGCCATCAAAACTTTAAGCCTTATCTTTGGCATTTTTAGGAACACAAAATCCAAACCTATTACATGGCGATCCTGCCGACATCAGATCGGTTGCTTCTACCAGATCTGTTGAGATCCTGCGAAGACAAGAAAGAAAACCAGCTTTTGAAGCGGCTCTTGACATTTTTGCTAGATACAATTTTATAACAATCAGAAGATTCCAGGAGATTTTACGCATTTTGAAGCATGTCAAGCTGTAACGAGCAAGAAGAAATTGATAAAATATTCAAAAAGTGGTCTTGTTACGCTCAAGAGCAACTCCAAGAGGAATACGTGCCGCAAATTGCTGCCACTGCAACTGAACCTATCCAAACGTACACACCAACACCGATCCGTGCCGGCCCAAAGGCAATAACTATTGAACAATACAAGGAAAGAACAGCAGCGCAAAATAAAAAACTTAAAGAATATAGAAAATTCCAAACCGCAACTCAGGAGAAACCAAAGAGACCACGAGGAGGCCGAAGGGTAATAGCAAGACAAAGGATTGCACAATTACATAATATAATACCTTTGATAAAAGACTCGACACAAAAAAGGCAGCTAATAAACCAAATACAGAAAGAAAAATTAAACTACGGCAGCCATGGGATGGTTCAGCAACAAGCAAGAGGTCGTCACCAACAACAACAGCAGCAGCAGCAGCAGTAGTAGTGAAAGCAGCAAATTCAATGATCTTATTCTAGCACTTAGCTTAATATTTATGATTGCAACAATTTTATATATAGTTAATAGATATTACAAAAATTATGTTAGGAAACAAATGCTGCGAAACATCAGCAACTCTGTTTAATAAAATATTTTAATATTCACAATAAATACGAAAATGATAAGGTTTGGTACCAACTCTTTCTACCAAGGATGCTTTGGTCAACTTTTTGACAAATATTGTGAAAATTGTCAACAAAAAATCATAGACATAGGAAAAATTAAATATATGGCACACAAAAACAAAGCATGGCATCGTGAATGCTTCAAGTGCAAATATTGTCACAAAAATTTAATCAAATCAGGCTTCATAGAGCATGAACCAAATTTAATGTGTCAAAAATGTTTTAAGAACAATAAAACTTTTTAAATTAGAAGTAAATACAATGTTCCGTCGATATACATATAAATGGAAATAGATGCAGCAAAAGAAATATTAAAGAGATTAAAAAAGGCACCAGGTAGGGAATATACAAAGAAATACATTAATGAAATAAGGAACAAAGTAGGTGAGCTAAGAACCTCAATAGATAAATCAGACAACCCTAAAAGAAAATTAGACTTAGAAAATTTCGAAGATATAGCTAGAGTAATAGAACAGTTTTTAATAGAAAAAAGTGAGTTAACAGATAGCCACAACACTGAAAGTCAAAGTAATACACCAGAAAAGAAGACTGTAAATCGAAACAATATAGAAATGTCAACTTTTAATATAGAAACGGCTATTAAAGCCATACCTACCTTTAATGGACAGCACAGCGAATTAGAACCATTTTTGAAGATAGTAGAATTATTACACAACTCATATACAGCTAATGCTCAGAAAACATTATTAGAGTTTGTAGTAAGTGTAAAACTTAGTGCGGTAGTTCGAACAGCGCTAGGCTCAAACACATCGACATTCGTAGAATTTAAAACAAGACTACAAGAAAGATATAAGAGCAACGTAACAATAGCTCAAATACATACACAACTGTCCTCAACCACACAGAAGAACAAAACGGTAAACAATTTTAAAGACAAAATTTTAAATTTGATGTCAGAACTGAACAAACTACAAATAAACGATTTAGGTAATAATGCAACCAACGAACAGAAAACAGTCATAGAAACAATGAACGAAAAATATGCCTTGACCATATTCAAAAACGGGTTAGATGACACCATCAAACCAACACTTTTTGCAGCCCAACCCAAAGATTTAAATACAGCAGTAAATATCGCACAAGAAGTGGAACGTGATAACCAAAACAACGGTCCGCGGATCTTAAACTACAATGCAAGCACAAACAGAAACCAAAATTATCAGCATCATAACAACTTTAGCAGAAATAACTATCAAAATACATACAGAAATAATAACAATTTCAGGAACAACAGACCCATGAACAACATGAACCAACGAAACAACAACCACAATAACAATAGCAACAGAAATTTTCAACGTGGGAACAACAATAGAAACAACTATGGCAATAATAGAAATAGAGGCAGGTACAACAATAATATAAACAGACGCTCGAGTCAAGATGGAAACAGACATTATGTACGAACAGTTAACTATCAGGGAAACATGGAAGGCCCGGAGGACAAAAATCAAGAGCCTCCGGAAGGCCAAATGTAAAAGCAAACAAAATTTGCATTATATCAGAGAATCTCACCAATTTCATCACACTTAAATGTGCGCAAACAAAGCGTGCCTTGACATTCCTATTAGACACGGGTGCAGATATTTCGATATGCAAAACGAACACAAATTTTGAAATTGATCCTGACAATAAATGTAGATTATCAGGCATAACTCAAAATGAGGTAGACTCTTTAGGAGTTACGGAAATAACATTGTGCCTCGGAGAGCACCGTTCCAAAAATAATTTTCATGTAGTGAGTGACGATTTTCCCATTTCTACGGATGGAATTTTAGGTAGAGACTTTTTTATAAAATATACATGCAAAATAGACTACGAAACATTCACAATAACAATTGCAATCAGTAACACCGATTATATAGTACCCATAGTAACAAAACTTCCGAAACAGACAAATTATAGAATACCTCCTAGGTCAGAAATTATTTTTCCAATAAACTTAAACATTGCAGAAGACAGCGTAGTTTTTAATCAAGAGCTCGAAAAAGGTGTATTTTTGGCAAACTGTCTAGTACCTTCTAAAGGCATTTGTCACATAAGAGTTATAAATATAAACGATAAAGAGGTTATATTAAACGAAATAAAACCGAAACTAAAGAATTTGACCGAATATACAGTTATGAGAACTTACAACAAACAGAGTACAGAAATGAATGAACAACGATTCAAGAAACTGATGACTGAACTGAAATTAGACCACAACACAGAAACTGAATTAAAAGACATATTTAAGAAACATCAATCAATTTTCCACCTTGAGGGAGAAGTTCTTACAACAAATAATTTTTATACGCAAAAACTGAATCTATCAGACACAACACCAGTATACATAAAAAATTATAGACTACCTCACACTCAATATGACGAGATAGACAAACAAGTAAAGAAGCTAATAGAGAACGACATAATTGAACCTTCAATAAGCCCATATAACGCACCATTGTTATTAGTGCCAAAGAAAAGTAATGATGACAATAAGAAATGGCGCTTGGTAGTTGATTTTAGAAAACTCAACGAAAAGATGGTTAATGACAAATTTCCATTAACAAGACTGGAAGACATCCTAGACATGCTAGGACGAGCCAAGTACTTTTCAACCTTGGATATGACAAGCTCTTTCCATCAAATACCATTAGACAAAAATTCACGACCACTAACTGCATTTTCTACACAAGATGGTCACTACCATTTTAAACGTTTACCTTTCGGACTTAAAATTTCTTCAAACAGTTTCCAAAGAATGCTCACAATAGCTTTAAGTGGTTTAAATTCAGAAGCTTTCCTCTATGTAGATGATATAATAGTTTTTGGATGTTCTTTGAAACATCACAACCAAAACTTGATAAAAGTATTTGAGCGGTTACAAAAATACAACTTAAAATTGAATGCGAGCAAATGTCAATTCCTAAGATCAGAAGTGGTTTATCTTGGTCATTTAATAACAGACAAAGGAATTAAGACAGACCCAGCAAAAAATCAGGCGGTTTTAAACTACCCTACACCAGCAAATACAGATGATGTGAGAAGATTTGTGGCTTTCTGCAATTATTACAGACGGTTCATTCCCGATTTTGCAGCATTGGCAAAGTGTTTAAACTCTTTATTGAAGAAAGGGACGCCTTTCATCTGGTCACAAGAATGCGAAAAAGCATTCAACACTTTAAAACAAAAACTACTTAACCCACCAGTTCTGCAATACCCAAATTTTGAGAAACCATTTATCTTAACTACTGACGCATCTGACTTTGCATTAGGAGCAGTACTTTCGCAAGGCGAAATTGGACACGATCTTCCAATATCGTACGCCAGCAAGTCGTTGCAAAAACATGACATAAACAAACCGATCATTGAGAAAGAACTATTAGCTATACATTGGAGTATAAATTTTTTTAAGCCTTACCTTTACGGAAGAAAGTTTATAGTAGTCACTGACCATAGACCCTTAGTTTCGTTGTTTTCCCACAAGAATCCATCATCTAAAATGACGAGAATCAGACTGGACTTATCTGATTACGATTTTGAAATTGTCCACAAACAAGGCAAGATTAATACAAATGCTGATGCGCTATCTCGTATAAAAGTCGATAGCAATATACTCAAAAGTTTAATTCCCACAAATAAAGAGAAAGAAGAAGTATTAGTAGTCACAAGGAGCAAAGCAAAACAAATTAACAAAGAAGAAAGGAGCAAAGAATTTAAGAACAATGCGAGTGAAAATAACATTGAAAATGGTACCCACCACCTGAATCAACACCTCCAAGGAAGTGATATATTAAAAGACACATGTCCTAATGAGTCTGGCCAACTCTATATATGGGAATGCACATCTTTTAATGACGTAAGGAAATTGGTGAAATTGAAATTCAACATTGAGAATAATAGCAAGCTTGCCATAAATATGTATAATAATAAATTGCGCATAACGTGTAGCGATGACCCTTCGCGCCTAGGTGAGATGTTGGAGAAGCTACATCGTTTATTAAGAAAATCACAAATAAAGGAGCTAGCCCTTTGTGATAAAGATTTTATATTTAAAAATATCGATATAAATATGTTTAAAGAGAAATACAATGCATTGAAAGATAATAAAGCCTCGCCAATACGAATACTAATATATAAAGCTCCAATACAAATAAACAGCATGCTCAAACAATACAAACTAATTGAAGAATTCCACAACTCAAGCACATCAGGACATATGGGAATTAGAAAAACGATTTCAAAACTAAAACAAAGATATATTTGGAAAGGGATGAGAAAAATGATTAAAGAATTTATAAATAGCTGTGAAAAATGCAACAAAAACAAGACCACACAACACATTAAAGAAGGTTTAGTATTGACAAACACACCAGCGACAAGTTTTGAGAAAATATCAATTGACACTGTAGGTCCTTTAAGAATATCAAACGGATATAGATATGTTTTAACGATGCAATGTGAGCTAACAAAATTTGTAGTCGCTCACCCAATTGCAACCAAAGACGCCAAGACAGTCGCATCAACCCTTGTCGAACAATTAATACTCAAGTACGGTTGTTTCAAAACACTTATGTCCGATCGTGGGACAGAATTTACAAACGAGCTAATGTCAAGTGTTTGTAAATTACTAGACACTCGTCAAATTTTTTCAACACCTTATCATCACCAAACAATCGGTGCTCTTGAAAGAAACCATAGAGTTCTAAATCAATACATACTTTCCTTCACAGACGATTATGAATGGGACAAATGGATACCCTATTACACTTTTGCATACAATACGACACCCCACGTTGACACAGACTATTCTCCGTTTGAGCTAGTCTTTGGAAAATTACCGTCACTACCAAGTGATACACTTAAACAAACAAACAAAATTTATGACTTAGATAATTACGCTAATGAATTGAAACTAAGATTAAGAACATCAATAAGTAAAGCTAAAGAAATAATAAACAAAGTTAAGGATAAGAGAAAAATAGATTACGATAAAAATATGAGGACTCAATCATTAGAAATAGGAGATTTAGTTTTTGTAAGAGTAGAAAATAAGAAAAAACTACAGAGCCCATATGAAGGACCATTTAGAATTATTGATAGAAAAGGAGTAAACTCGGTTGTAGAAATAAACGGCAAACCAAAAGAACTCCACAACAACTTATTAAAGAAATACAAAAACTGACTTAAAAAAAAAAAAAAAAAAAAAAAAAAAAAAAAATGTTTACAAAATATAAGAATACATAAGAAGAATAGATAATTAGATAAACATAAAAATAAACTTATCAATGATATATCCATATATTTCACTAAATCAATATTATTATATTATAAACTTATACACGCTAAAGACATTTATTTAAATATATTAAAACCAAATAGAATTATATAGAAAAACAAAAATTTTGCATATACATATATACACATAATTCAAACATGTAATTTAAATAAACTATAAATATAGAAAAATAATTTAAGCTTTATAAATATGTAAAATATTCTTAAAATCCTCCATTCTTTAAAAATCATTTCAAGAAATAATTTTTCTCTTAAGGGTAAGGGTGTAGTGTCATAGCACAGCCAGCTTACGGTACGTTACATATTTGGTAACAAAAATATATTTTCTTTGTTTTTCTTTCATTCATTCTTTCGATCGTGTGCCAACGCTTATCGAGTGTCATTAGGTCACTGTGTTTTTGCGTCACAGCCAATTGTTAGGAAATGCGCTCACTGGTGTTCGCTAACCCTATTAGCTGCACAAGTGCAAGCGCAGCAAAAATTCCAAGCTGAGGAATCGAAAGAGCAAGTGAGAGAAGAACAATTATTAAGAACATAATTGAACTAAGAAACAATATGAGAATAGAATAATGGGGAGGAGTTTAAGAATATCTAAATAGAATTAATACTGGTATTTTTATTATAAATATTGAAGATGTTTGAAATAAAGGGAGAAGGAAAACTTGACTCAAAACATCTAGTTCTTTTATTTTCTTCAAACAGTACGGCAAAATTGGCCATCAAAACTTTAAGCCTTATCTTTGGCATTTTTAGGAACACAAAATCCAAACCTATTACAGAACGAATAAAACGCAGCTAGTGTTTAGATTCAATATTGACCGCCGAAATGTGCTCACATCTAGTACTATTGAAGCGTGCCTTTCGTCAATCACAACATGATCAATTTAGTTTAGAGTTTTTTGATCCAGATTTGAATCTGGTGCTACTAAATATCATGTTTCTTGTCTCACCAGTCTTAGACCGTTGTTCAAAGTGGAGACTCATGGAGACTGAACTGACCGACAGTGAACCAAAGATGCCTTCTTTTCCGACCTTCGCGTTGAACTATTTTCACGTCATGGGCCGGGCAGTGATCATACACGTCCTCTATGCTCTCGTAGTAAATGTTCTTGACAGCATCGTCATTTTCCTCTGTCATGATTTCACCTTGATGGTGATCGCGGTCAGCCTTTCGTTCACAGGTGTGAAACGAGAAACAACGAGGCGTAGTTTATTCCTTATGATGTGCTGAATATATTTATCCAGCTTTATGCTGGAAGTTCATTCGATGCAGTTGCGTTTTGCGTCCGTTTATTCGCTAGAGCAATTTACGCAAGAAAATAATGGTAGAGTTCAATCACTGCGTTTTACGTTCAGAGCAAGCAAGGGCTGCAACATTATAAAACAGTTTGTATCTTCTTAGCGTCATATTTCTTAATAATTTTTATCATTTTTATACAAAAATACTCAAAATGTTTTCATTTATAATCATACAAATTTAAATTCTAAGTATTAAACACGTCCTGTTTACATATTATCGACAAAAAATGTAAGACATTCAAAATATTTAAGATCTATGTGCAAGAGCCATCCCTGAAAGTAATTGCTTCTGACTCGTTACTTTAATTTCTTCTCACTTTTCGTTATAAGTAACGAGCTGTCAAAAAACGCAATTTCTTGCGTAAATAGCGTTTTGCCAGCGTAACGTTCACAACCATAGAACTCTCTACCATAAGCTTTCACATACTTTTACTTTATAACGCCAGCGAGTAAACGGATGAAAAACGCAAATGCATCGAATGAACTTCCAGCTTTATTCATTCATTAGCTCATATTAATATGGCAGTTTTACATGCAATAACAAGAGAGTTCATTTGCTACAGCTTTTTCGCACTTTCTCAGCATTAACCCAATCAAAGCCGCGACAAGTATCATCAATAAAGAATTTAATGTTAATGAAACCAGTGGCTCAAACCAAGTTAATGTGTGGAAAAATAGTTTCCATAAGAAATAGTAATAGCAAAATATCGAAGAAATTATTTATTTTTAAATGGCTTACTTAGATTTTGGAATTTATTTTGCCAATATACGATTAAATCTGTTCTAAATCCTCTACGTATGATCATTGGGTGCGTTGTGTGTACGTGCTGAACGCAAAAAATTTAAGCCTGCTGAACGCAAAACTTTCTGATCAACCCCACCGTTTCTGATTCAATGCTTGATTCAATGCTTTTTAACTGAAGCTCGAATTGATCGCAGTCGCGATCCTTACACTTGGTGCTCAATTAAATGCAAAAAATTCCCTCAATAGACATCGATTGCCAAAACGTATCTTTCAGCTCCTTGCAGCAGCATTTATAGCATAAGACTCTTTTCCGAAGCTGGCTTCGTTAACGAAAGCAAGCGAAATCGCTTATTGCCTGCTTACTTAATTTTTTTGATTTGAAGGGCTTATTGCAAAAACATGATATGCCACACTGCTTTAAAAGTTTACATTTTATGTTCATTACGTTCCTTGATGCATTAGCAATATCCACTGGAAAATTTGCGACCATTACCTGATCAATTTTCGCCGTATACGTAAAAGTTATTGTAAGCATTTTAATGATTTCATACAAATTTACATTTTTTCAAAACTTTAAGGTCGATTATTTCGAAATATTTTTTATGTGGCATATCATGCTTTTACAATAAGCCCTTCATTTTTAACCGACTTCAAAAAGGAGGAGGTTCTCAAGTTGGTTGGTTTCTCTGTTTTTTTTTTTTTTTTTTGTGAATGTATGTACATCGATTACTCCTAAAGTACTTGCTCGATTGCCGGAATTTTTTGTCAACATATAGAGATTATCAACGCGGTGGTGCCCGTCTATGAAAGAGGGCGGTATTCGGAAAAGGGGCGTGTCTCTATAAGAAAAACACTGTATTTCAGTTAATATTGACACTAGGGTAATAAAATTCACAGTAAAATTACAAAGGCAAACACAAATATTAAAAATGACGATCACTTAAGTGGGCGTAATTCTAAAAAAGGGTGTGGCAATATTGTAAAAACTCTGTATCTCGACGAAAATTGACACTAGAGTATTGAAATTAAGTACAGAGGTAGGCACAATTATTGAAAATAACTATAAAAAAAGTGGGCGTTATTCGACAAAGGGGTGTGGCAATATAAGTGAATTACTGTGTCTGAAATAATATTGATACTAGGGTACAGAACTACGACAATAAAATTTAGTACAAAGGTAGGTACAAATATAACAAATAACTGCCAGTAATGTGGGCGGTATTCGATAAAGGAGCGTGTCACTATAAGAAAAATACTGTATCTCAGTAAATATTGACACTAGAGTATTAGAGTCAATAAAATTCACAGCAAAAATGCAAGGGTAGGTGCAATTATAAAAAATAACGTTCAGTTATGTGGGCGTTACTCGTAAAAGAGGTGTGGCAATATTAGAAAAACTCTGTATCTCGAATAATATTGACACTAGAGTACTAAAGTTAACTACAGGGGTAGGCCAGTTATAAAACAATTCATTTCAATAAAGTGGGCGTTGTTTGATAAAGGGGTGTGGCAATATAAGAAAAACATTGTATCTCGAATAGTATTGACACTAGAGTACTAAAGTTGACTACAGAGGTAGGCACAATTATAAAAACTTAATTTCAATAAAGTAGGCGTCGTTTGATAAAAGGGTGTGGCAATATATAAAACACATTGTATCTCGAATAATATTGACACTAGAGTACTGATATTTAGTTCAGAGGTAGGCACACTTATAACAAGTAATTGTAAATAAAGTGGGCGTCATTCGACAAAGGGGTGTGGCAATATTAGAAAACACTAAATCGAATATTGACACTACTAACTGAAAAAGTACAGACGAAGGCACAATTATTACAAATTCCTACCGAAGAATTGGGCGTTATTCGACTAAGGGGTGCGGTAGTGTGTAAAAAAACTATAACATTGACTTAAGGGTGATAAAATTCATTGTTAGAATGGGTAGAACTATTGAAAACACTTTGACAAAGAGTGTGATATTCTCGACAAAGAGGCGTGTCAATATTACAAACACTCTATATTTCAGTCAATATTGACATTGGGGTACTGATAAAAATACGAGAGTAGGTACTGATAAAGATACTGACAAAGAACGGAATAAGAAACGACAGAAAAGCATTTTCCATATTATGAGCATAAATAATTGGTGTTTAATTAATGTATACACTTTTTTAATATACATATATCATTTTCTCTAAAAAGAAAGAAATAAAAACTTTTTAACAAAAAAAAAAAAACCTACTTCAAAATCACTACAAAGTAAAAAATAATTTTAAATTACTTTTACTATTTATTTCTTGGTCAAACTTGATAATTTATTTATATTCATTATTATATTGGAAATCTTATGATATCAATTATTCTGAATTTTTTTTATTTTTATCATAAATATATTAATTTTTTATGATTATAAAAGCTTCTAGTCAGCGCTAATCATTGACATAAAATGATGATATTTTTGCCATCCCTACTCTATTTAAGACTTTTTTATTTGGGAATATCCTGCTTCGGTGACGCTGTATTAATTTGTAATCTTAATTTTTCTTAAATCTTAATTAAAATGCTATATGTGTGTTGCAGCTGCACAAAAAATCTGATTACATTAGCGCCGACTTCGAAGCTTTTATTATCATAAAAAATAATATATTTATGATATAAATAAAAAAATTCAGAATAATTGTTATCATAAGATTTCCAATATAATAATGAATATAAATAAATTATCAAGTTTGACCAAGAAATAAATAGTAAATGTAATTTAAAATTATTTTTTACTTTGTAGTGATTTTGAAGTAGGTTTTTTTTTTGTTAAAAAGTTTTTATTCCTTAATTATTTTTGCTATTTGTAGCATTTTCGTAACTTTTTTTAATTAATAAGGGAATTCATGAATAAAGTATACCTCTATTAATTTTTTTAAGATATTTTTCAAATATTGAAATTGATGAATTCATTGTTAAATTATTATCATTATTAAAAACTATCCGGCCTGCCGGATAACGGATAATAACGCAATATCCGGTATCCGTCCGGATAGTAAATGTAGAGCGGATATCCGGCACACCGCATATTAACCGAATGTCCGTAACATCTCTACTATATATATTATTTTATTATTTTGATTGTTTTGTAACTCGGCACATGATTTGATGAGCTTTTAAACAACTTAAATACAAGATTGCAGTATGGAAATTATTTTTTTTTAAAATATTTTATTGTGTATTATTAACCTGCTAACCGACCAAAAAGAACCGGTTTTCGGATATAGTTATTATTCGTAATTTTCAATTAACCATCGAACACAGGTGGTCGTTTTAGACGGTTGACCCTAGCAACAGAATTTTCTTGATCTGAATGTTCAATTTATTGATTTTTAAAGATAATATGATAAATAAGGAAATAAAAAGAATACACATTTAATTTAAAAATCCTTTTTGTTTTTAGCTGGAAACCTTCGGAATTTTCAAAACATATAGCCACTGTATCATTAAAGCATTCTTTTGAAATTTTATCAAACTTTCATGTCTTTCAAATGGATGTTCAAGGGGAGCAGGTATTTGAGATTTAAGCTTCCAATTCTATAATTAAAATCTAAAAAAAATGTGTTTTTATTTTTATGGCGTAGATTGGACCTTCTTATGTTCAGCTGCATATGTTGTCGCCCACTCTCGGCCGTATTGAGGTGTTGCAAACAATCACACCAATTGAGCCACTTGTGCAAAAGGTTGTACATCGATTCTATGCACCAAGAGCATTGGGTCCTCTAATGAAGGTCATTGTCATCGGAGAGAGCATCATGGTATGAAGAAATACATTTCATTACAAGTATAAAAAGATTAAACAATAAAAATTTACTCCAACAGTTTGAACGTGATATCAACATGTGGAATCATAAAATGTTCCGCCATAATCCACAGTTGGTCAAGGAGGATTCTGCAATAAAAAACTTTCGTAACTGGTATCTGCAGTTCTATTCGGAAAATAGCAATACTTTTGCTGAATCACGTTTTAACAGTGAATGGTAGCTGTGATCTATCTAGTATTTTTAAAAAACTCATCAACTATTTTAAGAAAATGTTTTAATGAGCACGATTTTTTATTATACATCTGTATCTGTAGGTTTACTCTTTCATAGTTATTATGTAATTGGTACAAAAGTTATTTTTATAAATTCGCCACTGTTTTTCTTAATTTCTTTAAAGCACTGCTAGTATTAGTTCACTTCTAAACTAATCTAATTATAAAATTATGGAGTTTGCAAAAATTGCTGTTTGGTCATAACATTTTAAACTCATGAAAGAACAGAAAATTAGAGAAAAATAAAAAACGAATTTTGATTTTGTACTCGTTTGTCTCTATTTTCAATGGAATGAATTCGAAGAATTGAGAGTTCTCTCAAATAGTTTGCATGAATTATCGAGACGCATAGATAACGTCGCACTATACCAAAATATTGCACCGAATATATTTAAAAAACCAGAAAAAGCGGGATATCTCGCAAACGGAGCGAGATAGGCCAAAAATAACCCAATTTTACGGTTTTCTAAGAGAGATGGTATTATCGTAACGCGTAGATAGAGGGGTCACACTTTATCAAAATATAGCACCATATTTAAAAAACGGGATAGGCCAAAAAATAACCATTTTTACGGGTTTTCAATAAGAATTAAAATAATGTGACATGAATAAACCTTATTCTTTTCTAAAACCATTTAGGAGAACTCTCAAAGGAGTACTCTAAAACTGAGAGTATTCGTTTGAGAGTAATCTATGCACACAAGCGTCGCATTCCATTACGTTCTAAGCGCTTCGTTTGCATTCTCATTCCATTCGTTCCCTTAATGTAGTTGCTAGCATTCGTACTGTTTATTTGAGAATGCTTTGAAGCGGCTTTCAATTGCATTTGTGCAGCTCTTTAGTCCTTAAGCCTAGTACTATGCTCGATTGCGTGAAATTTCACTGGCAACAGCCATTTATTTGTTGCGTGGAAATTTTGACATATTTTGTTGCAAACGAACAGCTGATGATCAGCTTACAAATTTCGACAAGAAGTAAATAAACAGCCACAATTTATTAGAGGAAAAGCAGAAAACCTTTTAAGTTCTTTAATTTTCATATTTGTGATTATATAAATACAAAATAAATATTTATACAAGTATGCATGTCCTTTGTTGTGGAGCAGAACAAGTCATAAGTTTATGGCAGTTTGCAAGCTGCGAAGTATTGCGACCGCCAACACCACGGAAAAACTTTAGAAATAGTACAAAAATATAATTTTAATTAGTAACATTGTTTTTTTGCTTGCACTTTTTCTTAAATGAAATGGCAATTGTCACTTTTCACGGCAAAATAAATGGTCGGTTCAATTAAATTGCCGTGAAAACAATATTGCTAGATGCATGTTGCGGAATATAGTACTAAATTTTCCGCAGCAAAGCATAGTACAGCTTTGACGAAAAAATTGTGAAATATTCACGGTTGTTTCACAGCTGTCATTTTTTGTATGGAGATTTAAGTGGAATTTCACGTGAAGCCGAACAGAGTACTATGCTTTACGTATCAATACCGTAAAATAACAGTTAAGGTCTCTGCCCACTTGCGGCTCGTAACGAAACAACACGAAACTACAAAATATAACTAACCTGTGTTCTTATGGATACATGCTCACTAACCGTTATTTTTTAATATTTTATTTTATAATACGAAACGGCGACGACTGTTGACGCCGACGAAAAAGCCGGTGGGAATCGTTGCAAAGAATTCTGACCGACTTGCAAGAAGTGTCAAACGTCGTTACGATTACTGAAATACATAGATGCCAAATTCATAAAACAAAATATTAAAAAATAACGGTTCCTACACACCAATAACACCAAAGTCAATGGTCCACAAAGTCAAAGGTACACCAGTTTACCTTACTAATTATGGCGGATTTTACCTACATACATGTGTAAAAGTTTTAACAAATTTACAAAGTATCTTCCTAAAATCATGAATTACATTCTGAGATACTCACTTCATTGATAAATAAAAGATAAATGAAAAATAAAACCTAAAAAATTATCTTCGACTTGCCCGAAGTCAAAATACTCCAGTTGAAGTTTATTCGAATTTATTTAGGTTATATTGATTTGCTGACGTCACTTGATATGGCTGATAGGCATATTTTCCCCAATTTTTCATATTTCAAACTCCTTTTATATATAAGTAGTAGTAGTAGAGTACCTTTTTATATATCAAGTAAACCATGATAGAATAATAAGGCAGGCTCATATTAATATGGCTGCTCAAATGACAATTTTTACACAAACAATGCTGTGAGTGCGTCAAACGTCAAACAAAATGGCAACAACAACAATTAGAACAACTCAAATTCGAACAGCTGATTTTGACATTTAGCTCACTTCCTCTCAAATATGCGCCTACCTTGTTATTCTATCATGAAGTAAACAAGATTAATGTATGAACTTTCAATTCAACACATTAATTAACCGACTTCAGAAAGGAGGAGGTTCTCAAGTTGGTTGGTTTCTCTGTTTTTTTTTTTTTAAATGTATGTACATCGATTTCACTTAAAGTACTTGCCCGATTGCCGTAATTTTTTGTCAACATATAGAGACCATCAACGCGGAGGTGCCCGTCTATAAAAGTCGGCGGAATTCGACAAAGGGGCGTGTCTCTATAAGAAAAAACACTGTATCTCAGTAAATATTGACACCAGGGTAATAAAATTCACAGAAAAATTACAAGGGCAGGCACAAATACTAAAATTTACGATCACTTAAGTGGACGTTATTCGAAAAAAGGGTGTGGCGATATTAGAACAACTCTGTTTCTCGAATAAAACGGACACTAGAGTACTGAAATTTAGTACAGAGGTAGGCACAATTATATAAAACTTTTATTTAGAAAGTGGGCTTTATTCGACAAAGGGGTGTGGCAATATGAGACAAAAACTGTATCTCGAATAATATTGCCACTAGGGTACAGAAATTTACTATAGCGGTAAGCACAATAACTACAAATTTTTGTAAAAGAAAAACATGGGCGTTTTTCGATGAGGGGTGTGGCAACATAAAAAAACACTGTATCTCGAATAATATTGGCACTAGGATACTAATATTTAGTACAGAGGTAGGCACAACCATAACACAATACTGCCAATAATGTGGGCGGTATTCGATAAAGGGGCGTGTCACTATAAGAAAAACACAGTATCTCAGTAAATATTGATACTAGGGTACTGACATTTACAGCAAAAATGCAAGGGTAGGTACAATTATAAAAAATAACGGTCAATTAAGTGGGCGGTCTTTGACAAAAAGGTTTGGCAATATTAAAAAACTCCGTATTTCGAATAATATTGACACTAGAGTACTAAAGATTACTACAGAGGTAGGCAATAATATAAAAAATTAATTTCAATAAAGTGGGCGTTGTTTGATAAAGGGGTGCGGCAATATTTGGAACACAGTACATATCGAATAACATGACACTAGAGTATTGATATTTAGTACAGAGGTAGACACACTTATTAAAAATTATTGTCAAGTAAGTGGGAGTCATTTAGAGGTGTGACAATATTAGAAAACACTATATCGAATACTTTTGAAACTAGGGTACTGAAATGAAGTACAGAGGTGGACACAATTATTACAAAATAATACCAAGGAAGTGGGCGTTAGTCGACTAAGAGGTGACACAAGGGTGATAAAATTCATTGTAACAATGGGTAGAATTATCGAAAACATTATAGGGGTATTCACAATGCCTTGGGTTGTTGTGTAGAATGGCAAATGCCATACATTTTGTTTTTGTAAAAGTGCCATTCTACTCAAGTACCCATCTACCAATCAACTCTAGCTAACACCCTAATTTGTTTGGGTAGATTGATTTAGTACTTTTTTTCATGGGCTACCACCTTTTCCAAAAGTAGGCAATAATTGAATTGACAAAAAACTTAAACAAAGTAAACAAATTATAAGTGAATAAAATAGACAAATGTGTTAAAATGAAATATTTTAAAATTTTTGAGATAAAAATTATTAAATGCCGCAAAGTTAAAAATGACTCCTATATAAAATAACTTTTTTACGCCCGTACAATGGCCTAAATTTTGCGCTCATAAAATGACATAAATAATATGGTGGCAACTCTTTTCTAGCTGTCACTCATCTCTCATCAGCTGTTATTCTAGAAAGTACTCAATTGCAGTTAAGGGTGCTCGCAGTAATCAAAAGTACTCAATATACCCGTACCCAACTATCCAAGTCAGTGTGAATATCCCTTATGACAAAGTGTGCGAAATTCGACAACGAGGCGTGTCACTATTAGAAAAAATACTATATCTCAGTCAATATTGGCATACAATTGAATTCAATACAAGAATAGGTAGAGTTATAACAAAACACAATCAATAAAGAAGATTAGATTCAACAAAGAGGCGTGCCACAATTAGAAAAACACTGTTTTTAAGTTTATATTGAAACTTGGGTACTAATATTTGGTAGGTGGGTAGGTAGAATAATTAAAAAGGTGGGAGCGATTTTAAATAGCGTGAGGCACTTTAAGGAAACTTCTGTATATCGGTTAATACTGATACTAGGGAATGAAAATTTGGTATAGGGCAAGTTTAAAGTATTATAAAGTATGATCAATAAAGAACATAGGCGGGATTCAAAATAGGGCGTGACACTTTAATAAGAATTGTAAAGAGGCAGAAATTTAAAATAACCAACATACCATGAAGTAATTTTTAATAATAAAATTTCATATTTGAAATTTTCCTTAATAATTCTTGCAAATATTAAAAATTCAAAAGAGTAAAGAATAAGAAACGGCAGAAAAATTTGAAATTACGAACTTAAATAATTGTGTTTACGTAGTTTACAAACTTTTTCTAAAATTTATCATAATCTCTAAAAAGGAAGAAATTAAAACTTTTTAACAAAAAAAACCTACTTTAAATTCACTATAAAATAAAAAATAATTTTAAATTACTTTTCCTATAAATCGTGGAAAAATCTGACAATTGATTTACATACATTATTATATTGGAAATCTTATTATTTTAATTTTTCCTAATTTGTTTTATTTTTATCACAAATAACACAAAGATTTCCAAAATAATAATGTATACAAATAAATTTTCAGATTTTACCACGATTGATAGGAAAAGTAATTTAAAATTATTTTTTACTTTGTAGTGATTTTGACGTAGGTTTTTTTGTTAAAAATTTTTGTTTTTATCCCGCCTCAATCATTGAATATTTGAAAGACAATTTCGAAAAAAATATTTATTTTTTTATAAAGTGGTACCTATGGTGCTATTTTGATTTTTTCGTTACATCTTCGGTGCTTCTTGTTCGATCCGGAAAAATTATATATCTGTGAGTTTGTTGATGTAATGCAAATATTATCTGATTTTTTTTTACCTGAAATGTTTTTCTCGACTGATTAAACAATGGATCTTCTCGTTCCTACCATATTACCCTGCTCCAAAAAATTTAAGCTTATAAAAAAAAGCTGCAAATATCGTAAATGAAGATTCTCACCCCGAAAATGTAGGACAATGGTTATTATACCCTCCACATTTACGGAATCACCCAGATATCTCCATGAACGCATACAAAATTGAACTGTTGACTGTTGAATGGCAAAAACGGGGATTACCCCACGCCCATGTTTTGATTTGATTGACTGATAAAATAAGACCAGATGAGATAGATAACTTAATTTCAGCAGAAATTCCGAATAAACAGGAAGATCCTTTGTTGTATGAAAAAGTCACATCACTCTTATAGCCCACATCACCATGCATGTTAAACGGTTGATGCTCGAAAAGATTTCCACGCGAATTCCTTCAGCACACTCAAACAGGTGATGACGGGTATCCTAAATATAAACGAAGATGCTTAGCTGATGGGCAGTGTTGCCATCAAAAAAATGTTCATATCGTAACTTTTGCACTCAGCTCATCGGATTCTCATCGTATCTGTGAAATTTAAAAAAAAAAAAACAACAACGTAGACATTTTCGGAGGCCATTAACCATTAAAAAGAGATATAAAAAGCATTGTGAATGTTTTAAGGTGTATTTTTTAATAAAATATCAAAATTTTGTTTCAAAAGTCAGTTCATTAGAAACATAACTACCCTATAAACTACATAGCGTTCCCGGTTTTTCGTCGAATTAGTAACGAAACCGAAAACTCGGATCAGAAATCTCGCATTCGATTATGATGAATCCGGGATTATAAAAAATAGCGAATAAATTTTAAAATTACATATTTCTAAGAAGAGATATTTATCTCATATCTAGCTTATCTTAGGATCCAAGATATCTGAGAAACAAATAGTTTTTTTATTTATTTGGCTTTAATACGTCAACGGAATAAGGAACAATCATTTTCTAGCTTAATTTTAAAACTGAAATTTTTAACACTCCATTCCACAATCTCGTTATTTATTTTTATATACAATGAATCAACGCAACACCTTTTTTTAAATCCGTGATCCCTTCAGATTTTTTCAAAAATAGTGATAAAACACCAAATAAAAAAAAAAAACAACAATACATTTTTTTGCCTCAGCTGGAAGTCGAACCCACGTTCACAGGTGCTTGTTTTCTATCCAAGCAAATTACGCAGCTGTAAAGTTACAACTGAGATATGCTTGCGGATAACGTGGAAAACTTGCACCCAAGAGACATGGGTACGGTTCCTGAAAATATTTTTTTTTTTCTTATTTTTAACAAAAAATAATCTCATAATCTTTTATCATAATAATTTGCGTAAGATGTGAAAACATTAAAAAAATTTCATTTCGAAAACAAACTCCTGAAATTACTCGCTAATGCTGAAATTCTCGGTAGTGATTTGATTATGAAAAAATCTCGTTTCGAGAATGAAGTGTGCATTTTTTCCGCCCCCGGGTTCATTAGCAAAACGTTTTCGAACTTTATTTTCGAAATAAATATCTAAGATTTCGGATTCACCTCAAATTCTAGGCAAATTCGTTTGATTTATTGGGTACATATAAAAAATATTATGATAAAATATTTTTTAAAATACTTTTCAGCACAGAAAAAAAGATTAAAAATTAAATTAAATAATCGTCATTCCTTTAACTACACATTGTCATTAGTTAAAAGAGTCTTGACACAGGGATTTTAAAACAAAATTGACAGTTGTCACCAATTTTTATATCGTAATTTTTTTTTTTATTACTTATACTTAAATAAAAATATGCAAAATCGGACGTCGGATCTATTTTTTCTGAAATCGTAACATTTTGATGAATGTCGACTATGTATCGGATCATCGGATTCAAGACCGAAAATCGTAACAAATACGAAATATCGGACCATATGGCAACGCTGCTGATGGGGGTTATACTGAGAACTTAGCAACTAATGGTTACACAGTCGATAATAAGTTCCTTATTACCCTATACTTTGTAGATGTTTTGCCGCTCATATAAATGTCGTTATGTTAATGTACATTAACAAAGGGAGTGACGCGGCTACATTTTCTGTTCAGGATAAGCATGATGAAATTTCAAACTTCTTGAATGGGAGGTTTCTGAGTACTTTGGAGGTAATTTGGAGGATACTAAGATTTTCAATTCACGAACGCCATCCAACAGTAACACATCTAGCTGTTCACTTGGAAAATGGGCAGAGGGTAGATTTTACACCGAACACTTTGAAAAATGTTATTCAGAACCCACCGGAAACCACTCTTACTGCATTTTTAAACTTTGTGCAACTGAAAAGTTTGCAAAAACTTTGTTTTATATGAAGTATTTTGTTATTGTTTTATGAAGTTCCTGCTTATTATATTTGGACAAATAAAACGTGGAAACAAAGAAAGCGTGGGCAAGATGTTCCTTATTACCCAGGTGTTAAACGAGACTCCGCCTTGGGAAGAGTATACACAATTCATCCAAATTACTCAGAGTGTTTTTATCTAAGACTTTTACTACATTCCGTTCGGAGTCCTACATCTTTTTCAGATTTAAAGAATTTCGTTGGAATAGTTTTACCGACTTTTCGCGCAGCATGTCGAGCACGGAATCTGCTGCAGGCCGATACACACTGGAAAGATACTCTATCTGATGCAACTATTTCCGCAAATGCACTTAAATTGAGAGAACTCTTTGCGATACTATTAATTTTTGTGCAGTTTCAGATCCATTAGAATTGTGGAATCTTTTTTGAAAAAACTATGCGATGATCTTTTGCATAATATTAGATAGCAAAGTAATAATCCTTAAATCGAGTTTAATGATGATATATTTAATGAAGGCTTCTTCTCCTCGAAAATATGGTCTTTTCACTTGGCGAAAAACGATTAAGATACTGTTGATTGCCCAATCCCAACCGCGAAAATTCATACATAGCCAACTTCTCTTACATACGTGAAACAACGTACAACAGTAATGAACTGAATAGGTTTGTGCAAAAAACGAACCAAAACTAACGGCAGAACAACGAATTATTTTCAACGAAATACTAACCAACGTGAACCAAGCCAGGGGAAATGCTTATTTTAAATATGCACCTGGAGAAACGGGTAAAACGTTAGTCACTTCATTGCTATTGGCTAAAGTTCGTAGCTAGAATAAAATTGCCATTGCGGTCGCCTCATCAGGTATTGTTGCCACTCTTTTATGCGGAGGGAGAACTGCACATTCTACTTTTTAACTGCCATTAAGTATTCCCCCGGAGCAATAGTGCTCATGTTCTATAACAAAAAGTAGCAGCATTGCTAATGTTCTTCACCAAGCTTCACTGATTATGTGGGACGAATGTACGATGTCCCATAAATCATTTATTAATACTATCAATACAACCCTTAAAGGCATAAGATCATCGGATGCAGTGATGGGAGGAGTGAACTTTTGTGTTCACAGGTGACTTTAGTCAAATATTACCTGTGATTCCGAGAGGTACACGAGCTTATATCGTTAATGCTTGCTTAAAATCATCGGAAGTTTGGCCAAGCATAAAAAGTTAAATTTTTTAACATCCAATAGGATGTTATTGCACAGTACCTTCTAAAAATAGACAATGCTTCAACAAGTATTACTCACAATGGCTACGTTATCATGTCTGATGTTGTAAGAACCTGCGTTAGAAATGTTGACCAACTGATTGATAAAGTTTTTCCAAATATTGCAAATACTCAAACTATTAATTCTGCATGGCTTTTCGAGTGTGTTATTATCACTTCAACAAATTCAGCAGCAGAAGAAATCAATGAAGCGGTATCAAGCAGAATTTCAACAGAATACAAACTTTATAAGTCTGTGAATATAGTGACCGATCCTAACTTTATCGTTCATTATCCAGTTGAGTTTCTCAACTTTAAATCCTCCGGGAATGCCTCCACATGAACTTAAACTTAAAACTAGCATCCCAATAATCTTATTGCGCAATCTGACACCACCGAAGTTATGTAATGGAACACGTATTCAAATTATACGTTTCATGCCAAATCTCATAGAGGTAAAAATTCTGACAGAGCCGGCATAGAACGAAATTACAATGATTCCAAGGATACCAATGATCCCAACGGACTTACCGTTTACCTTTAAACGTGTACAAATTTCTGTCAAGACGTGCTTTGCCATTACAATCAATAAGTCCCAAGGGCAAACTTTTGATGTTGTTGGCATAGACCTTCGTAATGAGGTCCAAACTGCTACGGTCAGGAATAAGGAATTATAAATTTCCATACCACGCTTACCAATAAGCCACAAAAATATAGCAATTTTGTTAGGCTTGGCTTATTGTTTTTGTTGTTAGCAAGCATGTAAATGTATAGCTGTGACATCCAATTTGGTCACTACCTTGCCAAATTTGAGCAATCCAGTCCAAGTTCTTATTTTATTTAAATAATTAAACGCACAATTATTTGTCCTTGACACCAAATCGAATTTTAACGAATTCACACACAAATTCAAAGCGTGCTTTCCCAATCGGCCAAGCAAACTTTGAATAAGCTTGTAGTAAGCTTGAAAGCGTAAGCATCGTACTTGGAAAAAGCTTGTAAGAATTGTCGTGAAGTGATAACATATAATTTTAGAATAAGCAAAAAGGAACTCTTGGAAAAATATTCCTTACTATAGTATTAATGTAAGCCAATTGAACAGTAAAATTGGCAATAATTGTTGTTAATAAAGTTCCTACAATGGTGACTTTGCAATTGAAAAAAGTGTTATTCAAATATTATTTAAAAAAAATTATAAAATAATTATATTATTATTTTAAGCACTTCCCAACTGTTTATAATAAATTGGAAAGAAGTGTTTTCGTAATGTCCCAAAAACTGTTTTAAATATTTGTGAACAACTACTTTTGTAAACTTCTTATGAGGGAATTCTGATTTTAAGGGATTTTTTATATGATTTTTGAATCACATACAGAAGACACCGCTGTGACTTCAATAAAAGTTTTTACTTAAATGAATGGTTCGTTCCTAAATGAAAGTTTGTTAATTTTTTGTTTAGGATATTTTTGTGAAAAACAATTTTATTCGATTTTGGCGAAATAATAACACAAATACTTAATCTATACTAAGACGGATCGAAGTTTGGATTTCGCTGAACAGCGACTTAAAAGTAAGAGAGACTCTTGATTTCTTGGCCGAAAATAGTGGTTCAGGAGAACCAAAATTGCTCCTTGGAGGATTCTCTGATGCAAAAAAAATTATGCAGATATAGTTTTGAAGAGTCCCTCAATCTTTTGAGTTGGTGTCCGGCTGACTTTTTTTTCTCTATACAAAATCGATTCGGCTTAGTCTATGCTTTACAAGTTTTTATCAATATATTTAAGTTTATATTATAAACGCGCTGCTTTTGCCTGTTTTTAGCAAATTGAAAAAAACTTTTGTGTTTTTAATAAACTCTTCTTCATTTCTTCCTAAAGAAATTGTAGCATCTGTAAAATAATAAATTATATATTTATTAAAACAAAAGAATGTTATATCAAAAATATCTTACTTCTCACAGCTAAAGCAGTACTTAAATTTTTAATACACTTTTTATCTTCCGTTCCTTTCCAACAGATTTTTTTCTGCTAGTTCATCAGTTATTATTTTTCTCCAGCAGTTTTTCACAAAGTTGTGGTTATTGGAAACGGTTTGAAGTTCTTTTTGCTGAAATATGTAAATAAAAGAGATAAAAAACATTTGTGTTAAAGGGCTACATCATATTTACATCAAGTTTACACACTTCACTTAATTCAGATCCGCTATTTTTAAAAATACAAAATATAATAAAAACCAGTCAACACAAGTGGTTAGTAGGGTGTCCCAAAAACAATTTTTTTTTCGAGTTTCATAGTTGCTCAATCTTTGTTTGAATGCTTATACTGTCAAGTATTTTTGAGAATTTTTTCAGATTTTTTTGAGGTCGCGCTAATCGGATTTTCCGTAAAAATCAGGTTTTTCTGAGATTTTTCGAATTTCAATCATAAGTTGATCAATTACAAACATTTTGTTTGTATTCGAGTCCTCACTTTGAAAGAAAAATGTCCAAACTTTACTTTACCGTACATAAATTAGAAGTTTTGGCTTTTTGTTTTGTAATTTGGATGTGATACATTAAATTTTTTCGTGAAATTTTCGTAATTTTTTTTAAAAATGCTTCATAACTTTTCAAAATTCCATGAACACAAATTAAAGTAATGATGCAGTTTGAAAAATAGTAAAATTTTTAGCAATTTAAAAAAACAATACTTGATTTTACTCTTGCAGTTCCAGAGTTATAGCTATTAAAGCTGTGTTGCCATTGTTGAAAATAAAATAAAATATGGGCATTTCCACAGATATGTCAACCGCAGTCAAAAAATTCAATGCCTATAAAAGTATGTTGTTTTAACATATATATATAGGGAATCCATCAAATTTAGCTGATGTAAACAAATTTTACATGTATTCATAGCTAATTTTGAAATATTCAAATGTAAAGTCGAACAAGTGCAAAAGTTCTTTTTTGAACATTTCTAATGCCCTTTTGTTTTGATTAATGTTCGTAATAAGGGCCATTATGCATTAACATTTACTCTTAAAAATCACGGTTTATATTTAAATAAAATTAGAAAAATGTAATAAAGCCGATGAGATTGCCAATTACGGCACATTTTTTCTTTGATTAATCGTATATTTCGGTGTAGCGTGCGACATTGAAAAGTAGCATTTGTTATCAGTGAGTCAAAGGTTTTTGTGCAATGCGTGTCAAATTTTCGTAGGAAATAGATATTTTTATATCAAATTATTTAAAAAAAATTTTGCTGCGAAAAAATTAAGGTATTGATCTTGGTACATATTTAAAGTTTGTAGCGTGCGACATCGTAAGTGTGAAATGTATAAATTTTATAAAATATTTTTTATCTTAATACAATATATATAATTTTTGAATGTAGATGAGCAAAGACGGTGGCGACCAAAATAAATCCAACTGCAAACGGTAGAGAGAAAAATTGAAGGATGATCAAGTAAAATTACAAAACTACAAATTAAAAAACAAGGAAAGAATGCGGATTGCCAGGCAGAAGTGGAGAGCGCTGGCTGAAAGGAAAGAAAATATAATTCAAGAAAAAAGGAAATATAATCGCATACGACAACGCGAGAGGCGCCGTAAACTATTAGAAAAAAAAATAAACGTATGTCAAAGCCGATACGCGCCTTACGAATGCAGACAAACCTTGGCGAAAGCGTTGAAAAAAGTGGAGCAAGCGATGCCAAAGGACATGAACAAAAAGCTGAAAGTTCTTGATGTCCTGGCCAAAAAATATAAGCAGATTGATGAAAAGAAAAACGTGAACCAATCCAGCAGCACAGTGTCAGAAAGCTCAGTTAATGCCATCAGTGATTTTTTCCAGAATGATAATATTAGTGTTCAAGCTTCGGGAAGAAAAGACACCATCATAATTAACGGCAAGTTAGTAGCTAAGCGCTTCATGTTAATGACGGTTTCTGAATCATATAAGTTGTTTAAAAAAGAATTTCCAAGCATAGAGGTAGGCAAATCATTTTTTTTTTCAAAACCGACCCCGCCATGTCCAGTTGGTAAATAAAATGCCGCACAATATGTGTGTTTGCATGCATCATGCAAATTTTCGCTTTCTTTTGGAAAGTTGTACGAAAAGTATTCCATCCTTTCCTACAGATTTTGAAACTTTTCTTTAAGCAGTTTGCTGCGATATTCAGAATGAATATTGCATGACAAGTAATTTGAAGAAGTGCGAAACAGATTTAAAAGATCAATTTATTCCTCTTGCATATTTGGCTAATATAGAAGATGAAGTCAACTGGCAACAATGGCGTAAAATAGATAACCACATAGCTCTGTCAAATACAATGTCAACTTTATCTGAGGTATTAATTCATATGGAAACTAAGTTACCATCATTTAAAACCCATTTTTTTGTAAAAAGAGCTCAGCAGAAATATTTCGAGCAAACAAAAATAAACTTAAAGCCTTGCGAGCTCGTTCTTCAAATTGATTTTGCCGAGAATTATAGGTTGACACACCAAAACGAAATACAAAGTGCTCATTTTAGCTACCGCCAGGTAACAATTTTTACCTGCGTAGCTTGGTTGGCTGGTGTTTCACAGTCGTTTGCGGTTATAAGCGATAAACTTACTCATAATAAGCATGATGTATTCATTTTTGTTGTAAACCTTTTAATCGAAATCAACAACATTTATGGGCGTTTTTCAAAGATTTCAATATTTTTTGATGGAAGCTGCGCTCAATTTAAAAATAAATATATTTTGACAAGCTTGATTGACATTACTAAAATAATTGAATGCATATGTTTGGAATGGAATTTTTTTGCTAGTTCTCACGGAAAGGGAGCCGTGGATGGAGTTGGAGCCGTCATTAAAAGAAAAGTGTGGCAAATAACCAAATCAAAAAACCTTGTTTTACCCGATGCACTATCATTTTATAAATGTGCAGACGACAACATAAACGGAATAAATATTCATTTTATGCCGTCAGCTCAAATTGAAAATTTGTCTCTTCATTACAAGTTAGCAGCGCTGCCGAAAGTACTACTATCGGAGTATTTTACTCCTATTGACTCTTGAGTACTACTATACTCCCCAAACACAATAAGTACTACTATTTATTAATAGCTCAAAACGGCCTAATTTGTTCTCGCCATTAATGTAAAAATAATTTTTTCTGAAAGCTTCCTTTTTTCGTTCATTTTATTCGTTAATTTTCTTGTTCACCTTGTCTTTCATTATGCCGCACAGTGTAACGAGGCGGCCAAATGGAAAAAAATTCGCGAATTTGGAAAATAAGTAAGCAAACTTCTAGTTAATAACATACGTTATGTGAATCTAACTCCATTCGGCGATATCTTTCCATTTATGGAAGTTATGCTCATTGTTTTAAATTTAACGAAATTTCAGTTTCTGCAGTTTAGTATTGAAGATTATATATCGTTAGATTAAGCAACAACAAAAGATAGTAAACGATTAATTACAAACATTTTGTTATACCAAAACAAAGTCCAAGAAATCGTAAAACAGCAAAAGTTGTATATACTTTAAAAAAATTTGTACTTTCCACTTTTATTCATTAACTTTTTCACATGTTAGATAATCAACGTGTAAAGGGTGTCTCAGTAAGAGTGCACTTTCTTATTTCAAATTAAAGATGCGTATTTTTTGAGAGTCGTGATTTTTTTATTGAATTGTAAAAAAGACATGTTCCGATTATGTATGGAATAAAATACCCGACAAATGGCCCTGATGACAGACCATTACACTTTTCTTGAAATTTTCGATGACATTTTCACAGAGATGTGGCTGTATCTCACCGATGACGTGTCGGATCTCGGATTTGAGCTCAGGAATTGTTTCTGGTTTATTCACATAATCCTGTGATTTCAGAAAACCCAAAGAAAAATCGCACGGCGTTAAATCGCATGATCGTGGTGGCCAGTTGACATCAGCATTTATTGATTTAATTTGTTATGGAAATCGTTCCTGCAATAAATCCATTGTTTGATATAAATGCAATTAATCCGTGGTGTGGCAGGTGGCGGCATCTTGCTGAAACAACATGTCGTCCAGATCCATGCCTTCCAGTTGAGGCCACAAGAACTCTGTTATCATGTTTCTGTAACGAATGAAATTTGAAGTTGTTGAAAACGATGCCGAATTGATGTTGTCGGAATTTCGGCGACACTCTCGCTTACAGTAGCAATTTTTTCAAGAGACCAACCAGTACGTTGACGCACAGTAGTCTTACTGTCCATAGCCGACACAGTTTCTTCAAATTTTTTGACCACTCTTCGAATGGTTGACACATAGGTGCACTTTCTCTACTGAAAATGGTTCGAAGTTTCCGAGCGGTCTTTCACAATTAACTTTCCACAATTATAACGCATTGTTCTTTCGTAAAGCGCTCCATTTTTAATAATCGGAATAAATATATGTTCCAACTGCGAAATCTCAGAGTTGCACAAAATAAAAATAACACTAAATTTAGAAAGTGCACTCTTACTGAGACACCCTTTACATGTATTAAAGGTACCACAACATGCAACGAGTAAATGAATCAAAGGTGATTATTTCAAAATTTTTTTTTTTGGCTTATCATGTTTATGCAATAAGCCTTTCAATTACTAAGCACAATATTGCCGTTTCCACATGGCAATGCAACGCAGAAATTACATTTTCAGGGCTTAATTTAATAAGGAAATATCGTAAACGTTGGGACGGGTTTCGTTTTTCGAGTGTAATTTTGAACCGGATGGGAAAAATTATAACTTGGATAAACCAATAAAAATGTATGCTTAATATGCTTCAACTATTACGAATGAAGCTATGTGATATTGCCATCATGTCAAAAATTATAGCTATTTTAATGAAAAAACTTTGTTATGAAATGAAAAAACAAGGTAAATTAATAAAAAGGAGAAAATAATAACATATTATATATAATTATAAGTTTGTTTTGCTAAAGTTATTTTTTGTCATTATTTCCAAGAACTAAAGTACTCCTAAAACTAACAAAATACTCCCCAAAAACTAGAAATTTACTACTATTCAAAATTGTAAAACGGCAGCACTGCAAGTTAGACGAAAAATGGAAGGAAGTTAAAAGCATTCCAGGAATATCCCAGTTCCATTCATTTTGTTGCGATGGCCAACAGGTGGAAGGAGCTAGGACTGCATATTCCATTAAAAAAATCTTTATTTGAGATTATTATTCCTCTTCTTAGTTAAGTAAGTTCTGTTCTTTGATTTTTCATGTATGAGATGAATATACTTGTTGTTTTTTCTTTATTGAAGATATTATTAATTTTTGTTGTGAAAATAAATATGTTGAATGAATTAAAATGCATATATAATCGTCTTCTGCATCTCCAATTCCATAAAAAGTAACAAAATAAACGTAAAATATATGAAGCAACAAAATGTAGCATTCGACATGTAGCGTGCGACAGTGATTAAAATAAAAAAAAAACTAAACTGCTTAATATTTTTGAATCAAATAAAAACAATTTTTAATAGTCATCAATGCACAACATTCCAAAATAAGTCACATTAAAATAATGCTTCATGTTTCGCTGAAATCAGTGTTTGAACTGTTTGCCTCAAAACGGACTTCTGTTTTTGTAGCGTGCGAATCCCTTACTTTTTTGTAATTTTCTTGAAAACGAACAATCGCCAAAAATCAACCTTAGCACCAATTATAGGGCTAATCAAGAGCTATACCTTTCGCCTTTTTTCAAAATAAAAAAATGTTTTCGGATGTGTGTTTTTTCACTTTGAATGCGTACGAATGTCGCGTTCGACATCATGGAAATGCCCATATAAGTTTTTCGTATTTCTACAAACATATGCTTTCCTTATATAAAGACTTTACGAATTCTTATAAGGCATTGGTTTATTTTGGTTACCACCGAATCCACCGAACATGGTACAAAATCATTTATTTGATTCCGTACGATGGTCCGTTTCAGAAGTTGTAAGACCGATGCAAGTGCTTGCCAAGGCCACACCACGTTCTGCGACATCATTTACCACTTGCAGTTGTTGAATTATATGCTTTGTTTCCTGGAATGATTCGTTGCTTATCTATTCTTCTGGGTCGGTTTGCAAAAAAACAATTGAGATGTTGCAGGCTTCAAAAAAAGTATGACTGGATTTAGAAATGAAATCTTGAATTTTCATACTTTTTATCATGTTTTGTGTTATATTGGCTTGTTCGGTTTTATTATTTGCCGTATTAATATTTTTTACCATCAAACGCAAAGTTTTGGTTTTTATGCGTTCATCACATAAAGCTGAGGGAGCTAGTTTCCCAGGATAGGTACCACTGATGCCCCAAAAAAGTTTTCAGCGTGGCGTTTGCAATGTGTGCAATTAAGTGCTTGTAGCTAGTCAATATTATAATCAAATTGAGGTCATTAAGAGGAGCGTATCGAGGGCACTGACAGAGGTACCAATTTTGTATGTACACCAGTGATGCCAACCCGAAGAGAGTAAAAATCCGCAAATGCGACATAAAAAATCCGTGTTAATCCGTGTAAGCAAATTTGTATAGTTTTTTTTTCAATTTAAAAACTAAAAGCTTATAAAATTTCACAATAAGTCGTTTTTAAATATTGTTTGTATTTTTTTTTAAATTTGAATTGAACTTATAAAAAGAAAGAAATAATGTTAAGCATAACTAGAACTAAAAATAGTTAAAAACATAACATAAAACATATTATCTAAAAACTTAAATCACAAAAAACTTTTTTCATTTTGAAGAAACATACGATTTTTTTGTAAAAGTAAAAACATTTTGTGTGGGGGGAACATTTTGGGAATTTAATGAAACTATTCAACAAAATATTTCTGAAGGTTTTGTTTAAAAATATTTATATAGAGACTCGCTAGCAATATTAGTACACTGAAAAACGAGCATTTTGGGACTAAAACTTAAAAATTTCATATCTCGAGACCATAAAAAAAACATTTTGGCCATTTCAGCCCTTGAAAGGACTAAGACTGAGCTTTTTATGATCAATTGAACTCGAGACCATATTAACATGAATTATTTTAGAAATTTACTCATTTATTTGGCTTTTGAAAAAATTTACCCAGATTTGGTTGCGTTCTAAAAATTGCAACTATTTTGCAATCTGAAAATTTGGTAAAATTGAAAGTATCAAGAAACAAGATAATGACCAGACTACTTATTGTTTCTTTACAAAAACTAATGGCGTTTTCGTTTCTACTAAAAAATGTTGCCTTTTCACGGGTGAGTAATTTCTGTATTCGTTTCTTAAGTATTCTGTATTCGTAATTTCTGTATTCGTTTCAGACGAAGCTTTCTCAGAGGAGAATGTTGCCCTGTATATCAGCTGTTCTTAAAACGGCAATATTATTAAATGCGTTCGTTAGACAAGGATGGTTACATTCGTTCATTATGTGTTGACATTTCCTGAGTAGGAAAAACATGCACTTTTACAGGGTTGCGGGCAACATTGAAAACATTTTGCACCGCGACAAGACAACATTTTTTGGGAGAAACGGAAACGCCATAAGTTTTTGACAATGAGCCCTAATTTTTTGGTCGTCAAAAAACTTTTATGCATCCTTTAGATGAAATCATTGCCAACTTAATAAAGTTTTTTTATAATTTGCAAATGTTGATAACAGCAAAGATGTAACAAATTAAGAAAACATATTTTTGAGTGATACGTAAATCTTTTGCCGTTAAAATTTATTTTGACATTAAAATTGGCATAAACATATAAAAACAAAAATAAAAATAGAAACATATAAAAATCCTTGAAAATCCTCGAAAATCTGTGTGCAATTCTTAAAAATCCGTAGATTTGCCTTATTTTGTCGCTGTTGTCCGTTTATCTGTGCAAGGCTTAAATATCCGTAGAAATCCGTAATTTCCGTGTAGTTGGCATCACTGATGTACACTCTTAAAATGAATGAGCTAAACTCAAGCAAGGCATCAGTCTTTGAATTGCCTACAAATGATCGCAGCTGGTTTTGAAAAATGCATATTTTTAACGAGTATATAATATTTTCATCATCCAGCGAGACCTATTAATAGCTCCTAGATTTTTGATTGAATGACCGGTTCCTTAATTATCACCCAAAAAAATAAGGCCCAGTAACCAAAATAAACCAATGCCTTATAAGAATTCGTAAAGTCTTTATATACGTTTGTAGAAATACGAAAAACTTATATATTATTTTATTTTCAACCAATGGCAACACAGCATTAATGGTAATAACTCTTAAACGGCACAAGTAAAATAAAGTATTGTTTTTTTAAATTGCTTAGAATTTTACCATACTTCAAACTGCATCATTACTTTAATATATTTTGATAGAATTTTTAAAAGTTATTAAGCGTTTTTAAAAAAAATTACGAAAATTTCACGAAAAAATTGAATGTATCACATCCAGATTACAAAAAAAAGCCAAAACTTCTAATTTATGTACGGTAAAGTAAAGTTTGGATATTTTTCTTTCAAAATGATGACTCGAACACTAACAAAATATCTGTATTGACCAACTTATGATTGAAATTCGAAAAATCTCAGAATAACCTGATTTTTACGGAAAAACCGATTAGCGCGACCTCTTAACGTCCTCCAAAAAATCTGAAAAAATTCTCAAAAATACTTGACAGTATAAGCATTCAAACAAAGGTTGAGCAAAAAAATTTTTTATTTTTTGGGACACACTAGTGGTTAGGCCTAATATTACGATTTTAAACCGTTCAAATGCGATTAAGTGAGTCAAACTCACTTAATTATTATGTAGTTAGGGTGCTCACAGTTCTGTATTATCTGCTCTGTTAACTTTGCCGTCTATTAACTTTAGAACATTTTAGCACGTGTTAACTTTGATTGTTTTTGTTTTACGTACAAACTTGAGATACCACTTGTTGCTAAAGTTATCTCACTTCTGCTCATGTCTTTCTTTTGTGTTAATGTGGTATCACTAATCAGCTGATTTAATTTTGTTGCAAAAAAATGGAAGAAGAATGCATCGTCGAAGAAGTAAATACATTTTTCCATAATTCTTCGTTTCCGTTCATTCGAGGCATGTTATTGATCAAATTTCAAATTTTTGAAAACTATTTTTGCAATTTAGCTCCAAAACACAAAAAGAGGTGCTCACAGTTCGATTGAAATATCTTTCTAAAGTTGCCAGGTGTTGACTTTAGAAGCAAACTGTGAATTCCCTAAGTGAGTCAAACAATGTATTTTTTTTCTAGATAATAAAAAAATTATAATACGCTGGCATATGAGGGCATACGCTCATGTGTATCATTGTTTTTTATACCCCCACGCGTACTGCATAAGGGGTATATTAATTTTGTCACGACGTGTGTAGCGTCCATTAGGAGGCGTGGTAGGTATAGAAAAGTATATATATTCTTGCTCTGTGGACACGATTGCAGCCGTAATTTTGAAGCTATCGTGCTGAAATTCGATATATAAGCTTTTATCTAAAAAACTAAGATCAAGTTCGAGAATGGGCTAAATCGAATGAAAACCACGCCTACCTCCCATACAACCCCAGTATTGAAAACTCCATAAAGAAGCAAATATTTAAGCTACAAAACCTTAATACGGTACTTGTGTAATCTATGTTAAAACTGCTCACTAACACTAATACTAACACGCCCACCTGCCATACAACCCCAAAATTAAAAATTATATAAAGATGCTGACACAAGCCTTGAAGCTACATAAATAAAATTAAGTATTTGTTTATTTCATATCAAAACTAAAGCGTATTCGAAAAATGGCCGTCATACACCAACTATATATTCTGTCAAAGCTAACCTATACAAGGGTCCGCCAAATAACTTTTTTTTTTTTGAAAATGCTATAAAACAACTACTGAATATTTTCTCCAATTTATTTTTTTATTTGAATGTACAATCCTTCCGGTTAATAATGGAAAACCATTTCATTCAAATGGCTGCCTCGGCTGGCCATGCAGTAGCCTAAACGATCGGTCCAATTTTTAAGCACATTATCGATTGTGTGCAGCTGTATTTCACCAATGGCTTCACGAATATTGTCCTTTAAAGTTGTTTATTGTCTCTGGCTTGTCGGCGTAACACTTATCTTTGAGAACACCCCACAAATAATAGTCCAACGGTGTCAAATCGCAGCTCCGAGGTGGCCAAACGACATCAGCTCTGCGGCTGATAATGCGATCTTCAAAAACAGGGCGCAAGACATCGAGTGCAGCTTCGGCTGTGTGGCACGTAGCGCCGTCGTGTTGAAATCAAATGTTTCAAATATCCTCCTCTTCAATTTTTGTGAACAAAAATTCGTTCAACATGGCCCGATAACGATGGCCATTGACTGTAACGGCCACTCCTTGCTCATTTTCGAAGAAAAATGGCCCAATTATGCCTGCCTCTGGACCAAAATCCGCACCAAACAATGACTCGTTTTGGGTGCATCGACTTTTCAATGTATGCGTGCGGGTTTTCTGTGCCCCAAATGCGCCAATTTTCTTGTTTACATACCTGCCAAGATCAAAATGAGCTTCATCTGAAAAGATGATTTTTTTTGGCAAAATCGGCATCTTCTGTAAATCGATCGCAGACCCACTCAGCGAATCGAAAACGCATTGGATGGTCAGTTGACTTCAACTCCTGAACTAATTGGACTTTGTATGGCATCATACCAAGGTATGTATGCTAAATTCTTTTCAATGATGTCTCCGAAATGTTCAATTGTTGAGAACGACTGTGAATTGATGTTGATACCGCTTCACGCACACTTTCTACCACAGCAGCAATATTCTCGGGTGTACGCACTGTTTTTGGCTTTTCACGCTTTGGTTTATCGATGACGATGCCAGTTTCTTTCACTTTCTTCACAAGATAAGGAACATACGGAGCTGACGGTGCTTCTGTTTTTCCAAAATCCGTACGCAATTTTCGACACATTCTGCTACATTACCATGATTTTCAAAGTAATGTCGCAATATTTACCAGCGTTGTACAAGCATATACACAACCATATTCGTTCAGCGGAAGGAAACAACTAATTATCTGTCAAATCAGACATGTGCTAAGTGTTACCGTTCACTAAATAAGCACTAGTTGAAAAGAAAAACCTTAGATTGCGAACCCTTCATGGTCTGGCCATACCATAGAGCAATTTTTTTAAAATGTGTCTTACTGACTAGACTGTTGGTTTAAATTTCTTTATATTTATTATATGTGTTTTTTATCGCTATGAATTGTATGTATAATTGCACTACTCCACAAATTTTCGAAAAGTTTCACCACAACGAATTGCGATACCATCTTCAATAGTAGAATTTTCCATAGAATCCGAATATCGTAATGATTTTTTTCGATTAGCCCCCATTTTTTATGTAAATGGCAAAATTAAAAAAAATCCACTATTGGGAACACATACTTCACATAAATGCTTGTAAAAACTTACATGTTCAATCAATGAATTTTGATTGCATGTAGAAGAAGAGAGTCAGATAAAAATTTTAAGGTATAATATGTGCCAATAGCATAATTGATATGGCTGTTATGATCGCAAACAGGTAAAATAAAATCACTTTTTTCGTTTTTTTATAAAAATATTTTGTGTTTGAAGCCCTATATCTCGAAATAATTATATCGGAGAGAAAAAGTTAGCCCTTTTATGTGATAGAGAATTTTATAACAAAAATTATAGGTATATACATGTCTAAAGAAAAGTTATAATTCACAACTTTTTTAATATCAATGCAAAAACCATTTTATTTATTTTTAATCTAATATATAAAATCAAATGTTTGTCTTTCTGTCTGTCTGTCTGTCTGTTCCGTATAGGCTCGCGCACGGTTTATCCGATAGTGCTAAAATTTTGTCACCAAGTACGTTTCGTAGAGAGAAAGATCATAGTGGGTGTACAAAATTGGGTGGGAGTATGTGGGCGTGGCACTCTATTATAACTCCTAAACACCTGAACCGATTTCAATGAAATTTGGTATGAAGGTTCAACTATGCCCAAAATAAAATATAGGCCATAAAAAATTCCAAAGACTTCCGCAAGAGGGAGCTTTAAGTAGTGCGTTTTAAAGACATAATGACTCCTAAACACCTGTACCAAATTTTAATGAAATTTTATGTGAACATTCAACTCCACCGAAGATATAACATAAAATATAAAAAATTCCAAAGACTTCCGCAAGAGTTCGCTTTAAGTAGTGCATTGTTAAGATTCAATAACTCCTAAATGACTTGACCGATTTTACTAAAATTTGGTACGTAAAATAACCTGACCCTGCAACAGATTTGGGGCTATTTAAATTTCAGAAAACTTCCGTGAGAGGGCGCTATATTCGATCCACTATGTTGGGCTCATTCACTTCAAAACGGATGTACCGGTTTTGATGAAAATTGGAAAGCATTTGTATCTGTTACTGAAATAGATCCTTTGCTTTTAAAAGTTCTTTCGACAAAAATCAAAGAACGAGGCGAAGGCAAACGAAATCAAGAACCAAAGACTAAAGACTAAACAGAAGTTTAACGAATACGAGCAGAAGCTACATATATAAAAATGAACAAAAATCTACCGAACAATACCGACCAAACCCGAAGTTGAACGAAGACAATCCAAAAATCGAATCAATGCCAAAAGGATTTTTTAAAATTGGATGTTTTTTTGAGATAAAAATGAATATTAAATGCATGTTAAAAAAACTTTAAACGCATTTTTCTCGAAATTATTTCTTTCAAACTGGGTGACCATTTTCCTCAGAAACCAGACGTCAGATCGAGACGTTGAAGATGTCATTTTGAAATTTGACCCCAAAAAACGGTAATTAAAAAAATTGAATAATTTTTATATAGTACATTAAAAAAAAACAAAAAAATTTTTTGGATTGATATTAAAAAAGTTTGTGAATTATGACTTTTCTTTAGACATGTATATACCTGAAATTTTTGTTATAATATTCTCTATCACATAAAAGGGCTAACTTTTTCTCTCCGATATAATTATTTCGAGATATAGGGCTTCAATCACAAAATATTTTTATAAAAAAACGAAAAAAGTGATTTTATTTTACCTGTTTGCGATCATAACAGCCATATCAATTATGCTATTGGCACATATTATACCTTAAAATTTTTATCTGACTCTCTTCTTTTACATGCAATGAAATCAAAATTCATTGATTGAACATGTAAGTTTTTACAAGCATTTATGTGAAGTATGTGTTCCCAATAGTGGATTTTTTTAATTTTGCCATTTACATAAAAAATGGGGGCTAATCGAAAAAAATCATTACGATATTCGGATTCTATGGAAAATTCTACTATTGAAAATGGTATCGCAATTCGTTGTGGGAAACCTTGTTGAGTAGTGTTATTATTTAATACTCATTAAGTACTTGTATGGAGGATATGCAAATTTTTATATTTTTTTTGACTATTTTGCGTTAACTAAACAATATATTCCACAGCACCACACAAACATATGGTGTGAATATAAGATGGATAGCGTCAGTGGTTAAGGATGATCAAAAATTCATACGCACCAACGACAAGATTTTATCTTGAATTTAGTGAATTTTTTCTTTAGGAATTTGTTGCATTAAATTTGTTGCATAAGAACGCATAAATGTAAGATCGTTTTTAGGTTGATTCGGTTAAGAGGATTTCTCATTTCTGGCATATTTTGTTTTTCTGTAGATGTGCACTTTCGTAAACACTAGTTTTTTGAACAAAATTCTTTAAGAAAAAATTCATGAAATTAAGAGTGTGATAGCGTAAAGTGCACCCCTAGCCCCTTTTTTCCTAAATAAAAATTCATACCCGAACTGAAAATCGCCCAGGCAACATCAGTTTACCAATCGACGCAGCTTATAGTTTATTCAATATATAAATAATCATAATAACGACTGATTTTCTTTTAAACTTAATAAAATTACAATCAAAATTTTTCAAGTGACCAAAAAAACTTGAACAAAATTTCTATTGTTCAAAATACAAATATCGTTCAAAGAGTAAAAAAAATTGTAAACCAAAATTTTTTGTTCATAATCAGAACAAAATTTTTGCATATATTTTTTTCTTCTGTTTTACAAATTACAATTCAAATAACTGTTATTTCAACCCCTGATAAAAACTTTTTACGCTGCTTCTACGCTTGTACTCGGTTTTTCCCAAATAGGTCGAATTTTTGAGATACTGTATTAACCATTTGTATGGTGGGTTTCTTCTCTGAGATATTTAAGTCTTAATTTGAAATTTGAAATTTTTGGTTAACAATTTTGAACTTTGACCGTATTTTCCATAATGTTTGAAACTATTTTTCAAATATGTTTTAATTTGATGTTATTGGAGCGAAACTCCCATGGAAAAGATTGTTTGAAGCTGTTTAGAGACCTTAAACTCTCGAATGGATTGACCGATCTTAAAATTTCTTTTTTTGAACTGTTCTACGCTTCCTAACGAATGTTGTTTCCTTAGGAAGTATTTTCAAATTCCATTTAGTTTAAAAGATAATTGAAAATAATATTTCCGTTAGTACTGTTGTTGTTATTCGCTGAAATAGTTTTCTACTAACATGCTTGTGTGTGTATTAGGGCGGGTCGATTTAAAAATCGCTCAATGCTCTGTGAAAATCGTATTCTAGGGATCAAAATAAGAAACTTTGTCCAAGGAACCATACCTCTAAAACGAATTCTGATGTCCCCTAATTTGGGTCGAACTTTTGGGTAGGGGCAAATTTTGAAAAATCCCACTTTGACCCATTTAGAGTGCTCCAATCGAGTCCAAATGCATGACCGACCCCCACTAACTTTGAAGGCCTGACCCACCCATGCCAGTGGCACACCCCCTGGAACCCCCTGTGGGGTTCCTCATACAAACATTTCAAAAAATCACCCATTTTGGCACTTTGCATGAAAAAATCAGCGAATTGGCTATGTTTTTTCTTTATTTATAATAATATCTATTTTTTCCCTTTTGAAATTTATTTAGTCAGAACATATGTAAATGAAAAAATTAATTTAAGTTAGTTATAGGAAAGAAACTAAAAAAATTATTGTTTGAAGTCTTTTTTTACTTTCAAGTCTGGGCAATTTCGCACGGCTCTCTAATGTCGTCGCCATAACAGCCTCTACATTTTCCGGTATAACCCGTTTGGAAACGCAAGCCGTTTCCCGTGATTTCTAGAAACGGATATAACCCGTTTGGAAACGTGATTTCTAGAAACCACGCCGCTAGAAATTGCATGGGCCATTTCGTATAAGTACTTCGAATCGGTGGAAAATTAAATTTTTTTCTGGAGCGGGGGCATATTTTGCAACTCAATTTTCTGGAAGCCGTCCACCACCTGAAAATGTATAATAATAAAATAATTAAAAATGGTTGACAATTATAATAAATGAGTGATAGCTATAACTTACCGGAAAAGTTTCACAAGTTTCGATTTGACGGCTCAGTTTCCCGGTTGCCGATCTTGGTCCAGTGCTGGTTGATTTATCCAAAGCTTCAAACAAATGCCGAAACGGAAGTTCATTGAAGTGTAAAAGGCAAACGAACCAATGCAATGGTCTTTTTAATAGCAATTCGAATCGTCGTATAATTCCACCGTGTGGGCCAGTGTTTGTTGGCTCACCGTCAGTGCATATTCCAATTAATGCATCCAGTGATATATTTTTATCGTTGAAAAAATCATTTAATTTGGTTGTTTTGTATTCAGCGGTTTCATGTTCCAGTCTTACGTAACCAATCAATTCAGAATTGGGTTCTTTTACCATCCTAGTATGATACTTCTCATCAACTTAAGCTGTGGTTAAAATATCATCTTTTCTGCCATCGAATGAAAACGCTAACAAATTGGTATGATCTAACCGTTTGCGAACCACTTCTTGTCTGCATTTCTCTTTTTCTCTACGAACTTTCGATTTATCCATGATGAGAGGTTTGCCATGCTTATCTTTCATTTTAAAATCTTGGAAAAGAGCGGTTCCCAATGCCGATGCTACTCTATAAGGCACACCAAATCTGTCACATACCAAGGCAAAGTTAAAACAATCGTATCTCTCTGTGTATTGTGAACTTGTGCTTCTATCCATATCTTCTTGAACCGGTGGCGGTGCGTATGTTGAATCATCGGGATCTTGGTATGTTGGCATTGATGACATAGATGTTGCTCCTTGCTCTTCAGTTTCCATCACAACTGCATCCATTGTTAGTCTTCTCCGATTAAGTTGATCGTGCATGAACTCTTTGAGGCGTTCGGAAACCCAGCCGCATCCACATGGAGCTGCCTTCAAATCGCATTTACATGTTCCAATGTAAAAAATTATTTCCAGAGATTTTACATACTCTGTAAATTGTTGGGTTTTGTTTCTTCTCTTGATTTGATCTTGATACTTGTCAAGCAATTTATTCAATTTTTTTAAATACACTTTTTTTCAGCATTATTTCCATACCAAGTTTTTCCCAAATTCCATTCAACTTATCTTGTACTTGAATAGTGAATGATTTATGGGAAAACTTTTTTGTTCTGTTTTAGCACGTTCGCTTAAGTAAAAATAATATCTCAAGATATCCAGATGGGTTGCTAAATTAAGATGAGTCAAATCAGTAGACACACCAAAAACAGTTACATCGTGCTTGGGTATATGACTCATTGGGTTTTCGATAGTTGTTGTTCCTTCATCTTGCGGTGGATTCATTGTAAACTTTTTGATTTGGAATGGTCAACTTCACTTATTATTTTTTTTCTAAATATTTTTTATCTGAAATTAGCACTTCACACTTTGAATTCTTCACAACGACTTAATGCATTCACAAAAACTGTTCCGTTATATATGGTCTACGAGACGAGGTCATAAGAATGAAATGGTAATTTCAATTCTACCTGCTGTGTCTTGTGGTGGCTTAAAAACACACACAAGCAATTTTAGGATCTGCAATTGTATCACGGTGATACCTTAATTTTTTAAAAGGGTTGCGGTGCATTTCAGTGATACCTTAATTGTTAAAATGGTTGCATAAACCGGGCATTTCTTAAGATGGTGTCATAAAATACCCACAAAAAGGGTTGTAAAAACAACCTTCATTTCTTAAGTAGGTGCTATAAAAAACTACACAAGTAAGTTTACGACATGCAGCTGTGTCTTGTGGTGCCTTAAAAAACGCACACAAGCAATTTCCGATTTGCAATTGTGTCACATTGATACCTTCATTTTTTAAAAGGGTTGAATAAATTTCTAAAGAGAAAAAACTCCAAAAAGAGAAAAACATAGGCATTTCGCTGATTTTTCCATGTAAAGTGCCAAAACTGACGATTTTTTAAAATGTTTGTATGGGGAACCCCCAGGGGGGATCCAGGAGGTATGTCACTGGCATGGGTGGGTCAAACCTCCAAAGTTAGTGGTTGTTGGTCATACATTTGGACTCGATTGGAGCACTCTAAATGGGTCAAAGTGGGATTTTTCAAAATTTGCCCCTACCCAAAAGTTTGACCCAAATTGGGGGACATCAGAATTCGTTTTAGAGGTATGGTTCCTTCGGCAAAGTTTCTTATTTTGATTCCTAGAATACGATTTTCACAGAGCAATGGGCGATTTTTTTGCCTCCCCACAAATCGACCCGGCCTAATATACATGTAAGTTATTTTAATGGTAAAATATTCTTATGAGCTTACAATGTTAACTTCAATATAGAAAAAACTCTGCAAACATTTTTATGCTTTTTTGTTTTGTTACGAAGTACTTGAAAGGTGTCTTACATGTGTAAATCAATATATATATGTAATATGAGAGTGAAGGTTAATATATGACATTTATGTATGTATAATTTTAATAACCTGCTCTTCATTATGTATGATAGTTTCTGAAAGCTAAGTCATACATTTTATTTTATTAATTCAAGGAACTACTTGAAGTCATGGAAATGAAATGTACATGATTAATTTGTTAGTTCTTACACTGTAATCAGCTTTGATTTATGAGTGTTGCAATATTGAAACCCACTAGGAAATGCAAATATATTTCTAAAACATTCATATGGAAATTCAAGAAGGGAAGTGGTTTATGATTAAATAAAATAAAAATTGAATAATGTTATTATAAACTACCATAACATACACCGAGGTTTCTTATATACGGCATTTTTTCTTTAGAGCATAAGCTAACGCTCTATGGAAATTTCAGATCAGTATCTCCTCCTAATTCGATTAAGCCTTTTCCGTTCGTTTGTCTGTAATCATGATAAGAGGCGAATTTTGAAACTATTACTATAAAATTCAATATAGCTTTTCGATATAAGTTTCTATAAAAATCACGTTCAAGAATGACACAAATCGGTTGAAGACCACGCCTAACTCCCCTTCAAAACAGTAAAATATCTTCAAAATCTACAAAAAAATAATACTGCGACTTGAAATTATGCGCATAAGTCTTGATTTTTAATAGGCACTCTTATCTTGCAATTCGGCATAATAAAAAAAAAAAAATGCAGCCTTCCTCTCTTACACACCAAAGCACAAAACAACCTTACTTACTTACTTAGATGGCGCTTACAACCGTTGGTCGGTTTTGGCCTGGTCTAAGAATTTGCGCCAGCCTCTTTTGTCGTGCGCTTGCTGGCGCCAGTTGGAAATTCCAAGCGTCGTCAGGTTATCCAATGCCTGGTCTTTCCAACGGAGATGCGGTCTTCCTCGTCTGCGTTGGCCACCGCTGGGTACCGAATCTAATATTTTTTTCGCTGGAGCTTCGTCGTTTATTCTCTCGACATGACCTAGCCAGCGAAGCCGCTCTATTTTAATCAGGCTTCAGAAAATTCACACACCTTCACTCACGATCATTTTCTGAAAGCACACAACACACAATTTTATTTGCATTTCATTTTTGTGTGTAACCGAGTTGGCGTGCTGTCGAAAATTCTTCATGCATTCTTTTGAAACTTGCTTGCACTTCACGTACACAAAGTAAGATCGAACTCAACGGTTTGATGTGATCCCATCTCAAACATGTGTTGGCTTTAAAATATTCGTGTTGTTCACCAACATTCGTTGTTGTCAGGTCTTCATGAAGACAAAAATGAATACACATTTTTTAAACACGACTTGTTCGTGTTGGAAAACGCTGGCGTACGTGAAGAGAAAAAAGAATGTAATTTGTTTGTATTTTTACCACTATTTATGAATTATTTAACGCCTGCAATGCTTCGCACATCCGACCATGGCACAGTACAAAAAGTATATGTTTTTGTTATCAAGCAACGCAACAAAGTGATCGATTTATGCATAGATCGATTTATTTACTCATACGTCATTTCATTCATTTTTCTATTCACGACCGCCAGCATTTTCCAACACGAACAAGTCGTGTTTAAAAAATGTGTATTCATTTTTGCCTTCATGAAGACCTGACAACAATGAATGTTGGTGAATGACACGAACATTTTAAATCCAACACATGTTTGAGATGAAATCACATCGAACCGTTGAGATCGATCTTAGTTTGTTCATGAATAATTTATGAAGGATGGTCGACAGCACGCCAACTCGGCCACACACAAAAATGAAATGAAAATAAAATTGTGTGTTGTTTGCTTCAAACAGTGTTTATTTTCATTTTCGTTTGAGATTTTTGTTTCATGAGTGAAATTTTCTGAACCCTGATTTTAATACACTTGACTATATCGATGTCGGCATATAGCTCATACAACTCGTGGTTCCATCGTATTCGGTACTCGCCATTGACGCAGATTGGACCATAGATCTTGCGAAGGATTTTTCTCTCGAACGCTCCCAAAGTCCTTTCATCAGAGCTGCTCAACGTCCAGGTTTGTGATGCGTATAGTAGGACGGGCATGATTATTGACTTATAGAGCGTCAGTTTTGTTCGTCGAGAGAGATCTCTGCTTCTCAATTGCCTACTGAGCCCAAAGTAACACCTGTTGGCAAGAGTTATCCTTCGTTTAATCTCAATACTGATATCGTTGGAGGAGTTAATACTGGATCCCAGGTAAACAAAGTCCTTCACTACCGCAAAGGAGGTGTTGTCAACAGTGACGTGGTGTCCAAGACGCTGGAACTGTTTGTTTGTTGACACGAGATACTTCGTTTTATCTGCGTTCACTGCAAGACCCATTCGACTCGACTCTTTTTCTAGCCTGGAGAATGCTGCACTGACTTCGCGCGTATTTTGGCCAATGATGTCAATATCATCAGCATACGCCAGCAGCATAACGCTCTTATAGAAAATTGTGCCGCTGCGTCTCAGGTCAGCAGCTCGGATGATCTTCTCCATTACTATATTAAAGAAGTCGCACGATAAGGAATCACCTTGTCTGAAACCTCGCTTGGTATCGAACGGAAGGGAGAGGTCCTTCCCGATTTTCACTGCGCTGCTGGTGTTGTACAGTGTCATCCTGCAAAGACGTATTAGCTTGGCAGGAATACCAAATTCAGACATGATGGAGTATAGGTGACTCCTTATTGGACTGTCGAAGGCGGCTTTGAAATCGACAAAGAGATGGTGCGTGTCGATTTATTTTTCGAGGGTCTTTTCCAAGATTTGTCGGAGCGTGAAGATCTGGTCAATGGTGGACTTTCCAGGTCTGAAGCCACACTGATAAGGTCCAATCAGTTGGTTGACGATGGGCTTCAGTCTTTCACACAATACGCTCGACAGGACCTTATATGCGATATTTAGAAGGCTAATCCCACGGTAGTTGGCGCAAATGGTGGGATCGCCTTTCTTGTGGATTGGGCAGAGCACACTGAGGTTCCAATCATCTGGAATGCATTCTTCCGACCATATTCTGCATAGAAGTCTGTGAATGCATTTAAACAGAGCTTCGCCACCGGTCTTAAACAGCTCAGCCAGTAGACCATCGGCTCCTGCGGCTTTGTTGTTTTTAAGCCGAGCTATAGCTGTTAAGACCTCGTTATAGTCGGGCAGCGGAACTTCAACGCTGTCATCCATGATTGGGGTTTCCGGGATATCATCTCCACTGGCGGGATTGTTGTCAACGTCGCCATTTAAAAGACTAGAGAAGTGTTCCCTCCATAGCATCAGTGTACTCTGGATATCTGTCACTAGATTCCCATTCTCATCCTTGCAGGAAGAGGCTCCGGTCTTAAAACCATCGGCCAGGCGTCTTATTTTTTCGAAAAATTTTCGAGTCTCATTCCTGTCGCCATGCATCTCAATTTTCTCGCACTCACGCATTTCCGCCTCTCGTTTTTTTCGCCTGAAAATGCGTCTCTCTTCCCTCCTCTTCTCTCGGTATCGCTCCATAACAGCACGCGTTACAACCAACTGCAGGGTGGCTTTGTAGGCGATGTCCTTCTCTGCAGTGGCGTCGCGACACTCCTGGTCGTGCCACTGGTTTTGGCGAGGGTGGTGGTAGCCTATCACCTCTTCGGCAGCCGTACGCATAGAGTGGGATATGTGCGTCCACTGTCCGCATATATCGTCGATCGGAGGAGTGCTTTCTTGAAGCAGGAGTGAGAGTCGATTAGCGAAGGCTTCGGCCGTCCGTTTTGACTGCAGCTTATCGACGTCTAGCTTTCTTTGTGTAGGATTGCGAGCATTCTTAGCTGCGCACAGACGTGTGCGGATCTTGGCTGCGACAAGATAATGATCCGAGTCTATGTTAGCACCACGGATCGTGCGTACGTCTAGTACACTGGAAGAGTGCCTTCCGTCAATCAAAACGTGATCAATTTGGTTGCATGTTTTTTGATCAGGGGACAGCCAAGTGGCCTTATGAATATTGAGATGCTTGAATCTAGTGCTACTTACGACCATGTTTCGTGCTGCGGCGAAGTCAATCAACCTCATTCCGTTATCGGATGTGTTGTCGTGGAGGCTGAACTTTTCGACTGTTGAACCAAATATGTTTTCCTTACCCAACTTGGCGTTGAAGTCACCAAGCACGATTTTTATGTCATGACGGGGGCAGCGCTCGTATGCGTCTTCAAGGCGCTCGTAAAAACTTTCTTTGGTCTCGTCATCTTTTTCTTCTGTCGGAGCGTGCGCACATATTAGGCTTATGTTAAAAAATTTTGCCTTGAAACGGATTATGGCAAGTCGTTCGTTCACAAGAGTGAATCGCAGGACATGATGCCGTATTCTCTTGCCAACTACAAATCCGCATCCAAACTCGTGCTTCTCCGCATGGCCGCTGTAGTAGATATCACAGGATGCTTGCCGTAAGCAACCCTGTCCCTTCCATCGCATTTCTTGGATTGCAGTGATATCAGAATTATATCTTTCCAAGATATCAATCAGTTGGATAGAGGCACCATCCCAATTTAGGGTTCGGACATTCCAGGTGCATATCCGTAAATCATTATCAGTTTTTCGTTTGCGGTAGTCGTCATCAGATTTGGGGATCATTCTTTTATTTATTCTTAAACTTTTCATTGAAATGGTTTTATTACATGGTGGGCTTCAAACCCAACGCACAACCTTTGCTTGATGGCCAAAGGAAGCCCGCCGCTCAGATTCGCCGCCAAAGTTTATCGGGCGATAGTACTTTGACGTTACCAGGAGACACCACGCGGAGGTTTGAGTCGACTTGAGACGATTTTGACATGGATAATGCTGGCCTCGCCAAGTTGAGGCAGTCAGACACGTTGCCATGTGAAGATCGCCCCCTTATCTCCCACAAAACAACCATTGTTACCAAATATACCTACGGTGACAAACGACATACTGTTAGACCAATTTTCTACTGGGTATTTCCAATGATAAGTAAAAGCACTCAAAAACTTTAAAAACTTCGAGTTACTCGAAAAATTCGAGTTACTCGAAAACACGAGTTATTCGATACGAGTTTCGAGTCGAAAATCTAACTACTCGCACAGGCCTAATGAAAAGTAAATCCATGACATAAATTATGTCAGCTAATTATTTTTCAAGATAATCCAACTTATCAATAAAAATTGTCACTTTCTTAAATTATATTTTTCGATATATTTTTAAAAACAAAATTGTAATATTCAGTTTTCAATAGAAAATGTTTCAATTGAGAATATTATATCATTGTGCTTTGATATTTAAATCGTGGAATACCAAATTACAACTCTACTCTACGGCATTCTTACCACAGCGATTGGTACATATATTTGCGCATTCATTTTAATGCAGAAGACACATTCGTAGCTCGTATTTTGACGACACATTCAAAACGCCATTTGAATGCACTCAAGCTGTTCTCTGGTAGGTACTACTAAAATCCTTTCGGAAACTTGAAAAATAAAAGAAAATTTGTTTTGAGTTTTCTTTATTTATTTTTTTTGCTTCTCAAAGGCGTACGAATGCACATTGGGAAATTTGTCCCCATTTTGAGGCCAAAAGTCAATTTTTCAACTTTTTTGTATCCCAAACATACTGTTTCGAAATGAGTTAAAAATTTATTTTTTTTATGTATTTTTTAATATCGTGCTCAAATGGATGTACCTCAAAATCTAACAGCAACTTAAGATAACTAAAAAAAGGAAAAAACTAGTGATTTAATATATCAATTAATAATTTATATTAAATTTAATGTTTCGGATAGAAAGTGAATTTATTATAAGTGACCTTTACGAGAAATTGTGTAATTTAAAAAGAAAACTTTAGATAGAATTTTAAAAAAAAGTTCAAGAGAGTTCAAGAAAAACTCATCATACATCGATAGAGCAATCATTTATGTGTTATGCCACAATATCTATATAAAAAAATAATTTTTCTAACTTAAAAATTACAACATTTATTGAACTTTTTACCGCCTACCTGTAGAAATAGTGGGCGTGACAAGTTTATTTTTGTATTGGAAGCTTACTAATTCGAGCCCAAGTGCTTGATCAATATTCCAGCTGATAATTCAACTCTATACCTCCAACCTATAAAAAAGTGGGCGTGGCAAGTATATTTTTGTTAGGCTAGCTTAATACTTCTAACTTAAGTGATGCATCAAGTTTTAAGCTGAAACTTCATCTTTTAGAATTTTGGCCACAAAATAGGGTAAAATTTCCCATAGTGGAATGTCGCGATCACGACGATGAAATGACCATATTCAGTGATAAAACTGAATATTTTAGTATCAAAATCTTTCATATATTCTTGTGATGGTCTAGTACGAGTCTTTATTGCGTCCCTAAAAAACTTACACCTCTCTTCAATTATGTTAGAATCTAAACTTTTCATTATACTCAAAAGCTCCTGACGAGATATAAAAAGCTTTTTTGAATTAGTTTTTTAAATAACGCAATCATCATTATTTACTCTCTGAGTTTTGCTATTGACTGAGGATCGATCTCGGTCTCCGAGCATGCTGAACCTGCATGCCACGGTCACGACTTCAAAACCTATTAGATCAAAAATAAAGCTCGTATGGGCTGGCACACCCAGTTGTGCAAAACCTTGCCCAGTTTTCTAGTAGAAGGACATTACCAATTGGTAACTCTATTCTGAATTTCAATGCCCAGCGACTTTTACTTCCGAAGCTATTTAATATCCCTTTACCCTTTTGACGAAGAATTACGTCTTACAGCGCGGTTTTTATGGAGTCATTTTAACAAATTTTGTTCAAGGTTATGAAACGATTTTGACCAATACTTTAGGATATACCTATAGCCTTTAATATTCATCGTTCAAAAATAATATACATATATGCTAAAATAAAAGATATATAATGCGCTATTCGAATATCTGTTTTGGATTTTTTTTGTTATATTAAGAAAAATCTAAAAAGAAAAATTTCAGCTTATGTTGAGCCTGCTGCTTTCTTTGTTTTTGTTTAGTTGTTTTTGCTAGTGTTGTTTATGTTTTGCACGAACTAATTCGCAGCATTGGTTCTCTACTCCACGTTAAGAAGGCTCATTGGGTTCTTGTATGTACTTTTTCATAAGTGTACTGAGTGTTCTATTTTAACACAAAAGGTCAATCACAACCTCTTTTCAACTCAGTCAATGACCTCAAATGTCAAACTTAACGAAACGATCGAAAGAATTAGACATTTTGCTTGTTTCTTTTTGATTGCTTTATTTATCATGCTTACTTTTGACTTTTCCTGTGTTTTGGTCGCGACAAGAAGTCCATAACTTGAGTGCTGATAACTTGTTTATTAATCTTCGGAAGATAAAAATGTGCAAAATGGTCAAAACAATTTGACCAAAAAGGCAAAGTTAAAAAGTTACTACTTAAACGAAATTCTACGTCTACACTTACGATACTATCGAAACTGTTTCCTTTTTTTTTCTTAGAATCTAGCAAAACAAATTTATAAGGTACTATCGTTTCTCGATTTTACGAATGATATTTTAGTCATTTCTGTGTTTGTAAAATTACACAATAAAATCGCTAACAAGTCGACAAGGTGTTTTCTTCGTCAGTAGCTTGCCGATTGTGAGTTCAGCAGGTTCAGTTCGCTTTAATAGTTATTATAATTCAAGCAATATGCGTATTGAAGACGCATTTAGAATAATTTGTGTTTCGGCGATTCTCTTGAGCATGACGCTTAACGTTGTTGGAGGGTAAATAATAAAAAAAAACTCAAAAATAATATAAATGCCATAAAATAAATGCTGGTTTTGTGAAATCTAATTGATAAACTGGAATTGATTCTGCTTAAATTTTTTTATATGGCTTTCTCTAACAAATAAAGACATAATTATTAACAAGCACAGTGAATGTTCAGGTCGAAAGCAGATGAACTTAAGCTGATTTTGTACAATTTCTTATAGGGTGATAGGGAGCATCGAATTGCCGTTACTTAGAGATGGCGGGTGCACTGGGGAAGTTGCTGAAATTCTGCACCAAATTCGAAGTCTTATGAATGATACCAACACATTGAACAGTGATTCCATACAAGCGTACATCGTTCCAATGAACGATGCCCATCAGGTAAGTTGTCAAGTGCTTGCTCTCTAAAAAGAAAAAACAAAACAAATAATAAAGTTGAGGAAGGTCAAGTATCAGTGCAGAAACACACATAAATGTATCTAGATACAAATTAAAAGAATTCCTAAAGATACTGACCGGTTGCTGTTGCAAGCTTGGGCATATTTACGAAAGTTCGGAACTGTAAAATTAATGAATAACAGATACGATACAGTAGACATACGTTTTAAGGGGTCTCTTTCATTTGAAAAAAAAAATAATTTTTGATTTTTTATTTGGTCAAAGGCAAAGGTACTTCATTATGTTTAGTTTTATTTGTTTTTTTATTCAAAACAATAGTGTATTTTATACGCTCAATTGAAAAGACCCTTTAAGATGGCTCATTTTGTCTTGACGACAAAACATTTTTCTCAAAACTCATTTTGTGGAAACTGTATTCAAAAAGGTCTTACATCTAAAAGAATTTCAAAATCCATCTGACCTTCTGCCTGCGGATGTGATTTGAAAAAAAAAACAGTTTTCGTAAAAAATCGTCGGTTTTTTCGCCATAATTTTGTATGAATGCGATATACCTACCAGAGATTTGCAACAAGTAACTTGAAAATCAAGTTACTTGAAAAAAAGAAACAGTTCGATCGATAGTATCGTATGTGTAGACGTAGACTTCCGTTTAAGTTTCCGTTGAAGACGTAAAATTAGCAAATAAATTAATAACACTCAATTAAGGATTACTTACCGAGACTAAAAAAAAGAAAAAGTTAAAAGTAAGCATGATAAAATGAGCAAGCTAAAAAGAAATAAGCAAAATGTCAAATTTTTTCGATCATGTCGATAAGTTTGACAGGTTGAGTTCATTGACTTTGTTGAAAAGAAGACAAAGCTACTAATTTCAAAATAAAATGAAGACCCCGATTTTTAAAAAAATCGTATGGTGGCTATCTCACACTGAGCACATGTCTTTCCATAAGTGCCACTTTCGTCTCAGTCCGATGTTAAGATTTCGAGCTATGTATACTTTCGTCTCTGTCCGATGTATAGTTTTCGAGCAACACTCGCTAGTGCTAGTGGGATGTGGGATCCAAATTAATTTGCATTAAGATCAAAAATTAATATTTTACGCAATCTATTGGGTAAAAGCACGAAACATGATATATATGCATATGACGAAATATGATCCAACTCGATTTTTTTTCATGAGTTAAATCTAACCGGATCACAGACTCATTACGTTAAATTTGACAGTTTGAGTTTATTGACTGAATTGAAAAGAGGTTCATGCAGTGTTGCCAGAGAACTGAACTGAAATTTACCACTATTTGGGAAAAAATTACCACTTTCTGAGAAAATTTACCTTTTTCTAAAAATCTTACAAAATTTGAAATGATTAACAGTCGTTTTAACTCACTTCGCTACTTCCACGATAAAACATTTATTTGCTAGCCTTGAACAATTCATTTCTTCCTATTGCCAACAACTTTTCCAATTCACGATGTGTAAGGGACTTCTTTTATCCAATATTCCAATTACTTTTTTGATAGGAACTGGTCATAGCTTTCTTTAACCGATATTCTTTTAAGCAAAATTCAATTCAATTTCAAAGCATTAGTTTTTAAGTTAAAATTTGTTATTTTTTGGGTACAAAAGGGGACTCCCAATAATAAAGGACTGCTTGTGAGTACTTTCAGAGAGGTAACAAAAGTATAAACAAACAAAATTGGCCATTTCAGCCCTTGAAAGGACTTTGACCGAGCTTCTTATGATCAATTGTGTTGTGTGTGTTATTAAATGTTTGCACACAATTAACCGAGAACTGGACCTACATGTTTTATGCCGACTCCGAACGGCTAAAGTTTATGTTCTCAAGAAGCTTTAAATGGCATTATTTACTCTCTGAGGTTTGCCATTGTCTGCAGAGAGGTGGTGACCGATCAGAAAAATTTTTTTATTGAAAAAACTTTTCGCCGCAACTGGGGATCGAACTCGGGCTCCGAGTGTGCTAAGCCACACACATAACCTGCACGCCACGGTCACCACAAAAGGTAACAAAAGTGCAAAATCTTAAAATATTTGGAAATCTAAAAAAATTTTATATTGCAAAAATTTACCACTGTTAGTCAAAAATTACCTTTTTTACATCTGCCCAAAAAATGAGACAAAAATTACCTCATATAGGAAAATTTACCTCAATCTGGCAACAGTGGGTTCATGACCGCTCGTGTCAAAAAAGAGCACTTGGTAAACTAGAATAGCAGTGCATGCATAAACCCAATGCCCCAAAGCACACTCTCAACGTTGAGAATCAATGCTTACAATGCTATCAATGCTCACCAAATCAGTTCGAGCAAAACAAAAACCAACACAAGCTAAAACAACGAAACAAAAACAAAGAAAGCAGCAGGCACAGCATTAGCAGCTGATGATTGATTTTCTTATGTAAACATATGCATTTTTCTTCTTATATTTTATTATTTTGTGACCTTAATATAATAGTGAAAAAAATCCAAAATTAGATATTCATTCAGCGCAATATATATCTGCTATTTTAGTATATATATTATCTTTAAACGATGAGTATTAAAGGTTGTAGGCATACCCTAAAGTATTAGTCAAAAAGTTTCATGACCTTGAAAAATCTGTTAAAACGACCCCATACAAACCGCGCTGTAGTCGTAATTCTACGTCAAAATCAAGTTTTGACTTGACTTGTAAGAACTTGATTTGTTTCTACTAGGGATCTCAATTTTCGGGGTTTTTTTTTTGCCAAAAAGTGCACACATCTGTAACCATCCTGTTTTATGTAATATTCTATACCAAATTTATGTAACAATAAAGTAGGATTTGTAATATGTACTTAATTCTTGTAGGTTTTCAATTAACGAATAAATAAGTCATTTCAATAAGCAAAAGCAACAAACAATCATGAAATTTGCCATTGAAATATGAAATCATGAAAACATATTGGCAGTAAATTATATTATAGTTATAATTTAATCATTTTAAATCACTTGAGACCAATATTATGTATTATTTTATGATACTTTTTTTAGTCAATACTTTTAATTAAAAAATAAATACATCACCCATTCATTTTGAGCTAATAAAAATTATTCCATCTTTTGATTAAAATGCAATTTTTAAGAAACAAAACTGTTAGCGGTTTTTGCTTGATAGCGGATTTCAAACTTATTTACTTTTTTGCGAGCGAATTGTCCAAAAAAATGCGAGTTAAAGAAAAACACGTGCGGTTAGAACGACAGACACTTTATTAACTTAAATTAAAGAATACATAAAAAAGAGAGTTGCCAGATTGGCGCGAACATATCGGCCGCCTTGAACGGCTTAGCTTAGTTCAAAACTAATTCAAAATATTTTATATCAAGAAGATATTCAAAATCAAATTTTAAGAAAACCAAAAATTAACTAATAAAATTTACGTTTCAAATAAATAAATCACTTTTTGTTGGCATAAGGGTTAGCTTAACAACCGGGCGTAGAAGTTCTCTCTCATGAGTTTTTATTCTTACAACTCGGACTTTCCCATCCAACCTAGGATGACACTGGATAATGCGTCCAAGCTTCCATTTCGTCGGTGGAACGCGATCGTCATGTATTACAACGATGTCGTCAACTTGGAAATTATTAGAAAGGCGAAACCATTTTGTTCGCTGTTGAAGACTTACTAGTCTGACTTGATTCCAAAAGGGTTGCCTCATGGCGATGATAATAATTCAACGCTGACCAAGTGTACCATGAAATTCCTGAAAATTAACTTCTGGAAGCGACTTCAGAGGCTCTCCAGTAATAAAATGTCCAGGTGTCAGAGTTTCAGAATCAAACGCGTATTCGAGCAAATAGGCCGAGAGTTGACGCAGCCCTCAATTTCTGTGAGCAGAGTATTGAACTCTTCGTACTTAAGCAACGTATCAGCAAGTTCACGCTTTAAATGGTACTTAACCCGAGTGTACCCCATATGGGGTGCATGTTCAAAATCTTCCTTCGCTCATTCCGGCGATCGTTGGAAAATTAATCGCTTTTTGATCACCCAAGGGATGAATGCGCGATTCAAAAAAATTTTTAAATCTTCCTTCGCTCATTCCGGCGATCGTTGGAAGATTGCTTTTTAAAAAGCTTTTCAAAATCTATCATTGTTGTATGAAGCAGGCTCTGAAAAATCGTTTAAATTAATCAAAAAATTTAACTTTTAAAAAATTTCATGAAACTGGGATAAAACAACGTCTGAAGAGCCCGCTAGTTCAAACATGCAACAACTTGTAACATTCAACAACGATGCTCTGCGACAAACAAAAACCCCTTCTGCCATTCTTTGGCGAATCGCTTAAGACTCCTTTCAGCGAATCGTTCGCGACTCTTCTCGGCGATTCGTTGGCGACTCTTCCTGGCGAATGGCCTAAGACTCTTCTCGGCGATTCGTTGGCGAATCTTCCAGGCGAATCGCTTAAGACTCCTCTTGGCTTCGTCGCTTTTATGGCCTCAGCTGCTTACATTCGGCGATTCCCGGAAGACTCTCAGAAGAGTTCGCCGGCGATCGTTTCATCTTCCAAGCGAATCGCTGGAGATTCTCAGACGATTAAAAATGTTTGCAGGGTACGAACGATATTGCGGGAACCTAGGACCCAGAAGCGACGTTGTAATACAGCTTGCATTATGTGTGGCCCAGCGTGTAATGTGAACGCATGGATTTCAGCTAATATAACCTTTATGTGCGGAGAATCCTTTGGCAGTATTATGGGATGTTTTGCTGCGACAGCGATATCAGCATTTCATATGCGGCCACCCACACAAAGAATTCCATCAACATCCAGAAACGGCTGTAGTCGCAACAAGCTGTTTCGTAGTGATATAGGTTTATTTAATCAGCAAAGAGAAATTTCATTCAAAAAGGCGGTATTTTGAACATACTTTACCAGAGCCTATTCGGCATTGCAAATTTCAGAAATGGTAAGCGGCCCGGTTTTTCGTTCTTGAGCGGCATTCATCAAATTGTAGCTAAAGCGTCCAAGATAGGCAGCTATTCTCTTTAGCTTTGAATATGAAGAATACTTGGTAAGAAAATCCCAGCATTTCTCAGTACTTGCGGTGTGTGCCGTCATAACCTTTTTTTTAGCTCAAAGTCAGTTGTATGCTGCGATGGCGTGCTGATCTGCCAGTTGATTTCACCAGTCAGCAACCATCGCGGACCATGCCACCATAATCGATGATCAAGAAATTGTGAGCGCGAATCGCCTCTAGACGCACAATCTGCAGGGTTATGCTCTGAGAGGACATGTCTCTAACATGTAGGCGGCAGAACTTCTTGGACTTCAGCGACGCGGTTTGCAACGTAAGCAGACCAACGGCTTGGATGGCCTTGCAACCAAGATAATGTGACTGTAGAGTCCGTCCATGCGTACAACTTGCTTGGACTGAATTCGAAGCTATCAAAAATGTGTCTTACAATTTTGGCACATAGGTGAGCGGCACACAGTTCTAAGCGGGGTAACGTCGTGGACTTAAGCGGTGCGATCTTTGCGCGTGCGGTGACTAAAACTACTTCAATACTTCCATCTTAGTGAACAGATCGTACATATACGACAGCTGCATAAGCGCACTCGGACGCGTCAGTAAAGACATGAAATTCTATTTTAGCGGCGGTTTGATTGGTCCCGGTCCAAGGACTTAGTTTGAGCGATGAGAGCTTTGGTAGCTCTGATCGGTATGTGGTCCAGTCCTTTAATATACTTGCGGGTACTGGCTCATCCTAGTCTATGTATATCGGCTTGCCAAATCTGTTGCAACCATATTTTTGTGCGGCTGGTACACGGAGCAACCAATCCTAACGGGTCAAATAACATGCTAGTATGAGAAAGGAACATCCTTTTAGTTATCGAAGAAGATTTCTTTTAGGCGAACAGCAATCGTTAAAAAATCTCCATCTGTATTCCATAGAATACCCAAAGTTCGTACCTCAAAATCATCAGCTAAAAGATGCGATGTTTCTTCACAGCCGCGCGGTATGTAGCTTACGAGTTCCTTACAGTTCGTAGCCCATTTACGGAGCGGGAAGCAACTTTGTGATAAAATATGTGTAATATTCCTTTGAAGAACTTTAAGACTTTCGATGGACCCGGTACCAGTGAGCAGGTCATCCATAAAAGTCGCAAATGATGACACGGCGGCTTATTTCCAATTTGCAGCTGCATACTTAGTGGTCTGTTGAAGCGACTTAACTGCCAGATGAGAGGCAGCTGCCACACCGTAGGTTAGCCGGAGCATTCTGTAATCCTTTATGGGCTCCAGTGGCGTCTTGCGCCATACAATGCATTGGTAATCGACATCCCTTTCATCGACTTGTACCTGGCGGTACATTTTCTCTATATCAGCAGTCATTGCGTAGTGGTGGGTCCTAAAACGTGCCAGTATGCTGAAAAGATCTGACTGCAGCTGAGGGTCTATCATAAAGGCATCGTTCAGGGAATGACCTGACGACGTTTTCTTCGACGCGTTGAATACTACCCTTAATTTGGTGGTAGTACTAGTGTGCTTTATGACTGCGCGATGCGGCATATAGTAGCTATCTCGCAGAATATCATAGGTCGGCTCCATATGACCCATGCTTAAAAGCTCTTGCATGAACTCAGAGTAATGTCCACGCAAATTTTCATCAGTGATGAATTTCCTTTCTAAACGCAATAGACTACGAACAGCATTACTTCTTGACTCAACTATTGGCACGGAGCCTCTGAGAAGAAATCGAACAACAAAGCGGCCATCGATAGATCTTGAGTGCGTCTCATTGAAATGTTGTTCACAAAATGTCTCCTCAGTTGTGAGATGCCTTTTTTTGGGTTGCTCCTCCAGCTCCCAAAATCGGCTTACAGCACGCATCAGTTGAACAACACAATGCATTGATGAAATACTAGTGGCAACACTTTCCATCGATGGAGCATTACCAAAAAATACCCAACCAAAAACGGCTTGTTGTGCCATAGGCGTACCTGGCGGACCCTTATGCAGGCCTGGCTGCAGAAATTTATCCATTTCGTCGATTCCAATTAGTAAATCAATCGGTGCAGGTTTTGCAAAACATGGATCAGCTAGTGAGAGTGCTTGTAGGTGAGGCCATGCCATGTCACGCACATTTACGGTTGGTAAATTGCTTGTAATTTTTGATAATACTTATTATAGCCTTGATTTCAAAATTGCAATTTAATGCTCGTGACGACAAACACAGCGAAGCTTCACCTTTAGCGACACCTCCTTGTGACTATGCAATACCTGTCACTCGTACCAATGATGGTTTTCATTTCAAGCGAAGGCGTTGCATGAAAGACTCTATAATAAACGAAGCATGTGAGCCGTTGTCGAACAACACTGGAGCGGGTTGCCACCGTCCGGCATTATCTCGTACATATATGGCAGCGGTTGCCAGCAGTATTTTCAGTATCTGCATGATGCGACGTAGTTTCAGCGGCAGTGACTCCAGTGTTGTTTGCGTTCTTATGTGCGGAGGAGCTTGAAAGGTTATCAGAAGCGATTTGTGATCTTATGTTAGCGATATAAGGTGATGACGAAGATGAGTCCTTGTAAACAGCAGTAGAGCATACAGGTGCGTCTCTCAGTGAGACATCGGCGGAGTCAGTATTATTGGTGTGGAAAATAGCAGCGGTACGATCATTAAAAGCGGAGGCATGATGAACATGAGGGTGTGATGCCTTCAGGGCCGTGCTAGAAATCGTTTGCTTAGCAGATGCGATGGAAAAACGGTGAAGAAACGTGTGGTGTCGTAGTTGACAAATGTGGCAATTCGATAAGCTACGGCACTTTGTGGCGAGATGGCCAGTACTTTGGCAATTCCAGCATACATTGATTAAGCGTGCCCTAGCACTTGAGTCCAAAATAAGGAAGACTGTACAGGCATATATTCTGTGCCCTTCATTGCAGCAGGCAGTTAGTTCAGACAGTAGCGTTACTAACAGACTTGGGCACGACAGGCGGTTGATGACTTTCAACTGTGCGAAAAAGTTTGTTGATTTTTTATGAGCTGCGACATTCGGAGCTGCGACACCAGTGCTTGAAAGCATTTCAAGTGAACGGCAACGTGTCTGCAAGAACATTAGAAGCTCTTCAAATGTTGGTAGCTGATCATTGGTTAGCGATAACTCCCAATGCTTGCTTGTATCACCAGCCAGTCATCACAAAACTCGACTGGACGATGCAGAGCCTTTAGAGAGCGTGTGTTGTAGAACGGTATCCAAAATTTGCTTTATGTCGTGCTCCGAGTCGCTTATTGCCTTCTGGAAGCGTGAATTAAGTATTTCCCATGCCTCAATGTAGTTATCATCACTTTGTTGAAAATTTTTGATGATCTGCAAAGCTTCTCCCAGCAGTTACGAAGGTAGTGCAGCTTTTAACTCTCAGACAATGTATCATTTGAGTGTACAAGCGTGATGAACATATCATGGAACACTTACCACTCAGTTGGATCGCCAGAAAACCTTGGAAGTTCAATTTGTGGTAGGTGGATTCTATCTCCGCTTGGAGTGCGGGTTGTTGAAACGTCTGTTTGCTGCATGGTGTTCAAAAGACGATTGAAATTAGCCAAAGCTAGCAAATACCATGATTCTGCTTGACGTCGTGCTTCTTCCTCTACTGCGGTTGTATCAGCACCACGGATATCTCGACAGATTCCTGGGCCTCACCGCAACGTTTCCATTGTTCGCTTAGCAGCAACATTTGGCCTTGAATGTTTTCACGATCTAAAGAATCTTTATCGTTTTGACTAGCTTGCAAATATCTTTTTATCGCCTTACAAGCAGAATCTCGAACTTTAACAAAGTTTGTCATTTCAGCAAACGAAAACAAATGAAAATGAATTAAACAACAGAACTGTCAAATAAGCGGTTAAGGTATCAGTCCCAATAGGCAATTAAACCAGCGCTCTTCATACGAAGGCCTGCATTGACTGCTACTTTTGAAGACTAAACACATCCGTTCCTCGCTGCTCTTATGAGCACTTCTTGAAGGCCTTCCTTTTCTGCACAACAGGCAGCAAAACAAATTTGTTTTCCCTACAAAGACTTTTCATATACTTCAGGGCAACATTTTCGTTAAAAGTTAGAATATATATCAGTTTAAAAATATCACGCAATAATGGCCCTTCTTACTGCTATATCAAAGATTATAGATTAAAATTAATCTAACTTAAAAAAACATAGGAGAGAAGATAAAATCATAGAATATATAAATAAATAGAAAAAGGTGTAAGAGAAAAAAAATATTTTTTCAACACTTTTTGTTTACCCCTACTTTTAGCCATTCTAAAGAAGTGCTTCTATCAGGCCTCTTTTGAGCTATCGGAGCGGAAGGCCTGCGAAATTTTCTCACTTCATATAAAAAAGAAAGTGTAATTGTATATGAGTGCGGCAGTACTACAAAATCCACAGGAAGGCCTGCTAGCAGCGATGTCATTGCCTGCTGGGGTGTTGTTGTTTAAGTATGTGTGAGTGTCACCGAGCGAACAGAAGAAAATGAAAGACGAAAGTAAATAATTGAGTTGTCAAAGCGATGATAAGTTGCAGTGGTTATGGGGCCCATACACAGGCGGACTTGTTCGCGAACTTGGTTGGTTGCATGAAATGTTTGCTCGTTTGTGGCCTTTTTGGCAGACACATTGGTCGAAAGAAAATCAAAACTTTTTGATTTTTTGGGGGAGGAGCTTCAGGGTGCACAACAGGTTTCTCAGTTAATGGTGGTGTCCACGTACTTAATGCCAAACTTTAGAGTTTGGAGCACAAATTGGCAATGTTATTTGTTTTTGTTGTCAATAATCACATAAAATGGCAAAAAGTATGGATAATGAAACTTGGAGGGACTTTTTGGAGAAGTTTTTTTAAGATTTTTTTAGAGATTTTCCATGTTAAAAATAAACGTAAAATTTATTAACTCGAATGAAACTTAAGGAATCAAATTGGAAATATTAGGTTTTGTAAGAGTAGCAAAAAAGTAAGCAAAAATTGAACAAATCCAGCTCATCACATATAAAATTTTAAGGTACTATCACAAGTCCGCATACAAGTACACAAAAGAATATAACAACATAAGTATAACTACAAAGTTATATTATATAATAATGCGTCCTCACTTGGAATACGCAAGTAAAGTTTGGTCTACAAGTTACAATGTGCATGTTGAACGAATAGAAAGGATCCATTAATTTTTTTTTCGGTTTGCTCTTAAAAGAGCATCGGTTCTGCTTAAGAAGAACATTTTCAAATCTCCTCTTTATGACGATCTTTTAAAATTAATAAGAATAAAATAATTAAATCAGCGAAGGAGGTTTGCATATAACCCAACCCCAATTTGGTGGGTTAATTTTTCGCAAAATAAAAAAACAATAAATTGGCCATTTCAGCCCTTGAAAGGACTTTGACTGAGCTTCTAATGATCAATTGTGTTGTATGTGTTATTAAATGTTTGCACACAAATGACCGAGAACTGGACCAACATGTTTTATGCCGACTCCGAACGGCTAAAGTTCATGTTCTCAAGAAGCTTTAAATGGCATTATTTACTCTCTGAAGTTTACCATTGTCTGCAGAGAGGTGGTGACCGATCAGAAAAATTATTTTATTAAAAAAACTTTTCGCAGCGCGTGGGGATCGTACTCGGGCTCCGAGCATGCTAAGCCACACACTTAACCTGCATGCCACGGTCACCAATATTTCCCACCAATTTTTTTTTTGGTTTGAGTCACTGGTATCCAAAACATTAAATTTTGTTGATGAAATGGGTCATGACTTTAATGGGTTATCGTTGAGAAAGCGCGAAAAACCAGTGATAGCTTAACTCTATTGTTATTGCATGTAATTCAACACCTACGTCATAAGAAAGATGGAGAATATGCGAAATATGTTGTCGGTAGTTATTCATTGTTTCATGTTGGTTGATCAACTGAAAACAGCTCATATGAAAAATACACTTAAAGTTTGTCCGTGTGTCACGGCTCTAAAACTGGTTGTGTGCATCTAATCAAAAAAATTGTTAAAACTAAATATCTTCAGAACAAAAAATTTGATTCGCTTAAGATTTTCATGTTACTCCGATGAAGGGTTATTGCTATAGAACAACAAGTGTGATTTTTTCGTGACACACGGACACTTTTAATTTACAAGGTTTTGAAATAAATCAATAGCAGAATATGACCAAGAGTTAAGTCCAGCATATTCTTCGGGAATTTTTACAAAAATTCTCAGTTTTAGTTTTTAATTACTCACCAAACCTTGGATTGACATGTATTTCAAATTCAGTTGTTTAAAAAAAAAATGTTTCACTTGATGATCTCTCTAAACATTAATGCTTATAACTTTTTCCTCGGAATTTTCATATCTTATTACATATTCATAAATTTCAGAGTCTCACCTTTCATTGTATGTACATAACTCATATGTTAACTTAACTTGATTATCATACACTAAGTCTCTGTTTTCGTAAAAATTACCTTTTCCAAAATAGGTCAAGTGTTCAAGATTTTCTTAAGTTATTATCTACACAAACTGGCTTTCAATATTGAATAAAAAAATTATGAAAAAATCAGCCGGATCACCCTAAGAGGTAAGCATCCATATCGTATCCATAACATCTGTGCTAGCAATGTTTATTCCTAACTATGGCAGTTCGTTAAAGAAAACTGTTGCTCGCTTAAAAACTCGCTAACTGAAATAATAATAAAGTTAATAGTTTTTATTCAAATTGAGTGAATTTTACTATATTTAATTAAGACATCAATTGTATCGAACTGATCTTGTTACATTCGATATTTTAATTCTATTCTACTCTTACAAACACGAACTAAAGAGATATTGAATTTTTGTATGAATAAGGCTGGTTTTTCGATTTCTTAAGTAGTGTAAATATTCATGTCAAATGTACCCCTTCAAATGTCAAGGGTGCCCCGTGGTAGGGGCACTTTTGACAAAACGACTTTTTTTAGAAAATGTTTAAAAACTGTATGTTAGGATGTTAATAATTCAATTTCCTATTTAAGTTTGAAAGTAAAATAATCAACGCTTATAGGGAATAAAAAATTTTTAGAATCGGTCATCAATTTTTGAAGCAATTACACTTTGAAAAAAAGGTGTCAAATCTACCCCAGTTTACTCAACTGTTTGAAAGCTCGAACAAATTTCCCGTTATTCTGTCTACTACTGTCTGTCCATCGGACATGTAGTATAGTTTGAAAGGGCCTAATAAGACAGCATGTTCCAGGAACAACACGTCTCACTATAACCTCATCTGCACGTCCTAGCGAAATAGCTGCAGAAAGTGGAAAATCCAACCCGTCTTTTTTAAAAATGATTAATAGCTTTTCTGTAAGGTGTCATTTCGATATACCACTTTTTTAACTTTTCGGACACACTCAAAGTAGGTGAAACAAAATGAGCAAGACATTCTTTTATGTATGCTTCTTCTTCATCTTTTTGCTCTGGGGCTTCGTTGAAAATGAATTTGCATTTTAATAGTTTTCTTTTATAAATCTCTTTCTTTTCTTATTTTATATTTTAAATATATTTTACTCATCACACTTTTATTATGAACCTTGCTTTTAATTTTTCACGTTTTTGTAATTTTAATTCTCACACTCAAAAATAAAAATAAAATCGTAACGAAAAAATATTTCGTAAAATGTTCGAATGCGTACGCTTCGGTGACAATGTCAACAGTTGGTTTCTACAACCGTTTTCTATAGTTCTGTTGTCTCTGGTGCAATAGTGGTGACAAAAGGGCAATTTGTTCCGTATTTACTTCAGAGTATAAATAAAAATATGAATGTGTCAAAGAACATATACAAACAGAAGTTTAACGGAAAAATGCGCAAACAGTAAAAAAACAGTGCAAATAACTAAGGCATTGTTCTGTACCCAAGCGAGTACAGTGGGATTAAATGGGTTAATTCTGTACATTAATCAATATTTTTTTCTAATAAAATTTCGGCAAATTTGTTTAAATATATATTAAGTTCCAGATCAAAGTATGTGAATTCCTCTGACTGCATTTGAATATTCATGTCGTTTACAATTTTTTATATATACATAAGATACAAAAATATATATATTTTTATCAACAGGTCGGGGATGTTTTCGCTTGCCGAAAATATATTTTCTTTGCCATAGTGTGTTTCAAATCCGTCGGTCCAAAATAACACTCAAGCGCAGTCAACTGCTGCAAAATTCTATCGATTGCACCCTTAAATGATACAAAAAACTAATTTCAATAAAAATTTTTTAAATTAATTATAAAACCTGTTGATCGCAAAATTTAGTGTAGCTCGTAGCCAAAATCTGTTTGAAGTTTGACACTATGACAATAACAATGTAACTTTTTCAATTTTGGAATATTAAAATTAGGACGAAATGAAAAGACACGTGCGTATAGTGCCGTCTAGTCTCGAAAGTGCTGAAAAAAGCACAATTGTGCATATTCCGGTTTATGGAGTGTTTTCTTGTGTGCTTTTTCAAACATTTTTGCCACTGCCTCAAAAATATCATGAAGTTTTTTCTTTATTTTTGAGATGGCTAATTTAGAGACACTATAATACAACGCTAATCGTTTTCCGTCAATACCTTGATCATTTCTTTTCTAAGATCTCCACTTTCTGCTATAATTCTAATCTGATTTGCTATGATTTGTTCTCATCAAAATCCCTCAAACAACTTTACTTTTCTGAACTGTGAACTGTTTTTTGTAAAATAACTGTTTGAACTGAATATTGCGATTTTTGTGAAGTTCCCACAAAATGTTTGACCGAAATCTGAACAGTTTCGGATAGGTATTTCGTCTTTATAAAGTTTCCTAAAAAAAAAAAACTTTTACACTTTCTTGACTATCAAAGAAACATCAAATACCGCAAAAAGACTTTCTATACAGTTTTTTAATAAAATTATATTTAAAAAAAAATAGTCATACAAATTTGTTCAATTTCATTTACAGAGTGAATATGTTGCTGACCATGACAAACGCTTGCAATACATAAGTAAATTTACTGGATCGGCTGGTGACGCTATCATAACAAGAGAGCAAGCTGTTCTTTGGACTGATTCGCGATATCATCTACAAGCTGAGCAACAGTTGGATCTCAATTGCTGGACACTAATGAAGAAAGGTGAGGTAGTTTTGTTTTCAAATGAATTAAGTGCGAAAACCCATTAGCGCAACCAAAGGGGGGTTTTGGGGTTGAAACCCCCTACCCCCTAAAAATTATCGTAGTACCAAGCAAAATAGGATCCTATCAAAGTGATTTACAAAAAAATAATCACACGTCTTATCAAATGAGTGAAAACCCTAAATGTATATTTCAATTCACTTTTCGTTGAATCGTAATTTCTGGGTATTGTTAAATTTTTGTTAAGTTCTGATTCTGTCCACTATTAGGGGTTATCGACAATGCTTCGATTTGAGTTGTCTTTTCAATTTTTCGCATGGAACCCACTGAGACGGCTGAAATATTTGGGAAAAACTTAAGTTTTGTAATACAAAAAAAAGCCTGCATTTGAGGACAATCTGATGAGCGAGAGCGGATTTTTATGCAAATATTACCTGAACCTCGAAAAGGTTTCGGACAAAGGCACAAATTATTCTTGAGAAAAACTAAAACGATTAGCACTATAAATGTTTTGCATATCTTACATATTTTGCATATACTACATATTTTGCATATATTTTGCATACTAATTGCATAAATTGCATATATATTGCATAAATATTGCATACAATAAAAACTATTTGCACAAAATTATCGACGTAGACTAGCGGATTCACATTTCCCTAAAGAAAAAAGTCTAGCGGCGTTAAATTGGACAATCTTGGAGGCCAATTCACGGATCCGGAACGTGAAATTATGCGGATACCAAACATTTCCTTCAGTAAATCAATTGTGGCACGAGCTGTCTGACATGTTGCTCCATCTTGTTGAAACCACAGCTCCTGCACATATGGTTGTTCAATTGAGGAACGAAAAAGTCACACTCAGAAAAAAGTTTATCGGAATGTGATAAAAAAGGCACTTTATTTAGAGAAAAATGGTATAGACTTTGCTCCAGAGAATGCTATTCTCTAATTGCGATACTAAAAATTCTCTAAAAATGATACAAAGCTTCCTTGAAAAAGAAAAATATATCAAGGCTTTTCACGAGGCCCTGAGTAAAAAATTAAAGTGTAAAATAAAACAACAACAACAAAATGCTTTGAATGAAAACTTGCACTTTTACTCAACCTCAGGCGTTGACTTAAATATATTTTTACTCTAGTGTAAGAAAATGACAGTTTGATTTTTTCAAACTCAATTACAGGTATGTTACAAAAAAACATAAGACATCGTGTATTTTGCCGATGTATGTGCGTACAAATTTCAAAAAATTAGCTAGTGTGCATGGAAGCATAAATCAGCTGTGAAAAGAAATTAAATTCAAAAATAAAAAAATTTAGAAGTAAGTCAAATTTTTTCAATTTCATAAGAATACCTTTTTTTAAAGCATACATATATTGTTCATTTAATTATATCTGAGAAAACAAAACGTAAAAACCTATAAAAAGATGGTCAGACTCTGAAATTGTAAATAGTTTTAACTAATTTCCGGAATTTCGAGCAATGATTACTATGTTGCGTTCACGAGGCTTGTGAGTAAAATTTTACTCATTACCTTTTTACTCTTTTACTCAGGGCCTCGTGAAAACCCCTATCGTTTTTAGAGAAAAATACTTTTTATTTTTGAAAAAAGATTTGTTTTTATTGAAGAAAATACTTCTCATAGTGAATTTTTTATAAAAGTATAAGAAAAATTTTTAATTTTTAATAAATTTTTCTCTATAAATGAGAAATTTTTTGTGCGAGAAAAATACTTATCATTATTAGAGACATTGAAATATTTCCGTTTTCTAGAAGTAAAGAAATATTTCTTCGAAAATGTGAAAATTTATTCTAATTGAAGAAAATTTTATTTGAAAAAGAGAAAATTGCTCTTATCGAAAATAGAGAAATTTTTTACGGGAACGAGGTATAAGTTTTTTCTCAGTGCAGTAATGATGGTTCTATAAGGCTCTATATAGCTCTATAGCGGTCACCATTGACTGTAACGTTTTGGGCAGCATCTTTTTTAAAGAAGTACGGACCAATGATTCCACCAGACCATAAAGGAAACAGTCAGTTTATCTGAATGTAACGGTGTCTCAACACACACTTGATGATTATCTTCAACCAAAAGTGAGCTTCACCGCTAAAAAAAATTTAAAAATAAAAATCAAATATAAAAATTGGAACCAACGGCAATCTTGTTTTGGGCCCATTCACCCAATCTACGCCTTGCTAGGTGATCGTGTGACTTCAATTCTTGCACGAGTTGGATTTTGTAAGTACGCAAACCAAGATCTTCACGCAAAATCGTACATAAAGTGGATGGACACATATCCAATTCCAGCGCACGATGGCGGATAGACTGATTCGGGTCTTCCTCTACGTCACGCTGTACAGCAACAATGTCTTCTTCTGTACGCACTGTACGATGTCTCTGTGGATGCGTATTATCATTTAGACTAAGCGTGGTGTGTTAACGGTCGATAGTTAGTCGAATTAATTTCTCCGATGGACGATTATGTTAGAAGTAAAATGAACGAAGTGTGCGATGCGTATTTCGAATAGAACCATCATTTTCAAAAAAAATTTGCACAATTTGCAAGCGTTGTTTAGTCTTTTCATGTAGAAATGCCAAACCAAAGTTAACACATCACAATCGCTTGACAACTGACAAAATGACCGTCGGTTAAAACAGTGTTGCCAACACAAAGTTCTATACCTCTAAAAAAACAGTTGTTATAAAATGTATTTTATTTCAGAACAACAATTTGTTTACATTCATGTGTATTACAAACAGCGGCAGTTGCTAAGTGCAATCACTTAACATCACGAGTTCAAATACCACTGATTCCGAAACACCGAAAATTCAAAATTGCATTCATCCTATAGGTCGGTTGCCCCTTCGTCTATATTAAGTCACATTCGGTCATAGAAATGATTTGGGGAAATCCGGGCAAAGCCCTCAATCCGACTAACATCCAATTAATTATTTTCTATTTATTAAAATTTTTTATATTTTCTATTTATATTTAGTTATACCAATAAGCAGGAATACTGACTGCTGAATTATATCAAAATAATATATTTTTAAGGATATGTCTTCACGACACTTTATCAGGGATTTTATCATGGTGCTTCACTGGATACTTGATTCCCATAAAGAATTTCGGTTAGTAGTAAGCGTTCAAAAAATTACGACATAAAATAACGAGTTCGAAGGAAATTTCTTCGGTTATGTAGGTGGTGAGTGACTCAACTCAAAATGTAAGAAACAAGTCGTAAAACGGCAGTACAACGGAAGCTTGCAACACATTTTGATAGGACAGAGGCTGAACAGCATAAAAACGACCATTTTTTTTCTAGTTCGGCCGTTGCACGAACATGATGGCATGAGTTAAAAAATTATTTTTTTTTCAGGGAGAGATCAAATTTTGACAACGGACAAGATTACGTTATTCCATATTGACTAAAATATTTCAGTTGATATAACGGCGATTTGAAGCGTTTAGTTTTTAAAAATAAACGAATATTTGCAATTGTTAGTAAAATATTTATTTGAAAATGTTCTTATTGAAATCTTATTGAAACCACATATCAAATAAGTCCAACTTTTCCAATTTGAGGGTAAAAAAAAGTCGTTGACCATCGTACAGTTCCTTGCTTGGCTGTAACAGTGCAATTTTCATTATTTTTTAAAAATAACGGCTCAATGATCTCGCCGGCATACAAACCCAACAAAACAGTGTATATTTGTGCCTCTGGCTGCCTTTCAGACCAAATTTGGCAATTCTGTTTGAACGTCACCACGTAATTATGGATCCAAAAATAACTTTCGTCAGTGAAGACAATTTTTGAATAAAAAACTGGATCTTCATCCAATTTTTCTAAGGTACATTCACCAAACAAACGACGTTGTAGTATGTCACAAAGCTTAAGTTCTAGCACCAGCTGTACGCCCTTTTGTATGGTTTCATACCGAGGTCCTTACGTAAAATGTTCCAGGTGGTCGAATTACAAGCCCAATTGTTGAGAACGGCGGCGAATTGCAAATCGTAATCTTCATTGACACTGACCAATTCAGCAGCAATATCCTTCCGGTACTCGGAAGTCTCCGCCTATGGGTTGGTGGATTTATGTCTAATACAGTGAAGCTGATGCGAAATTTGGTCACGATACCTTGAATGACCTGTTCGGTGGGTCGATTTTGACAACCATTATATTGCCGTAATGATCGAATTTCTCTCAGAGTACGACTTTTAATAATAAAATTAAAAGATTTGCAGGAGCTGTTAGTCTATTCATGGTAAAATGGCAAACTTTACTCAGCATTTTTGGCTTTGCCACCAATCACGCGTGAGGTGTCAAAAAATTATACTGAAAAAAGGAAACATTAGTGCAACTATAAGACGCATTAACCGCTATATCACATCCGCTTTAATTACGTAAAATTGTTTTCATATATGAGCTCGACATTTGACAAAACCCCCGCCAAAAAAAAATTCCTTGTTGCGCCCCTGCGAAAACCATTCAAGTATATTGTTTGTTCATTACCCTCGATTATAAATTTGTAAAAGATTGTTCGGGCGCTCTGTCATTTCCATTAAGATTGATGTCATTTCTTTGATATGTGTGCCTGTTTAGTTTTTGTTGTGAGTCTGGCTTTCTTTAGATAAAGATAAATTAAGTGTATTACACAGTGTTATTATAATACATAGTTGCGTTTTTTTCACACGTGTTCTACTCTAATGTAGATCATGTTGGAAGAGAGCAATAGCTTTACGTTTTTATACCAGACTTAACAAACCTGTTGTAACAGTTGTTACAACCCTACACCCAGGGAAAAATGAGGCAAAATATTTCAATACGGCTTCTGTCAATCTAACATGATAATTTTAACACGCAAAAAAACACTTTTCAAAGATTAACATTGCATTATGCAGTAATAAACTAGTAAGTTTTGAATACACTAGTAACTTCGACTTGGCCGAAGTTAAAATAACCCCACGGCCGATTCGTAAGTGTAAAACAATCTTAAATTGTAGCTCTTTTTGTATGAGATTTTAAAAGATAGATTTTTTGTTAAAGATGAGATTTTTTTGTAGCTCAAATATTAGTCTTTTTATAAAGTTCAGAAGTCTTAAGTCAATGGAATAACAATTGTTGTAGTTATAAGCACAAAAGTTCGAAGAAAAAGGGAATAAATAAGGGTTCAGAAAATTTCACTCAAGAAACAAAAATTTCATACGAAAATGAAAATATACACTGTTTGAAGCAAACAACACACAATCGTCGGGAAAAAATTGAAAAATTATGTTTTAATAAAAAAAAATTTTCCAAAAAAAAACAACTGGACCAAAAAAGCCTAAAGATATATCAACAATCAAGCAAATAGTTGGTCACAATATTTCTTCACAACACAATTTTATTTTCGTTTCATTTTTGTGTGCGGCCGAATTGGCATGCTCTCGACCATCCTTCATAAATTCTTCATGAACAAATCAAGATCTATCTCAACGATTCGATGTGATTTCATCTCAAACATGTGTTGGCTTTAAAATGTTCGTGTCATTCACCAACATTCGTATCACGGTTGCCTCTTGGAAAAAAAATATGTGACCAAAATTTAAAATAAAAGTGACCAAGTTCAGTAAAAAATTACCAAAATAATCAAAATTTGAAAGTGAAGTACATATAAAATTATATTTTATATGTTTTATATATTTAATTAATTTCCAGAAAATTAGCTAATCACATAAAAACACAAATAAAAAGAAAGAAGATAATTCAGTAAATTTTCATAAATGTAATGAATATAAACGTTAGTGGACACCGTTGTTTTAACATTAAAGTATTAAAAAGAATAAATATAACTTTCTACAAATTAGATAATATTTTTTAAGAATAAATTTGGTGCGTTTAACATTGTATATAAAAGATATAATTTATCGTTAAATTAAATATACATTGTCGTCAAAACGCTATAGATGTCATGTTTAAATTGAGTAGCTGTTTGGCCAACATAAATAGTTTTATTATCGGTTTCGAAGTTAAGCTGTGAAATTTTCTTTCACCAGCAGCTGATTTGGGTAATAAGGACATCAATTTGTAAATGAAACTGTTTAAAATTTTTAAATCGATGTTAGTTTAACCCAATATTAAGAGCAGTTTAACCCAATATTAAGACCAGATTTATACACTACGCCAAGTCCTGGAGAAAAGCCACAAAAACCAAATCGACACTCATCATCTCTTTCTTGATTACAAAGCTGCGTTCGATATGACCTCTCCGAAACCTTTAATACCGAACGAGGTTTCAGACAAAGCGAAACCTCGCTATCATGCGATCTCTTCAATATCATCATCCTACGAAAGGCAGGTGTACATTAGGGCGTATCGAAAAATTTAGATCGTATTCTAAGAGGTCTCAAGGTTGCATAGGTTTGTAGAGATCACCCCAAAAAACTATTATAAAAATAAATTACATCTTCCTGCCACGCAAGAACTAAGTTGTTTTATGGGAAAAACAATAAAAAAATAACGATCTTAAAATGCTTTGATTTTTTTAAGAAAAATCACATATGTCTTAAAGCAAAGGTAATAATGCAGTTTAACTAACAATTTCTTGCCACACACGGTGCTACTCATGATTTTTACCAACAGTGTCCTGTATGAAGGATGTTCGAAGCGAAAGTTGTACTTGGGATAGCACAAGACTTTTGATTGTAAGCATTGGTTTTAAATTTTGGTGGCACTGTTTATCTTATTCTATTAAACGAGCAATATTTGTATATATATTTGCAATTGCGTTCTCGAAAACGGCACTAACGATTTCGATGAAATTTACAATATAGATGAAGAGGGGGCTGAAAAATCGATCCCGCTAGGTCTCATCTCTGGGAAAAGCTGTTTTTCCGAGTTTTCACGCATTTAATAAATACGTTAATTTTCCTGCCGAATATGTTATGTTTAGTTTGCTTATGTTGATATAGCGGTGATAGCTCAGTGAATAGAGCTTCTGTATAATAATATCAAGGCTGTGAGTTCGAATCCCGACGTGCTCAATAAGATTTTTTGTTTTTATTTTTTAAGCTTCACCAAACAGTGATTTGGTGAATTTGTTATATTTTTCATTTACTTTTTTTATAGAAACTTGTTTTTTGAATTGGTACAGTTTTGATGTACCAATTTTTGATATAAAAAGAAATCTTACAAATAGAGTAATTTACACTAAATCTTAAACAAATTTTAAAAAGGAAAATAATTTTGTAAGAGTTTCCTATGCTAGAGTTTCATACGTTTTGAAAAAAAAAATCTAATTTGCTCACATCTCAAATAGTGCACTTTTTTTTGTAATTTTAAGAAACAAATTAAGTTTCCACCAAAATAAAATATAATGGCCAAATGTTATGCTTTTCGTAATTTCAATTTTTTCTGATATCCATTTCACTTAATCGTTCATAACTTCTATACCGTTTGAGATATTTTTATAAAATCTGGAGCAAAAATGTTTTTATTATTAGGTCAAATAATTATTTTGTATATAATAAAGGAATCTTGGACCTTAAAACTGTAAACAGCTGGAAAAAAATTTTTAGTTCCTTTCTTTTATTTGCAGTAAGCTTACAAAATTGTAAATGCCTTATAAAAATTCGAAATAAATTAAGATCAAATTTACTCTAAGAATTTTTTAATCGGTCTTAAAACAAAACAAAAAGTTTTAACATTTTTCAATTGGCCGTCTGGGGAGGATGAAGTGACAAATTCACATTTTGTAAATATCTTATGGTGTGAACAGACCACATAGCACAACAACTTTACGGTTAAAAATCTTAGAGTAATTTTTAAACAATACATTGAACTAATACATATGTTAATCCTTTTTTTTAGAATTGATACGATTAAAAATACTAGACATATTTTTAGTCAAAGCTGTACGTAAATTTAATTAATTGGGAATACAATTTGAATTATGGTAACTTATGTTAAAAATTGAATACAAAATAACTAAAAGACTAATAAAAGACTAATTTTGCTTACATTTTGTTCATGCTATCGCAAGCAACAGGATGTGACAAAAAAATAAAAATATTGCACTATGCAATTGTTACGTTAAATTAAATAATTAATAAAATAAGATTATAATGATAAAAAATTTTAGCTATCAACCAGCCTGAGAATCGAACCAGGCTTCTTTGATTCATAACATTATCACCCCAAAAGATTATGCGACTGAGCCACGACTCTGCTAATTTCTGCTCAACCCAATAACAACCGGTTGCTGTTTTAGATGCAAAGATCATATTAAGTGAATAGAAAACGACATCTATTGGGTAATAGCATACAACGAAAAATAATGCCAATATAGTTTTTTTCATAAATGTTAAATCTAATCGGAACACCCTCTTAACGTGGAGTAGAGCACCAATGCTGCGAATTCTTTTAAAACAAAACCAACACAAGCAAAAATAACAAAACAAAAACAAAGAAAGCAGCAGACACAACATGCAAGCAGCTAATGATTGATTTTCTTATATAAAAATCTAGATTATTCTTCTAAGCTTTTGCTATTTTGTGACTTTAATATAAAAGTAACAAAATCCAAAATTAGATATTCGTTTAGCGCAGGATATATCTGATACTTAAGTATAAATATTATGTTTGAACGATGAATATTATAGGCTGTAGGTATGACCTTAAAAAATTTGTTAAAACGACTGCATTCAAACCGCGCTGTAAGACGTAATTCTACGTAAAAAAAACCGAAAATGCATTTTTTGAGATATGAACAGTTTACTTTTTTTTTGAAATTCCAAAAGTATTTTATTTTTTATTAATAATCGCTTTTCAATTGCTTTCTAACTATACTTCATTTACAAAAATAGGGGTAACAAATGACAGAGGTATGATTAATTGAAAATGACTCCATTTTCAAGATTTTCACTTTGACCAAAAATTGCTATCTCCATAACTTTAGAAAAAATTGCGACATAAAAAAATAACTTCTATTCTTGTAAGTGGAAAAGGAGCATGAGGTTAATTTTGGGAAAAAAAAAATTTACTTAGGCTAGGAATTTACTTAGTAAATTATCAAAATAATTAAACCAAATATAAAAAAAATATAAAACCAAAACAAATTTCGTTCAGTTGAAAAACGAAGTTATGATAAAATAAAAATGCATTTAAAGTTAATTGAAAAATATGATCTTATATGTTGTTTCTAAGATAAAGTTGGCATTTCAATTACATTAAATACCGAAAAAATTTGAATATACGGCAGGAATCTGAGCGGAGCTCGGTCACCCAGGTACTAGTGTTGATCAGACATGCACAACGAAATCAACAAAATTTTTTCGTTTCGTTGAGGCCGAAAAAAAAATTATCGAAATTATTTCGTTTTTTAAATAACGTTAAAAATTTATCAAATCAAATTTCGTTTCGTTGAAAAACGAAAAATTTTTTATAATTTTCTCCTATACTTAAAAAAAATTTCTTCTGATACAAAAAAAACGAAATTTTTTTGTTGAAATTAACGTTATTTGCAACGGTTGATTGGGAAAAAAACGAAAAAGTTTTATATCTTTTTCTCCGAAACGAAATAAATATTTTTCGTTTTTTGAATTAACGTTATTTTTTTATTTCGTTTCAACAAAAAAAATATTTCGGTTACCGTTAAAATTAACGTTAACGTGCATGCCTGGTGTTGATGTATTCCATATACATATATAATGATTTAATAATTTGCATAGTTTTTGCATTTGTATACTCTTGTTTAAGAGAAATGTGTACTGGAAAGCAATTTTTAACTTTTTCAAAAAAATTAATAATTTTATGTCAAGGGATTCCGAAGTGGTGTCGAAGATAATCTTCTCAATTTGAGTTTTTTAAAAATGTCTGAACATGATACTGCCTTAAATATGTATTTAATATATCAGCTTAAGACCACGATTTTTTTTTCTATTTCGATATTTAAAAAAAGTTATTTCCTAGCATCAAATTTCTCAATTTGAGTTTTGTCCTCTTTATGGTCATAATTTCATTAAAACACATTTTAAAAACAATTGTTTAGAATTGTTGAATGGCATAAAATGTATTTTAACGATATTATAACCATAAAGAAGATATAACTCAAATTGAGAAATTTGATGGTACGAAGTTAAACTTTTTTAAGTATTAAAATATAAAAAAAAATCGTGGTCTAAGCTTGGCATATTAAATACATGCTAGTAAGCCTGTTGCCCGAATTCCAGCAATTCAATAAAAATTAAATGTAAGAAACATTATAGACGTTTAATATATGATATTCTATTCAAGATGCTTTTTTCCTCAAAAACGATATATTCAGTCTCAATAATAATATTAAAGATCATTATCTGAATGCTTTGACACTAAATTTTTAAATTTAACTATCAAAATACGAAGACGGACTTACACTAATATAACTACTGAGATAAACATTATTACTATTCAAAACATTGCCGCTTAACTTTTCCAGCTATAAAACATAACTAATTTAAGTAAAAAGGAAATAAAAAATTAATTTAAGAAATAAATAAATAATAAGATATAATTCAAAACTTAATAAAAAATACTTCCACAACACCTTCAACATCAATTTATAACACATTTTGATGAACATTTTTTTTTGAAAACCGTTAAAATTTGACTGAGTTGTTTGCTCGGAAAGTGGAACTTTTGTTTTTGGAATTGCATTTTTCGGACAATTGACATTTGAGGAATACATAAAAGATAATTTTTGTTAAAAAATTTTAGTTTTGAAAATTCGACCAATTCATAAGCTCTTCTCAAACTAAATTTCAAATCGATAAAATAACGGATTTTTGTACAAAAATGTTATTTCTGTTTTAAAAGGTTGGGAACCCCCTGAAGTGAAATCACAATTTTTAAAAGTGGTTTGCACATATACAGCCTAAACCTGATTTAATGACATCTAAATCGATAAAATCGGTTCATTTGTCTGGGAGGAGTTGAAGTCACAAAAAAACCTTAGCCTATTAATTATATAGATTTTTAGGAAGGGTCATGTACAGAAATATTTGAAAACTCCAAATTGAGAAAATTATCTTCGACACCACTTCTTATGCCCGTGATATAAAATCTAATATTCATTTTTTTTAAAAAGTTAAATAATTGCGTTCTAGTATACAGTTCTCTAAAACAAGAGAATTGATATGCAAAAACTATGCAAATTATTAATTCATCATATTTAAGAAATACGCCGACACTATAATCAATGCCATAAAAATTTAGACTCAATGGTTGCAATCAGAAGTTATGTGTCATCTTAAGTATAACTTTCACTTCGAATATCCTTCAAACAGGATACTGTGGGTAAAAATCATGAGTATCATCGGGTTCGGTAAGATATTGCTAATTAAACTATATTTAATTTTTTTCCTTCAGACATATGTAGTTTTTTTTTACAAAAATCAAAGCATTTTAAGATCGTTACTTTTGACTGTTTTTCTCAAAAAACAACTTTGCCTTGACGGGCAGGAAGATGTCCTTTTATTTTCATAAAATTTTTTTTGGCAGATCTTGACAACCACATGAAACTTTTGAGACCTCTTAGAATGTGAAATTCGAAAAAAAATGTAATTTGATACGCCCCAGTGTACATCGAAATGGTACCATTTTCTACAAAGGTGTCCAGCTCCTTGCGTATGCTGATGATATCGATATTATCGGCAGTACCAACAGAGATGTAACCGCTGCTTTCGCCGCTATCGAAAAGGAATCAGCCAAAGTGGGTTTGACGGTGAACGAGGGCAAAACAAAGTAAATGTTGTCTGCAAATAGGGAAGTGCGGCGTCTAGGCTCCCATGTTACAGCAGGCAAATATACCTTTGAAGTTGTCAAGGAGTTTACATACCTTGGCACCGACGTAAACAGCAACAACAATGTCAGCCTGGAGATAAAGCGAAGAACAACAATTGCTTATAGGTGCTACTACGGGCTAAGTAAGCAATTAGGTTCCAGAGCCCTCTCTCGATCGACAAAACTAACACTCTACAAGACGCTCATCATACCTGTGTTTCTCTATGGCGCTGAGGCATAAGTGGTATCACAAGCAGATGCAGCCGCTCTTGGGGTGTTCGAGAGGAAAGTTCTTCTTAAAATCTTTGGTCCTGTTCGAGTTAGGGACGACTATCGCATTCGAATGAACCACGAACTGTACGAGCTATACAACGACATTAGTCTAGCGTATAACAATTCAGCGACTACGTTGGCTGGGTCATGCCTATCGTATGGATGAAGAAGCTCCAGCGAAAAAGGTTTTTAAAGCGAAAGCCGAGGGTCGACGACGAAGAGGAAGACCATGCCTCCGATGGATTGACCAGGCCGAGGAAGCCCTTACCGCGCTTGGTGAAAGAGATTGAAGACGGCGTACGCGAAGCAGAGACGCCTGGCGAGAGCTAATGAAGTCGGCCGTAACCCGTTAACGGGTTGTCATGGCCACCTAAGCAAGCAAGCAAGCAAGTAAGCATTTTCAACTCGGTTGCTATTTTATTCGCCCTCAATTAAATTTAGAAAATTTTTAATCAAATTTGAAATTAAAATTCCAGAATCCTACAAGATTTTGGGTATTATTATTGATAAGTTGCTTTAATCATTTCTATTTTGAACAAATCTTAATAAGATTTGGTTAAAAACTTTTACTTTATACATTTACAGCCGAATTGTTCATAAAGTTTGTTTATAACGCGTTCACATAAATTTGATCATAACGCGTTATAACTTAAACCAGGTACATAATAGAACTTCTTTATAACGCATTAAATTGTTATTTAATTTGTTCTTTAAATATTTTCTGAACATTTGTAACGTCTTATAAAGTGTTGAAATGCTTTTATAAATAGAATTGGAGAGTTTTGATAATTTTGATAGAACTGTCTTTTAAATCATAACTTGTTACAAAATTAAAACAAATTTTATGGCGTTTTAGCACAACTATATTTTTATTTATAACGGGGTTATAGATTTCGTTACAATTGGATATTTAACGAGTTTCAGATGAGGAACTAACCGATTTAATTACAAAAACAGTTACAAAACAAGTTTTAAATTTATAGCTCGGTAAACCAGAACTATAGGTTTTAAACCAGAATTTAAAGTCAAGTTCTGGGAAAAATGAAAAAGTGACCAAATCAAGGAAAACATGACCAAGTAACCAAGTCAAAATAAAATTACCACAGGTCAGGTCTTCATGAAGGCAAAAATGAAGACAATTTTTTAAACACAACTTATTTGTGTTGGAAAACGCTGGCGGTCGTGAAGAGAAAAATTAATGAAATGACGAATGAGTTTCTATGCATAAATCGATCATTGCATAAATCAAACATTTTAAAATCAACACATGTTTGAGACGGCATCACATCGAACCGTTGAGGTCCATCCTACTTTGTGTACGTGAAGCGCAAGCAAATTTAAAAAGAACAATGAAAGAAAGTCAAAGTCGGTCTAGGCCGACTATGAAATACCCTAAACCTACTTTTCCCAAAAAAAATTTTATTATAAATGGGCGTGTCCGTGGTCGGATGAAGACTATATTTTATATGAATTTAAATGTTGAAGAAAAATTTACACATACCAAGTTTTATTCCTGTAGCTCAGTTAATGCCTTAATTATGCTTTTGCTATGGGAGGTGGGCGTGCGCATGGACGGATTACTCCCAATTTTTGAAAACGTCTTTGTTTTGGTATAAAATACATACATATCAAATTTGATCTCTCTATGACAAACATAATCTTATTTATTAAGTTTTAAACTCTTTGGGTTGTATGGGAAGTAGGCGTTTCCGTGGGCGGATGACGTCCATTTTCCAAAACCATCTTTGTTTTGTCATAAAAACATACTTGCCAAATTTTATTTCTGTAGGTTAAACAGAGGCTTATTTATTCCGTTTTCAATTTTTGGGTTGTGTGGGTGGTGGGCGTGTCCGTGAGCGGACGACACCCATCTTTCGAAGACATCTTTGTGTTGATACAAAACACATACACACCAAATTTTATTGTTGTAGGTAAGTTATGAGCTTATTTATGCGGTTTTCAATTTTTGCGTTGTATGGGAGGTAGGCCCACGTGTCCGTGGGCGGATTCCAAAAATATTCAATAGTGCAGATCCTTGGGTCCATGTGATCAAGTGTTTCGTTTCATCCAATTATCTCAACTCCTTCTTCTCATCCTGTGTATACGGACAACACACAGACAGACAGACGGATGGACGGACATGGATAGCTCGACTCACGAGGTGACCCTGATCAAGAATTAATACACTTTTCTATACCGGACTCGCTTCGTTCTATGCGTTACAAACGTTTGCACAAAGTTAATATACCCTCACCTTTCAGGTTTAGGGTATAATTCATGAAAAATTTTCGACAGCACGTCAACTCGGTTACACACAAAAATGAAATGAAAATAAAATTGTGTGATTTGAGAAAAAGATCGTGAATGAAGGTTTGCGAATTTTCTGAAGCCTGCAATAACTACACCGACAGAAAAATCAAATAATTTATTTTTGAAATCAAATATTTTGACAACAAAAACGATTCATTGGCGAAAATATTTAATATGAAAATTAAATTTTGAATAAAATATTCACAGTATTTGATTGAATTATTCAGAATATTTGAATTTTAAATATTTTCGCGCTTTGGATTGAATACCGTACTATTTATTTCAAATATAGTAATATTCATATGAAATATCTTTGTATTTGATTTTATATATGCATATACATATGTGGTTTTATATATGCAAATATTTCTTTTAAATATCAGCGTCATTTTATTTGAAGATTTTTATTTCGATTTTCCGCATTAATACTTACCCAGTTTGAAAAATTAACAATAAATACAATACCTTTTATTGAAAATATTGTGGTACTTATAAACTATGATTAACAATGGTTACAAACATTTTTGTTTGATGTACTTTTATAGTACTTTAAAAATAATAATGGAATTCATCAATATCTAGTTTATTTTATACATATTATACACATATTACATACATTAAATTAATGTAAAAGTATAGATAAATAGAGAAGTATATATTATTGCGAGTTTCTTAAGTTAACAAAAACAAAAAAAAAATACTTCACAATAACTTATTTCCAATATAAGTTCTGCCATTGTTGACAGTATATGTAAGGGAACACTTGAAAAGTAACGAATATCTTTGATAACTATTTCATTTTGAACGCTAGCTACTTCGAAGGCTTGAAAATGTTCATCAAAGCATTAAATGTTTACAGGTGTGCAAAATATATACAAAATATCTTCTTTGAGGCAAAAAAACATTATTTTAAGCATTTTGACCCTCACTTTGGTACTATTTACATATGGGCATTTCCACAGAAAGGTCTACCGGGACCGAAAAAAAAATTGTTAAATAAACAAATAATTTTTTTGTTATTATTTAAAAAAAATGCTTGAATTTTTTTAATTTACTGCATTTACAACTAATTTCAGTTTTTATTCTGAGAAAATTGGCCTGATATCTGAGAAATATGTTTTTCTTGCTTTTAGCTGCTTTTAAGGCCTTTTTCTCTTTAGTATTTTTCGTTTATTTATCAACGTTATGTTTGCACTCTTCTTATAAAATTCATCTATAAACTACAAATAAAAAATAAAAAATAAAAAGATACCAAACAAAGCACGATTTACGGTAAATTTTTTATATTGCTTTAACTACTATTCGAATGTCGCGTTCTTGTACCTAAATCATCATATGTTATCACAACTTCGTGATCGTTCTTAGCAAGTGTCTGAAAATTATAACTTAAATCAAATTTGGTCACCTTACTATAAAAAAAAAGTTACTGCAGGTAAAATTCATACTAAACATTTATTATTGATCTTCAAAATGTGTCGCGTTCGCGATCATGCGCCGTATTTTTAATACACTTTGTATGGGAAAGTATGGAAAGGTTTCATTCGATTTTTCTAAATTTTTTGCACAGTGTTAATAGTTCAAATTAAAGCTCATGAGCTAATTCTCAAGTCATTGGATTGATTTTTAGTAGATTTTTAAGAAATTTTAAAATTTGAGAACGTCAATTTGTATGGGAGGTATACGTGGTTTTCATCCTATTGGGATTATTTTCGAACATGATCTTTATTTTTACGATATAAGCTTAAATATCGAATTTCATTATTATAACTTAATAATAACGGCTGTAATCATGTCAAAAGATGGGGGGACATACAAAAACAGGGATGCCATGGTTAAAACAACTTAGAAGGTGATACTGCAGTATAATATATGCACTTTTCTATATCTGCCACGCCTCTTTGTGGGCGTAAAAAAGTCTTCATAAAGTAAATAACCACATACGTAGGACGGGTGGTGTTACAAAGAAATATAATATTTTTCTCACTAGCCTCTTTTGTATTTTTTTTTTTTTTTTTAAATATTACTAATATATAACTCACAAATAATATTTACGATGTTTTTGGTAGGTAATGAAATATTTAGCTGAAATTACTTTAACTAATTCTTATTAAAAACGTGATGAGAAAAAATGTCGCGTGCTAGATGTCGCGTTCGCGATCAGGCTTAAGCTCAATAAAAAAAAACTAATGGAAATATGTCAAAATGACAAATATTTCTTGAAAGCCACATTAATTTTATTTAATTTACAATTAACCGCTTTAAAATATTATGTTACGTTTCGCAGATATTTGCATTTTTCTAGATGTAGTCGAAAACGAGTTCCATTTTTTGTCGCGTTCGCGATGCCATGTTTTTTGCTAATATTTTGGAAACATAAAATCTAGAGAACCTAACTTTTTTTTCTAAATATAGTGCTAATAAAATGCTATCTAAAACTTGAAAAAAAAGAGAATTTGTTTTGAGTTTTCTTTATTATTTTGCTCCTCAAAGGCGTACGAATGTCGCGTTCGCGACTATGGAAATGCCCATATGTAAATATCCCAATTTTAAATTTGCCATAACTCCGTTTTTATACCCTAAACCTGAGAGGTCAGGGAATATTAACTTTGTGCAAACGTTTGTAACGCATAGAATGAAGCGAGTGCGGTATAGAAAAATATATATTTTCTTGATCATCGTCACCTCGTGAGTCGAGCTATTCATGTTCGTCCGTCCGTCCGTCCGTCTGTCCGTCCGTCTGTGTGTTGTCCGTAAACACAGGATAAGAAGAAGGAGTTGAGATAATTGGATGAAACTTGGTACACATGGTCACATGGACCCAAGGATCTGCACTATTGAATATTTTGGGAATCCGCCCACGGACACGCCTACCTCCCATACAACGCAAAAATTGAAAACTGCATAACTCAGCTCATAATTAGCCTACAATAATAAAATTTGGTGTTTTGTATCAATACACAGATGTCTTCAAAAAATTGGTGTCATGCGCTCACGGACACGCCCACCTCCCATACAACCCAAAAATTGAAAACACAATAAATACGCCTCTGTTTAACTTACAGAGATAAAATTTGACACATATGTTTTTTATAATAAACAAAAGATAGTTTAAAAAAATGGACATCATCTGCCCACGGACACGCCTACCTCCCATACAACGCGAAAATTGAAAACTGGATAAATTAGCTCATAATTAACCTACAAGAATAAAATTTGGTGTGTATGTCTTTTATGTAAACACAAAGATGTCTTCTAAAAATTGATATTATCCACGCACGGACACGCCCACCTCCCATACAACCAAAAATTGAAAACGCAATAAGTAAACCTCTGTTTAACCTTTAGAGATAAAATTTGACACGTATGTTTTTTACGAGAAAACAAAGATGGTTTTGAAAAATGGACGTCATCCGCCCACGGACACGCCTACTTCCCATACAACCCAAAAAGCTTAAAACTCATTTAATAAGGTTATGTTTGTCATAGAGAGACCAAATTTGGTACGTATGTATTTTATACTAAAACTAAGGTGTGTTCAAAAATTGGAAGTAATCCGTACATGAACACGCCTATCTCCCATAGTGAAAACACGATAAAGACATTAACTGTGAGCTACAGGAATAAAACTTGGTATGTATAAATTTTTCATCAATATTTAAATGCATATAAAATATAGACATCATCCCCCACGAACACGCCCATTTACAATAAAAATTTTTTTGTTTTTGAAAAGTGGGTTTAGGGTATTTCATAGTCGGCCTAGACCGACTTTAGACCTTCTTTACTTGTTATATCCTAAACCTGAAAGGTCAGGATATATTAACGTTGTGCAAACGTTTGTAACGCAAAGAACGAAGCTAGTCCGGTATAGAAAAGTGCATATATATTCTTGATCAGGGTCACCTCGTGAGTCGAGCTATCCATGTCCGTCCGTCTGTCCGTCCGCCTGTGTGTTGTCCGTAAACACAGGATAAGAAGAAGGAGTTGAGATAATTGAATGGCACTCGGTACACATAGTCGCATAGACCCAAGGATCTATGATTGAATGGCAAGGATTGAATATTTTTGGAATCCGCCCACGGACACGCCTACCTCCCATACAACCCAAAAATTGAAAACACAATAAATAAGCTTCTGTTTAATCTATAGAGATAAAACTTGGCACGAATGGTTTTTATAACAAAATCAAGGTTTTTAAAATAGACGTCCTTCACCCACGGACACGCCTACCTCCCATACATTCGAAATCAAATTTGGTATGTATGCATTTTATACTTAAACTAAGGTGTGTTCAAAAATTGGGCGTAATCCTTCAATGAACACGCCCATCTACCATACAACCCACAATAGCGAAAGCACAATAAAGGCATTAACTGTGAGGTACAGGAATAAAACTTGTTATGTGTAAATTTTTTATCAACATTTAAATGCTATAAAATATAGGATTCATCCGCCCACTGACAAGCCCATTTTCTCAAAAGGCCTAGACCGACTTTAGACTTTCTTTACTTGTGTTTTTTATTTCAATGCACTGATCTTCGCTCAATATTCTTGCATTTACAATGTTTTTAAATACATGCAGTTCCATTGCTGCACAAGTTTCACACAGAATTTTACATAAAATATGTAGTCATTAATCACAATATAGTTTTATTAAATACATTTTTGACTAATCAAAATAAACTGAATTTTTAATTTAAGTCACACCTGCTAATCAAAAAAAAAGCGGGAAATGTAGATGCAGAACTTGCACTAACATATGTTGGATTTTATGGATAACAGCTGTGCGAACAAAACGAAAAGTGTCAATAAGATCAGCAGGTAGATTCCAGGATTTGCTATCGCTAAATCTCGATCGCTAAAAAATGCTTACGTCAGTTTGAACAAATTTTAGCGACAATCGCGGTTCTGATTCACAGATCATCTCCTATTTTCGTCGCTTAAATTAAGCAATGAAAAAATGAGCCGGATAAAAACAGCTGATTTTGACATTTATTTATTGCTAAAAAGTTGCTAATTTGCGATTCTGAGTGTATTTCAATCGCTAAAAATTGCTAAAATTATCAAATTTTTAGCAACAAGAAATTTTAACCGCTAAAATTTTTAAAAACCTTATAGTACTTATAATAGGAATGAAAACAAGGTAAATTTCAGTTATCAACAACGTAACGCTGTCTTTTTCTAATTTTATTTCATAAAAATATTTTTTAAGATATGTACGCCAATAGAAAACGTATAAACAAAAAAGCAAAATTTTTTTATTCCAATGTTTAGAACGCGAATTTAATAAGACACAGTTGATAAGACACTCATACTGTTATTATAATTAATAATGCTTCTTATTTAATAAATTTTACCGACACTGAAGCGCACAAAAATTTATTATTTTGACTTTAACCTCAATGCTTACACACACAAACAGAAAATTTGACAGCTCTCGTTGAAAAACTTGTGCGCCACTACGGTGGATAAAACAACTAGTTTTAAGCTAAGCGATGTGAAGTTCAGAATAGCATTTTAGCGAAATCGCTAAAATTTCGGATAATACTAGATTTTTAGCATTTTAGCGATTTTTAGAGTTTTAGCGATAGCAAATCCTGGAATCTACCTACAGGGGAGTGTTGTTAATTTTAAAAAACATCAAACTTCAAAAGTATTAACTTTTATATATTTATTAATTGCCGCTAGGTATGAAATATGTGCATTTCGGCCACTGCGCTACGTCAGCTAATGGTATAATTAATAAAGTAATGTTATGGCTGAACGTACTCTCTTCGAAAGTACCCTCAATGTCAAAATCGGTCATCTTGGCGAATACAGACAAAGCAAACCAGCCAAAGCAAACAAACAAATCTAAATTCAATGGAACATCGTGTTGTGCTAAGTGCAAATTGCATTTAATATTTTCGTTTTGATATTGTTTTATAATAACAATAAACTATATAAAATATATATAAAACAATAACTGAGAAACAACAGTGACTTCAAGGTGTTTGCAGCGAATTGTTCTAAGAGGTCCGAGCTTAAGCAGCAGCAACAGTGACTGCAAACAGCATCCAATGCATTGCAGTTTATTCAATTTGCACTTTTAATTTTATTTATTATTACGTTAAAAATAACAATAAAAACCAACAATATAAAATAATTTAACATAAACACGCGAGAGTTGGTAGCGGATCATTGTTTACATTTTGCATTTTCTTAGCTTTCTACTCGTTCGTAGATTTTGTATGAGCTGTGAACTACGTTTGGACAATCTCGGTGAGCTGCCCTCCACCCTGATATTACTTTGGTTATTATACTATGCGCCAGCTTATATAATTTCATGCCGCGTTGATACAGGGCTGCCACAGTGATATGAAATGGCTGCAAGATTCCTGCAATGCTTTTAAACCAGTGTCGGGCAAAAATGAAATTCTTATTCACGGGTGATCGAGCTAGCATTTGCTGCCGACGTCAATATTTCCACACGTACACAATAAAAACTTCGTGTGGCGTACGAGCTGTAGCCGAGTAATGGCTTAGGCTCGTGCTCGAACAGAACCAAAGCGGCTGACGGCTGGCGGCTGGCGGTCCTCTCTCGGCGAATTGAGAGAATAACAAGAGCGGCTGGCGATTGTCGGAACAGAGTTGCTTTTTTGCACGGTAGTGGTTTAATTACAGATAGGGGAGCAACAAACGGACAACATGATTAACATGTATTAAAAAAAGTTTGACTTATTCAATGAAGTTTTCATCAAAATCTATAATGAAGAAAATTAGTTTGTATACTATTGCGAATTCACACAAATATAACAAAGACACAAAAAATAAAACGTCAGAATATACTAAAAACTTAAAAAAATTACATTAAACACAGCCAATTCTTAGCAAAAGTATGGCAACATTTATGTTACTCAGAGAGCCAGACGCCATAGCAAAAATAGAATAGATTCTATTCTGGCGTTTTTCCGTCGCGGATTCGCCCAGCGAATTCGTTTTTGCCAACTGCATACATTTTCATGTATTCTGCTGAACAGCGAATCCGCCAGCCGTCAACCGCTTTGGTTCTGTTCGGGCTCTAAATTCTATTCTGGTGTTTTTCCGTCGCGGATTCGCCCAGCGAATTCGTTTTTTCCGACTGCATACGTTTTCCTGTATTCTGCAGAACGAAGAATCCGCCAGCCGTCAACCGCGTTGGTTCTGTTCCGGCTCTGATGTTAGTTGACGTTAAGCATTTAAGAAAGTAAGAACTCGCTTCTGCTCGCTTCGCAACTATTAAATAAAACGCAAAGAAAAATGTTTGATGACAAATGGATGCTAAATTTTTTTGTAGAAAATATAAACGGCGCTGTCGCTCTCTCTTGGACACACACAAACTTGCATGTTTATGTATTGGTTTGCCCGACACTGTTTTAATCACATCCCCCTCCAAATCAAAAAAATCAAAAATTTGATACATCTTTAAGTCTATCATCCCGAAATTCTGAGTTCGACATCCCTAAATTAATGACTATTATGCTATTATATAATACTTAATAAAAAACAAATTTTAAAAACTACTCACCTAAAAATGTAAAAAAAAAATTATTTTGATATTAAATAAAACACAAAAAACAGTCATTCAAAACAACCCGCTTTTTTACGCAAAAAATTTAAACTGGACTTTAATATTGTTCCAAATCATGAACCTACTTCATTATGAAACTATACAGGTTTAACTTATGTGGGTTGTATATGAAGTGGACGTGTTTGTGTGTGGACAGTTTTTGAACACACCTTAGTTTTGATGTAACATATGTTACCAATGCATATGCTCACCAAGTTTTATCTGCGTAGGTCAAAAATGTTAAAAACCTTTTTAAAGTATGTACGTATTAGTTTTGATATAAAATACATACAAATCGAATTTGATTTCTGTGGCTATAATATAATTCTATACGGTGATATTTTATGGTTGTACTAGTGTAAAAGCCCGTCCTTCGACGGGAAGGAACCATTTAGAGTACAAAATGCGACAAAAAATTTATTGGATTTATATACAAAGGTTTTTATTTGAAAACATATTTATTAAATTATTTTGATAAAACTTCTTTAAATACAACATTTCTAGTAAAAAAATTCTTAGAATTTTTAACCTTATCCCTTGCCATCTATAATGCTTAGTTTTACATCATCAGCCCGCTCAAACTGCCCATGACTAAATACCAGTTCTTTTAGAAAAACTCCTAATTTTTGCAATATTTAACCTTGCAATTTATTTATGGTCATTGAAAATGTCAGTTTAATTGGAAATTGTCGCCTCCGGAGAGTGAAAGGCAAATCTGTGTTTGTCGGGGCCAAATCAATTGTAGGTATGAAAACTATTTCATGTTCGCCAGTGCGCCTGTCAATACCTGTGCGATGATTAATTAAGTTTTTAGGTTTTTCAAAACTAACCACCTTCCATTACAGATATCTCTTTTGGTATTGAAATTTCGAAGAAGTATTATAATATTTCCAATTCTGAGGTTTAACTTATGCAGTGGCATTCCTGAAGGATAAAATTCATTCAAAAACTCGGCAGGGTAATTTTGTTTATCGTTATCATCACTGTCTTCAATTTAATCCGTGCTCAGATCTCTCACTAGTGGTATTCATGCAATGCCGAATATTTTCCGATGCCGTATATCGGAAAATATACGCTGTTTTTGCATGAGGCACCTTTTTGTATTTTTCGGTTAGTGGCGTATATCAATCAGCTGTTCTTAAAGTTATATTGCAAAAGTGGCCACTTTGGCTTAATAAATGAGCTGAAAAGTAAATATATAAAAAAATAAATAAATGGTTTCATAATTTTGGTGAAGACAACGAAATTTCAGATAAATTATTTTATTATTCGACAACTGACAACATGCAATTTGTCGTTTAAAAGGATTCTCAAGTTGGAAGTTGAGTAAGAAGTTTATAGTTTGTAATAAATATTTGAAAGGTGGCAACAACTCTTTGCCGAAAGTTTTCGGCGCTGTTTTCGCATCAAAATGGTGAGGAAAACTGGGAACTTTGCGTTTATCAAATTCCATACAAATTTTGACAGTTGATATACGGCGTTTACGCTTTTTCCGATTTTCGGCATATTCGGCACGTTTTCGGCATTGCATGAATACCACTACTGTGTCACCAACTAAATTATTTAGAACTTGCTCGTTGACTTCGTTCACATCGGAATTTTTTGTGCACAGGATAGCAATTTTGGAAAAACGGTTGATGTAATTCGGACTCAAAATATCGCCAGAAATATATTTAATGGATTTGTCCATTATATTGGACACTTCAGAAAAAAAAATTTTTATTTTCCAACGTCTTTTCTAAAATCAAATAGGTTGGTACTATGAAATGAAGTTGTGCTAACATGACAAAAATAATTTTAGGGAGATATATAACGTTTAACTTAGTTAGATTTTCGATTTTATGCCCAACAGAAGCCTTCAATTTTTTTATATCGCGTGTTAATAAATTTTGCAAAAAAGAAGTGATTATTGTGATTGGTGTGCAAAGTATAATTTTTTTTTATAATAACAATTGCATAAATAACGCACTTGCATTTGTCTCCGATTGTTTTAGTTGAACTAAAATATTATAATACAACGTTATCATGGTTTTGTCCATTATATTAGACAGCCTGCCAAAAGCAAAGCAGCTCATGTAAAAATCAGAGGGATGTTTTTAATCTTTTTATTGGTTAAATGATGGGAATATAAGCTCAAAAAAATTGTCCACGATTATTCTAGGCAAGCCATTGAAAAGGTTAATAAGCGAACCTTTACAAACAAAATGATCGGGAATTTCTATGGTGTCTTCATCTCCATTTCCTAACTTGCGTAGCCAATTCCAATTGACACCAACGTCACTGAATGTAATATTTGCTGCTCAGTTTATGCAGACCGAATAGGTTCTGGTTCTGTTAATTAAGAAGTACTGTAATAGCAAGACATGATGTTTCATGTATAGTAGTTGAGGAAAATGACGATAGTCTTCAAGTACAAAGATTTCCAATACATAATTTAAGAATAGTTGCTGGTCCAGACTGAACAGGTTCTAAAAAGTATAGTACGTACAAAAATTTCAAATAGATAATTGGAGTTTATTGGAGTTTATTGGAGTTTACTCCTTTAGAATCGATTTGCATGAAAAGAAATTATATTAGGGGGTAAAGACAAATTTTCAACTATTTTTCGTTACGTTTGAATTTTCAACTATTTTTTGCGTTATGCTTGAATTATCAACTTTTTTTCGTTACGTTTGAATTTTCAACTATTTTTGCGTTATGCTTGAATTTTCAACTTTTTTTGCGATATGCTTGAATTTTCAACTTTGATTCTATGACTCTATGGCCAATCGAATGCAATGGAATTATCTAAGGTCACAGGCAGATCATTGGCACTTAAATGGATTCAATGGAGAATTTGGACCAAAGTGGATGATTCTATGGCCATTCGGATGCAATAGGATTATCTGAGGGCACAGGCTGGTCATTGGCACTTTAATGGATTCCATGGATTCCATGGAGGTGACAGGGGAGTCATTGGAACTTTTATGGGTTGAAGCAACATTTGGACCAAAATGGATGATTCTATGGCCAATCGGATGCAATGGGATTATCTGAGGTCATAGGCGGGTCATTGGAACTTTCATGGGTTCCATGGAACATTTGGACCAAAATGGATGATTCTATGGCCAATCGGATGCAATGGGATTATCTGAGGTCACAGGCGGGTCATTGGACCTTTTATGGGTTCCATGGAACATTTGGACCAAAATGGATGATTCTATGGCCAATCGGATGCAATGGGATTATCTGAGGTCACAGGCGGGTCATTGGAACTTTTATGGGTTCCATGGAACACTTGGACCAAAATGGATGATTCTATGGCCAATCGGATGCAATGGGATAATCTGTGGTCACAGGCGGGTCATTGGAACTTTTATGGGTTCCATAGAATATTTGGAACAAAATGGGTGATTCAATGGCCAATCGGATGCAATGGGATTATCTGAGGTCACAGGCGGGTCATTAGAACTTTTATGGGTTCTATGGAACATTTGGACCACAATGGATGATTCTATGGCCAATCGGATGCAATGGGATTACCTGAGGTCACAGGCGGGTCATTGGAACTTTTATGGGTTCCATGGAACATTTGGACCAAAAAGATGATTCTATGGCCAATCGGATGCAATGGGATTATCTGAGGTCACAGGCGGGTCATTGGAACTTTTACGGGTTCCATGGAACATTTGGACCAAAAAAGATGATTCTATGGCCAATCGGATGCAATGGGATTATCTGAGGTCACAGGAAGGTCATTGGAACTTTTATGGGATCCATGGAACATTTGGACCAAAATGGATGATTCTATGGCCAATCGGATGCAATGGGATTACCTGAGGTCACAGGCGGGTTATTGGAACTTTTATGGGTTCCATGGAACAATTGGACCAAAATGGGTGATTCTATGGCCAATCGGATGCAATGGGATTACCTGAGGTCACAGGCGGATCATTGGAACTTTTATGGGTTCCATGGAACATTTGGACCAAAATGGGTGATTCTATAGCCAATCGGATGCAATGGGATTATCTGAGGTCACAGGCGGGTCGTTGGAACTTTTATGGGTTCCATGGAACATTTGGACCAAAAAAGATGATTCTATGGCCAATCGGATGCAATGGGATTATCTGAGGTCACAGGCGGGTCATTGGAACTTTTATGGGTTCCATGGAAAATTTGGACCAATATGGGTGATTCTATGGCCAATCGGATGCAATGGGATTATCTGAGGTCACGGGCGGGTCATTGGAACTTTCATGGGTTCCATGGAACATTTGGACCAAAATGGATGATTCTATGACCAATCGGATGCAATGGGATTATTTGAGGTCACAGGCGGGTCATTGGAACTTTTATGGGTTCCATGGAACATTTGGAACAAAAACGATGATTCTATGGCCAATCGGATGCAATGGGATTATCTGAGGTCACAGGCGGGTCATTGGAACTTTTATGGGTTCCATGGAACATTTGGACCAAAAAGATGATTCTATGGCCAATCGGATGCAATGGGATTATCTGAGGTCATAGGCGGGTCATTGGAACTTTTATGGGTTCCATGGAACATTTGGACCAATATGGGTGATTCTATGGCCAATCGGATGCAATGGGATTATCTGAGGTCACGGGCGGGTCATTGGAACTTTAATGGGTTCCATGGAACATTTGGAACAAAATAGATGATTCTATGGCCAATCGGATGCAATGGGATTATCTGAGGTCACAGGCGGGTCGTTGGAACTTTTATGGGTTCCATGGAACATTTGGACCAAAAAAGATGATTCTATGGCCAATCGGATGCAATGGGATTACCTGAGGTCACAGGCGGGTCATTGGAACTTTTATGGGTTCCATGGAACATTTGGACCAATATGGGTGATTCTATGGCCAATCGGATGCAATGGGATTATCTGAGGTCACAGGCGGGTCATTGGAACTTTTATGGGTTCCATGGAACATTTGGACCAAAATGGGTGATTCTATGGCCAATCGGATGCAATGGGATTATCTGAGGTCACAGGCGGGTCGTTGGAACTTTTATGGGTTCCATGGAACATTTGGACCAAAATGGGTGATTCTATGGCCAATCGGATGCAATGGGATTATCTGAGGTCACAGGCGGGTCATTGGAACTTTTATGGGTTCCATGGAACATTTGGACCAAAAAAGATGATTCTATGGCCAATCGGATGCAATGGGATTATCTGAGGTCATAGGCGGGTCATTGGAACTTTCATGGGTTCCATGGAACATTTGGACCAAAATGGATGATTCTATGACCAATCGGATGCAATGGGATTATTTGAGGTCACAGGCGGGTCATTGGAACTTTTATGGGTTCCATGGAACATTTGGAACAAAAAAGATGATTCTATGGCCAATCGGATGCAATGGGATTATCTGAGGTCACAGGCGGGTCATTGGAACTTTTATGGGTTCCATGGAACATTTGGACCAAAATGGGTGATTCTATGGCCAATCGGATGCAATGGGATTATCTGAGGTCACGGGCGGGTCATTGGAACTTTTATGGGTTCCATGGAACATTTGGACCAAAAAAGATGATTCTATGGCCAATCGGATGCAACGGGATTATCTGAGGTCACAGGAAGGTCATTGGAACTTTTATGGGTTCCATGGAACATTTGGACCAAAAAAGATGATTCTATGGCCAATCGGATGCAACGGGATTATCTGAGGTCACAGGAAGGTCATTGGAACTTTTATGGGTTCCATGGAACATTTGGACCAAAAAAGATGATTCTATGACCAATCGGATGCAATGGGATTATCTGAGGTCACAGGCGGGTCATTGGAACTTTTATGGGTTCCATGGAACATTTGGACCAAAATGGGTGATTCTATGGCCAATCGGATGCAATGGGATTATCTGAGGTCACGGGCGGGTCATTGGAACTTTTAGGGGTTCCATGGAACATTTGGACCAAAAAAGATGATTCTATGGCCAATCGGATGCAATGGGATGATCTGAGGTCACAGGCGGGTCATTGGAACTTTTATGGGTTCCATGGAACATTTGGACCAAAATGGGTGATTCTATGGCCAATCGGATGCAATGGGATTATCTGAGGTCACGGGCGGGTCATTGGAACTTTTATGGGTTCCATGGAACATTTGGACCAAAATGGGTAATTCTATGGCCAATCGGATGCAATGGGATTATCTGAGGTCACAGGCGGGTCATTGGAACTTTTATGGGTTCCATGGAACATTTGGACCAAAAAAGATGATTCTATGGCCAGTCGGATACAATGGGATTATCTGAGGTCACAGGCGGGTCATTGGAACTTTTATGGGTTCCATGGAACATTTGGACCAAAATGGATGATTCTATGACCAATCAGATGCAATGGGATTATTTTAGGTCACAGGAAGGTTATTGGAACTTTTATAGGTCACAGGCGGGTCATTGGAACTTTTATGGGTTCCATGGAACATTTGGACCAAAATGGATGATTCTATGAACAATCGGATGCAATGGGATTATTTGAGGTCACAGGCTGGTCATTGGAACTTTTATGGGTTCCATGGAACATTTGGAACAAAAAATATGATTCTATGGCCAATCGGATGCAATGGGATTATCTGAGGTCACAGGCGGGTCATTGGAACTTTTATGGGTTCCATGGAACATTTGGACTAAAATGGGTGATTCGATGGCCAATCGGATGCAATGGGATTATCTGGGGTCATAGGAAGGTTATTGGAACTTTTATAGGTCACAGGCGGTTCATTGGAACTTTTATGGGTTCCATGGAACATTTCGAACAAAATTGATGATTCTATAGCTAATCGTATGCAATGGGATTGTCTGAGGTCATTGTCACTTTTATGAGTTATACGAAGTATTTAGACATAAATGGATGATTCTGTGGTCAAGCGGATGTAACTTAACTACGTGAGGTCTTAAAATTTTTGAGTCATAAGCATAATATAGATTTAGTTTTGGAAGAACACTGGGACTTCTAGATTTGGTTCAATCCTCACGATTTGTAAAAAATTTTACTTCAGACTTGCACGTTTCGAGTTTAAGTTTTTTCAATTTTATTTCTTTAGTTTTTGGTAACGACATTTCATATTGGTAATGAAATTTATTATTTTAACTGTTTATACATGATGAGCTTATATATTTCCCCACTTTGCCTATTGTACATGGTTCTATTTAATTCCAAGACAATCGATGAGAAGTAAACTCCAATCGCGCGTCGGAGCTGACACGCACTCTTTTTTTTTACAACAGGTTCTGGTCCAGGTCGAACAGGTTTTAAAAAGTACAGTACGTACAAAGATTTCAAATAGATAATTTTACAACAGCTTCTGGTCCAGGATGATCAGGTTTTAAAAAGTACAGTACGTACAAAGATTTCAAATGGATAATTTAGAAGAGGTTCTGGTCCAGGATGAACAGGTTTTACGATATAGAGCAAAAGGTTTAGTAAGTACAAACATTTCAAATGAATTATTTATAACTGGTCATGGTCCAGGCTGAACATGTTTTACGATATAGAGCACGAAGCAGGACGCTTGCCTTTTATATATTAAGATTATGCGGCCCATACACACTGCAACCAAAGCAAAGCTGGAAGTGTAACCTGGAAGTTTTTGACGTTTACAATGATGAAGTCGCAGCGTGTGTGAGGAAGTTACGCAACTGTTTGACGGTTGCAACTCAAGTTGCAGTAAAATTAAAACCATTTAATATTTGGGGGCGGAGCTAAAGTTGTAGCCATCTGGTTACAGCGTGTGTGGGAAGGTTGCATTGTTTTATTGTTTATCGCAACATATATTTGTCATCACCAGCACAAATTAATTTGAAATAATTTGATTGCTGCAGTTAAGTTTGAATGTTAATTATTTTCCTAATTTTCCTCATTAATTTTTAAATTTAAAAAAGTAAATTTACTTCTAGATATATAGACTATCTTTGCAATTAAAAAATGGAAGCAACTGACAGCTAGTTACAAGAAAAGTTACAGCGTGTGTGGCAAAGTTGGTTGCTGCAACTATCGCAGTGTGTGTGGTTAAATTTTAGAAAGTTCTGCTTTTTGGTTACAATTCCAGCTTTGCTTTGGTTGCAGTGTGTATGGGCCGCATTAGAAGTAAGCGTATCCGTGGATGGATTCCAAAAAATATTCAATGATTCAAGTTCTTGAGTCCATTTGAAAATGTGTTCCAAGTTTCATGAAATTAGCTCAACTCTTTCTTATGCTCTGTTTGCGGCAAAGATAACAAGATAGGAAACTTCTGTGGGGAATCCGAAATCACCAAAAAGTAAACACACGTATTAGAAAAATTTGTTCACCTCGAAAGTGAGGTGAATATACCAGTTACTAATTTTAAAGTTAACCCTTCCACCACATTTTATAGTGATTGACTTCATAAGGACAACAAAAATCTGTAAAGTGCACTAAATATTGTCAAATATTGTAAAAATATTTACTGCTGTAGTGTAACTTCATGTTAAATTCAGGCAATGTGAACGAATGAGTTGAATGTAAAAGCTTTTTTGTTTAAAGTGTTAAAATAAGTCTATCCGAACGTACAATAATACTAACTTGGGAAGAACAGAATATTGTCCATAAGCATTTTTAAAGACAAAGTTTTAATTGAATTAATCAAAATAATTAGAGTTCTCAGCCTTATTGCTTTGCGTATTTTTTGTGGTTAGACATGCCAACTGTTCTATCTACTATATCTTCCTAATTTCTATGTTAAGTTCTTATGTTAACTGCATTTTAATGACTACATTCTTAAAATTTTAAGAAAATACATGACTAATGTAGTTTTTTAAACATTAGAGACAAAACAAATGCCAATAAGCCAAGAAAACACCAAAAAAATATTTATTCCACCCAAGCAAATTTTTAAGGAAAACATGAGTAGTTGACAACTCTGATGGCATGAAATATAACAGGACTTGCACAAATCGGTTGTGGTGAATATAAAAACACATTGACAAATACAACAAGTGCCAAAATTACAAATTTCGTTTGGCGATAAAGTGTCAAATAAGAAAATGCATGCAATTATTTGAATGCAGAATATATTTCTGTAACTCAACTTAAAGATTAACACATTAAAACACATAATCCATACTGTATTTAACTTGCGTACAAACGATGTTCTAGCTTAAAAATGCAGGAGAAGAAGAAGAACGCTCCTTTTCTAAATTTCACCTCAAGTAGCGGGGGTTTGTGTAAAATAGCGGGGGTTTGTGTAAAAGCAAAATTTTTAAAAATGTTGACAAATACAACAACTGAAGAAATTGGCAAACTTTGCACGCTTGTATAAACAAAAATAAAAGGAATTAAGAAATAGTTTAGGTTGCAAACAGCTTATTACAACTTAAATATGTATATCATAATAAATTGGGTATGGGCATTATTTAAAGGGGGTGCAAAGTGATTTCTTGGGCAGTTTGCGGCCGATGAAGAACAAGAGTGAATTTCAGGGTTGCTTTTTTTGGCACACTAATACATACAAACCTCTTTTGAGGTTATGTTTTTCAAGTTTCCCATCTTGTTATCTTTGGTTTGCGGACAACACACAGACAGATGGACGGATTGACGGACAGGGCTTAATCGAGTCACGAAGTGACAATGATCTAGATTCTAGAATATATGTATGTACTTTTCTATATCGGTCTCGCATTGCAAACGTTTACACAAAGTTAATATACGCTGACGTTTTAGGTTTGGTTATAATCATAATGACGCGAATTATCTTTTAGATATTGTAATCAAAATATAATAAATCGAATGATTAATCGTACTTTTTTAATCTCTTACACTAGTCGATAAGGTTTTTCTTTAAAACGTTCAACTGCGTAAGCCAAATACCCAAAGTGGCTATAATTTTTATGAGATTAAAGAGTTTTATATTTTTCTTGTTATTCAAGGCACTTCTTTCGGCTATAAAATGCTTAGACTTGATTCTATGATCAAATATAAAGTTTCAAATCACTTTTACATTAGTCAAGAATTGAGGTCAAGTTTCTGAGCTTGTAGGCCAATTCGCCGCAAAACGAAAGCGACGAAAGAGGAAAAAGTTGACGGTACACAGTCAAGTGTACTGGCAATTTTTTTGAACTCGAAAAATTGCTTTCAATTCTTGACTAATGTAAAAGGGGACCTAGTAGAATATTATGTACAGTGAACCAAAAAAACTTGCGGAGTATACTTACTTTTGTCTATTTTGCATTATCTCTGAAAATATGTACCCTAACAATATAAAATAAAATGAAAAAATATTCTCCTTTTTATTTACTTTTCGAAAAGTTTCATCAAAAATTAATTAAATATACTTTTCCTAAAAAAATTAACAAAAAACAATAAGAGCACTTTTCATGAACCCAAAAAGAACTTGTAAAAAAACAATAGGGATATTCACACTGCCTTGGGTAGTTGGGTAGATTGGCAAATGCCATACATTTTGTTTTTGTAAAAGTGCCATTCTACCCAAGTACCCATCTACAAATCTACTCTAGCTGACCTCCTGATTTGTTTGGGTAGATTGGTTGAGTACTTTTTTCATGAGTTGCCACCTTTTCCAAAAGTAGGCAATAATTGAATTGACAAAAAACTAAAACAAAGTAAACAAATTATAAGTGAATAAAATAGACAAATGTGTTAAAATGAGTTATTTTAAAATTTTTCAGATAAAAATTATTAAATGCCGCAAAGTTCACGTTAAAAATTGCTCCTATATAAAATAACTTTTTTACGCCCGTACAATGGCCTAAATTTTGCTCTCATAACATGACATGAATAATATGATGGCAACTCTTTTCTAGCTGTCACTCATTACCCATCAGCTGTTAATCTATAAGAACTCAATTGCAGCTAAGGGTGCTCGCAGTAATCAAAAGTACTCATCTACCCGTACCCAACTACCCAAGTCAGTGTGAATACCCCTAATATGTTTACGGCATTCTTTTTTGAAACTAGTCTTTTTGTAGTGGTCCTTAGCATTTATAACGGCTTTTAACCTTTTTGGCATTGATAGAGACAGACTTTGTGTGATGTCAGGGGTAATTGTCGCCCATATGTTTTGGAGTGCATTTGTAAGCCTTTACGTGTTTTTAACGTTTTTTCTCTTATGACGTTTTTGTTTCTACCAAAAAATGTTGCCTTGTCACAGTCCAAAATGTTTTCAATGTTGTCCGCAACCATGTAAAAGTGCATGTTTTTGCCTACTCGAAAAATGTCAACTTAAATAATCGAATGTAACCATCCTTGTCTAACGCACGCATTTCATAATATTGTCGTTTTAAAAACAGCTGATATGCAGGGCAATCATCTACCCTGAGAAAGTTTCGCAGGGCAGAAAATGCGCCTTTTTTGCCCTCTGTGAGTGTGACATTTTAAGAAACGAACACACAATTTACTCAACGGTTTGCACTTATTTAAGAATCGAACACGAAAAAAGGCAAGGGCGATGAAAAGGCAACACTTATTGGTAGAAACGAAAACGCCATTAGTTTTTTCTATATGATCCTACAAATATATGATCAATTGGGCTTAAATCGGGACTTTGGGGCGGATGGGTAGTAATTTTTTGTAGTTGTACAGAAGCCATTCTTTAAACACAAGCGAGGAGTGCTTTGGATCGTTGTCGTGAACAAAGTTAAATTGTCGCCTATTTCCAATTTTGCGACGAATTTCAAAATTTGTAACAAGGATGCGTGCTGTGTTTTCAAAACGCCAAAATGATTTTTTTGATACCGACATTGAAATATTCAGTGAAACAAATAGTGGCCAACAAAGGACTTCACTGATTCCTATCTTAAAGGCCAAGTTCAAAAAGTTTCACCACTGGTTGAAAAGTTTATGCTAGCAGCTAGTGTAAGTCTTCACAAAGCTGGTAAAAGAAATGCATCTCAAGAAGTTTCTTTGCTTCAAACTGATGTATAATTGGCTACCAAAGCGAAACAAATAGTTGATTCCGTTAAAAATTTTCCAGTTAAATACTTACCTGAATAAGCTTTGGATCTATATGTAGACGGAGATTACACAAAGCATTCGTATCAGTTAATGCAGGCTGGTGCCAAATTACACAAAGCAAACATATACAGTATTGGCCAAAAGTTAAGCACACCATTGGCACATTTTCTTTATATATATATATAAATATATATCAATATATTAATTGAATAAAAGAATAAAGTTTAAGATTTTATAGTATCTAAATTAAGTCTATTAAAGAAAATTAAAACAATTATGCCATTATTAAAAAAACATAATAAGTTAAACATGTTTTTCTTAAAACGGATAATGTTTTCGCTGGCCATAAATTATGCACCCCCTTATTTACAATAATTATTTTTTAATATTTTGTGCAAAGTCCCTTATTTTTTGCAACAGATCGACATCGCTTTGGCATGGATTCAATTAATTTCATAATTGTTGTTTGTGGAATATTTTCCCAAGCTTCTTTTATCGCAGGTAACTTATCATCGGTAATTTATCATCGATGCTACGACAGTTCGTCCTTTTAATTTTCATGTTAACAATCTCCCACAAGTTTTCTATCGGGTTGACATCGGGAGATTGAGCAGGCCAACGAAGAACTTCGATTTTCTGGAACTCTAACCAACTTTTGCACACCTGAGAGGTGTGTTTGCGATCATTGCCATGCTGAAATATCCATCTCAGAGGCATTTCCTCCTCAGCGTATGGCAGCATTACATCCTTTAAAAAGTCACAGTACATAAATCGATCCATAATACCTGTAATTTTATGCACTGGCCCCATTCCGTTCCCAGAAAAGCAGCCCCACACCATTACGGTATGCAGTACTTTGGATTGAAGCGTTGTCCTTGAGGCCTACGTCCGAATATTTTAAATTTAACTTGTATGTATCTGAAAAAAGGACTCCAGTCGATGTGGTCTTTTGCAAATTTCAATCTGGCTTTTCTATTCTTCTCAAAAATGAAGGGTTTCTTCGCGGGTCGTATAGAAAATAAGCCGGTATCAACAGATAGTCTCCTAATTGTTCTGTCACTTATTTCCAGGTTTAAAATTGATTTAATTTCATTGGAAGATATAGTGGGATCCCTCTTAATCATTCTTTTTATAGCGGATTTGCCTCGTTCCGAAGTTTTTTGTGGTCTTCCACTACGAATTTTGATGGCAACTGTGCCAGTTTGTTCATATTTTTGGACAAGACGAGTTATAATAGACCGATTGATGGAATATTTTTTACTAATCTCATGTCGAGATGTCGAGGGACAAAGAGTGGAACATATTAAAAAATAACAACACAAAAAGTCTGTTTTTACCCATTTTTCTGCATGAAATGCCAACCTTACCGCTCCATGCCAACAAAAATTAAGAATACATTCATTTTTATTTAAAACAAGTAAAGAAAGTCTAAAGTCGGTCTAGGCCGACTATGAAATACCCTAAACCCACTTTTCAAAAACAAAAAAATTTTTATTGTAAATGGGCGTGTCCGTGGGCGCATGAAGCCTATATTTTATATGCATTTAAATGTTGAAGAAAAATGTACACATACCAAGTTTTATTCCTGTAGCTCACAGTTAATGCCTTTATTATGCTTTCGCTATGGGAGGTGGGCGTGTTCATGGACGGACTACTCCCAATTTTTGAACACACCTTAGTTTTGGTATAAAATACATACATACCAAATTTAATTTCTCTATGACAAACAAAACCTTATTTATTGAGTTTTAAACTTTTTGGGTTGTATGGGAGGTAGGCGTGTCCGTAGACGGATGACGTCCATTTTTCAAAAACGTCTTTGTCTTGTCATAAAAAACATATGTGCCAAATTTTAGCTCTGTAGGTTAAACACAGGCTTATTTATTGCGTTTTCAATTTTTGGGTTGTATGGGCGGTGAGCGTGTCCGTGAGCAGATGACGCCCATTTTTCGAAGACATCTTTGTGTTGGTATAAAACACATACATATCAAATTTTATTGTTGTAGGTTAACTATGAGCTGAGTTATGCAGTTTTCAATTTTCGCGTTGTATGGGAAGTAGGCGTGTCCGTGGGCGGATGATGTCCATTTTTCAAAAATATCTTTGTCTTGTCATAAAAAACATATGTGCCAAATTTTAGCTCTTTAGGTTAAACACAAGCTTATTTATTGCGTTTTCAATTTTTGGATTGTATGGGAGGTGGGCGTGTCCGTGAGCGAACGACACCCATTTTTCGATGACATCTTTGTGTTGATACAAAACACATATATACTAAATTTTATTGCTGTAGGTTAATTATGAGCTGAGTTATGCAGTTTTCAATTTTTGCGTTGTATGGGAGGTAGGCGTGTCCGTAGGCGGATTCCAAAAATATTCAATAGTGCAGATCCTTGGGTGCTTGTGACCATGTGTACCAAGTTTCATCCAATTATTTCGACTCCTTCTTCTTATCCTGTGTATACGGACAACACACAGACGGACAGACGGACGGACGGACGGACGGACATGGATAGCTCGACTCACGTGGTGACGCTGATCAAGAATATATATAGTTTTCTATACCGGACTCGCTTCGTTCTATGCGTTACAAACGTTTGCACAAAGTTAATATACCCTGACCTTTCAGGTTTAGGGTATAAAAATTCACCGAGTGGCTTTAAGTTTTTCCTTACCATTTTTGAGAAATTAACCTTAATATGAAGAAGGGCTTGTAAAAGAAAACATTGCTTGACATAGGCATTGGTACTTTTGCGTTCTGTGTTCTATGTTATTAATAAAACAGTACTTTGTGAAAACAAGTAAAAAAAGTCTAAAGTCGGTCTAGGCCGACTATGAAATACCCTAAACCCACTTTTCAAAAACAAAAAAATTTGTATTGTAAATGGGCGTGTCCGTGGGCTAATGAAGCCTATATTTTATGTGCATTTAAATGTTGATGAAAAATGTACACATACCAAGTTTTATTCCTGTAGCTCACAGTTAATGCCTTTATTGTGCTTTCGCTATGGGAGGTGGGCGAGATTTTGGACGGATTACTCCCAATTTTTGAACACACCTTTGTTTTGTTATAAAATACATACATACCAAATTTAATTTCTCTATGACAAACATAACCTTATTTATTGAGTTTTCAACTTTTTGGGTTATATGGGAGGTAGGCGTGTCCATAGGCGGAAGACGTCCATTTTTCAAAACCATCTTTGTCTTGTCATAAAAAACATATGTGCCAAATTTTAGCTCTTTAGGTTGAACACAGGCTTATTTATTGCGTTTTCAATTTTTGGGTTGTATGGGAGGTGGGCGTGTCAGTGAGCGGATGACGTCCATTTTTCGAAGACATCTTTGTGTTGGTATAAAACACATACATATCAAATTTTATTGTTGTAGGTTAACTATGAGCTGAGTTATGCAGTTTTCAATTTTCGCGTTGTATGGGAGGTGGGCGTGTTCGTAGGCGGACGACACCCATTTTTCAAAAACATCTTTGTGTTGATATCAAACACATACACACCAAATTTGATTGTTGTAGGTTAATTATGAGCTGAGTTATGCAGTTTTACATTTTTGCATTGTATGGGAGGTAGGCGTGTCCGTGGGCGGATTTCAAAAATATTCAATAGTGCAGATCCTTGGGTCCATGTGACTATGTGTACCAAGTTTCATCCAATTATCTCAACTCCTTCTTCTTATCCTGTGTATACGGACAACACACAGACGGACGGACGGACGGACATAGATAGCTCGACTCACGTGGTGACGCTGATCAAGAATATATATACTTTTCTATACCGGACTTGCTTCGTTCTATGCGTTACAAACGTTTGCACAAAGTTAATATACCCTGACCTTTCAGGTTTAGGGTATAAAAACAGTACTGTTTACAAAAGCGCATCTGGTATCCCTAGCCCATGGCGACAACGCTCACTGTGTTTATTTATGTATGCTTAGAGGTACCGCACACTACAGACTTTTAATCAGCCAATGTCTCATTTAAGTGCGCACACCTACCGATTCAACGAACCCAACTAAAAAATCAAATGGGAGGTCAGATTTCCACTGCAGTTACGTTAGTTATACAAAGATGCTATAATTTTAGCTAAATATTCATCAATAAAAAATATTTAAATAGACCGGTTGATGATGTTTATTCATTCTTTAATAATATAAAATTAAAGCGAATTTTGCAATGACAAAAGAAAATGAGGATATCTCTAATAACAAAGAAATATATACCAGGGGTAAAAAAATCAAGGGGCGTTCAAATACACGTATAAAAAATATCTTCAATTTGGTGGAAAATGACTTAACAAACATCAAATTCAACGACGGCATAAAATTTATGAGCAAATAATTTTACTGCAATGCAAAATGGAATGTACAGAAACGCATGAAATTGAAGCTGAAATTGAAGACACAGCTCTTAAAAAAGTCGAGTGATAGCAAGGACTTATTTTTAAAGCAGATCAGGAGAGATGAACCAATTAATCTAGAATATTTATTTAATGAAATTTCAAATATCATGTCACAAAATCACAGAATCCAAATTTTAAAAAGAAAATTCATATTTTAGAGATGTTAAGTATAAATTTTCTGGGTAAACACCTTCGAGTGTTGAAAATTATAGTTTAAAAAAGGACTTACGAGAGAAACTTAAAAATTTTCTTTGTATCAAAGCAAATTATTTTTTAAAAACATTTTTGTAAACATTTTTCTCAAATATCTCTTATTTACAAATCAGTTTTACCACAAAAAAAACGTTGTTGAAAAGGTGATGAAATATTATTTTTGTTCGCAAAATAAATTTTAAAAGAATCAACTTATAGTATTTTTTATACAAATTGGTTAGTTTCAATGTTCAAATTGAGTTTCATCGGAAGTAACCTTTAACCCTAGAACCCATACCGGGTGCGTAGGAACCCCATTTAAAATTAAAAGTGCCTGTATTTTGCTCGATGTATCGATGTATGCACTTGATTGTATCAAATACATTCATGAAGCTCTTTAATGTATAAAACTTCATCTGTGACTTCAAAACTTATTCGATAAAAAATTAAGCTTGTATTGGGAGGCACACCCACTTGTCCAAAGCCAGGCCCAGTTTTCTAGTAAAAGAACATTACAAAATGGTAACTCCATTCTGAATTGCAATGCTCAGCGACTTTTACTTCCAAAGCTATTTGATGTAAAAAATTTGGCTTCTATGGGTGGATCCACACCCTTTTGTCTAATAACCGTCTCAGTTTTTAAGAAGAAGAACTAAATAAGTAGTTACTCCATTCCGAGTTGAAATTAGCTGTGACTTACTTTCATAGCTATTCTATATAGTAAATTTGCTTTCCAATACCCGTGCCAATTTTCTGGTCCAATTTTCTGACATGATACCAAAAAGTTAATTTATACTGAGTTTAAGTGTTATGAGACATATAGTACAAAAGCTATTTGATATTAAACATTTGAATTGTATAGGTGGTGCCACGCCCTCTTTTCCAATGCTCGCTGAATTTTTTTAGTCTAAGGACTAGACTTAATATTATAAATGTTCCCAGTTTCATAAATGTGTGACTTGTATTTCGAAAGTTAAACTGCAAAGTTTGAAGGCTTAAAAAGTGCCACACCCCTCTTGCAACGCATATAAAACGTTACCAGAAAACCACGTTCCCATATTCTATCGGTATCAAACTTCACAGGGACACTCTGACGACTTTGCTAGAGTTTCCCTGAAAATTTAGTAACAATTGGTTCAATGGTTTCAGAGTCTACTTGTAACATACAAACATACACGCATTAATTTTTATGTATATAGATAAGGCGCCCACCTCCCATACAACTCCCAAATCACGAATAAGGCCGCGTTTATATTGAACGCGATTCAGACAGGCAGGCTGAAATCTGTGCGAAAAACGAGATGAAGATAGCTATCTATCTCGCTTGTTCACGTTGCCTGCCTGCTTGTCGGAATCGGCGTTCATTATAAACGTCGCCTAAGACCTTAAAATTTCACTCGGTGCCAATGAAGTTTCACCTCAAAAACTACACAGAGAAAAACATGTAGGGGAGAGTCGTCCCCGTTGTCTCAAGTACTAGTTGTCACAACGCCAATATCTTTTGATTCAACACGTTATCGAGTAAAATATCAATGTCATCTATACGCTATTGCAATTTCTAGCATCCCAAGAAAGTGTAAGAGCCGTTAGTTTTGTTTTGCAAAAATTAAAAGAGTTTTAAGAAACTAAGTTGGATTTGTGTATTTTTATATTTTTTAAAAATTTGTGTTTAGACAAATGGAAGTGTGCAATATTCAACTTTAAATGAATTTCCAATACAATTAATATTATATTTTGCAAATACTTATGAATTTTTAGATAAAACCTTATATTTAAATTTACAGAACATTGTTTACTTTTTTTTCCAAATGGTACAGGTTGTCACAGCGCTTGTGGGGCTTGTTGTCACATATAATTTCATATAACCATTTTGAAAGTATTTTATGTTTTATTTGAATTTAAGGAAATATGCCAAGAAATCGCAAACGACTTACAAACCGAGGTCGGACATCTTCAGATATCATGATGCAAGCCGATTACAGCTAGTATCAATAAAAATAACGTGGACTCACTACGTGTAGTTTGTTGTCAATCGTCAAATCCAATAACAATTGTCGTCAATATATAAACTGCAAACGTTGTGCACATAATGCATAGAAAATGATTGTTTGATACATTGCTGCTTAAATTGTTCTTCGAAGTGCGGCAGCGACGACGATTAAGAGGTGTGAAAACGGGGACTACGCGTTGAGACAACTTACCCCACGGGTGGGGTTATTTGTCCCAGACGAGTTGAATTTTTTAACTAGAAAATTTTTTGATTTATATTAAAATAATATTCGTTATTCATATCAGGATTGAAGAATAAAATATTCAATTTATCTTTAAAATTTTTGCAGTGCCATTATTGCTTAGTTTGTGGGAGTTACAGCAGTTCATTCAAATTTTGTGACAACTAGTACCACTCTCCCCTACTGCATTTTCTTTTAAATTCAATGTAATTTACTTTTCAAAGCTTTACTTTAAAAGAAAACTTAAAGTAATGTTCTTTTAATTTTCTTTTTGATGCTACAAAACGAAATCGTTGCTTACCGATGATGTACGAATGAGCAATAACACATGATGCTCTCGGTTGTGAGCATGATTCAATTCATGATATAAGGAAAGGAGGTAGCCGTGACAGTTCTTTTCGCTGCCTTCAGCAATGGGCATCTGTCAAAAACAGCTGATCAATTTTTGCAACGAAGAGAGAGAATGAATAAACAGAATGAAAATTGTGCAAATCATGGCGGACAGTAATGAAATAACACAATACTTTGTTTCATTCCGATATGACATGTTTATTTATTTATAAAAATTCACAATTCAACTTATTAAATCACAATCTGTTGATTAGAGCACAATGTTTAATTTGTTATTTGTTCTTTTCGATTTCACTTCTTATTGCTTCGTTGCATGAACAGCTGACTTTTTGACAGTAGCCAATCGACTCTCGTGAGAAAAAAGGCAGTTGTCAAGGCTACCTTCTTTTCATTATATCATGGATTCAATTAAACTTATATTTTATAATATAGACTGTCACGCTGTGGGTCCAATCTTGGCTGTGTAAGTATCAAACATTTTATGAGTTATGAAGTTGTGACAGTTTAATTTGTTTATTTAAGTTTATAATTCTTAAAAAACATATCTTTTAAGAATTATATTTTGAGCTTTTAATGCCAAATAATTCATGAAGTAACAAGCTTGCTACAACAACAAAATTCTACGAAGAACAACCGAGCAGACTAGACCATGGTTTCGTCTGACGCTACTCCGACTCCTCAGTAGTCTCTGGTGGTTCATGCAGTCCACTAAACTTGAGAAGCTAATAAGTGCAACAGCCGCAAAACCAAAATGGAATTCCGATGCACTTTTCACTTAGTCAAAGTAGTGTTTTTCTACTCTTCTGCTAGTCGCAGAATTTCAATTTCGTTTCTACGAAAAAGTTTTGCCTTGTTGCGGTGCAAAATGTTTTCAATTTTGCTCGCAACCCTGTAAAAGTGCATGTTTTGCCTACTCAGAAATTGTCAACAAATACCATGGTATAATAACTCCAAGCTAGTATTGACGTTTCTGATGGAAACGGACGTTTGTCAAAAAATATAACAAAAAAGAGAGCGCTCACATTCCCCATTGCATACAATTAATTTCACTGGTCACATTCAGCGTACTCAACAGTTGGCAACTGTTAAGTTAAAACTTGATGCACATAACTATGAAGTTGCGCATTAAAATGCATTTAAAAATAGAACATTTTTTATTTGTCCGTTAAATTTCCATTGGTATTTGATACAAAGCATGACATTTCATCAACTTGACAACTTTTCTGACACTTCAATACCGATAACAACGCTTCCCGAAGCGTCGCTATCACAACAGTTGACACAGCTGAATATTACCAACGCATATAAACAAGAACAGCTGTTTTTAACAGTAAGTCATTTCCTGCAGGTGAGAAAATCAACACTTGTCAATACTACCTTGAAATTATTAAATCATGACACATAGTCACCTTTTCCACACGGCAATTTTTCTTGCCAGCAAGTTTTCAATTCTCTTTTGAACTTGCCATTTGCGTTTCTACTCAGCAAGTTTTCTTGAGCAACTCTGAATAAAACTAAAGCGAAACTTCAAAGAAAGAGCAGCACAAAAGAGAAATTGCCGCTACGAGTAAGTCTGTACTCGTCCCGTCTCGTCACGTTCCGATGCCTACAAACTCGACTTGCCAGCAAGAAAAATTTCCGTGTGGAAAAGGGGACATACCAAATGAATGTAACCATCCTTGTCTAACGCACGCATTTCATAATATTGTCGTTTTAAAAAGAGCTGTTATGCAGGACAATAATCTCCCCTCAGAAAGTTTCCCAGGGCAGAAAATGCGCCTTTTTTGGCCTATAAGACTGTGACATTTCAAGAAACGAACACAGAATTTACTTACCCGTTTACACTTATTTTAGAATCGAATACGAAAAAGGCAAGGGCAATGAAAAGGCAACATTTTTTGGTAGAAACGAAAACGCCATTAGGTTTCGCACAACCTCTTTATAAGTATATTTTGTTTTTAATGTTCTTGTTACAGAAAATAAAACAAAACTGATTCGGTTTTTATATTATTGTTAAGAGTTTTATAAAAGTTAATTCTTATAATCAACTCAGGATAATTTAAGAAAATTAATGACATCCCTCAAATGTGAACTCAAATGTGAGTTGTTTGGATATTGCACAATATGTACTGTATAAAAACAATGCGCCCATTCATTTCAGGACCACTTTGAAGAACATATTCTAAAACTTTACTTGTTCCATTTTCTACAATAACTTAAATATGATATTTTACTTCTTACAGGACTACCTAATGTCTCCAGCATGCCTCAGTGGATACTCAGCAATTTACCAAAAAACTCTTCAGTTGGAGTCGACCCAGTACTCATCACTGACACAAGTTTTAACGAAATAAAAAAAGAATTAAACATTAATGATACAAATCTAATAGGCATTTCACAGAACCTTGTCGACCTTATATGGAAAGAAAATCGCCCTGAAAAGAAAAATAACGTGATAGTTCCTTTAGATATAAAATATTCAGGTAAGATAAAAAAATATGTTATTAGTTTTTTTAAAAGCAACGATTTTGATGATGCAAGATTGGGCGTTCGTCGGCCACAATTGAATTCGATATTCTAGTTTTTTACAATCAGTCATAATAAAACCCTTAAAAAAAAAATTAAATTACGGGTTGACCATCTCCGATTCTCCGACAGAATTAGATCTTTTATACCCTCAACTTTTCAGATCAGGGTACAGTGGCTCAAAGTAATAATGGAACAAACTTAAAAATTTCATTGATATCCAAATTTAAGTTATTTTGATGGTCCAACTAGCAAGTTTTTGTATATTTTCAAAAGAGTTTGATGTGGTTGATATAAAATAATTATAAGGGTATTGAATTAATAGTTCATTGATTTAAAAAAATAAAAAAACAAAATTAGTAACAAAAATCAACATCAAAGTAATGATGGAACACGACGTTAATTTATAAAAACATTAGCAAAATTATTGAAAAAAACGCAGAGTTAATATTTAGTTGGTAAGCCCTTCTGTTAAATAACCGCTTCCAAATGATTTCGCATTCATTCACCTGTTTTCGGTAGTAGTACGTGTCCCCATTCTCCAACTCCTCAATAAGGGCTGTTTTTGGCTGATCACGAGTGGAAATTGCGTGATTTTTCAACTTCCCTTCAGGTAACGCCAAGTGTGCTCAACAGAATTGAGGTCTGCAAACTGGGTGAAGTTTCTAAGACATGTGAGCAATTATTAAGGTACCAGGTACTCACATTATAGGCCTTATAGGTGTCTCGGAACGTCAGCCTGGCCAAATGATAATGAACTCTCAATGCCCAACTTTCTCATAATTTCCTTCAAAATATTCTTCAATATATTAAAGAATATGAGTCGGTCCATAATACCACTGATGATGTGAAGCTTTCCAGGACCTGCAGCTGACATGGAACACCATAGCACCACTGAACCCATACCGTGCTTTATTGTTTGACAATGTTCGTTTTTCTCAAGTTTCACATTTACAATTTGAAAACCACAAAACGGTTGTTGAAGAAATAAGAAAGTTAATTGTTAAAAACTTTCCTTTACACAAAAGTTATGGCTTTTATTGTATAGCCCCTAGAATAAGTAAAGTCAACTGTTCAATACGTCATCAAAAATTATGTGAATATCGCCTCAATTGAGCCACAGCAGCATGGGCGAGGTAATAAATCAAAAGTAAATGACCGAGATATTCGGGCATTGGAGGCCATAATAATAGAAAAAATACGGACTTCAATAATCGGAATAATTGTATTGGAATAATTGAATCGGAATAATTGAATAATCAATATGATCTCGGAATAATTTTTAATTTTCAATTTTGCAGTAAAACTAAGAACCACCGTTGGCTTACATTCCTGCCGATCATCTTTGACCACATTTTCGCTAAGATTCTCAATGAAGTCCGTCTTTTTGAAGTGAAACTTCTTTGGCGGCGAGTTAAATTTCAAGGTCCTTTTTCGTGACGCTAGGCTAACGTTTTCAATTCATGTGAAAATTAAAAAAAAATTACTATCGCTGCCGAGAATTGAACCCCGAACATCGTTGCTTATGAGCCGGAATCTATTCCTTTACGCCACGTAGGCACATGATAAATTGCCAAACAAAATGTAATTAAAACTGAACGCGTAACATACTGAAAATAACATAATTAACATAAACATTAGATTAACATTAACATTACATTATTAACATAACCGTAACATTAATTTTCATCCTACAAGTATGCACGGAAAAAAAAATAGAAAAATAGCTAAAACAGGAACAGAACGCGTTCGTGAATATAGAGAGCGAATTAGAGCTCTTAAGAATACAGCCGCAGCTGGGTCTGCAACTAATGAAGGTAAGGTGATTGCAACAACGGCTGAGTTTCAAAATGCATTTTTACGAAACATCAGTGTATTTTGGTGAATCTACAAAGAACCAATCCCCAAAAAACACACTGATGCATCTCAACAAAATTTTAAAGCCAACCAAGTTGATGCACTCAACAATCAACGTTCGCTGCTTCATGAGGCCCTCTATCAACATAGCAATTATTATAATCAGGAAGCAGGAGGTAATAATGAACAAGATTTGCCTCTGCTTTCGGAGGCTCTTTCAAAGAGTACTATGCAAATGCAATCCAGCATTCAAAAAGTAACAATGTTGAGAAGACATTCGAAAGCAACTAAAACACCAACTGAACTAAAACAAGTACCGAAAATAACTGTTATTTTACAATTTTCAAATGAAAAAATTGTCGAAAGACTTTTTCAAATATACTATTATGTTACAATGGTCCTCAGCCTGACGAATATTAAGTCGTTTTTAAATTTGAAACTATTTCTTTGAAAATTAATTTCTTGCCTAGTATATTTCGAGGAATAATAAAGGTTACTTTTGACTTTTTTTTTATCGGTCAAAAATAGCAGTTATTTTGTGACTTTAATTTTTTGGGTCAAAAATATCAAGCAATTTGTGTTTTCTTAAAGGCCGCTTGACAGATTGAACTGTTGACACCATGTGTAAAATGTCTCACCGATGAGATGAAAATAATAATATCAAAATTTTTTTATCAGTAAAATTACTTGAACAAATATAAATTACCTGATATTTTTGACCGAAAAATAAACGGCGGAAAATAACTGTTATTTTTGCCCAAAAAAACTATAAGGCACAAAAAACTGTTATTTTTGTCGGAAAAAATAAAAATTAAGAGATAAAAAGTTAATATGTGACACTTTCGACAAAAACCATATTCGGTACGGTCCCTGGATGCAAATATTAAATCAACAAATTATTATTCCATTTCGTATTGATTGAATTTATTTTCAGATACTTTCTCTCTCTTATTTCTTACTGTTAAAGAAGTTTCACTTCTGCCACGTGTACGTTGCTACACGCGAGTTTTTTCTATGATTATGCCTCCTATGCTCATATATATCGATCATTTACCTCGCCAATGCTGCTGTGGCTCTATGGGGGGCTATGCAATAAAAGCCATTATTTTTGTGTAAAAGAATATTTTTAACAATTAACTTTCTTATTTCTTCAAAAACTGCTTTGCTAGGTGCCATAGTAGAAAATCATTCAAAAACCACTGGTATGAAATCAAAGAGTGACCGAAATTTCTTCAGAATCAGCAAAAAAAAATTTGTCCCGTTATCCTTGTGCACACTCGCATTCTTTCTATCGTACGAATTGAATGTTGTCAGTTTTTGGATTGCATTTTATGACTGTGTTGGTTAATCTCGCTATTAACGTTGTTGTATTTGTAATTTTTTTACTTTTTCTATTAATTCTAAAAAATAACATTTCAAGCTTTAAGGATACTACAAACTTTGTATCACAAATATTGTTTTCTTATTATAAATGAAAGTTGAAAGTGTTAATATTATAAAAAAGGCAGGCGTACGAACTAATTGTTGTCGGGGTAGTATTTAATCAGGTTCTCTCAGTAAAGCAACAAGTTTGGATGTGTTCTGTTTCGCAGCAGATGTCAGTTTGCAGTAAAACATCATCAGACACGTGTTTATTTTATTTTATTTTGTGTGTTTTTAATAAGTTAAAATATTCTTAATTTCAGTGTATAATTCTTAAAAAACATTTAAGTTTTTAACTTATTAATTAATGTAATTTAACATATTAAAAACAAATTAAAATAAAACAATTTTTATAATTCATAATTATTCTTTAATAAAAGGTCTGTTCCCGTACTTTTTGGACTAAAAGTGGTAAAACTGTCAAAAGTCTGAGGATGAGAAAAAAATCTTTCGAAAATAGAGAAAAACACAAAAAAATACGGGAACGCTTCTCGGACTAAAATTGTAATAACTGTCAAATAAGATAGTTTGTCCAGCATTTTGAAGCATCCGCATTGCAGACGAAATGCCTTAGATTGTTAATAATATTGAAATTAATTCTCAAGTTAAGAATTTATATTAGTTTTTACACATTTTCCCATGTTTCTGGGTTCCATTTTAATAGTTTCAAAGAAGTTTTGACGTATCGCATTTTCTTACTTGCTTACTTGTAAACAGCCGATTTTAAGCTGTTTGACGCTTTTACCATTTTTTACCGAAGAAATTTCTCGGACTAAAACTTGCAACTTTTGACAAGGAGGGGAAATGTTTTACTCTCTCGATTGCACTCTCTTTTACCATTTTTTCGTGTACTGGAACGCTTCTCGGACTAAAACTGGTAAATTGGACTAAAACTTTAGAGTACTGGAACAGACCTATAATTAATTCAGTGTGCTAGTTTCAGTTTGGTTTGAGTGAAGTGTAAAATAGTGTAATAGAGAGGTGGGCGAACGAAACAGCACATAGCTATAATTCGATAAAACTTATTGTCTCTGAACAGTTTACAAGAAAACCCTTCACTTGGAAACGAAGACATCTAGCACAGGATTAGAACAAAACCGAACTTCACAAAAACAGTGTGAAATATTTGGTCTGTTCGAGTACTTAACCAGTGAAAATATCCAGCAGCAACTTGCAAGAGAATATCGCACAATTCTCTCTCAAATAGAAAAATATCATAAAAAGTACGCGAACGCAAAATTTGCAAAAACTTGCAAACCACGATAGCAGCTGATTAGCGACTTGCTTACATTTCAAGTGGAATGGCAAGCAAACGCAAATAGGACGTAAAGTGTTCTCCTGGAACATTTCACAAGGTTGAAAACGGTTAGATTTAATAAGTGTACCATATAATCATGATGACTTTTACTAAATTTTACAAAATTTTTACTTAATTTGTTTGAAAGTTCAAATTGCAACTGTCTGAAATCAGCTGTTTTCTAGCTTGCAAATTCTCGACAGTAAAAATTTTTCCAGCAGGAACATGATATAAGGAAAGGAGGTAGCCGTGACAGTTCTTTTCGCTGCCTTCAGCGATGGGCATCTGTCAAAAACAGCTGATCAATTTTTGCAACGAAGAGAGAGAATGAATAAACAGAATGAAAATTGTGCAAATCATGGCGGACAGTTATGAAATAACACAATACTTTGTTTCATTCCGATATGACATGTTTATTTATTTATAAAAATTCACAATTCAACGTATTAAATCACAATCTGTTGATTAGAGCACAATGTTTAATTTGTTATTTGTTCTTTTCGATTTCACTTCTTATTGCTTCGTTGACCAGCGCTAAAATAGCAACGTTGCTGGAGCTGTAAAAAATTTTAGCAACGAATAGAGGGGAAATTCAGAGGCTGAAATGATGCACTAAAAACGATTAATTAACGCTAATAATGATCATTAGTAGAGGATTTGGAACAGATTTCATCGTTTATTGCCCAAACTGTAAATAAATTCCAAAATCTAAGTAAGCCATTTCAAAATAAATAATTTCTGTGATATTTTTCAATGACTATCTCTTGTATAATCTTTCTTTTGAAAACATTAAAGAAAGGATTATGGCTTCACTAGTACGCAGTGGAGAGGATTAGAGTCTATAGTGGCCAAACCTTCGATGGTGCGTAAACCAAGAGTAAACCATATTTTTAAGAAAATTTTTCCTGTCATAGCAATGTGATTGCCATTTCAAAAAAATTTTTAGTATAGAAATTATAGATGGAAATGACTTCATCATTAGGTTTTGGACATGATTAGGATCGATAGTGGCCAAACCTTCGATGGTGCGTCAAGTCAGAGTATGCCATCCTTTTACAAAATATTTTCCCGTCATAACGTTGCGACTGTCACTTCTGGGAAACATTTGGTATAGAAGTTCCAGTCAAAATATTAAATTCAGCATTAGGTTCTGGACAGGATTAGGACCGATAGTAGCCAAACCTTCGATGGTGCGTCAAATTGAAGCATGCCATCCTTTTACAAATTATTTTCCCGTCATAACCCTGTGACTTTCACTTCTGGGAAACATTTGATATAGAAGTTCCAGTGAAAAAATTAATTTCAGCATTAGGTTCTGGACAGGATTAGGACCTATAGTGGCCAAACCTTCAATGGTGCGTCAAATTGAAGTGTGCTAAGCAAATTCTATGATTTTTGTCGATTTTTTGGTATATGTGCTCCTACCAGAATATATTTTGCACGGAAGCTATGAACGAAACACTTTTTTGGCCTCATAGCTTCCATGCAAAATATATTCTGGTAGGAGCACATATACCAAAAAATCGAGAAAAATAATAGCATTTGTTTGGCATACTTCGATTTGACGCACCATCGAAGGTTTGGCCACTATCGATCCTAATCCTGTCCAGAACCTAATGATGAAATTAATTTTCTCACTGGAACTTCTATACCAAATGTTTCCCAGAAGTGAAAGCCACAGCGTTATGACGGGAAAATAATTTGTAAAAGGATGGCATGCTTCAATTTGACGCACCATCGAAGGTTTGGCTACTATCGGTCCTAATCCTGTCCAGAACCTAATGCTGAATTTAATATTTTGACTGGAACTTCTATACCAAATGTTTCCCAGAAGTGACAGTCGCAACGTTATGACGGGAAAATATTTTGTAAAAGGATGGCATACTCTGACTTGATGCACCATCGAAGGTTTGGCCACGATCGATCCTAATCATGTCCAAAACCTAATGATGAAGTCATTTCCATCTATAATTTCTATACTTAATATTTCTTTGAAATGGCAATCACATTGCTATGACAGGAAAAATTTTCTTAAAAATATGGTTTACTCTTGGTTTAAGCACCATCGAAGGTTTGGCCACTATAGACTCTAATCCTCTCCACTGCGTACTAGTGAAGCCATAATCCTTTCTTTAATGTTCTCAAAAGAAAGATTATACAAGAGATAGTCATAGAAAAATATCACAGAAATTATTTATTTTGAAATGGCTTACTTAGATTTTGGAATTTATTTACAGTTTGGGCAATAAACGATGAAATCTGTTCCAAATCCTCTACTAATGATCATTATTAGCGTTAATTAATCGTTTTTAATACATCATTTCAGCCTCTGAATTTCCCCTCCATTCGTTGCTAAAATTTTTGACAGCTCCAGCAACGTTGCTATTTTAGCGCTGGTGCTTCGTTGCATGAACAGCTGACTTTTTGACAGTAGCCAATCGACTCTCGTGAGAAAAAAGGCAGTTGTCAAGGCTACCTTCTTTTCATTATATCATGAGCAGGAATTTGCAACTTCCCCTCCGAGTCAACTGTCACTTTGCGCTCTCAATTTCTCTCATTTTGCAAGTTTTTTGCGTACGCGAACGCCAAAAGCTGATAATTTGTGAAAATTATCACAAATTATCAGTACTCGAACAGACCATGGTTAAATAACAAGGTTGCTGCAAAACTGACTGTGCTCTCTTTCGCATATCCGAAAGTGTCAAAATCAAATGGCTGCTGAAAAACAACAGCAACAACAACAACAGCTCAAGCAGTTCGCTTTGACATTTACGGCAGTCACGCTCTCCGTCTTGCTACTACCTTATTCAGTGTACCCTGGAACAGACCAATTGTTAATGGCAAGCTTTAGGCCATCTCCTCACGGATCAATTCAGAAGTAATGAAATTGCAACAAATTTTGCTGACCCATGTTACCATACCGAAACCTTCACATGAAGCAACTTTTTCATAACTAGTTGTCAACACGTTTGCGAAAAGTTTTATGCAATTCAGCATGCTGCAATTTATATCACCAACTTGTGTTTTTTCTTTGATCATTCTGTAGAATGCTAAAAGTTTAGCATCAGACCATTCGTCATTTTTTGCCACTCGAATAACAATCGTCATCAGCCACAATCGCACAAAAAAAAATGCATGCATACCACTCAAGTTCGTAAATAACGATTGCTGCTTAGCGCAGTGTGTGACGACTGCAAATCGATACAAAGTCAGTATCCAGATAAGAGCCCGAACAGAACCAAAGCGGATGACGGCTGGCGGATTCGCCGTTCAGCAGAATACATTAAAATGTATGCACTCGGCAAAAACGAATTCGCTGGGCGAATCCGCGACGGAAAAACGCCAGAATAGAATCTATTCTATTTTTGCTATGGCGGCTGGCGGTCCTCTCTCTGAGTAACATAAATGTTGCCATACTTTTGCTAAGAATTGGCTGTGTTTAATGTAATTTTTTTAGTTTATAGTATATTCTGACGTTTTGTTTTTGTGTCTGTGTTATATTTATGTGAATTCGCAATAATATACGAAAGAATTGTCTTCATAATGGATTTTGATGAACGCTTAATTGAATAAGCCAAAATTTTTTCATATATGTTAATCATGTTGTCCGTCTGTTGCACCCCTATCTGTCAATTGTACCACTACCGTGACAAAAAGCAACTCTGTTCCGACAACCGCCAGCCGCTCTTGTTGTAGACGTGTTTCAGCTCAATTCGCCGAGAGAGGACCGCCAGCCATCAGTCGCTTTGGTTCTGTTCGGGCTCTTATGCTGACATTCGAATGATTCGCTGGAAGCTCGAGTGTTTGCTGCTGCTTTTCATAGTTTTTTGAACTCTAAGTAAAAAGTGGTTATTTTTAGCCTATCCCGTTTTTCAAAATTTTTTTTTTTTAATATTTTTGTTAATACCATTTTCTTTAAGAACGCGCAAAAAGTGGTTATTTTTTGCCTATCTCGTTTTTTTCTGTTTTTTTCATATATTTTATTTATTTTTGGCCTATCTCTAGTGGAAAGAGTTCGCTGGTGATCGCTGCTACAGACGGCAGTTAACATTTTTTTCATAGCTGCGAATAAACATAAAGGCATGAATGTTCGTTGCTTTTGGCGAATGTTGCGAATGTCTGGCTTCGTCGGACATTCATGTTTCGGACGCATTCGTATTCGTCATCGCTCGTACTCTACGGCATTCGCACCACAGCGATTGGTACATGTATTTGCGCATTAATTTTAATGCAGAAAGGCACATTCGTAGCTCGTATTTTGACGAGACATTCAAAATGCCATTTGAATGCACTCAAGTTATTCTCTGTTTAGCATCACTTTTTTGCAGCTTTTTTACTGCCACGAACAATCTGCTGTGTATATTATTTTTTTAATGTCAAATCTTTTTTGGTGTTTGTTTTTTCGCGTATAGTAAAAGAAAAGGAATAATTCTACTTTGGGAGCCCACGCTTTTTTGAGCCCTTAAGTAGAATTATGTCTATTTCTATAAAAATAATCAATGTTGCGTTGTGAAATGTCTTGCTCTTATGAAAGCATAGGTTGCAATTAAGTTTTGAATTGCAGTGGTTTGAAACTATCTAAACAATTGTGTTGCAATTGCTTTACCTCTTAATTGCTCCGTGAGGAAAAGTCCTTATACTTAATTGAGGAGTTGGCGAACAAAAAGGCATATATCTAGACATCGTTAAACTTCATAGACGAAACAAGTTACGCCTCCTAAAGTGTCTGATAATAGATTAATTCAAACACCAAATTTTCTAAATATGTTATGACCGACGATTCCCCCTTCAATTGTCAAGAATTTTATACAAATATGTCACTAAATTTTTTTTTAAAAATTAGAAAAATTTGTCGAGTTTATAAATATGTCAAGATTTCATTATAAGTTCTGACAGGCACATGGGAATGTATCACTACACTTCAATGACGTTGGTCAGTTTTGGCCTTGTCTAAGAATTTTCGACAGCCTCTTTTGTCGTTCCCTTGCTGGCGACAGTTAGAAACTCTAAGTATCACCAGGTTATCCATCGCCTGGTTTTCCAACGGAGATTCGTTCTTCCTCGTCTGCGTTGATCGCCGCTGGGTACCGAATCAAATTATTTTTTCGCTGGAACACCGTCGTTCATTCTCTCGACATGACCTAGCCAGTGAAGCCGCTCAATTTTAATACGCTTTACTATATCGATGTCGGCATATAGCTCGTGATTCCATCGTATTCGGTATTCGCCATTGAAGCTGATTGGACCATAGGTCTTACGAAGGATTTTGCTCTGGAACGCTCCCAAAGTGCTTTCATCAGTGCTGTCAGGTTTGTGAAGCGTATAGGAGGACCAGTGTTGTCAACAAAGGAGTGTTGCCAACCAATGTAGCAAAGGAGAAGTACGTGGAAATCCTCGAAAATGTGGTGCTACCATGGGCCGAAGATAAATTTACCAGTAATTTGGAAGTAATCAACCAGTACCAGTAATCAACAGGATAATGATCCGAAACATACGGCTCGATACACAAATCAGTTCCTTGACCAAAATTCAATTGATGTTTTAGATTTGGCATCATCAAGTGCGGATTTTAATTCCATTGAACATCTCTGGGGAGATGTTAAAAACGCAGTTGGAAAGCTTAACATCACAAATTTAAATGATTTACTAAAGTCGAGGAAGCGTGGGCAGTAATTCGGATTGAATGATGCAGAAGCTTAATTAATTCAATGAAGCGTCGATGCCCACGATGTCGATTTTGAACCAGGAAGGCTTTGCCACAAAATATTAAATTGTTTTTATAATTTTTTTTTTTATGAAATTTAATTGAAATCATTTTTATAATACTATTATTTTTTAATTCGTTCTCACACTTATGTCCAGCCATAAATTACAAAATTTTTATTGGAGCGAGTGAGCGAAGCAAGGTATCCCTGTGCCACAAATATCAACATATTTATAGAGTTTTCACTTTTGTACGTTGTATGGAGGCGGGTGTGTTTGTAGTTAGATGGCGTCCATCGTACACCTTGTATATGTTTTGATGTGTAACAATACAAGGTTTAATCCTTGAATCTCAAAAATTTACCTTATTTAAGAGCTTTTAGAGTTTTCTATATTGTGGGTTATATGGGAGGCGTACGTGTTAGTAGGTGGCTGATGCCTATATTGACGCCTATATCTTGTACTCATCTTAGTTTCGATACAAATGTCATCTATAAGCTTTGTAGCTTAAATATAAGCATCCTTAAAAAGTTTCCAATATTTTGGTTTTATGGGAGGTAGACGTGTCCGTGGGCTGATCACAAAAATATTCAATAGAGCTCATGCGAGCATGCGTACCTCAATTTCTTCGTCTTATCTTGTGTTTACGGACAACACACAGACGGACGGACGGAAGTACATACGGACAGGACTACATCAATTCACGAGGTTATGCTGACCAATAACATACAGTTGCGGTCAAAATAATAGCAGTGCTCTAATATTCAGACATGCTTAAATAAATAATACTAAGAGATCATCAAACGAAATATCGCCAAATTTTGTATCGTTTGTTTTAGCGAAGCTATAATCGAAGCTATAATTCCTATAAAGCTATAATTCGCTGTTGTTCAACAGCACTAACATTCGCTACATAAGGTACTGTTTTTTGATCATGATCAAAAAGCACAACAAAGCAAATAATGTTTTTTGATAAAACAGCACAACTCCTAACATTTTATTCCGCTCTTTTTCTCCTGCGTGGTAGTGATTGTGCTAGTGTTTGAGTAGAAGAGCGGAATTCGAATAAAGCCGAATGAAGATTGCGAGAGATCCAAAAACACCGAACCGAACAAAAAAGAACCGTTCGTTTTTCCATTCCCTGGTATAAATATCAGACTGAAAACGTTCACAAAACCCGTAGAGTCAAATGTTTCTTTGAAATAAATAAAGAATATATTTTTGTAAAATTAAATATATCTGAAATAATATGAAAATTTTTCTTTCATTCACGCTTTCAAATCACTAACGGCCGAATCACCATCGCTTCTTTTAGGAAAAGAGGCTGGCTTAAAAATTGCTGAAGTTTTGAACAAAGCCAGGGAGGATGCTGCTGATGTTGTTATTTTAACGGCTTTGGATGATATTGCATGTAAGTAAATAGCCTCACCAATATTAACAATTTATAAATATTAACATACATACATATGTACATATATATAATACATAATCACAGTTCTATATAAATTTGCAAACATATCGTCTTCTTGCTTCACATCCAAAAACTGATTATTTAAAATAAAAACGACCAACACAATCATATCATTTAAAAGTTCAATATTGGGACCTCCATCTCTAAATATGCAAATTTTTAGCAAATTTTAAATTGTTAAAAATTACTTTTATAAATTGGATGAAATTTAATAAAATTGTCATCATTGTTATACAGGGGCTCCACTAGGGATGTTTTTGGGAGGTTTCATCAAATGTCGGACTTATACTAAATGAGAGGAATGAGGTTGGGGTCTACCGTGAAATGGACGTGTCTCAAGTTCCGGCGCGGACTAAGGTGGGGGCTAGGGGGACTGCAGCCACCGGCCTCGAGCAGATACACACAGAAAAATCGGCACATAAAAACCTATTAAACTAGAACAAGGTCAAGAAGATTTCTCTATGGTTTTTACCCAAGAAGAAGTGCGTCTGATTTTAAGAGGGAATCCCGACTTAATAAAATCAATAAGAAATCTTAGAATATTAAGAAGATTTCCTATTTAATAAAATCAATAAGAAACCTTCGAAAAATAAGAAGATTTTCTATTTAATAAAATCAATAAGAAACCTTCGAAAAATAAGAAGATTTCCTCTTTAATAAAATCAATAAGAAATCTTAGAATAATGAGAGGGAAATCTTTTTAATAATATTAAGAAGAAATCTTAGAATAATAAGAAGGAAATCTTTTTAATAAAATGAAGAAGAAATTAGTTAAAAGCAAGAAGTTTTCCATTTTAAAAAAAACTAAAAGAAATCGTATAGAAATAAGACGGAAATCTTGTCAATTAAAACAAAAAGAAATCTTTTTAAAATAAGAGGGAACCTATTAAATGAATGTAAGAAGAAATCTTTTAAAAATAAGAAGTTTTTCTTTTTATTAAATTCAAGAAGAAATCTTATTAAAATAAGATTGTTATCTTCTTAATAATATTAAGAAGAAAACTTATTAAAATTATATATTTTCCTTCTCAATCAAATCCAGAAGAAACCTTTTTAAAGTTTGAGGGATTCCTGTTAAAATATTAAATAATTATTTTGAGAACCATTTGAATTAAATTATTAGAATTTTATTTGAAATTTTTACCATTTCCATCTTCATTAAATTATAAATTTTAAGCTTGTAAATAAGAACAAACAAACTTATTTTTCAACAAAATTAAATTTTTTAATTTTCAATCCATTTTGTCATTGTTTTAACATTTTTAAATTTGTTAAGTTAATGTAATACAACAGAAAGTACATTTAACATTATGAAATGAACGTTATTAAATAATAATAATGAAAATATTCTTTGTCTTTTAATTCTTAAATAACATATTTTTACATATCTTTCTTTTATTAAAAAATCAGATCTTTCTCAGATATCAGATATTTATATTAAAAACACCTGGACTTACAAAAAATTTTTTAATTTTTCAGACAATTCATTGCTCAAAACATACCTCTTAAGATGTTTAAAATATTTTATTGTATTGTATATATATAAAATCGGCTTGGGCATCAGCAATGTTCGGCTTATAACTCTTACTTATTCGTTGAGGTTGAAGTATTGATTGCAAAAGAAGTGTCGTGCTGTAATATTTCAAGTCTGAAAAAAACAAAATAAAATGTTAGGAATCATAAGTCATACAATTACTGTTTATTTTTTTCTGTACCATTTGAAATTTGGTCATCAAAAAGTTTGGGCAGTAGCATTTCTCGACTTCCTTGGTCCTTAACTTCGAATTTCAAACCTTCATAAAGATATCCAGTTGTTGAAAAGACTGAAAAACAGATGGGTATGCTTTTATTGTTGAGCAGTTAGCCCAACGTGAGAACAATTTTCCAGAGGGGTTTTTGCATCCATCCTTCCTTTCTTAAAAATACGATTCCTATGAAAATATTGGAAGAAATATAATGATATCAAGGTATTTATATTAAGTGCATTATTTAAATCATCAGAAATTTTTTCAAGCCACTCAAGTATCCGACTGTTTGCTGAAAATGTATCTTTGTCGCAAGTTGGAGGATTATTCTAAAAACAAGAAAACAAAAATTAGAGCTCATTGATGCTAAAATGCTACTTTTCCAGTAAAATTCAAATTCTCTTGCGATATAAGGAAACTATCGCTTTCTTCTGAAGAAAACAACATAATCCCCCTCAATCTGTAAAGCATTAATAAATGTTTATTAATTAGGGCTGATTGTCAAATTGTTGGTCAGACACTATGTTGTATCTTGCATTATGATAAAAGTCAATACTTCGAAATCATTAAACATGTACTAAGGAAATAAATAATCATTGTTATGTTATAACATAAAATTTCTTTGTTCTTTCAATTGAAAAGTTATCCGCTATCGTTTGTCTGCCAGTTACATGTAACCTTGTTTTATTGAAATTATATGCGGTGGTTTCATAAGTAGCATATTGGAACTTTGCCGAGCGTACAGAAACCATTAGACCGCTAATTTCAAAAAACTAATACAGACTACCGAGCCTTACAGCAAACTAACTATTGTATAAGAACATTCTTTATTTAATGCCTTTTTTTAAAAGAGCCATGTATAAAGAACAAATTTTTGTTAAACAGTTCAAACGTAATTAGCTATTGCCCATGCACGCTAAGTCTGATTGGCAAAGTTGCTAAAAATAATCATTGCTTTATGTTATGATGATTCCCCAAAAATTTTAACAAATAATTTAGCGATAACCAACCGTGAGCTGAAATGGTTTGAAATAACCTATAAAAATCGAGTTTTTTATAAAAATATTGGCTGGTGTTTCAGTTCCAAATAAAAAATGATTAGAAGTAATAGTAATAAAAAAGTTCTTCCAATCTGCATCAAAAAATATTCAATTTTTTCCATTGGACTGAATATAATGGGGATTTTGAATACTTCATTAGTATTATTTTCAGTAAAATTCGAATAACTTAATTCTTTTTAATGTTGTAACTTTCTAAAAAATAACATATAATTTCTTTGTTCTTTCAATTGATTAGTTATCCGCTATCGTTTGTCTGCCAGTTACATGTAACCTTGTTTTATTGAAATTATAAGCGGTGGTTTCATAAGTAGCATATTGGAACTTTGCCGAGCGTACAGAAACCATTAGACCGCTAATTTCAAAAAACTAAAACAGACTACCGAGCCTTACAGCAAACTAACAATTGTTGAAGAAAATTTTTATTACATGTCTTTATTTTTTAAGGAAGCATTTTAAGAAAGACATTTTTAGAAACTTAATTAGCTATTGCCAATTTGAAAAAAGTTAAATAAATGCATGAAAATCCGCATTATCTTTGGTACCATGGAAAAAATTGAATATTTCTTGATGCAGATTGGAAGAACTTTTTTATTGCTATTATTTCTGATAGTTAAAAAATTAAGAAACCGTAGCAATTAAAACCTTTCTTTAAAATGTTAATTTAAAAATATTAAGCAAACGTTTTCAAAGCGTTTCGAAAATTTTCTTAAAAAATATAGTCAAATTTTAACTTTTATTCTTGACTGAAAAAATATAATTCAAATTTCAACTTATATATCTGACCGGAAAAATAGAAGTCATATTTTAACTTTTATTTTTGACTGATAAAATATATATATGTATATCGAATAAACAAATTCCTTCTGTCTGACTTTTTGAATTGAAATTTCGAAAATAAGTCCCTGATCGAAACTATTAATTAAATTATTTAAATTCTAATTTTCATTACTTCATTAACTCATTAGTCACAAAAAATCTTCGAAATAATTTCGCACTTTATATTATATAGTAATCTATTTGCAATCATAAAGCATGAATAAATTTACAAACTTAAAGAAAATATTTTTTTGTAATTTTAGTTGGCAATCTTTTTCGACAAAAACATATTATTTTTTATTTGTAATTTCAATCGAATCGATTTATATTGAAATTTCTTTTTTTTTATGCACACTTTGTTTTTAATTAAGTATGGAAAAGTGTGTTTTTGAACTTTTGTTTACTTATCGTTGACTCGACCGCTAGCAATCTCGGCTAAAATTGAACTTTATAAAGGTGATTAAATTTAATTTGGTACGTTTGGACAATCTACGCAATTAAAAGCTCTTTTTAAAATGTTCATTTTAAAATAACAAACGAACGTTTTAAAAGTGTAGTGTCTTTACTCAAATGCATCTCCTAAGCGAATTTTGCACGAATTTCTTTTGAAAATATTCTCTATTAAAAATAAAATTTTATTATCAAATGGTAAAAATAACCACTTTTTGATGTTTTCGATTTGTTATGAATTTTTAAATTATGATAGCGCAACAACAAATGTAAAAATATGAAATTTTATTAGGTTAAGTTTGATAGGCGTAATTATTTATAACAAGAAGTGCACAAGATATATTAAAGTACAAGCGACAATATTGGAAAAAAGCGAGAAAATCTTAAAAAAAACACGTTTATTTCATAGGAGGCGCCCAAAAATGTTTTTACCCCGAGCGCCAGTTATACCAGTTATGCTAAATACAAAACAGCCACAACTCTAAACTTCTCGACATCGACTTTTTGTTATAAAACAATTCACAAAACACATACCGCACTATCTTCTGTTTCAATTAATATTGCCTTTGTTCTGCAGTTTCAACTTAGAGATTTATTTTTCGTTTCTACTGAAAAGTTATGTATTTCAGTTGTGACTGTTTTGTTTTAGTGTGCGATAATAATAATAATTGGTTATTGCTGTTTTAAAATGCGTATAAGTTGAATTACAAATATGATATCATTTAAAAAATTGCACATTTATATCAAGGTAAGGTAATTTGTCATTTCACAAACAAATTTATTTAATTTTTTAATCACAAATACACTGCAATTTATTTTAAAAAAACTTTAAAAAATGTAATAAAATAAAACCGTGATTTTCCTAGTGAGCCGCAATCATGCCCAACAGGATTTTTTAATGTTTTTTAAATAAAATTCTAATGTTTTTGTGATTAAAAAAATGAAAGAAATTTGTTTGTGAAATGACAAATTACCTTACCTTGAAATAAATGTGCAATTTTTTAAATGATATCATATTTGTAATTCAACTTATACGCATTTTAAAACACCAAAAATGTTTTTAGGTGTCATGTCTTAAAAAATTCAAAATAATAAAACTTACCGAATATGTCACGGTCGCTGAAATTAATTTTTTCACCTTCTTGCCTTGAAGGTTTTCACTAACCCGACACAACACAATTTATATATATATATATTTATATATATTAAGTTCCAATTAAAAAAATATTACTTTTAAACACATTAACACATTTAACGAATTAATTACGTATGAAACACTTTTAAAACGACCTGCACCGCACAACACTTCACGCAACAATGAAATATGATGCAATTGTCGTTAGGCCGCGTTCATAGTGGAAGCTGAAGCTGGTTAAGCTTTTTCAAGCGATATCATGACGCTTTTTCTTGCTGTTGCTGTTCATAGTGCGCGCTTTTTTTCGCGCTTTTAGATACTTTTTCTTGCTGTTGCTGTTCATAGTGCGCGCTTTTTTCCGCGCTTTTAGATACTTTTTCTTGCTGTTGCTGTTCATAGTGCGCGCTTTTTGCATGTACTTGGCATATGTTTTGTTTTAATTCTTTCTTGTAATTTGGAAAGTTAATGCATATTTTGAAGTTCATCACAAAAATATTCAAAGAATAGATAAAGAACAACGAAGATAACGGCGAAATAGCTCAAAAGCAACAAGTGCAGAAAAATTTGGAAACTTATCCTCCACAAAGCAACAAATAAAATATTTTGTCTATATTCTACGCACAAAATAAAGTTCAATAACATAAGATCATAACAACAAAAAATCCATTCAAAGGCAATTGAAAACGTGCAACTCACACACATACCAAGAAATGCTACAAGAATGAAGTAAGTATCTGAAGAAAAAAAAGCGTCGAAAATAAGCGATGCCCACAAAAAATTACCAACAACAAAACGAATCTAAACAACAACACGCATTGACAAAGTCGAAATAGCGCACGATTTCATATTTTGCGCATCGCATATGCAGAATTTACTAACAACAAAAGGACATACAAACAACGACTTCCAATGCTGGCAGCGCCTGCGATCATGTTGACATTGTTAAATAGACAAAAACAACAACACGTTGATACGTGTGTGCTTCGATAATGCGAAAATAAAACAATAAAAAAAACTAAAGCGCTGGGTATTGCTGCCGAAAAGTACAAAAACAAAATCAGTGCGGCAAAACATAAAAAAGAAATAAAAAAAACAGCCAAGAAAAGCTTAAAAAGTATGAAAATAACCTACATCACAAAGCGTACGTACGAAATGAAACAAAAAATCAAAACTGTGTACACAAACGAGATGGAAGAAAAAGTGCCAAAAAGTATGTTAAAATAAGCTGAAACCCAAAGCATAAGTACGACATGAAACAAAAAATCAACACCGTGTGCCAAAGTGAGATAGAAGAAAAAAGTATCAAAAAGCCTCAAAACTGGCGTAACCTTGAATTTAAGCTGGCACTATGAACACTTCGCGCTTTTTCCATATGATTGTACACAAAGCGTTTTCAGCAGCTGTAAAAAGTTTCAGCTTCAGCTTCCACTATGAACGCGGCCTTAGAAGCATTGACGCCTAGCGTCGGCTAACTGTTTATTTTTTTGTTGCTATTTCAGCTTGCAGCTTCAACCATGCTTCTTGTTGCTTTGTTGTTATACTGACTTTCAGTCGCGTGTACGTATGTGTGTATGTATGAGAAGCATTGAACAGTAGGTTATAGCAATCAAAGTTATTGCTATAATTCAACGTACATATTTGCCTATTAAAAGCATGGTAGGGCAAAAATAATATAGATGCCAATTCATACATGAAGAATGTATTGCCAGAAATTGACATAATACTTTTTTATTTATTTTTCATTTTATTTTGAATGTTAAGTAAAAATTTTTAAAATTTATTTTTCTATAAAAGAAAAAAAAATTGCAATTTTGCTTTTGAGCAAAGGATTGAAGTTTGAATATATTATTATTTGTTTGCTTTTATTATAGCAAGAAGGAGTCTCTATACACTGTCAATACTTTTTACAAGTATAAATTGGGTTTTTAATTTTAGTCTTAAAATTAATCATTTTAGTTTTAACTTGCTTTTAATATGCAAATACGCACGTTGAATTATAGCATTATATTCGATAACTATTGCCTACTGTTCAACCCTTCTCATACATACACACACATGTTTACGAGATTGAAAATCGGAAGCGTAGTAACAACAAAACAGCAAGAAGCATGGTTGCAGCTGCAAGCTGAAAGAGCGAAGCAAAAAATAAACAGTTAGCCGGCGCTGTAGAAGTAAAAAAAAAGGAATAAGAAGTGATCTTCTTATATCAAGAGGATTTCCTATTTAATAAAATTAATAAGGAACCTCATACAAATAAGGAGTTCTCCTTCTAAAATAAGGTTTACTAGCATTTAAAAAGTTTTCCAAATGAATATAAGAAGATTATCTTTTTAAATAATTTTTTCTTACGAATAAGAAGTTATCATCTTATTTCAAAAGGATTTCCTTTTCAATAACTTTAATAAGGGTAACTAGTAGAATTAAAAAGACTTCCTTTTTAATAAAACTAAATAGAAATCTAATGAAAATAAAAAGATTTACTCTTAAAAAAATTTACTAGGTTTTCATTTGAAAACAAGACGATTTACATCTTAAATCAATTTTTTTCGTTAAAAAATAAATTTTAAAAAAAACCTTTAAGAAAAAAAAAAGGAATAAGAAGTGATCTTCTTATATCAAGAAGATTTCCTATGTAATAAAATGAATAAGGAACCTCATACAAATAAGGAGTTCTCCTTCTAAAATAAGGTTTACTAGCATTTAAAAAGTTTTCCATATAAATATAAGAAGATTATCTTTTTAAATAATTTTTTCTTCCGAATAAGAAGTTATCATCTTATTTCAAAAGGATTTCCTTTTCAATAATTTTAATAAGGGTAACTAGTAGAATTAAAAAGACTTCCTTTTTAATAAAACTAAATAGAATTCTAATCAAAATAAAAAGATTTACTCTTAAAAAAATTTACTAGGTTTTCATTTGAAAACAAGACGATTTACATCTTAAATCAATTTTTTTCGTTAAAAAATAAATTTTAAAAAAAACCTTTAAGAAAAAAAAAAGGAATAAGAAGTGATCTTCTTATATCAAGAAGATTTCCTATTTAATAAAATTAATAAGGAACCTCATACAAATAGGAAGTTCTCCTTCTAAAATAAGGTCTACTAGCATTTAATAAGTTTTCTCTATAAATATAAGAAGATTGTCATTTAAAACAGATTTTTTTCTTCTAAATAAGAAGTTATCACCTTATTTCAAAACGATTTCCTATTTAATAAATTCAATAAGAATTTCATCATAATAACAAGAAGGTTTTCTTATTGAAATTTCTTCGTTTCTCGCTTCTGTTCTTCCCCCGAGCCTAAAAACTTTTTAAGACGACCAACTTCTTATTTTTATGTGAACTATTTTTCTCTGTGTAGGGGCCGCGCAGGCTCTTATATATGAAGTGCTTATTGTAAAAACATGACGAGCCACATTAAAAATATTTCGAAGTAATCGGCCTTAAAATTAAAAAAAGTATATATGTAAGAAATCATGGTTTTGCTTAAAATTTCTATTAATTATAGGGCCAGAATTAATCTAGTAATGGTTGCAATATTTTGAGTGGATGTTGATAACACTGGTTTACAGCCAATATGTACTTTGAATGCCACTAACCTTTTCTCATGTAAAATCGGTCGCTAATTCTGAAAAAAAAATTATTTTTTTTTCTGTCACTCCGTTTTCGAGATATTGCCCACTGTAGGGTTTTCAACGAAAAAAAAAAGTTGGTTCCACTTAATTGCATATATCTCCAGAACCAACAACAGTAATCAAACAAATGATATATCAAATAAAAGCTAATAAAATAATTTCTTACAAACAATGCATATACCATTTTTTTGTCGAGTTGTTAGTTTTGGCGGAATAAATTCAAATTTCGGGGATTTTTTTTATTTTTCAGAAAAATTTCCAAAAAAAGACAAAAAAGTTGCAAATTTCGTTAAGAAATCAAAATATTTTATTACTTTTGATATTTTTTAATAAAAGCCTTTAAGCTATTGTTGAAGAAAATCTATTGAGAAATGAAAAAGTTGTGTTTAATGGAACGAAATCACCCAAATTGTGTGATTATCAATTTATGCATTTGGACTTATTTTATTGCCATAAAAAAAATGAGAACTAAAGGTTGTTGTAATAAAATCATATATTCTTCATTTTTATTGTTCTTTTAAAAGTTTACATTATTATTACATTATTTAAATAGTATATAATTATTATTAATAATTTTTATTATTGTATTAAATCATTTTTATTGTTATTTACATTGTAAATAATTTTTATTTATCATTCAGAAATTCAAAATGATTAGAAATCTTGTTTTGTCGTTTATTTAATTCGGGATCAGTTTCTCTGATGAGAAACCAACAATAGTCGCCCATCATTCCTTCGTCCCAAAATCCTTGGTACCGATTCTCAATTGCTTTCATCTGTTGGTGGAATCTTCTCGTATGCAACAATTCAACTTTTTGAGACCCAATGTTAAGGTGACATACTTCAGAAATCGTGAAAAACCGTTTGCTATACACTTTACTAAGAATGACAATATCTGCTATTGCGTAGTCATTCCTGGCTTATTTAATACCTTCGGTCAGCCGTACATTCCCAAAGAGTAGCGTTTGTTTATTGATAGCAGTATTAAATATGAATAACACGACTGGAAAATATGTTCTGATATCAAAGTCGTTGGTAAGCCACTATTACAAAAAGGACTGGGCAGAAAGAATTGAGTCGAAAGTTGGAGAGAGCAACGTCAAAAATGTTCCACTCGTCAAAAAGAAAACATAATTCTCCCACCGCTGCACATCAAACTTGGACTTATGAAAAACTTTGTCAAGACGTTAGACAAAGAAAGCGAAGCATTCACATATTTGAAAACGATTTTTCCAAATCTTTCTGATGCCAAGATAAAAGAAGGTGTCTTCGTTGGATCGCAAATAAAAAGGTGTTAAGCGATCTTCAATTCGCAGAACTATTGTCACCAGTTGAGGCAGCGGGGTGGGATTCTTTTAGGACGACTGTTTCTAGCTTCCTCGGGAACAATTAAAGTGAATCTTACGAGAAAATAGTCAACGAGGAGCTCAAGAACTATAAAAAAATGGGCGTAAATATGTCTCTGAAAATTCACTTTCTGCACTTCCATTTGAATTTTTTTCCGAAGAATCTCGGTGACGAGAGCGACGAGCATGGGGAAAGATTCCACCAACAGATGAAAGCAATTGAGAATCGGTACCAAAAATTTTGGGACGAAGGAATGATGGGCGACTAATGTTGGTTTCTCATCAGAGAAACCGATCCCGAATTAAATAAACGACATAACAAGAATTCTAATCATTTCGGATTTCTGAATGATAAATAAAAATTATTTACAATGTAAATAACAATATAAATGATTTAATGCAACAATAAAAATTATTAATAATAATTATATACAATTTAAATAAATATAAAAATAATGTAAATTATTAAAAGAACAATAAAAATGAAGAATATATGATTTTATTACAACAACCTTTAGTTCTCATTTTTTTTTTATGGCAATAAAATAAGTCCAAATGCATAAATTGATAATCACACAATTTGGGTGATTTCGTTCCATTAAACACAACTTTTTCATTTCTAAATAGATTTTCTTCAACAATAGCTTATTTTTTTTGGAAAAATAAAGGCTTTTAGTAAAAAATATCAAAAGTTATAAAATATTTTGATTTCTTAACGAAATTTGCAACTATTTTGTCTTTTTTTGGAAATTTTTCTAAAAAATAAAAAAAATCCCCGAAATTTGAATTTATTGCACCAAAACTAACAACTCGACCAAAAAATGGTGTTTGCATTGTTTGTAAGAAATTTTATTAGCTCTTATTTGATATATCATTTGTTTTACTGTTGTTGGTTCTGGAGATATATGCAATTAAGTGGAACCAACTTTTTTTTCGTTGAAAACCCTGCAGTGGGCAATATCTCGAAAACGGAGTGACAGAAAAAAAAATATTTTTTTTTTCGGAATTAGCGACCGATTTTACATGAGAAAAGGATAGTACAAACAACTTTTCGTTATTTGTAAACCAGTGTAATGCATCAAGAGATGCAACGTTTCCATGCAACCAAATAATATTTGCAAAAAGTAGATGTTGATTTGATAGCTGCTTTCTTCACTTATCGAATTCGTAACAGATTTGCGAAGTGAATTTTCAGGGTTTGAGAATAGTATTAAGAACCTGAATCGATTTGTTTGCCAAGACTATTGCACTGAGGAAACGAATTGGTTGGGGCAACAAAAAAAAATGCCCAACCGCATTTTCGAAGTTGCTGCAACCTGAAATCTGAAGTTATTGCAGCATACATTTTGTCAGCGATGAATGCTTTTGATGTTGTATGAACTAACTATTGAAAATCAGAACCAAATCATGCCCTACTCATAACTTAAAATCGAATCTTACAACTTACCATTCTCTTGATATGATAGATAGTTGATTGGTACAACATAAATCTGAATTTGCCACATACTGAACATAAATTTGAATTCGTCTGTCAAATTGTTCCGTTAGTTTTCCATCCGACTTTGTCGTCCAATATGTTAGACCATGCGAAAGCCCCTATTCAATTCTTCGTTTATATAGCGCAGTTCAATATGGTAGAAAAATAAAAGCAAGGTTTGCAGATATTTTGCATTGACATTTAATGAAGTTGAACTTGAATCAAATTTTTAATACTGATGGTATTTTTTATTAACAATTAGTTGTGCAAAAAATTATTCGGTTGTTAAATTCAATATTCAATTGAGGGAATCAATTATTTGGTCATTTATTTCCAGTATATTCAAGGACGACTTGAAAAATGAGTCGATTCTGTTACATCAAACATATTCTTATATGGATGAACGAATATTTCTGGTTTCTACAAAATTTTGATTCTGAATAACGAATTCAGTTTATAACAACCGAAAAATGTTTATAGCAACTATTTTTCGAAACACCCAACCAAAAATTTTGGACCTACAGCTAATCTGTTTTGAGAGTGTATTAGCAATTGTTATTCTTCGCTTTATCTCCAGGCTGACATTGTTGTTGCTGTTTACGTCGGTGCCAAGGAATGTAAACTCCTTGACAACTTCAAAGTTATATTTGCCTGCTGTAACATGGGAGCCTAGACGCTGCGCTTCCCTATTCTCAGACAGCTGGTCTATGGTGGACTTGCCAGGACGAAAGCCACACTGATAAGGTCCAATCAGTGTTTTGGTAAACGGCTTCAATCTTTCACACAATACGCTCGAAAGAACCTTGTATGCGATGGAAATAAGACTGATACCACGGTAGTTGGCGCAGATTGTCGGGTCACCTTTCTTAAGTATAGGACAAAGCACACTGAGATTCCAATCGTCGGGCATGCTTTCCGCTAGACATATTTTGGTGATGAGTTAATGCATGCACCTTATCAATTCACCGCCGCCGGTTTTAAACAATTCAGCAGTAAGGCCGTCAGCACCTGCGTCTTTGTTGTTTTTGAGTCGCTGGATAGCAACTTTAACCTCGTCATGGCTAGGTGGTGGAATTTCCACTTCATCATCATCGATTGGTGGTGTCGGACTGCATTCTCCGAGGGCGGAATTGTTTGTTTCGTCACCTGAAAGCAGATTGGAAAAATGCTGTCTCCATAATCTCAAGCTCACTGCGTATCTGTAACCAGATCACCTTTTCATCTCTACAAGTGGATGCTCCGGGCTTGAAACCTTGGGGTAGACGCTTAACCTGCTGGTAAAATTTTCGAGCATCCTTGCCCTGGTATACCTCAATTTTTTCTCGCTCACGCTTTTCTTGCTCTCTTTTCTTAAGCTTTACATAATTTTTAGGGGATTTTTAGGATCACATTCAGAGAAAAGAATTCTCTGGCGCAAAGTCTATACCATTTTTTTCTAAATATGATGCCTTTTTTATCATATTCCGAGAAACTTTCTTCTGTGTGTAGCTTATCAACTAAAGCAAAAGTTTCGATTTTGAATCTATCAGCACCAGTCAAATTGATTGTTTCGCGTTCTTTGTTGCTGTTTTTTCTAGTTATTTTTCTCCACACTCTCAAAACAGATTAGCTGTAGGTCCAAAATTTTTGGTTGGGTGTTTCGAAAAATAGTTGCTATAAACATTTTTCGGTTTTTATAAACTGAATTCGTTATTCAGAATCAAAATTTTGTAGAAACCAGAAATATTCGTTCATCCATATAAGAATATGTTTGATGTAACAGAATCGACTCATTTTTCAAGTCGTCCTTGAATATACTGGAAATAAATGACCAAATAATTGATTCCCTCAATTGAATATTGAATTTAACAACCGAATAATTTTTTGCACAACTAATTGTTAATAAAAAATACCATCAGTATTAAAAATTTGATTCAAGTTCAACTTCATTAAATGTCAATGCAAAATATCTGCAAACCTTGCTTTTATTTTTCTACCATATTGAACTGCGCTATATAAACGAAGAATTGAATAGGGGCTTTCGCATGGTCTAACATATTGGACGACAAAGTCGGATGGAAAACTAACGGAACAATTTGACAGACGAATTCAAATTTATGTTCAGTATGTGGCAAATTCAGATTTATGTTGTACCAATCAACTATCTATCATATCAAGAGAATGGTAAGTTGTAAGATTCGATTTTAAGTTATGAGTAGGGCATGATTTGGTTCTGATTTTCAATAGTTAGTTCATACAACATCAAAAGCATTCATCGCTGACAAAATGTATGCTGCAATAACTTCAGATTTCAGGTTGCAGCAACTTCGAAAATGCGGTTGGGCATTTTTTTTGTTGCCCCAACCAATTCGTTTCCTCAGTGTAGGTGCTACTACGCGCTAAGTAAGCAATTAGGTTCCAAAGCCCTCTCTCGATCGACAAAACTAACACTTTACAAGACGCTCATCATATCTGTGCTTCTTTATGGCGCTGAGGCATGGGTGGTATCGCAAACAGATGCAGCCGCTCTTGGGGTGTTCGAGAGGAAAGTTCTTCGCAAAATCTTCGGAAAAAGGTGTTTGAGGCGAAAGCCGAGGGTCGACGACGAAGAGGAAGACCATGCCTCATAAGGATTGACCAGGCCGAGGAAGCCCTTACCGCGCTTGGTGAAAGAGATTGGAGACGGCGCGCGTGAAGCATAGATGCCTGGCGAAAGCTGATGAAGTCGGCCGTAACCCGACAACGGGTTGTTATGGCCATCTAAGTAAGCAATACATGTCATAAGTGTGAAGAATAAAAAAAAATATACTTTATGATTTTGTGATTACCAACTTCTGAGACTATCATGAAAAAACCAAATTTACAGATTTTAACCTACTTAATTACTAAGATGGCGCTTACACCGTTGGTCAGTTTTGGCCTGGTCTAAGAATTTGCGCCAGCCTCTTTTGTCGTGCGCTTGCTGGCGTCAGTTGGAAACTCCAAGCGTTGTCAGGTTATCCAATGCCTGGTCTTTCCAACGGCGATGTGGTCTTCCTCGTCTGCGTTGGCCACCGATGGGTACCGAATCCAATAACTTTTTCGCTGGAGCTTCGTCGTTCATTCTCTCGACATGACCTAGCCAGCGAAGCCGCTCTATTTTAATACGCTTGACTATATCGATGTCGGCATATAGCCCATACAACTCGTGATTCCATCGCATGCGGGACTCGCCATTGACGCAGATTGGACCATAGATCTTGCGAAGGATTTTTCTCTCGAACGCTCCCAAAGTCCTTTCATCAGAGCTGCTCAACCTCCAGGTTTGTGAAGCGTATAGTAGGACGGGCATGATTATTGATTTATAGAGCGTCAGTTTTGTTCGTCGAGAGAGAGCTCTGCTTCTCAATTGCTTACTAAGCCCAAAGTAACACCTGTTGGCAATAGTTATCCTTTGTTTAATCTCAATACTGATATCGTTGGAGGAGTTAATGCTGGATCCCAGGTAAATAAAGTCCTTCACTACCTCAAAGGAGGTGTTGTCAACAGTGACGTGGTTTCCAAGACGCTGGGACTGTTTGTTTGTTGACACAAGATACTTCGTTTTATCTGCGTTCACTGCAAGACCCATTCGACTCGACTCTCTTTCTAGCCTTGAGAATGCTGTACTGACTTCGCGCGTATTGTGCCCAATGATGTCAATATCATCAGCATACGCCAGCAGCATAACACTCTTATAGAAAATTGTGCCGCTGCGTCTCAGGTCAGCAGCCTTTCTTGGGGATTGGGCAGAGCACACTGAGGTTCCAATCATCTGGAATGCATTCTTCCGACCATATTCTGCATAGAAGTCTGTGAATGCATTTGAACAGAGCTTCGCCACCGGTCTTAAACAGCTCAGCCGGTAGGCCATCGGCTCCTGCGGATTTGTTGTTTTTAAGCCGAGCTATAACTGTTAAGACCTCGTTATAGTCGGGCAGCGGAACTTCAACGCTGTCAATTGGGGTTTCCGGGATATCATCTCCACTGGCGGGATTGTTGTCAGCGTCGCCATTTAGAAGACTAGATAAGTGTTCCCTCCATAACACAATTGTACTCTGTATATCTGTCACTAGATTCCCATTCTCATCCTTGCAGGAAGAGGCTCCGGTCTTAAAACCATCAGCCATGCGTCTTATCTTTTCGAGAAATTTTCGAGTCCCATTCCTGTCACCATGCATCTCAATTTTCTCGCACTCACGCATTTGCGCCTCTCGTTTTTTTCGCCTGAAAATGCGTCTCTCTTCCCTCCTCTTCTCTCTATATCGCTCCATAACAGCACGCGTTACAACCGACTGCAGGGTGGCTTTGTAGGCGGCGTCCTTCTCTGCAGTGGCGTCGCGACACACCTGGTCGTGCCACTGGTTTCGGCGAGGGCAGTGGTAGCCTATCACCTATCACCGATCAGAGGAGTGCTTTCTTGAAGCAGGAGTGAGAGTCGAGTAGCGAAGGCTTCGGCCGTCCGTTTTGACTGCAGCTTGTCGACGTCTAGCTTTCTTTGTGTATGATTGCGAGCATTCTTAGCTGCGCACAGACGTGTCTGGCTGCGGATCTTGGCTGCGACAAGATAGTGATACGAGTCTATGCTAACACCACGGATCATGCGTACGTCTAGTACACTGGAAGAGTGCCTTCAGTCAATCAAAACGTGATCAGTTTGGTTGCATGTTTTTTGATCAGGGAACAACCAAGTGGCCTTATGAATATTAAGATGCTTGAATCTAGTGCTACTAACGACCATGTTTCGTGCTGCGGCGAAGTCAATCAACCTCATTCCGTTATCGGATGTGTTGTCGTGGAGGCTGAACTTTCCGACTGTTGGACCAAATATGTTTTCCTTACCCACCTTGGCGTTGAAGTCACCAAGCACGATTTTTAAGTCATGACGGGGGCAGCGCTCGTACGCGTCTTCAAGGCGCTCGTAAAAACTTTCTTTGGTCCCGTCATCTTTTTCTTCTGTCGGAGCGTGCGCACATATTAGGCTTATGTTAAAAAAGTTTGCCTTGAAGCGGATTATGGCAAGTCGTTCGTTCACAGAAGTGAATCGCAAGACTTGATGCCGTATTCTCTTGCCAACTACAAATTCGCATCCAAACTCGTGCTTCTCCGCATGGCCGCTGTAGTAGATATCACAGGATGCTTGCCGTAAGCAACCCTGTCCCTTCCATCGCATTTCTTGAATTGCAGTGATATCAGCATTATATCTTTCCAAGATATCAATCAGTTGGATAGAGGCACCATCCCAATTTAGGGTTCGGACATTCCAGGCGCATATCGTAAATCGTTATCAGTTTTTCGTTTGCGGTAGTCGTCATCAGATTTGGTGATCATTCTTTTATTAATTCTTAGACTTTTCATTGAAATAGTTTTATTACATGGTGGGCTTCAAACCCAACGCACAACCTTTGCTTGGTGGCCAAAGAAAGCCCGCCGCTCAGATTCGCCGTCAAAGTTTATCGGGTGATAGTTTTTTGACGTTTCCAGGAAACACCACGCGGAGGTTTGAGTCGACTTGAGACGATTTCGACATGGATAATGCTGGTCTCGCCAAGTTGAGGCAGTCAGACACGTTGCCATGTAAAGATCGCCCCCTTATCTCTCCTAAAATAGTTTGTAAAGACAACAAATTTCAAAATTTGTTTAAGCAATATTTGTGTACTATCAAAATCTTCATTTTTTCGCTTATCTTGGGTATGCATTCTGAAAAAAAAAATAGTTATAGGCAAACAACTTTAGTTTTTGGCCAAAAAAGGGGTTCAGGAGAACCAAAACCGCTCCGTAGGGATTTCTCCGATCCAAAAAAAATTTTGCAGAAATAGCTTTAAACAATCCCTCGTACTTTTTACAATCCCTGCGGCTTATTTTAGAATGTCATAAGACAAAAATAAAATTAATTTTCAAACCGACCCAACCTCTTAAAAAACAACGAAGATATCACACAACACAATGATAACATCCATATTTTAAATGTTAGTTTTAGTCCTTATAAATAGTATTTTATTAGTACATAAACATATTTATTAAAGCAATTTAAAATTGCTTTCAATTGTTTACTTTTTTCATTAAAAATAAAAAAACAAAAATGCACTTATTAAGTATTTAGATACGAAATGTCATCCAACTAATGCACATATTAATTGTTTCCTTGCATAAAAATAAAAAAATCTATATAAAACTAATTTGTTGCCTGCAGAGTTTTGGTTATTTTGTGTTTGTAAAAAAATAACTATTAAAAAAGAACGAAAAAAAAAATTTTTGAGGATATTTTTTTTATCATTTCGGTGACGTGGGACTCAACCGGTCTTCTTCAGAATGAGGCTTCCTTATTTTGTATTACGTTTGAATTAATTTTCATCAAAATATTCAAGTCACCTAAGTGGGTTCCAATTAGAAGTTGAAAAGACAACTGAAATCGAAGTATTGTCAACAACCTCTCAAGTGGTCGGAATCAGAACTTAACAAAAATTTAACATGTGTAGTTTGAAGGAATAAAACATGAATAAAGCTGGTGTTCACTTTATGATATCATTCAGGAAAAACTGATCTCTTCACATGTTTTAAGCAAATATTGTATTAAAGTTGTAATTTATTTGATATTTTACACTTTAAACTTTCATGTGAATTCAAAAATTGTAAAGTGAAAACCAAGCATAATTAAGTAGATTATGCATTAACCAGAATCGATTTGAGATATACATTTTGAGTTTTTATTTATTGATAAAACGTGTGATTGCTTTTCATGTAAATCACTATGATTGTATCCTATTTTGCTTGGTACAACAATAATTTTTGTGGAGTTTAAAAACCGAAACGGCGACAACCGCAAGGGGTTGCATACCAGCCCGTTTGAGATATCTGATCTGATGAATACTCAAATACTCAAAGTATTAAAAGTTTCTTCCAAGCTTATCCTATGACGAGAAGGATTCAAGCTTGAACTCAGTATACGTATATCGCTAATACGTATCTATAATTGTTCTTAATGTTATTTCTCATTACATTAATCGTTATCTCCTAATAAACAGGGTTTTGTTTATGAATATCTTTTCAGGGCTTTTAAACTTAAGAGGATCCGACATACAATACAACCCCATATTTTTCAGCTATGTTGTTTTATCTGCTGAGAAGACATATTTCTTTGTTAATAGAAACAAAATCTCGAAAGAAGCAACGAATCAGTTGAACAACGAGAAAGTGAATCTTATTGTTGGTGATTACGACCAGATTATGGATGGCGTGAGAGAAATAGTAAATTTAAAATAAATATTATAAGTAAATCTTTTTTATGCTTGTGTTAAATCTGTCCTCCTACTAGATAAATACTACCCAGAGTAAGGTGATGGTTTCAACTAGTGTGAGTAGAGCCATAGCAGAACTTATATCTGAAGATAAGCGAGTTACGAAAAATATAGTGGCCATAATGAAGTCTGTTAAGAATCGCATCGAGGCTGAAAATATGATAAATGCTCACATTCGTGATGGTCTGGCCTTGATTCAATACTTACATTGGCTTAACACCACCATTGATGATGAAAATGTAACTGAACTTAGTGGAGCTGATAAACTCGCACATTTTAGATCGTGAGTAAACATTAATAATAAAATTATTTAAGATTTCTATTAAAAAACAAGATTAATGGGACTCCCTCGACCATGGGATACCCTAAACCTCCTTTAATATTTAATCGAGTAAGTAAATCGGTGTAAGTAAATAAGCTGTCTTAAATGATAGGCCTGAGGAAATTCTTTCAATCTGCATCAAAAATTTGTACAAATTTGCGATTGGATTAAAGACAATGATATTTTTCTTGATTTTTTTTCTTAGTTTTTTAGATGATTTTCAAAAACTCTACATTGAAACCAACGCTTGAAATAAAAAAAAATACAAAATTTTTTAAAATTGTATCTTCAGGTAAATTGCACACAAATGGGGATATAAAAGAGGAGCCACACTTTATTAAACATGCCCATCGATGGCTTGCAGTATTTTTCCAGTAGGTGTTTTCTCCAATATTATTTTATTTTTTAAATTAGTCCTTTTTTGTTATTCGGTTAAAGCAATTCTGTCCAAAAATAAATGACAGCCGTTCTTACCTTTCCAGCGATATCTTGATAAAGACGATCGTATAAAAAAATAAAACAGTTATTTGAATTTTTGTGAAAATAATCTAAAAAAAATTCATGAAAATATCATTATCCTTAATCCAATTGCAAATATTTTCAAATTTTTGATGCAGATTGAACGAACTTTTTCAGGCCAATAATTTGATACAGATTATTTGTTTACAACTATTACACTAGTTAATATATATACGGGAAAAAAGTTGAAAAATACCCCCAAAAAACTTTTAAAATAAAAACTCTTTACAAAAACAAAATCATTATTTTAATCTTAAAAAAATTCATTATTCATTCAAGTGCTTGCCTCGATTAGTAAAAAAAAGTTTACCTCTATCACTTTTTAATTCTATACCTCAAAAAAAATTTCTCTTCCGAAGAATCAAAATTTATATATAAGCCTCGGCTGTTTGCAAAACTTACAATATCATCTGTGATTTCAAAAATATGGTTGCATATGTTTTTCTTTTAAGAGGATATCGTAACGTTAGAATAAAATTTAGAATGCCAGTTTCAATAAGCTTTCTTTGCTTGTTTTTTTACAAAATTTCATTGTACTAATTTTTCTTTCTACCACAGTGTTCCTTAATGGCAAAATAAGAAAACAAAAAACCAAAGTGAAACTTCTTGGAACGGATCTTCATTAAGACAATTTTTATACTCTGTTTAATTTAATTCAAATATTTAATTTTACATGATTTTATATGGAAGATACATTCTATTCTTTACTAGTATTTTATCACTTTTCTCTCTGTTTGAGAAATAAAAAAAATATCGAAATGGTGTCACTTCTAAAATGGTGGTACCCGGAGCGGAACGGCCTACCACCGTCCCCCCACCTGGGAACGCCTCTGAACTCGAATATGTTTTTGTTTTAGCGCACCCACTCTTTCTCCTTCCCGATTGATCCCTTCAGCTACGCTAAGGTTTATCTTACATTTGACAGGTTCACTGGGTCGTTTATATAAAGGTACACAAAATAAGGTAGCTGCGCGACTGCCGAAACTGTCAAAGCGAACTAATTCAGCTGAAGATGAAAAAAATTTGTTGCTTGTATCTGTTGTTGTTTCTTTCGGCAGCCAATTGATTTTGACACTTACGGCTATGCGAAAGAGAGCATTGCCAGTTTTGCAGCAACCTTATTATTCAACTATGGTTTATATGATATTCTGCTTAAGGTCTGCAGTTAACTACAATTCTTGTTTTTATCCTCAGAAATCAGGACAACTTTATCGGTCTAAGTTTTCAAACCATCAGTGCTGTTGGACGACACTCAGCGATTGTTCATTACAGTCCTACCGAAGAAACAAGTGAACAAATTACGCGGAATGAAATCTATCTCATTGATTCGGGTGGACAATATAGGTTGGTATTAACATTATACTTTTATCTACACCTTTCTCTTTCTATAACTTTTGTAAATAAATTTAATTCAATTTAATAAATAATTTAAATTTATATTTTCATAAAGATATAGAAGTACTCATTCGATATGTGTATATAATTTATTTGTTTTATATAATTTCTGAATAAATAGTTTCAATTTTAAAGTTATATTAATACATTCATATGTACGGGTTTAGTGCACCATAATAGTATGTGCACTACTTTATTTTTATCACAATTAAACTTATTCAGCCCAATCATGAAACATTTTCTCCCGGGAGTTGTAAATGGGAGTTTTCGTTTTTAAGATAAAGTTAAAATACTTCTTGGAAATTTTTAATGCAATTTTGTTCATCAACCGTCAATATTCATGAGTATAAAATAAAATAATGAAATATCTTTAACTGCTATCTTAAAACCGGATACTCCCATTTACAACTCCCGGGAGAAAATGTTTCATGATTGTGCCGATTGTTTCTTATAAATTTGTATAAATTAACGTTTTATTTAATTATAAATACTTATACAGATTCATATGTAGTAAGTACATTTGCTTTATGAAGTTTTTTTATTCTGAAGAAAAAATTTGAAGTTAATTATTTTTTTGAATCTTAAAATTTTGAATATATAAAATATTTTAAAAGCAAAGTAAAACAAAATTAAAGTATTTAATTAAAAGTTACATGTTCGTTTGTACACTACAAATACTCCCCCTCCAATTGAACATGTATAAAATATTAAAAGTCACTTTCTTTTGAGTGGGTTTTTTTAAATCTGTGGTGTTGTGCATTTGTGATTTGCCATTAGTGTATGCTGGTTTAAGATGATGAATTGAGAAAGATTTTATTGTGTTACCATATTTAATGTTAAATGTTTTATCATGCCTAGAAATAACTTTAAAAGGTCCATCAAATGGTTGTTGAAGTCCAGATAAACGATTGATTTTTACAAAAACATATTCACAAGTACTAAGCGATTTTGGAACGTAACTATAATCTTTGTTATGATGAACAATTTTCGAACGAACATGTGAAAAATGTTCTCTTAACTTTTGAAGAGTAAGATCCGTGTTTATCGTATCATTACTTTGAACAAACTATTCTCCAGGTAACTTTAAGGTCTGACCGTAAACCAATTCTGCGGAAGAACAATTTAAGTCTTCCTTGATTGCTGGTTGTAGACCAAGAAGAATCAAGGCAAGAGTTCTGACCAATGAACTGAATCGTCTGAACACTAAGGGAAAAGTTATGTAGTCAGTACAGAGACAGCAATGTAAAATCTATGCACTGCAACTTGTATGAGAACGCAACGAGAGCAGTATTTACTGAGTAAAGGGAGCGTGTACTGACTACATATAAATTTATTCACTTTTTAAAATGAATAAAAAATGTATTCAATACATCATGTTATGTGTTGAATACATAGCAGACTTCAATAGATACAAGCAACGTGTACTCAGTCAACGTGTTATGTAATTGTTTACAAAAACTTTACTCAATACATAAAATATAGACTCAGTACATTTCTCGCTTGCAACACGGCACCGTACATATGCTATATTCTCATTGCAGCGAACGTGAACACATAAATGGAAGTAATAAATGTACTCAATACATAAAATATAGACTCAGTACACGTCCCTCTTATACGATTAAAATGACACATTTATTCAGTACATAACATATGGACTCAGCACACGTATCTGTTGCACATCGGCGCACGATTTTGCTGTTTAATTTCATTCGTTTTTTGATTTTCAAATAAGCAACACCTCCAAAGCCTTTCAAAAAATCAGATTGGGAATGAGTTTATCCACTGTACTCTAGAACAATAGCGATGATTGTATAAAAAATAAATGGCTGGGTTTCTATGAGTAATTGCCAATTATTTTGTGAAATCTAGTCACTATTTCTTTTCACTAGTTCTAGTTCTATATGAAGCTATTTATTGCATTTGTTGAGAAGGTAATTTAGGCACAGACATGAACTGTGTATATATTCAATACATGAAATTATAAACAAAAAATATATAATGTAAAACTATGAACGTATGAACTAAAAATATAAATATAAATACATTATGCATGTACTCATTGCATAAAATTATGTTTTTAACATATATATATTACATATGTAATGAGTAAATTATGCATGTACTCATTATATAAATGTATGCACTAAAAATATGTAATGAGTAAAAAATGAGCATAAAATTATGTACTCCAAATATGTAATGAGTAAAGTATGTATGTACTGAGTACATGCAAATTGTCCTAACATACTGTACTCATCGCAAATGTTCTATATGACTTTATGTAATGAGTCAATAATCTATGTTATACGTACATAAGAACTTTACTCATTAAGCATAGTACTATGTTCGGCTTCACGTGAAATTCCACTCAAACCTCCATACAAAAAATGACAGCTGTGAAACAAACGTGAACATTTCACAACTTTTTCGTCAAAGCTGTACTATGCTTCGCTGCGGAAAATCTAGTACTATATTCCGCAACATGCAACTAGCAACATTTTTTTTCACGGCAATTTAATTGAACCGACCATTTACACAGACATATATTATGAAGACATTTCATCAAACCAAGTTCGTCTAGAACCAAATTCTGTCAAGGCGCCGAGATGGGTCCGGACCAAGTGGAAATGAAAGCATTGTTAATATGAGCTGCAAATGTTAAATTCTTGCAGCTGTACGCTTATTTTCTCATGTTGGGCGAGTCTCTAAACCAGTTTGTGTGTCTCTACCAGTGCTGTCACTTTACCACAATTGTGGTAGATCTACCACATTTTTCAACTTTTTTGACATCTACCACTTTTACCACCCACTATTTACCTTTTCACAAAATCTACCACTATTTTAGTTCTGTCACAATTTCTATCATCAATCTATTTTAAAAGAATTATATCTATTATTTGTTTCTTTAATTTAATTTTAATAATATTTAACGAGACAGGAAATGGAATTTTTTAAATGTATGATTGGATGTGAATAGTATTGCATTGGAATAAATCATAAAATCTATGCAAAAAACAAATAAAAATTTGATTTTCAGTTCTTATTCAATTATCCCGAAATTCTTTTTTTTTAATTTCGCAGGACACGTTACCTTTGTTACAACTCTTAAAAAGTTTTCAAATTCAATATAACACCTAATCTAACAATCTTTTGGTGCACATGAAAACTTTGCTTGAAAGTTGCTTATTTTCTTGTTCGCGAGCAGCTCCTAACTTGGCTCTTGGCTTGCTCGCGGTCCAGTTTGTGCTTTGCATCTCATGATAGGCAGTGGGTGTTACGGAAATCTAAAAAACGGCTTGGGCCATTAGCGTCTAAAAAGTACCGAGATCCAATAACCAGATTTTTACGTTTATCAGTCTTTATGATCCGGTATTCTCAATTGAAAATTGATGTAATGTTATTTTTGGAAAATAATTTGAGAACAATTGTTTATCTTTTTTTCCCAATAAAATTTAATGAATGTTTAAATAAAGCTATACCATAATTTTTATGAGATTACTGCAAGTAAGCCCCATTTTTTGAAGATAGGAAAAAATCTACCACTAATTTTCTTAATCTACCACTCTTTTCAGACACAATCTACCACTATTTATAATTTTCAAGTGACAGCACTGGTCTCTACCCATGCTCCTTGCCATCCCTCATCGACACAATCGGCAGCCTCAGAGCGCAGTTGTTGTTGTTATTTGTAAGGCTTATTTTCTCAGTTTTTTGTGAGTAGCTAAAAAGTTTGTTTGCCTCTACCCATGCCCCTTGCCATCCCTCATCGACACAATCGGCAGCCTCAGAGCGCAGAACTGAGAGCGCTGTTGTTGTTGGTATAGTCAACCACGATCGTTGTTAGTGTGGTTCTTATTAGATGTTGATGCTATATTTGTCTAGGATACATTTGATTATTTTGATCATATATTGGGTTTTTCGTCCAATTGGAAGTATCAATAGTCGGCATTTTAAACGCATTTTACTTTTTTAATAGTTTTTATCATTTTATGAGTTATTTAACGCAGAAAGAGATATCATTTTTTAGCTTAATATGTCAAAATTTTATTACTCCTAGTTTCTGCATATCAATTTTTTCGATAGGCATTAAAAAAATGTATATATATTTCCCAATATATCTATATGTTGCAAGTGAATTTAACATACATGGTACGATCATGCTTATGCCTACTATAGAGTATTCTATGGACTTCCAGGATTTACGTAAGGAATATTTTTGACGCATTTTAGATATTTCTATAAATGCACTTGTTCAATAATATATCTTTCTCTTTACGTCCGAGTGCTATCGAGATCATTATGTTTTATTGTGTCCTCCGTGTTTTTAATATATATTTATTTATATGTGCTTTCATTGTGTTTTTTTAAAACCGTGTTATTTCTTTTGTGATTTATTGAATATTTTCCAACTGTTTTTTTCAAAACAAACCAAACTCCCAATTGTTTTTTTCAAAACACACCAAACCCCCAATTGTTTTTTTCAAAACAAAAATATTCGATACGTCAAATCAAAAATAACATCAAACTCTAAATTCGCGAGTGAAATAGAAGACTTCGAATGTTCTGCCATGAATTGCGAGGGTAAAACCTCAGATGACATTCATCTATATCGTTTTCCGAGTCACACCGAGATGCTGAAGATGTGGTGCTCCAACTTAAAAATCGTAAACGTTGGCTACATCAACTCTAAGTCAAAAGTATGCAGTCGACATTTCGATCCGTCCTGCATTGGAGCTTTGAAGCTAAAAACCGGTTCGACTCCAACCATCAATCTTGGTAAGTAAAATCATCATTAATTATAAGTACATTTTTATATATTCATAATAAATATATGAAAATATTTATTTTACATATTTATTTAATTTTATTTATTTATTTATTTAATATAATATTATATAATAATTTAATACATATATTATTTAATACAATAATATACAAATTATTGAATTGTTTAAGAAGCATTTTTCCCAGACACATACACGCACATTTCCGTATTTATTTATTTCTCCTTTTTTTCTGAAATAATATCTTAGCGAAAAGTAAATAAAACTCTAAATTTTACTTATTTTAGAATAAAGGTTGATTTATTCAAATTTTTTCAAATTTATTCCATTATAAAAAAATTGCATAATTATATTTTCAAGTATGTGCAATGAAAAAACATAGTTCTTTTCAATAAAAACAAATTAAAGGAATTTGAAAGTTATTGTTCTGACGTTACGACTATGATATGGTACACTTTGAAAAATAAATGAACAATACAAAATTAATACTGATTACACAGCGCGACGGATGTTATGGTGCCGGAGATTTTTCAGCTGGTTATAGACAAATTGGGTTTCCTGATTTCTTTGAAATTTTAATAAATTTTTTGGAAATTTTGAAATATACTAGTAGTTGTATATTTAAAATATTATAATAAATATAAAAATAATATTATTTAGAAAATTAGAAATAATCGTATGTTATGTATTAACTTAAATTTTAAGGCCACGACGATGAAAACTTATATTTGCCCCAACTTAAATGTACTTTGCGCGAATATATAAAAACCTGCGCTGTTTCTGAGTGTGGCAATACTTCCCAAAATGTGGCAATATATTCGTTTCCAAGCTGCCCAACTCGACGCCAAGCTTGGATCGAAGCTTGCGGTCTTGAAGGCGTTACAAAAAAGACTTTATTCATATGTAGAAGCCATTTTAAGTCCGAAGACCTTACACCCACTAGGCTTAAGTGGAGTGCATTTCCGACGCATGGAATTTCCACATATAGTGAACCCCTCAGCAGTAATACTGCAAATTTAGAGGAAGAGATTGGGGTAGAAAAGAAGAAGGTTTGTGACAACTGCCACAAATTTTGCAAAATTGCAGAATTTTATAGGAAGAAATTGCTCGAGGAGAAGAACAATTTCCTTTAAGAAAAAAAACCAACCAAAAAGCTCATGAAGATTTCGCTAATGAAATAAAGGCACTTCAGCTAAAAATTGAGCAATTGCAGAAATCTGCCGAAGAAGCCAAAAGCAATGACGGAGCAAGGAATCGCACGAATATGCAAATGAAGAGAAAGAAATTTTTCAATCTTTGAATTTTTATTCAACTAAGGCATACCGGTTCCTCAAAAACCAATTAAACTTCAATTTGCAGGCATCACAGAGGAAATGGAGGAGAATTTCAAAAAATTAGCAGATTCCATGAGTCAGCAGTCCAAAAACTGCATACTCATGTTCGATGAGGTTATCCTGAGGAAGGAATTAGAGTATAACCCAACGGCAGACCATGTTGACGGTTTTGTTGACCTAGGCGATGGTCACCGGAGCAAAGTCCTGGCCACGAAGTTGCAGGCTTTTATGGTGAAAGGGCTTTTATGGATAATTGGAAGTGTGTCTACAGCTTTTACTGCACTGCGGGAGGAATGCAAAGTAGGTTTAACCTTATTATTTTTAAAACAATTTATATAAAAATATTGCAAGCACAGTTCAATATTTTCATATTGCATTTTTATTTAATATTTCTGTTTCAGCGGACGTTCTGCGTGCCACTCTTCTGGGGGTCATACTATCCATTTTAAAATGTGGATTTAATTTAAAAGCAATTGTCTCCGACCAGGGTTCAACTAACTCTGCTTGTAACAATAGCTTCACCAATCGGTGGAGCAATAACAATTTTGATTTTTGTGGCCATAAAATTCAAGTCATGTATGACTACTGTCACCTGTTTAAAAGCATGAGGAATACATTACTTTTAAACGATGTGAAGACTCCAGAAGGGGTGGCAAGTTGGGAGGTTTTGAAAGAGGTGTACGAAATCGACAAGTCAAGTACCCTCAGGATGATGCCGAAGATTTCGGATAAGCATATTTATCCGAAATTGTTCGATAAGATGAGGGTTAGACTTGCAGTTCAAACCTTAAGTAATGCGGTTGCTGCAGGCATTCGTGGTGACCGTGGCATGCAGGTTAAGTGTGTGGCTTAGCATGCTCGGAGCCCGAGTTCGATCCCCAGCCGTGGCGAAAAATTTTTTCAATAAAAAAATTTTTCTGATCGGTCACCACCTCTCTGCAGACAATGGCAAACCTCAGAGAGTAAAATAATGCCATGTAAAGCTTCTTGAGATCATAAGCCGTTCGGAGTCGGCATAAAACATGTAGGTTCAGTTCTCGGTCAATTGTGTGCAAAATTTAATAACACACACAACACAATCGATCCTAAGATGCTCGGTCAAAGTCCTTTCAAGGGCTGAAATGGCCAATTTGTTTTTTTTTTGTTTTTTTTGCAGGCATTCGTCAATGCATTGAAAGAAACCTTTTTCAAAGCAAACAAACAAGGCGAAGGCTGAAGCAACACTTTTTTATGTTTTGAACTGCAATAATGGGTTTGATTATTGTGATAGCAAAAATTTGCGTGATAAAAATCCTAAAAAGGGTCCTGTTACACGGGATTGCGACAAAATTACTAAAATTAAGGAGTTTATTGCCTACTTGGAATTGCTTGTTCTTCCAAAAGAAAGGAACAATAGCAACCACTGTATAATGGGATTGATTTGCACATTGAAATCTATGATTGATTTGGTCAATGATCTCTTCCAAGAACCGGAAGTAAAATTCGTTTTGCTTGGAAGGATCAACCAAGACTCGATCGAAAACTTCTTTTCAGTGCTCAGATCGCAATTAGGCAACAACACCGAACCGTCCGTGAGGGAAGTTTAATATCTCTCTGCAAGGCTTTTGTCCATGAAGTTTCTAACTCATAAGTTTCATTGTCTCAACAAAAATTGTGAAAACGATGATGACCTTATGTTGGATTGGAACTTCATGCCATCCGATAAAGATTCGCCTTCCGAGTTACCAACATGTTCGTCCGTCCAATATCAAGAATACGTTGAAGAAGAATTAGAGGAATCTTCTGAAAGCACAGCTCCCTTAAGCCCGTTGGAAACGACAGTTGGTCGTTATTTCGTCGGGTACGGCTTAAGGACGAAATTAATTAATAAAATAAGCTGTGAACGTTGTGAAGAAAACCTTCTGAAGTTGGAAAAGTTTTCCTTCGATTCAGAATCTTTTCTGAACATCAAAAACTACGGTGACAGTCAACTTCATCTGAAAAATCCATCCAACGAATTCTTCGATATATGTGAACAACATTTTCGTATATATAAATCTATATTCGAAAAAAGCTGTCACGAAGAATATTTAAAAGCGCGAATAATGAATGCCTGTATAGCCCATACAAACTCTAAAAATCCCGAATGGTTCGATGAAACCGGAACCTGTTATGAACACAGGCGTTGCTATCTTGACCATCTGATCACAGTTCTCATTCGGAAAAATTGCAAATGGTTGAAGGAAAAGTTAGTGTCCGAAGATGCTAAAAGAAAATTTTGCAGAACGAATGAAAAGAAGGTTAAAGCCGTAGCAAAAAAACAAAGGCTTGCTGATAGTTAAAAAGTCCGTCGGTCTGATTTTTTATAAGCATGCAACTGTAATTTTGTCCGCTTGTCCTTTTCTCTATTTGTCTGTCAGTCCGTTATTTTGTCCAATTGTCAGTCCGAATAAATTTCTTGCTGGAATTCGGTTTTGTTGCCTATTTGATGTTGTACTGCCTGCCCGATTAAAATTTTGGTGATAAAAATTTTGCTATCACAGTAATCAAATCCATTTTGTCGACCTTTCAAAACTGCAACTTGCCACTTAATGACCGAATACTGGAGAAGCAATGTATTCCTCATGCTTTTATTTATAATTTTTATAAATATTTATTATTTATTTAGTATAATAAATATTTAATTAAATTAAATTAAATCTTAAAAAACGTTTTTCATAAACGTTATATCTTGTTAAAAACCTTTTATTGAAGCTTAATTTTAAAAGCTTTATATTTATATACAGGATTTCAACTTAAAATTCAACTTTTTACATTTCAAATTTAACTTTTTCCATTTCAAATTCAACCACCTTCAAGATAACTTTTTGTATCTTAATATATATGTACCTTTATATTGTATATTGTTTATAAAACCAAAAATTTGTACATAACCTTAATTTTAAAGATTCATTTATAAATAAAAGTGTAACGATTATACTGAATTTTTAAATCGAATTTTAACGATTTTAAAATTTTTTGTTAATTTTTCTAAAATTTTGCTTAATTTCCTTTGAAATGTTTGTTTTTTTGACAAATGTATTTTGAATGAATTTTCTTTGAAATGTATGATTTTTTGCCAAATGTATTTTTAATGAATTTTCTTTGAAATGTGTGATTTTTTTCCAATTGAATTTTTAATGAATTTTCTTAATATTGTGATTGTTATTTAACGTGCAATTTTGCCAAAGAAAAATGTATTTTCTTTGAAATGTATGATTTTTTGCCAAATGTATTTTTAATGAATTTTCCTAATATTGTCATTGTTATTTAACGTGCAATTTTGCCATACGCCAAGACAGAGAAAAAACTCTGAAATTAAAAATTGTGTATTCCGAAGGGAATATCTCTGCCACTTTTGAATAGATTCATTTATTCCTTTTTTGTATTTAATTACAATTAATTGACTTAAATATAATAACAAATTTTTACCGTCACTTTATTATTTATATTTTAATCATTGACTTAAAAAAAGTCCAATAAATTGAATGTCTCCCAAAGATTTAAATAAATATTGTTTTTGTTGTAGTTTTCTTTTTTTTTTATTTTATATATAATATTTTCATGAATTCCTATCAAAAAAATTTCATTTAATTTTTGATGCCATATTATTATACGATCAATTTCATATAATTTCGTCCTTGGATGCATCTTAATCCAAATCAAGCCACAGAAGTTACAATGGTTTTTCTACAGCAACTTCAGATACTTTCAATTTGACGAAAATTGCAAAAATATGAAAACCCAAAATATGATCAAAATAACCAAACCCAATAGGCAATTACACCAGCGCTCTTCATACGAAGGCCTGCATTGACTGCTACTTTTGAAGACTAAACACATCCGTTCCTCGCTGCTCTTATGAGCACTTCTTGAAGGCCTTCCTTTTCTGCACAAAAGGCAGCACAACAAATTTGTTTTCCCTACAAAGACTGACTTTTCATATACTTCAGGGCAACTTTTGCGTTAAAAGTTAGAATATATATCAGTTTAAAAATATGACGCAATAATGGCCCTTCTTACTGCTATATCAAAGATTATACATTGAAATTAATCTAACTTACAAAAACATAGGAGAGAAGATAATATCATAGAATATACATATAAATAAATAGAAAAAGGTGTAAGAGAAAAAAAATATTTTTTCAACACTTTTTGTTTACCCCTACTTTTAGCCATTCTAAAGAAGTGCTTCTATCAGGCCTCTTTTGAGCTATCGGAGCGGAAGGCCTGCGAAATTTTCCCACTTCATATAAAAAAGAAAGTGTAATTGTATATGAGTGCGACAGTACTACAAAATCCACAGGAAGGCCTGTTAGCAGCGATGTCATTGTCTACTGGGAATGTATCCTAGACAAATACAGCAACAACATCTAATAAGAACCACACTAACAACGATCGTGGTTGACTATACCAACAACAACAGCGCTCTCAGTTCTGCGCTCTGAGGCTGCCGATTGTGTTGATGAGGGATGGCAAGGGGCATGGGTAGAGGCAAACAAACTTTTTAGCTACTCACAAAAAACTGAGAAAATAAGCCTTATAAATAACAACAACAACTACGCTCTGAGGCTGCCGATTGTGTTGATGATTGAAGGCAAGGGGCATGGGTAGAGACACACAAACTGGTGTAGAGACTAAACCTCTGCACGAATGCACTCGTTTTTTCTACAACAGTAGAGCCAACAGTGCAGAGTTCAGAACTTAACAGAACTCTGTTAGTCAAGCAGAGGTTATCCAATTCATTTAATGACAACAAACGACTACTGCAGAGCCCTCGTCGGCTTCAAACATAACCATGCATGCTGTTTGCATTAACAGAACACGATGTTGTTCGTTTTATAAAAATAGAACACTTTGATAACAGCGAAAAATGCATCAATCACACCTAACACAGCAGAACCTTGGCGAAGCTTGCTTGTTTTTTGCATTCCTTTTTGTGCGTCATTTGTTTATTTTTATATATATCTTAAGCGCAGTTAATGTCTGCATTGTTGCTACTTTTTTGCGGGAACCGAAGCCGAAGGTGAAAATATCGGCCGATTATGACTATTACGGAAGCAGAAGCCGAATAATCGGTCGGGTACTACTAAAAACAAAAGAACACAGCACGACATCAAGCGTTCTGCTGTTGTTTACATAACTTACCAGTCATTGCATTCTTCTTTGTCGAATCGTGCATAACATTGATTCGGTTTTCGTTTGTTCTTGTTCTGCTCAAGCGACGAGTTCTCTCTGCAGTGTCATAGCCTAGACACATTGACTGCGGCTGCAACATAACAACATGAGGTGAAAACGAAAATGTTGGCATGTTGGCTACGACTTGAGTAATTTGGAAGAAGCGCGATAAGCGGTTTTTTCATATATTTTTATTATTAAACATCGAACTATCATTAAAAAACAAACATTTAACACAAACACAATGAGAATGAACAATAAAAAAACACAAAAGAAGCACGAAATTAAACGAAAGCATTAACAAATGCCGATGTTCTTACTCTTGTCGCACGTCAAAATAGAAAAAGTTTAAAATCGACGACAGCAACATTGCTGCAATGACGCATTGTCGTTGCAACATTTTCACCACATTCACCTCCATAAGAAAAGCATGTAAAAAAAATTTGAAGTTTGACGCAATGCTGCAGCCGCAGTCAATGTGTCTAGGCTATTATGCTTGATTTCATTGATGAGAACATAACATAGCAAAGGCTCGTACCACAAACTAGTGGCTTGAAACGCATTTCAAGCGAACTCGTGCAGAGGTTTAGTAGAGACTCACCCAACATGAGAAAATAAGCGTACAGCTGCAAGAATTTAACATTTGCAGCTCATATTAACAATGCTTTCATTTCCACTTGGTCCGGACCCATCTCGGCGCCTTGACAGAATTTGGTTCTAGACGAACTAAAGTTGACCGTTTAGCCATATTATTACATAAAAAAAAACAATCTAACAAGCAAAGCAACAACTAAAATATAATAAAACTAAGCGAACAAAATATTTTCAATACTAAAAACATACTATCTGCTATTCATAAGAAATGCGCTTCGTGAAAATTCACTCAAACTTAACAAAACCACCGTCTAATCGCGATGTTATTGAGCATGAAGGTACCGAAAGCCTCGCCATGCTTAGAAAACTTTCTTATTATAAACTTTCGATAGAGGGCGCTTAAAGTAATAAAATATATATGGCTCAATAACTCCTGAACGACTAGACCGAATGTAAAGAAATTTGGTATGAAAAACGAACCAATTCATAAGATATGATTTATCATTTGAATAAAATTTTCAACGAGTGAACACCAACTTATGAAAGAACAGAAAAGGAGAGAAAAACAAAACAAACAATGGAAAATGTTCCAAATGTGGAATTATGAACGGAGTTCAATAATTAAAAAAAAAATCTAAAAACTTATAAAAGCAAAGCAAAAACATTCGGCAAAAATAATCGGCTATCTCGACCGAAGCCGATGCCGAAGGGTCTAAATATCGGCCGATAACCGAAGCCGAAGCCGAATAATCGGTCGGACACTAGTTAACATATATCGAAAATCATTTGAAACGGGTAGTGGTCCCACCAGGTCCATATGGATGTGCTCAAACCTACCTGGTGGAATTTCAATTTCTTGGATAGGTGTTTTTGTGCATATATTGATTTTAGATTTTTGACAATTGACACAACTGAATAACCAATCATTTATTTCTTTTCGCATGTTAGGCCAAAAATATTTTTGCTACAATCGTCTCGTAGCTCGTCAGGATGAGATTATGAATGTATTTTGTCAAATATGCTTCTTCGCATGGAAATTGGAACAAACGGTCGAGAAGTATTACTAGAAATGTAGCACCAAATTTTAATATTTAATATAGAAATTAGAATTTCTTTTAGATTGCATTTAGAATTTGGAGATTCTAAGAGATATTTTAGTATTTTGTCAGATTATTGTTCTTTGTGAAGTGTTTGAAAATTTATTTCTTGTGTAGATATGGCATCATTTTCTGGAATGACTCTTTCGCGCATTTTTTTCTGCGACTATTTTTTGTTTTCCGGAAATGTATTGTATGTAATTTGTAAATTGAGCTATGTATTCTAAGTGTCGTGTTTGTCTGGATGATCTGTCTGTTTTTGAATTTATGATAAATGTTAAAGGTTTGTGGTCTGTATAAATAATAAATTGTCTTCTTCTAACAAGTGTCTAACATGTTTAACAGCACGATAAATTCCCAAAAGTTCTCTGTCGAAAGAAGACAATTTTATTTCTGTTGGACTAAGTTTTTGAGAAAAATATGCTAGAGGTTCCCAACTATCTTTTAAGAATTGTTGTAGAACAGCTCCAATGGCGACATTGGATGCATCTACTGATAAAGATAATTGAGCATATTTATTAAAATGTGTGAGAAGAGTATTTTTGGCAAAAAGTGTTCGAACTTTCTGGAAAGCAGTGATTGATTTCTCAGTCCAATTGAACAGTTTGGATTTACATTTAGATGCAGATGTTAACATGTCGTGTAGATAACTAAGTTCTGCAGCTAACATCGGAATGTAACGATGGTAGTAATTATCCATTCCAATAAATTTTTGTAGTTTATTTATGGAAGTTGGTCTTTCGAAATTTGTGATAAGATTAACTCTATCTTTAAGGGCTGTATTGGAGGATATTTATATTGGAGGAGGCTATATTTTATAGCTAAGAAAATCTAGTGAAGATACACCAAATATGCATTTCGAGGGTTTAAGGTTAAGTCCATATTGTTGTAGTTGATTAAAAATAATTTTTAAATATTCAAGATGTTGAGTCTCGTTTTCACTGGCAATTAAGATGTCATCCACATATATAAAAACAAAATCTAAACCGAAAAATACTTCGTTAATGAAACGTTGGAAGGTTTGAGCACTCAAAAGGAGAAACGCTGGATGGAGGCGTTTGAGAAATATTGGTGTTGTGTTCAGTTGTGTGAGGATCATTATTAATTGGTAATGTATTTAATTGTGCTATTACCGACCTCTATTTATGAAGTTTTTTTATTCTGTAGAAAAAATTTTAATTTCATTATATTTTTTAATCTTAAAATTTTGAAAACATAAAATATTTTAAAAACCAAGTAAAATAATATTAAAGTATTTAATCAAAAGTTGCATGTTATTATACACTATAAGGTAATCAATTCTCTTAATCCTCTATAGAAATTCGGATCATCTAGAAAAAACGCAGCGCTTATAACTTCTTAAATCTTTGAATGTAAAAGAGCATATATTAACATATGAGACCGGATTAAAATTTTGAGAAATGTTGCATTCATTTCAAGTGTTAAAACTACAAATTTATACATATGTATATATTGAATTAAATTTTTTTTTTTTAGTGATGGTACGACCGATGTTACTAGGACATATCATTTTGGCACACCAAAGGAAGAAGAAAAAAAATGTTACACAAGAGTTTTAAAGGGTTTCATATCTGTGACAACATCGGTTTTTCCAATAAATACGACAGTAAGTAAATCATATATATATACTTAAATTGTTTTGAGACAACAACTTTGCTACAATTTTGGAGATTTAACAAAATTATTTACAATATTTCGATATCACAAATATTAAATCCGTCACATAACGAACTTAACAATGATTTCCTTGTTAACTATAAATGTAAGTGTAAAATTGACTTTGTCAATACATTTCCATTATGAAAAAAAATACACAATTTATTTTGTGAACTAAAAGGTATTTTATTTTATTTAATGTGAAAGACAAAAGTTAGAAATATTTGTGTATTAATTGATTGAATGTTAGTGATTAACTTAATATGTATGAATGTTTCGCATTTGTGTCTTTTGTGCGTGCTGTCGGTGCCAATGACTTTTCGAACTGTCCTTTCTCAGTGCTGTCACTTCAGCATATTTTCCTCTTTACAAACAAATTTATTTATTTGCTGGTATTTCATTAATACTACCGTAGCAATCGTAGCAATGCTTACGCCTTAAAGGGCCAAATAGACTACACAGACTGTCGGTCAGACAGATGTTTTTTCTTGTAATTGCGACGACTATACACTACATAGACTTCATGCACGCAGACCATAGTACAACAAAGAAGGTAATATTAATAAGACTGAAACAGCTGTTTAGCGTAGGCATATAGTGTCAAAATGCTGTGATGACAATTGACGGTGTTGTTTTTATTAACAAAAAAGAGGATTTTTGTGAGAAGGGAAAAACAAAATTTTTAAAAATGTTAAAATTTTTAATTTTTGTTAATTAAATGTGTTAATTCTGCATTGCTTTAAAACACACAAAATAAGGCGGAAGAGTTTGAAAAAAAAAAGAATTTGATTTACAAACACTTTTGTTGTAAATTTGGAACAGGAATGCGTAAAATCTTTCAAAAGTGGTTGGGGCTTCATAAAGGCCTACGGAACTTATGAAAAATTCACAATAGAATAATATAATTTTGCGCAATGATGGGAAGACAAATCTATACAAAATTTGATTTGCTTAAAGAAAAAATTCCCTCTATGTTTTATTTTCGGTGTACATCACTTGTTTTTGACACTCTATGCCCACAGCTCGGCAGCGCAGTCAGTAATAAAGCTGGAAGTTCATTCGATGCAATTGCGTTTTTCATCCGTTTATGTGTGTAAGCGTCGAATTATACGTCAAATTACACATGGAATACACGATAATGCAGTGGAAATAAATAAAAGCCTAAAAACTAATGACAACATTCATGTTTCGGATGAAACAATTAGAAACGTGCTAAGAAAAAGCGGGTTTAAAGGTCGCTCAAAAGTAAAAAAACGCTTACTATCTACACGCCTATTTTACTATCTGGAAAAAGTTATATGGCCCGACGAAACGAAAATTAACAAGTATGGTTCTGATGGGAAGTAGTGGACTTGGAGGAAAAGAGTTCAATTATGTTGTGGGGTTCCTGGATGTCCTGGATGGAAGTCGGGATGTGCCATAGAGTCACAGGAAGAATGACAGCACAGGACTACATCAATATTTTAAACACAAACATTTTCCAAAGTTTGGATATGTGGGGAGTTGCCATGGAGGAATCAATTTTCAGCAAAACAACGACCCCACACATACGGCCAGAATAACAAAAGCGTGGTTTCAAGAAAATGCTATTTAAGTTTAAGATTGCCCCCCTCAATCGGCGGATTTAAATCCGGTTGAACATTTGTGGGTGGAGCTTGAACGTGGATTAAACAATGATGATTGTATGCCGCGAACACTAGACGATATTCGGCAAAAAGTTCAGGTTAAATGGAATACACTTTCTCAAGAATTGTGTAAAAATTTAGTGGAAAGCATGCCACGAAGAATAAGTGCAGTTTTGAAAGCACGCGAGGCTACACAAAATATTAGTATTGAAAAACAAATAATTGATCGAATAGATAAAATTGATATTTTCTATTTCAAAATACTTAGTCTTTATATTTATCGAAATAATGTATATTTTTATTTAATAAAAATGAAGTTTTGAATAATAAATACATTTTTTTATAATTAATTTGCATTAATTGTACGTTGAGGATTCAAATTAGTTAAGTCGCTAGCTGTAAACAATTTTTTCTTTAAACTATAAAAGAAAATATATTTTCTTTTCCGATTATCTTAAACGAAAAAATTCAAATTTTTTAATTTTTCCAGTTTTATGAGCCAAAATCACGTGTGAGGTCATTACTATATATAAAACAAATATTGGCTCTAAAAAGTCAACAGTTTGTTGAAGATTTTAAATAAATATCTCAAACAGTATAGATGTTATGAACGATAAAGTGAAATTTATGTCAAAGATTTTTTTCAGAACGGACGTTCTCTTAAACGTTATTTTTATGGAACGGTTAAAACGAACGATTTTTTAAGTTGAGTGTAAAATTTCTTTGTGTGTAAAAGAAAACACGAAGCAGACAAAATTCAGTGATTAAAAAAATGCGTTTCCCTTTCGACTGCAAACGAAATAAATCTGCTTTTAGTTATCTTTAAGAATCATTTACAAGAAAAAACTAATTTTAACAAGAAAAAATCTGTGTAGGTGTTGCATCAAGCAAAACATGATCACAGCAGCAAAACATACAAACAACACAGAGGGAAAAACCTATGGACTCAATACATAAATTTATGTACTCATCGCATAGTTTTCTGCACACAAAAATTTTACATTTTTCATGTATTGAGTACATGTTGCAATCTCTATTGACTACATAATGCTTTTAAGCGGTTATGTAGTCAATAAAGAATTTTATGTACTCAACGCAGTGGCGTAGCTAGGGTTGGTCGGACCCGGGGCGGAAACAAAATTGTACACCCCTTTAGAAGATTTTTTGTTTTTAAAAAATAAGTCGATGAATCTTACTACATATTTTCGAATCAGCCTCTACAAAAATGACATATTTTAGAAGAGATTAAAAAAATAAACAAAACTATGCTATCCATGAATATTTGATAAAAGAAGTAAAAATCCAAAATTTTCATAAACTTAAAGAATTTTTTCTGAATTGTTCCAATATTTTTGTCTACTGGGCTTATAAGTTGTAAGAGAAAAATTTACTATCAGTAAACCACACAATATCAGTTTTAATATAAAAACTTAAGTTAGTTTAATATAGAAAACTTTGAAAAATGTACGAACAATTTTGCATAATTGAAGAAAAAATAGGACCTGAAAGTAAAACGTTGACAAATTTTCCCTAGTGACCCTGAATAACTAATAATATAAATATTTTTTCGAAATCAACCCCATTTTCTACATAAAATTAAAATGAAAAATTAATATAAAATATTAAAATTCATTTATAAACATTTTTCATCATTTTTATCAATTTCTTTATAGTACACAAAAAAGAAATTCAACAAACATAAAATTCAACAGAGCTGTTTTAAAGTTAAATTTAATACAAAAGCTTTTGTTTTTAAGACAATGTTTTTGCTCTTAAAACCAAATTTTAAAAAAAAATTTTAAAATTCAAAACACATGTTTTAAAGCATATTTTTTTCGATGCCATTTTTTTAAGTTTTCCGAGTTTTTGCACTAGATTCACAACCAGCTACCCCCGGGACCTTCTGAATACCAAATGTTAACTCAAGTCGATGAAGTTTGCATATGAAACATTTAAATATTTAATAAATTAGTTTTTATTTTATCATATTTTCGATATTTGTCAAACCAATTCAAAAGATTTAAAAATTGTCATTGAATTCAAATTTTTGTTTGTTTTTTCAAAGAAATAATAAGAGAAAAATAAAAAAAGAAAGGAGTTTATAGGTAGGTGCAAATTAAACACACTTGTTTTAAATATTGTTTTGTAGAAACGCAAAGGCGTTAAATTTCTATTTTAATATTTTTTGTTTAATTTTAAAGTATGTTTTTCTTCTCAGTGTATCTATATTAATCTCCGCTTGGTTTTTTATAGACAAGATTGAGTAGACATTTTACTACTTTATAAATACAACCTAAATATCTCAGTATCACAATATTACCAGGGATACCAAATTGATATCAGAAATTTGTTTCATTCTCTTTATCTACGTAATTCCCAAAGCAAATTTGGCCAGGTTGGACAAGGTCAAGAGTAATGAATGGCTCAAAAAGAGCTGGCAATTCCAAGAAATCTGTTGATTCTTCACATTCGGTGATTGAGATCAAAATTTAATTTTAATAATTAGAATAATTTTTAAGGAACTGTGCATCTTATCTTCTCTTAAATCTCGTATTTTTGATAGTTTTTGTTGGGTGATTTGAACATAAAAATGATTATTTTAGCAAAATAAAGGATTCAGAAAACCATCTTAAGGTTTTATTAGACATCTTCAAAATAAAATAAAAAAAGTCAGAGCGCTATAAATTGTCATTGTTTTTATATAAAAAATGGAATGAATTTAAATCAATTTAATTTTTTAGAAATTTTTTAAGCAAGTAAAAAGTTTATTAATGATTGTTAAACTAATAGTTTTATGTAAAAGTATACCCAAAATATACTGTATATTTTTATTTTTGACATTTATGGCATGAACATGTTTTTCTGAAAAGTTCTGGAGAAATATATTGCTTACAAAACAACTGACGCCTCCATTCATCATACTCTGAAAATCATGCAGGTTTTCGATACTTAATGGATTTAGGAATGTCTACTATGCTAGCAAGTTTGAACACTTCTTAACCTGAATACATTTTTACTTTTAAACTCCATCTTAATATCATGAAAATTTTAATATAATTTGATTGGAAATTGCACCCCTAACCAATGAAAAATTACACATGGAATTGACTTGGGTTTTAGTGTAAGTGTTAATATTGAACAAAATTTAACATAAAGTTAAAGTTTTTTTCAATAAAAACGAAGTCCTGGTGATGGTAAAAAATATTTTCATTCACTTTTGCACCCTCTTGATATTCAAATAGAAAACCGAAGTCATTGAGGTGTGTTCTTTTTATTAAAAAAATCAAAAATTATGTGGTAAACAGTTTTTTTGCCAAATTTTGCACCCCATTTTGGCGTGCACCCGGGGCGGACCGCCCCCCCCGCCCCCCCCTTGCTACGCTACTGACTCAACGCATAAATATGTGTCGTGAATTTATGGATGTGTGTGGTGAGTACATTCACACTGTACTCATCGCAAACTGTTACAAATAATTTTATGCAATGAGTATAGATTTTATGTACGTATTACATAGATTATTGACTCAGTACATATATAATTTACTCATTACATATTTTAAATGCACAATTTTATGCAATGAGTACATACATTATTTACTCATTACATATTTTAAATGCATAATTTTATGTAATGAGTACATACATAATTTACTCATTACATATTTTTAGTGCATACATTTATTTAATGAGTACATCACCCAAGTTACCCTCTTAACAAATGCAATAAATAACTTAATAAAGAAATGACTAGATTTCACAAAATAATTGCCAATTACTTATAGAAACCCAGCCATTTATTTCTTATCCAATCATCGCTTTTGTTCTAGAGTACAGTGGATAAACTCATTCCCGCTCTGATTTTCTACAGGCTTTAGAGGTGTTGCTTATTTGAAAATCAAGAAACGAATGACATAAAACAGCAAAATCGTGTGCCGATGTGCAACAAATACGTGTACTGAGTCCATATGTTATGTACTGAATAAATATGTCATTTCAATCATATAAGGGGGACGTGTACTGAGTCTATATTTTATGTATTGAGTACATTTATTACTTCCATTGACATTGATGTGTACACGTTCGCTGTACTGAGTCTATAGCATATGTACGATGTCGTGTTGCAAGCGAGAAATGTACTGAGTCTATATTTTATGTATTGACTAAAGTTTTTGTAAAAAATTACATAACACGTTGATTGAGTACACGTTGTTTGTATCTATTGAAGTCTGCTATGTATTCAACACATAACATGATGTATTGAATACATTTTTCATTCATTTTAAAAAGTGAATAAATTGATATGTAGTCAGTACACGCTCCCTTTACTCAGTAAATACTGCTCTCGTTGCGTTCTCATACAAGTTGCAGTGAATAGATTTTACATAGCTGGCTCTGTACTGACTACATAACTTTTTCCCTTAGTGAACATACATTCTATGCACCCACAAGTGGCAATATCAAAATACATAGGGGTCAATGAACAAGCAGAGCAAAAGGTTGCCGCTAGTTCTAGTCATGCGAGATTCAAGGTCGAGATCGGATGTAAAATTTGCAACACGAACAAGGTCCAATTACCCTTTTTGGGGATAAAAAGAGTCAGCGAATCGACAGTGGGTCTCTTTTAAAGATAACACGCAGCACACATCGGTGAGTCAATTGAAAAGTGACCAAGGACAAGGAGTGAACGAATGACAGTGAACAAGGACAATGAGTGACAGTGAACAAGGGCAAGGAGGGATTAAGTGACCAAGGACAATTGTGAACAGTGTTTTCTTGTCGGCCCGAGTGGTTTCATATCAGACGGCCGGCCGTAAAACATTGTAGTGGCATCACGAAAGCTGTCTTTTTCTGTCGACCCGAGTGGTTTCATACTAGACGCTCTGCTCTAAAAGCATCTTAGTGAGTCCATTTTTTTCAAAAAAGATAAGCTTGACGACATCTTCGACCGAACTGTACATCTGGCCCAAGTGGTCTCTTACCGAACGGCCCAACGGGAATTCAAATACACAGCGGACAGTACGTCAGTGAGCAAGGACCAGCGTTTGAATTTGCTGTAAAACTATTGCAGTCGATAGTCGGCAATTGTTGTCAACTGCGTAAACATCAGAAAGCCACAACCATAGTTCTCGAAGACCTATCACAGTCGACGATCGGCTGCTGGTGTCTGCTGTGTAAAATACGACAGTCAAAGCAGCAGTTCACGACCGACTATCGTAGTCGATATTCGGGTGCTACTGTCTGCTGCGTAAAATCTAACAGTCGCGCTATGTATCGAAATGGCACGAAAATATTTTAATTTTTTATAATCTACTTTTAGGCTCATTTTATTTTGTTTATAATAGAAAAAATAATTTTTTTTTTTTTATTAACAAAATGTGAAATTTAAAAGTAAAATAATGAATGTGTGCATTTACAAAAAAATCAAAAACTCATATCACTACTTACTTCCATCGCTACGAACTTCTTCGTCAGAATTACCACAAACAATATAAAGGTAAAGTTGTAACTGTAACGCAAAGTAATATAATATTTTACGTAATGTTATTACTTTTCTCTAAAATCGGTTATATGACTTATTAAGCGCTGATTATAATAGACGAAACGGAACGTAGGCAAGTGTCAGCGTAGCGGGATGAAACGCTTTCAAACGAAGTGACGATTATAATAGAAACGGAATAAATCGTTAAAATTGTCAAATAAACATTAGCAAACATTAAAAAACATCAATCTTCCTTTCTTTTAACTTCATTTCCAAAAATTGTGTTCAAAATAAATATGAATTATTTATAAAAAAGAGGCGTCAGAAAATGAAATCAAAAAATATTTTTTTAAGCATTTGTCAAAAAGCATTTGTTTATTCTCGACGGAACGGAACGCAACGCAAAAATCAAAAATCTATAGATCTCAACGTCGCGTGCCGTTCCATTCCGTCTTATTATAAACGCTCACATAAAAAGTTCGTGTAATAGATAGCAACGTGACATTTCTCAACGTTCTACAACGTTCCGTTTCGTCTATTATAATCAGCGCTTTACCCTCAGCGATAGTAATATCACCAAGTCAATTTTAAATAACTTAATAATATGCTTCAATATTGTATAATTTTTAAAGAGAAAACAAAATTGTTTTCCTTTTTTCGTAAAATTTCGGTACGAGCTAGCCCTAGAAAGTTCGTTACACAATAAATTCATTCAGAATTGATTGAAATGCGATATTCACGTTCGTTTTTTCCTTTGTAAATGAATTTATGAAACAAAAAATGTATAGGCCGTCGAACTTTCCTTTGAAAAAAAAGAAACAGTTTCGAAAGTATCGTAAGTGTAGACGCAGAATTCCGTTTAAGTTGTAACCTCTTCTACTTTGTCTCTTTGGTCCGATTGTTTTGTTCATTTTGCACATATTTTTATTGATCTTCCAAAAATTAACAAATAAATTAATAACACTCAATTAGGGCTACTTATCGATAACAAAACAAAGAAAAAGTTAAAAAGTAAGTATGATTAAATGAGCAAGCAAAAAGAAACAAGCAAAATTTCAAATTTTTTCGATCATTTCGTTAAGTTTGATAGGTTGAGTTCATTGACTTAGTTGAAAAGAAGGCGAAGCAAATGCACTTTCCATTGGTGCCACTTTCGTCTCTGCCCGATATATATTTAGTTTGCGAGCTACAGTCAGTTTAACTACTAATTTCAAATTAAAATTAAGATCCCGATTTTTAAAAATTGTATGGTAACTATATTTCACGCTGAGCACATGCCTTTTCAATTAGTTCCACTCTCGTCCGATATTTAGTTTGCGAGCTACCCTTTCCTCTCCGTTTGATGTATAGTTTGCGAACTACACTGTATAAAAATAAAACACATAAAAACAAAAATTAAAATTTTACGCCATCTATTGGGTAAAAGCATAAAACGAAATATGATCCAACTCGTTTTTTTCATAAGAGTTAAATCTAACCGGATCACAGACCCATTTCGTTAAATTTAACAGTTCGAGTTCATTGACTGAGTTGAAAAGAGATTCATGACCTCTGGTTTCAAAATAGAGGACTTAGTAAACTAGAACAGAAGTGCATAAATACACCCAATGCGAACCAATGCTTACAATGCTACCAATACGAACTAGAACTTCCAGTTTCACGTAAGCACGTGTTCACGTGTTTTTAAAAAAATCAAGTAAAAAAACACAAAACTCAACTACCAGTGTCTTTTATTCACGAACTGCACGTGAAATTCGTATTCACGTGAAAGTGCCAATGACCCACTTGTGACCCCAGAAAATCCCACTGCATCCGATTGGCCATACAATCATCCATTTTGGTCCAAAAGTTCCATGGAAACCATAAAAGTGCCAATGACTCACCTGTGACCTCAGATAATCCCACTGCATCCGATTCGCCATAGAATCATCCAGTTTGGTCCAAATGTTCCATGGAACCCATTATAGTACCTAACAATGACCCACCTGTGACCTCAGATAATCCCACTGCATCCGATTGGTCATAGAATCATCCATTTTGGTCCAAACGTTCCATGGAACCCATCAAAGTACCAATGACCCACCTGTGACCTCAGATAATCCCACTGCATCCGATTGGCTATAGAATCATCCATTTTGGTCCAAATGTTCCATGGAACCCATAAATGTGCCAATGACCCACCTGTGACCTCAGATAATCCCACTGCATCCGATTGGTTATAGAATCATCCATTTTGGTCCAAATGTTCCATGGAACCCATAAATGTGCGAATGACCCACCAGTGACCTCAGATAATCCCACTGCATCCGATTGGTCATAGAATCATCCATTTTGGTCCAAATGTTCCATGGAAGCCATCAAAGTACCAATGACCCACCTGTGACCTCAGATAATCCCACTGCATCCGATTGGCCATAGAATCATCCATTTTGTTCCAAATGTTCCATGGAACCCATAAATGTGCCAATAACCCACCTGTGACCTCAGACACCAGTGACCTCAGATAATCCCACTGCATCCGATTGGTCATAGAATCATCCATTTTGGTCCAAATGTTCCATGGAACCAATAAATGTGCCAATGACCCACCTGTGACCTCAGATAATCCCACTGCATCCGATTGGTCATAGAATCACACATTTTGGTCCAAATGTTCCTTGGAACCCATCAAAGTACCAATGACCCACCTGTGACCTCAGATAATCCCACTGCATCCGATTGACCATAGAATCATCCATTTGGTCCAAATGTTCCATGGAACCCATAAATGTGCCAATGACCCACCTGTGACCTCAGATAATCCCACTGCATCCGATTGGTCATAGAATCATCCATTTTGGTCCAAATGTTCCATGGAACCCATAAATGTGCGAATGACCCACCAGTGACCTCAGATAATCCCACTGCATCCGATTGGTCATAGAATCATCCATTTTGGTCCAAATGTTCCATGGAAGCCATCAAAGTACCAATGACCCACCTGTGACCTCAGATAATCCCACTGCATCCGATTGGCCATAGAATCATCCATTTTGTCCCAAATGTTCCATGGAACCCATAAATGTGCCAATAACCCACCTGTGACCTCAGACACCAGTGACCTCAGATAATCCCACTGCATCCGATTGGTCATAGAATCATCCATTTTGGTCCAAATGTTCCATGGAACCCATAAATGTGCGAATGACCCACCAGTGACCTCAGATAATCCCACTGCATCCCATTGGTCATAGAATCATCCATTTTGGTCCAAATGTTCCATGGAAGCCATCAAAGTTACAATGACCCACCTGTGACCTCAGATAATCCCACTGCATCCGATTGGCCATAGAATCATCCATTTTGTTCCAAATGTTCCATGGAACCCATAAATGTGCCAATAACCCACCTGTGACCTCAGACACCAGTGACCTCAGATAATCCCACTGCATCCGATTGGTCATAGAATCATCCATTTTGGTCCAAATGTTCCATGGAACCAATAAATGTGCCAATGACCCACCTGTGACCTCAGATAATCCCACTGCATCCGATTGGTCATAGAATCACACATTTTGGTCAAAATGTTCCTTGGAACCCATCAAAGTACCAATGACCCACCTGTGACCTCAGATAATCCCACTGCATCCGATTGACCATAGAATCATCCATTTGGTCCAAATGTTCCATGGAACCCATAAAAGTGCCAATGACCCACCTGTGACCTCAGATAATCCCACTGCATCCGATTGGTCATAGAATCATCCATTTTGGTCCAAATGTTCCATGGAACCCATAAATGTGCGAATGACCCACCAGTGACCTCAGATAATCCCACTGCATCCGATTGGTCATAGAATCATCCATTTTGGTCCAAATGTTCCATGGAACCCATAAATGTGCGAATGACCCACCAGTGACCTCAGATAATCCCACTGCATCCGATTGGTCATAGAATCATCCATTTTGGTCCAAATGTTCCATGGAAGCCATCAAAGTACCAATGACCCACCTGTGACCTCAGATAATCCCACTGCATCCGATTGGCCATAGAATCATCCATTTTGTCCCAAATGTTCCATGGAACCCATAAATGTGCCAATAACCCACCTGTGACCTCAGACACCAGTGACCTCAGATAATCCCACTGCATCCGATTGGTCATAGAATCATCCATTTTGGTCCAAATGTTCCATGGAACCCATAAATGTGCGAATGACCCACCAGTGACCTCAGATAATCCCACTGCATCCCATTGTTCATAGAATCATCCATTTTGGTCCAAATGTTCCATGGAAGCCATCAAAGTACCAATGACCCACCTGTGACCTCAGATAATCCCACTGCATCCGATTGGCCATAGAATCATCCATTTTGTTCCAAATGTTCCATGGAACCCATAAATGTGCCAATAACCCACCTGTGACCTCAGACACCAGTGACCTCAGATAATCCCACTGCATCCGATTGGTCATAGAATCATCCATTTTGGTCCAAATGTTCCATGGAACCAATAAATGTGCCAATGACCCACCTGTGACCTCAGATAATCCCACTGCATCCGATTGGCCATAGAATCATCCATTTTGGTCCAAATGTTCCATGGAACCCATCAAAGTACCAATGACCCGCCTGTGACCTCAGATAATCCCACTGCATCCGATTGGCCATGGAATCATCTATTTTGGTCCAAATGTTCCATGGAACCCATCAAAGTACCAATGACCCGCCTGTGACCTCAGATAATCCCACTGCATCCGATTGGCCATAGAATCATCCATTTGGTCCAAATGTTCCATGGAACCCATCAAAGTACCAATGACCCGCCTGTGACCTCAGATAATCCTACTGCATCCGATTGGCCATAGAATCATCCATTTTGGTCCAAATGTTCCATGGAACCCATCATAGTACCAATGACCCGCCTATGACCTCAGATAATCCCACTGCATCCGATTGGCCATAGAATCATCCATTTTGGTCCAAATGTTCCATGGAACCCATCATAGTACCAATGACCCGCCTATGACCTCAGATAATCCCACTGCATCCGATTGGCCATAGAATCATTCGGAAGCTGAATACGAACCAATCAGTTCGTGCAAAACAAAAACAACACAAGCTAAAACAACGAAACAAAAACAAAGAAAGCAGCAGGCACAGCAATACATTATAACCAGCTGATGATTGATTTTCTTATATAAAAACATGCATTTTTCTTCTTATATTTTACTATTTTCTGACTTTCATATAATAGTGACAAAATCCAAAATTAGATATTCATTCAGCGTAGGATATATCTGATATTTAAGTATATATATTATCTTTGAACGATAAGTATTAAAGGCTGTAGGTATACCCTAAAGTATTCGCCAAAAACGTTGCATGACCTTCAAAAAATCTGTTAAAACGACCCCATACAAACCGCGCTGTAAGACGTAATTCTACGTCAAAAGAAGTCTCAACTGGCGTTGTTTTTTTTTTCACAATTAATAATTTTTCAGATAAGTACTTTTTGGATGAATTTTTCACATATCAACAAAAAGCAACAAACGCTCGTTATTTTGTTCGGTGTTTTGCAAGCGTCATCGAATTCGTCTTGTGTTGTTGCATGTACATCAGTGTCGGCCAGAGATAAAGAGATGGGAAACTTAAACAAAATTCGTCAAGAAAGAGATAGCCTTCTGTCGAAATTACGCCAATACCAACGTAAATCATATGAATGTGTTAGTAAAATTTTTTTATAAACTCACCAGTAGGGAGGAGTTCACCCCTAGGGAGGCAAACCGATTCTCACCACAAGGAGATTTATTCACCGAAAGCGAGCCTTGGTCACATTCAACGAACTGCATTAGATTTTTCGCTGAATATTTGATACTTGACACGTCATAATAGTTGTCAAACTGGTGATATGTAAGACAGTAAGCCAACAGTTTGGAACACTTACGAAAATATAATTTATTTTCATCACTTTAAATAAATAAATTTTTAAAAAATTCTCATCAAATATGCATTTTAACGACCGCAGTATGTTTATTCGTTGTTATTTGGTACTTGGACTTGCATTCGAACAATTTTTCAATATTTATATTTAATTCAGTTATAGAAAAAAAGCGCTAATTTAAGAATCTCTACCAGAGCATTTGTATCGTCTGAAGACGGTCACTGTTTTAATCTGAAAGCCACCACGGCCTGAATCTTAACTGCAGTGTTGCTTGAAAACGTAGTTTTGTATTATTTGAAGTAGGTTTTTTCGATACGAAGTAATAAGTACGAATTTATAATAGTACTGTACTAGTACTATTTCATTGAGAATAATTTTATATAGGTCGGGTATGCGTTACAGGACGTCTCCACTAGGTATAACATCAAGGCGCAGAACAATTTAACATTATTTCTGCCCTTATTAAGAATTAGCAGTTTTTCGGTTCTTTTCTCAAAAAAACTATCTCTTTAAATTGAATCGTGATCTTTTCTCTGAAATTTTGATCTCAAAAGTAAGATTAATTGCAGTTTCCTCTAAATATTCTGTCCTCAAATGCTACAAACTGAAGGAACAGAAAAGTGAAATGTTAAGAAATAAATAAACATTATTATTGATATTTCATTTAAGCACCAGCAAAATCCTTGCTAACATGTAATCGATAAAGTAATCCCAAAAATTTGAATCGTGGATTACCATCTCGCTTGCGGAACCCATTATTTCTATAAAGACATGTCATTGGAAGTAATCGATGAAGCTTTCGCTTGACACAAAAATAATTATGTTTCATCTCATATATATATATATCATATATATATCTGTGAATTCAGGACATTAAATGAATTAGTTATCGTAATAAAACTTTACATAAAATTAGCAATAAATTTCACTTAAATATTTAAAAGACGTTTATTTTCAAATATTCAATCTAGAAGGCCATTAGCAGCTTAAAGTAAAAGTATGAGTGCGTTGTATTTTGGCACAACTTTGCTTAAAATGGTAAATAATTTAATGTTAAAATAAGTTAATTATTGAAGTAAGTTTACCGTTTGAATTTATTGTTATGTAGTGAAAATTCGGCAAAAAATTATTTAATTTTCCAAACTTTGATGAATTTTATCTCCTAAGATATAAAAGAGCTTCTTTTGTTTTAACCCCCATTGAGTTTAAGAAGCCTATTTACATATGATTAGACTCGAAAACAAAATAAAGAGAAGTGGGCCATAAACTAGAATTATGCAAAATATAGTTTGTTGTACTTATCTCGACTAAGAAGAGGTAAAAATTGTTGAGTTCAAGATAAAATTTAAAATATTCTGCACTCTCTGCTTAGAGGGTCAACAGAAAAATGTAATTTATTCTCTATTTCTTTAAGAAAGAAAAGAAAATGCCATAAGTCCACCGCTTACGACATTTTAGTTCAAAGCAACTTTGATTTAGGAGTACATTTTTATTTTTTTGCATTGCAACCCTATTTATAAAATCTGACAATAATACTTGACAACTATGAGGTGAATCGCGTACACAATACATGAGCCTTCGAAAAGTATACAAAAAGTTAAAGAAGAAGCATGAATATGGCGGGAAACATGAAAAAAGTCATTGCTAAAAAGAAGTTTCCCATCTCATTATCTCTGGTGTCGGCGCCGATGTCAATTTGCTGCCGACGTCAACCCACACCAGTGTTGGGTTTTTCAGTACAATTGTACTTTTTCAGTACAATTTTATAATAAAAAGTACCTAAGTACCACGAAGACATTTTTAGTACATTTTCAAACACTTGGTCTTCTTCATATCGACTTTCTTTGCTTTTTTTGTATTTCCTAAAGTTTTCAGTGCCTTTGTGTGAATTTTTGCAACCATATTTACAACATATTTAAACGAACTGTCACCCTGATCAGCTCTTCTATTTTACTTTTCTATTACATGGTCGGCTCTTTCTATCACGAAGGCATAAATGTCAAATAAATTGAATTGCTTGAAAACTAAATTTTTGGACCGGCTCGGGTAACCGCAATTTGATTAAAATTTAAAAATTGAATGTAGAGTACTATATTTATTTAACTATGTATGTATATTGAACTGTATGTCCGTTTCTATTAATTTTTTTTACTTTAAATATTTTATTAAATAAGGTTAAATGGGGAGTTGTGAATTACTCAAATAACCGCCATGTTAAATTTGCTTGACATCAGGAAACTAGTGTCAAAATTGTTTACTAGTCTGGGCTCTCACTTTTTATAAGCATTTTTCCCATCAACACGTATTCAGAGTGTGGCTACCAAAAATAATTTTTTTGCGTGCTGAAAAAAGTTTTTTTTGAGGATAAACGCGAATAAAATTTTGAAAACTATTTCGGAAGTGTATCGAAACGTAAGTATCGTCAAAATTATGTCTGATCTATTGCCATTTAACCCACCGAAGTGATTTTGTAGAAATGTTAGAAAATTTAAAATGGGGAGTTGTGAATCAACAAAAGCTGGGGAGTTGTGAATCACCTTGTTTTCGAACTTTGACAACTGGCTCGCACATCTGTCATACGTATTACGCATTATTAATGAATTTTATGTGAAATCAAAGTACTCAGACATCATGCCGCGACATAAATACAAATTTTCGTCAATAAACATAAAATTGGCCATTATTTTTTTCATTTTTGTCATGAGAACTATTTGCTATTCATTTTTTTTTTCAAGTTTAATAAAAGTTAATTACTCGAAAATTTTATTGTTCACCATTTAAAGTAGTGATTCACAACTCCCCATTTTTTTTGAAAATACAAAAATCTCATTTTTTGTTTTTCAAGCTTCGAATTTTTTTTTTTAAATTAAAAATTTTGAATAAATGCATCTGGAGGTAGTTATGTTTTACCATTATCTACAAAAAGACGGTTTCAGATAAGACAAGTAAAGAAAGTCTAAAGTCGGTCTAGGCCGACTATGAAATACCCTAAACCCACTTTTCAAAAACAAAAAAATTTTTATTGTAAATGGGCGTATCCGTGGGCGGATGAAGCCTATATTTTATATGCATTTAAATGTTGATGAAAAATTTACACATACCAAGTTTTATTACTGTAGCTCACAGTAATTGGCTTTATTGTGCTTTCGCTATGAAAGGTGGGCGCGTTCATGGACGGCTTACTTCCAATTTTTGAACACACTTTAGTTTTGGTATAAAATACGTATATACATACCAAATTTAATTTCTCTATGACAAACCTAACCTTATTTATTAATTTTAAACTTTTTGGGTTGTATGGGAGGTAGGCGTGTACGTAGGCGGATGACATCCATTTTTCAAAACCATCTTTGTCTTGTCATAAAAAACATACGTGCCAAATTTTAGCTCTGTAGGTTGAACAGAGGCTTATTAATTGCGTTTTCAATTTTTGGGTTGTATGGGAGGTAGGCGTGTCCGTGAGCGGATGACGTCCATTTTTCAAAAATATATTTCTGTTTGTATGAAACATATACATATCAAATTTAATTGTTGTAGGCTAATTATGAGCTTAGTTATGCAGTTTTAAATTTTCGCGTTGTATGGGAGGAAGCGTGTCCGTGAGCGGACGATGTCCATTTTTTAAAACCATCTTTGTTTTGTTATAAAAAACATATGTGCCAAATTTTAGCTCTTTAGGTGAAACACAAGCTTATTTATTGCGTTTTCAATTTTTGGGTTGTATTGGAGGTAGGCGTGTCCGTGATCGGATGACGTCCATTTTTCGAAGACATCTTTGTGTTGATATAAAACATATACGTACCAAATTTAATTGTTGTAGGCTTATTATGAGCTGAGTTACAGTTTTAAATTTAAATTTGAGTTGCAGTTTTAAATTTTTGCGTTGTATGGGAGGTAGGCGTGTCCGTGGGCGGATTCCAAAAGTATGCAATAGTGCAGATCCGTGGGTTCATGTGACCATGTGTACCAAGTTTCATCCAATTATCTCAACTCCTTCTTCTTATCCTGTGTATACGGACAACACACAGACGGACGGACGGACGGACGGACATGGATAGCTCGACTCACGTGGTGACGATGATCAAGAATATATATACTTTTCTATACCGGACTCGCTTCGTTCTATGCGTTACAAATGTTTGCACAAAGTTAATATACCCTGACCTTTCAGGTTTAGGGTATACAAATATTGATTTTTGAGAAAATTATTGCACAAAATCAAAGTGTGATTCAAAACTCCCCATTTTACCTTACATCAAAAAGTTTCTTATTCATGGAGAAAAAAAAATTGTACAATTTTATGCCAAAAAGTACTATTTTTATTTCGACTTGGTACAATTTCGGAAAAGTCATTTCCCATCCCTGTTCCACACGTATACAATAAAAACTTCGTGTGGCGTACGAACTGCAGCCGAGTAATGGCTATGGCTCGTGCTTATGAGAAGCTGTGAGCGTTATTTTGCTATTCAACCAGTGTTGCCAGAATGATCTGAAGATAAAGGCTAAACTTGCAAAATAAAAAGTCTAAAAAAGGCTAGATCAACTAATTGTAAAGGCTATAAAGAGGCAAGCTTCAAGAAAGCACTCCTCCGATCGACAATATATGCGGACAGTGGACGCACATATCCCACTCTATGCGTACGGCTGCCGAAAAGGTGATAGGCTACCACCGCCCTCGCCGAAACCAGTGGCACGACCAGGAGTGTCGCGACGCCACTGCAGAGAAGGACGCCGCCTACAAAGCCACCCTGCAGTCGGTTGTAACGCGTGCTGTTAAGGAGCGATACCGAGAGAAGAGGAGGGAAGAGAGACGCATTTTCAGGCGAAAAAAACGAGAGGCGGAAATGCGTGAGTGCGAGAAAATTGAGATGCATGGCGACAGGAATGAGACTCGAAAATTTTTCGAAAAAATAAGACGCCTGGCCGATGGTTTTAAGACCGGAGCCTCTTCCTGCAAGGACGAGAATGGGAATCTAGTGACAGATATCCAGAGTACACTGATGTTATGGAGGGAGCACTTCTCTAGACTTTTAAATGGCGACGCTGACAACAATCCCGCCAGTGGAGATGATATCCCGGAAACCCCAATTATGTATGACAGCGTTGAAGTTCCGCTGCCCGACTATAATGAGGTCTTAACAGCTATAGCTCGGCTTAAAAACAACAAAGCCGCAGAAGCCGATGGCCTACCTGCTGTGCTGTTTAAGACCGGTGGCGAAGCTCTGTTTAAATGCATTCACAGACTTCTATGCAGAATATGGTCGGAAGAATGCATTCCAGATGATTGCAACCTCAGTGTGCTCTGCCCAATCCACAAAAAAGGCGATCCCACCATTTGCGCCAACTACCGTGGGATTCGCCTTCTTAATATCGCATATAAGGTCCTGTCGAGCGTATTGTGTGAAAGACTGAAGCCCATCGTTAACCAACTGATTGGACCTTATCAGTGTGGCTTCAGACCTGGAAAGTCCACCATCGACCAGATCTTCACGCTCCGACAAATCTTGGAAAAGACCCTCGAAAAACAAATCGATACACACCATCTTTTTGTCGATTTCAAAGCCGCCTTCGACAGTCCAATAAGGAGTCACCTATATGCCATCATGTCTGAATTTGGTATTCCTGCGAAGATAATACGTCTTTGCAGGATGACACTGAACAACACCAGCAGTGCAGTGAAAATCGGGAAGGACCTCTCCCTTCCTTTCGATACCAAGCGAGGTTTCAGACAAGGTGATTCCTTATCGTGCAACTTTTTTAATATAGTCATGGAGAAGATCATCCGAGCTGCTGACCTGAGACGCAGCGGGACAATCTATGCTATTATATAAAAATGAAACTCCAAGATTCGCTTTTTTCATGTATGTAATTCAGGATCTCCGGAACCACTGTACTGATTTGAATGAAATTTTCACTAATCGAACAATAAATTATTCAAGACGGTCTTTGTATACTCAGAATTTTAAGTTATAAAAAAGCTAAAAAGTTATAGGCCAATAATCTTACTTAAGTCAATATTTTTCATCAAATTAATCGCTTATTTTCCATATGCTGCCTACACCTTAACAGTTAGGTGGGTATGATGTATGAGCAAATGAAAGATCTTGCCGTTTCCAACAAAAAAGTCAGTGGTGACATGTATCTCAGATCAATAGTTTTTCCGTAAAATTGATATTTTTGTTAAAAATTTATGAATTTTCCTACAAATTTCTTGCAAGCATGTCGATTGTTGATAGCTTCGATGGCTATCGTTGTTTGCAGCGCACACATTTTTGTTTTCGCTGCAAAATGCTGCAACATGCTTCGTGCAGAAATTTAAGCCAAGTCGATGAACGAGAAAGAGACAATTTAGTTGCGACTGCGAAATCGACTGGTTACAAAAACCATATATTATAATATATGGTTTTTGCTGGTTATGTTGTGTTGATTTGCGGCTGCTCGCTGTTTTAAAAATAAATAGAGCAACATGGTTATGTTTTAAACATTAATATTTGCTTTATTTAGATATTTGCATTTGTGTCTTTGCTTTATTTTTTTCAATTGGAATTTCTTATTTTATAAATTCTTATGAGTTTTTCGTTTGATGCTGTCTCAACGTAATCATTATTTGCTGCGGGAATTTTTTCTGTACAAATAAAAACAGTAGAATTGTTACTCGCTCTCTACTGTGTGCAGAACAGCAAAGCTACAGAAAAAGGGGAATCGAAATTTTTGTTAAAATTTAAGGCTAAAATTAAAGAGCATGACGTTTTGAAGACCATTTGCGTTAAAAGGATACAATACAAAGATACACTTAGGTTTTTTGTACTATGTATATTCACAAGCATTTCATGGGTTTTTTATATGTTTATTTGTAAGCATTTTAAGGGATACAGAATTATTTTTGTATTCATTTCCCAAAAGTTTAATATTTTAAAAAGGTTTGAGTTTATTCGTATTACACACATTATTTTCAACACATCTTAGTTTTGATATAAAATATAAACCAAATTGTGTCTTCTTTGGCCAAACATAAGCTTATGTATGGAGTTTTAAATATTTGGGTTGTAGGGGAAGAAAGCGTGTACATGGGTGAATTCCAAAAATATTCAAAAGTGCAGATCTTGGATCCATTTCAATATGTCTACCAAAATTGAGTTATCTCACCTGCTTCTTATCCTATGCTTATGGACAACACACAGACGGACGGATAAACAGACATAGATAAATCGACTCATGAGATGACACCTGATCAAGAATATATATAATTTTCTATACCGGAATCACTTATTTCTATGCGTTACAAGCGTTTGCAGAAATTTAATCACATCACCTCATATTTTTATGGTATAAAAATGGTTTCAACTTGGAGTATAAAAGAGCTTGAATATTTCTATGGAATTACATAAAAATTAATCTCAAAGATTTGTTTTTTTTTTTGTTTGAACTATATCATTGATTTAAATAAAATTTTCACTTTGAATTTTAAATTATTAAAAAGTGAAAATATCTTCTATCTACGATTTTAAACAATTGTTGAGCATTTAACATGATTTCCATAAATTGTTTTATTTTTCATGAGGATTCTCTTTGTTTGAATTGATATATAGGTAGTCAATACAATATATATGAACAAACTGAAGATCTTTTCGCACTAAAAAAAGAAGTCAGAAGTAAAGTCATACTTCTTAAATAAATGATAAGATACTTATCAAAGTCGACTTAGTCTAACGGTTAAAATTTTGTACGGCTTTTTCAAAATCAGAAACGATTAAGAAATAATTATTATTGAAAGAAGTAAATTATGAATATTGTCATTCATTTTGTAAAAAACCACTACAACGAGTTTTATTTCAAAGGCTGAGGTATAAAATAAAAAAGAGTACAGTTTTTCAAAGTTGCTCTATTCGGTTTTCAGTAATATTTAAAAATAAAACAGAGTCCCTTAAATTTTTCGCGGCTATTTCGTGATAAAATAAAATATGTTTCCATAGAAGTGGGGTTAGAAGAGTATAAAAGTTATAATTAATCAAAGACACGCGGATTTTATGAGCAAATTTCTAATCGCAAACACACAATAACTTTTTTTACACAGGGTCGGTAATAGTTATTTTAAAAAGCTATGTAGGTTTTTTTTAAGGTTTCTACAGTAACATAACTTACATACATATGTAAATCGAGAATAATAAGAACGAATTAATGTCCTTAACGAAAGAGATATTCGTTCATTTCATGAAGCTCGGATAATTTTGTTTTTCCGGTAATTTCGGGCGATTTTAAAGAAGCTTCTTTAAAAGTCATTATTTTGGCATAAAGAGCAAGTTGTACAATTGTGCACGAATATTCGAGTGCAACTTCGCGGTAACTTAAAACTGTACGTTTGCTTCAACAGTTCTGACAGTTGGATACTGGCATAAAGTTTACTTCATGCTTGAGCAATGCACTGAAAACAAAAGATGACTTACTTTCGAATTTGTATGCAATGGAGTTCGGTTACGTGTTAAGGGTATTATTCTGACTGGTCCAGCAGAGGAGAAAATATTTTAATGCCTCGAATCCCTTTGATTCCCTCACATTTAAGGGGATTAAAGTTTACAATTTTGTACCAACGTGTTTTACTTTGACAAAAAACCAAGCACAAGGTCCATCCTTTTAAATGTCCGTGATTATCTAATGCAGAACTGTTTTTCCGTAATATTTTGGTCTTTTTAGGATAGGAAATCCATCCAATAGATTTATTCTACCTGATATCAGAAAACATCCGAAAATAATGAATTTATATAAGAATTTTAATTTTGAATACATATGACAATACTTAAACAATAATACAACAAAATACATCAGACATTGTTTTTTATATTAAAAGATATCGCGAGCAAGGCCGCGGAGGGTTGCTAGTTTTCTATAAAAGTGTTATGCTGCTGGCGTATACTGATGATATTGACATCATTGGTCAAAATACGCGCGAAGTCAGTGCAGCATTCTCCAGGCTAGAAAAAGAGTCGAGTCGAATGGGTCTTGCAGTGAACGCAGATAAAACGAAGTATCTTGTGTCAACAAACAAACAGTCCCAGCGTCTTGGAAACCACGTCACTGTTGACAACACCTCCTTTGAAGTAGTGAAGGACTTTGTTTACCTGAGATCCAGCATTAACTCCTCCAACGATATCAGTATTGAGATTAAACGAAGGATAACTCTTGCCAACAGGTGTTACTTTAGGCTCAGTAGGCAATTGAGAAGTAGAGCTCTCTCTCGACGAACAAAACTGACGTTCTATAAGTCAATAATCATGCCCGTCCTACTATACGCATCACAAACCTGGACGCTGTGCAGCTCTGATGAAAGAACTTTGGGAGCGTTCGAGAGAAAAATCCTTCGCAAGATCTATGGTCCAATCTGCGTCAATGGCGAGTACCGAATACGATGGAACCATGAGCTGTATGAGCTATATGCCGACATCGATATAGTCAAGCGTATTAAAATTGAGCGGCTTCGCTGGCTAGGTCATGTCGAGAGAATGAACGACGAAGCTCCAGCGAAAAAGATATTGGATTCGGTACCCATCGGTGGCCAACGCAGACGAGGAAGACTGCATCGCCGTTGGAAAGACCAGGCATTGGATAACCTGACAACGCTTGGAGTTTCCAACTGGCGCCAGCAAGCGCACGACAAAAGAGGCTGGCGAAAATTCCTAGACCAGGCCAAAACCGACCAACGGTTGTAAGCGCCATCTAAGTAAGTAAGTAAGTAAGTATAAAGAGGCAAAATTTTTCAAACAAGAATTCAAATGTTTTAATTGTTCAAATGATAAAGAATGAAAACGTATTAATTTCAATGTTTTAAAGCTTTAAGCTGGAAGTTCATTCGATGCATTTGCATTTTTCATCCGTTTACTCGCTAGAGCAATTTACGCAAGAAAATGATGGTAGAGTTCAATCACTGCGTTTTACGTTCAGAGCAAGCAAGGGCTGCAACATTATAAAACATTTTGTATGTTCTTAGCGTCATATTTGTTAATAATTTTCATCATTTTTACATAAAATTACTCAAAATGTTTTCATTTATAATGATAAAAACTTAAATTCTACGTATTAAACACGTCCTGTTAACAAATAATCAACAAAAAAATCGAAGACATTTAAAATTTTTAAGATCTATGTGTTAGAGTCATCCCTGAAAGTAATTGCTTCTGACTCGTCTTCTCGCTTTTCGTTATAAGTAACGAGCTGTCAAAAAACGCAATTTACGCAAGAAAAGTTGAAATATTTTCAACTTTCTTGCGTAACTAGCGTTTTGCCAGCGTAACTTTCACAACCATTGAACTCGCTCCCATAAGCTTTCACATACTTCTATTTTATAACACCATCGAGTAAACGGATGAAAAACGCAAATGCATCGAATGAACTTCCAGCTTTATCATCCAGGCAGCAGTTATACATTTTTCCTCCGGAATATTATAAAATCCTGTAAAAAGTAAGCAATAATTAAGAATAAACAACAAAATACAAAATACCAAATATCTCATTGAATATTTCTTGGTTTTTTTTTTCTGCGTATAAAATTCTGTGACCACGTATTGCAACAGAATTTTATACACATAGGCTCACCATTTTGTGTCCGTCCAGCGCTCCAGCAACTTATTTGCATCGACATCAATTCCAGAAGTAGCGAATATATTCACCTTTCCAACAATATCAATTCCACGTAAATCTAAAAAATTTGTCTTTTACAGCAGTTTTAAAAAAATGTGCTTTTGAAAATAGCAAAAATAATCCTTTTTTGGTGGTCAAACAGAGTTTAAAAAGAGAAATTTAATATTCAAGCAGATGTGGGTATGCGTTTTTTAATATATGTTTTTTTAACAAAAACGACCTTCAGGAGAATCAAAATTGCTTCGGCGGATTTTTTCCGATTTGAAAAAAATATACAGAAATCATTTTAATGAGTTCCTCTTACTTCTGAGGCCCCGGCCGGTTGAATTTTTTCTATCCATACAAGAATTGTCCGGCCTAATGTCCACTGTAAATTTTCAAACAAAACCAGATAAGCTTGAATTTTGAAGATAAAACTTGCTTGTTTTCATTTGTATAGTTTTCATTAAAATTTTAAAAACTTATTTTTTTCATAGCGTTGGTATAAATGAAAATACGAATTGTTTTTGCACTATGAGACACTATTTTTTTCGCATAATATATCTGTTCCTGTGGAGCATAATTGTAAATAATTGGTTAGTTTATAAAAAATGTCTGACAAAATTAAGACTTTTTTCGATTTCCCAACAATTCTATCTGTGTGACTTATCTGGGTTTGAATGTAAACTCCTCATTTATATTTTTCCATTTCTAAATGTGCAAACACATTTGGCTTAACAACTTTTAAAGCATTTTGAACTGAAAAAAAAAATAATTTTTTCCAAAGTGTTGATATTATTTGGCTAACGTTGGCGCAATTGCTCTGTTAAATCAATTATAAAATTCCGACAGTTTTCAGAGCAATATTTATACCCTAAACCTGAAAGGTCAGGGTATATTAACTTTGTGCAAACGTTTGTAACGCATAGAACGAAGCGAGTGCGGTATAGAAAAGTATATATATTCTTGATCAGCGTCACCACGTGAGTCGAGCTATCCATGTCCGTCCGTCCGTCTGTGTGTTGTCCGTATACACAGGATAAGAAGAAGGAGTTGAGATAATTGGATGAAACTTGGTACACATGGTCACATGCACTCAAGGATCTGCACTATTGAATATTTTTGGAATCCGCCCACGGACACGCCTACCTCCCATACAACGCAAAAATGTAAAACTGCATAACTCAGCTCATAAAAAGCCTACAACAATAAAATTTGGTATGTATGTGTTTTATATCAACACAAAGATGTCTTTGAAAAATGGACGTCATCCGCTTACAGACACGCCCACCTCCCATACAACACGTATTATATGCTGAAAAAACCAGTATTTTGGCGATGATTTTGTTGCCACAACAAGGACTTTTAAATGCAGAGTTGATCAATATGGAATACAGGACGCTGTCATATGAGGAATTGAAAAATTTAAGAATTCGACTATTTCCGACTATTCTGGGCTGAATCGGAGGTAATAAAATATGAGCTAAATGAAAATGTTTTCAAAAATTTTCAGAATAACCCATGGTATCTTGTCAATTCCCCACTCTTCTGCCAACGTTGAGAGAATTTTTTGAATAAAAATTTAATTAAGACCAATTGCCGTAATCGTTTGTCAATATCTACGTGTTTCACACTCATACAAACAAGGGATTTAATTAAATCTAAAAATTGCTATTGTCATAACTACGACACTAAAACTACTTAAAACAAAACATACATAAGTGTATGAGTAAATATATATTTAACAGATTCTGAAAGAAAACCTTATTTTTTGTTCGTTTATGTGATATATATAATAAAATTAAAAATTATATTTATATTGGTTTTATTAATATAGAAAGGACGTAACTCATAATTCCATAATTTTACATACAAAAACAATACATTAAATAATTTGACTTCATACAGTGTTATGTAATTAAAAGTTATTTAATGCAAATCATCAAAAATTCAGTACTTAAAACCATATTTCAGTTTATTTGGTTTCATGGAGAATATTGCAACATATAATGCAAAAAACACTATTTTGATTAATTATGAAATACTTCCTTTCTAAATTTAGTTTTTATGTATTTAAAGTATTAAAGTATTTTAAATTTTAAACACATATCATAACTTAATAAAAAGTACCCTAAACAATAAAAAAGTACTATTTACCTTTATAAAAAAGTACTCTCGAAAATGATCTCATAAAATGATCTCACCAAAATCCGTCAGTGAGCAAAACCATTTTGCAAAATCCTCCATAAATCATGTTTTCCGTATATATACTGGCTAGTAGACCAGTTCATAATGGCATTTTTATTTCCGATTTTCGCTCCCCTCAAAAAATCTGAATAATTGGACTATAAAAAAAAGATTTAAAAAAAATATTTCATAAAAAAAGTGGAAAACTGGGACGTCTCTCTTCAAAAATGTATATTTTGAGCAAAATTCAATTTGTAAAAATTATCACTTTTAATAAATTGCCTAAAAATGAATTTGGTAACAAAATTTATTTTGAAGTTTAACATTTTTGAGGTATTTGGATATGGTCACTCGAATGGAGAAATAAAAATAGATGCTTTTTAAACAAAAAAGTTGACTTTTTCAATTGTTTTTTTTATGAAATTTTGACTTTGAATCCAGTTTTTAGATTTGTCCTCCGCCAAAAACTCAAAATTACTTGCCTATGTTCTGAAGGATTTTATTACCTTTCAAACAAATTAAAGACTAGATCCAAAACACTAACCTTAGTACTTACAAGGTGATTTTTCCGGAAAAATTAAATTCTAAATTTTGGGTTTACATATTATAAAGTAAACAATGTTTTTAAATTGATGTTTTTATTTTTAAACCATCAAAATATTAATTTTATACAAAAATTAAAAACACAAATAAGATATTAGGAACACAAATAAAAGAAATTTCACTTAAGTTTTTCAATAATTCTTGTCTAGTGGTATTTGGAAATTCTTTCCTGTGCTTTTCAACTATACGAAATGTCAGTTGTTTTTGCTCCTCGTCCTTCGTAAATTTGTCTTTAAATCAACAAGAATTTCATATTAAACCAGCACGCCACGACTATATTGAATTATTGGAATTATCGCTTTTATGACTTGGAGAACCAATTATAGCTGAAGTGAGAAAACCAGGTGCTGTTTTAAGAGCTCGCTGGATGGGAAAAGCAATATCTAATATATAAAATCATATGTTTGTCCCTCTGTCTGTCTGTCTGTCTGTTCCGTATAGGCTCGCGCACCGTTTATCCGATTGAGCGGAAATTTGGACACTGGGTACGTTTGATAGAGAGAAAGAACATAGGGGGTGTAAAAAAGTGGGCGCAAGTATGTGGGAGTGGCACTCCATAATAACTTCTAAACGCCTGAACCGATTTCAATGAAATTTGATATGAAGGTTCAACTGTGCCTAATATAAAATATAGGATATAAAAAATTTCAAAGACTTCCGCAAGAGGGCGCTTTAAGTAGTGCTTTTTAAAGACATAATAACTCCTAAGTACCTGTACCGATTTTAATGAAATTTGGTATGAAGATTCAACTGCACCCAAGACAAAACATAAAATATATAAAAATTCCAAAGACTTTCTCAAGAGGGCGCTTTAATTAGTGCTTGTTTAAAACTCAATAACTCATAAACGTGTGGACCGATTTCAATGAAATTTGGTATGAAGGTTCAACTGCAACCAATATAAAGCATAGATTAACAAAGTTGACGAAAGTATGTTTGCGTGGCACTCTTTAATAACTCCTAAACATCTGGACCGATTTCAATGAAATTTGGTATGAAGGTTCGACTGCGCCCAAGATAACATAGGCTATAAAAAATTCCAAAGACTTCCGTAAGAGGGCGCTTAAAGTGTGCGTTTTAAAGACTCAATAACTCCTAAACGCCTGAACCGATTTCAATGAAATTTGGTATGAACGTTCAACTGAACCTAAGATAAAACATAAAACATAAAAAATTCCAAAAACTTCCGCAAGAGGTAGCTTTTAAGTAGTGTATTGTTAAGACTCAATAACTCCTAAATGACTTAACCGATTTTACTAAAATTTGGTACGTGAAATAACCCGACCCTGCAAAAGAATTGAGGATTGAGGCTATTTAAATTTCAGAAAACTTCCGTGAGAGGTTGCTTTATTCAATCAATTATGTTTGGCTCATTCACGTCAAAACGGATGAACCTATTTTGATGAAAGTTGGTAGGCATGTGTATCTGTTACTGAAATAGATCTTTTAAAAGTTCTTTCGACAAAAATCAAGGAATGAGCCGTAGGCAAACGAAGTCAAGAACCAAAGACTAACGAAAAAAAGAAGTTTAACGAATACGAGCAGAAGCTTAATAAAGATGAAAAAAAATTAACCGAACAGTATCGACCAAAACCAAAGTTGAACGAAGACAATCCAAAAATTGAATCGATGCTTATAGAATTTTTTAAAATTGGAATTTTTTGAGAAAAAATTGCAAATTAAATGCATGCTAAGAAAAATTTAAAACGCATTTTTCTCAAAATGACTTTTTTCAAACTGGATGACCATTTTCCTCAGAAACCAGACGTCAGATCGAGACGTTGAGGATGTCAATTTTTTTGTAATCATCTCATCAAAAAACAATAATTTAAAAAACTTTATAATTTAATTGATTAGTTTAAAAAACGAAAGCAGATTTGAAAATTGTCCTTTTTCTGTGCTCGAGGCACAACCCCGATTAACACCGGGCTACATCCGCTAGTATTGCATAAAAATATATATGTTACCAAAGCAGTTTTCATTTAATGGTATTTCATTTGATTATATTTACATTTCTTTAAACGTTTATTTTGTAATTGTATTACAGGAAAAGAATTAGCTGATATTCAGGAATTTATTATATTTGTCCTAAGAATATACGTTAAATATTGGTTTCAATGCAGCATTCCTGTAATAGCATCGAAAATTGATTTACAGTTAATAAACAATCTAATCAATTATAAAGACATCAATCCTTAAGTTGCATATAAAGTACTCAAAGCAGTAACACATCATCCTTGGTACTTAAATGAAGTGCTTATTGGCTTGGCGTTTTTTGATAGATCTATTGATCTGTAAACAAAAAGATTAATGATTGAAGCTTTAGAGAGGACAGGTTCAGTAGAAATACCGAACAGAATAGCTATAAACATAACCCAGCAAACATTATGACTCTTAAAAGACTCTTTCAAGATTCATATAAATGAGGGTTTATCATCGTAATGCGCTCAAAAAAGACTCTTTTATGAGTACATTTTCGTATGTTGTGGGCCCCAAAATATGATTCATAAATATGAGTCTTTTTGGACTCATAGAAATGACGGTTTTAAGACTCATATTTGATACTCTTTTAAGACTCATATTGCGTACTCTTTTAAGACTCATATTTGATACTCTTTTAATACTCATATTTAATACTCTTTTTTATTTTTAAAAAATATATTCGATAAGTTCTTATTTATTCATTCGATATGGTGCTTTTGCAATTATCTGAATCTATTCTCCCATGAAACACTCATAAATAAGACTCTTTTATGAGTCTTCTTTATGATTACGCATATTTCAATCAAGATATGATTCTTTTATGAGTCTTTTTTATGAACAATCATGTTACCGTCATATTTAGGACTTTCATGAGTACTCATAAAGCAGATACAATAATGACTCTTTTATGAGTCTATTTTTAAACAATCATTTAACAGTCATATTAAAGACTCTTTCATGAGTCCTTTTAATGAGTCGTCATAAAACATGCATAAAAAAACACTCTTTTTAGAGTAATTTTTTGGAGAGACTAAGTTTGCAGGGAAGTCTTATTCCACAACAACACATCCATAATTTTATCAATGAAAATACAAAAAAAAAATATTTTGATATTTTATTTGATAAAAGCATCGTGCAAATTTCAACAGAATTTCACAGAAAAGATATATCCGAATGGTTCTCAGATCAAAATAACATCAACGCAGAAAAAAAAAATTAAAGGACTCTTGTAGTTAACGATGGCATTTCTTATAGTTGAAAAGCACAGGAAAGAATTTCCAAATACCACTAAGACAAGAATTATGTAGAAACTAAAGTGAAATTTTTTTATTTTTGTTTTTTATATCTTATTTGTGTTTTTAATTTGTGTAAAATTTATATTTTGATTGTTTAAAAACAAAAACTATCAGTTTAACAGCATTGTTTACTTTATAATGTGGTAAACCCAAAATTTTGTTGAATTTATTTCTTTTTTATTAAGTAGATGTTCGGAAAAATCGCCCTGTAAGCATTAAGGTAAGTGTTTTGGATCTAGTCTTAAATTTGTTTGAAAGGTAATAAAATCAGTCAGAACAAAGTTAAGTTATTTTGAGTTTTTGGCTGAGCACAAATCCTAAAACTGGATTCAAAGTCAAAATTTCATAAAAATTTTTATATTTTTTTCATGTTTTACAACAAAAACAATTGAAAAAGTCAACTTTTTTGTTAAAAAGCCTCCATTTTTATTTCTCCATTCGATTAACCATACCCAAATACCTAAAAAATATTAAACTTCAAAATAAATTTTATTACAAAATTCATTTTTAGGCAATTTATAAAAAGTGATAATTTATACAAATTGAATTTTTCTCAAACTATACATTTTTGAAGAGAGACGTCCCAGGTTTCAACTTTTGTATGAAATTTTTTTAAATCTTATTTTTATAGTCCAATTTTTCAGATTTTTTGAGGGGACCGAAAATCGGAGATATTTAGCAAATTACATAGAACTATGAACAGGTCTACTGGCTAGTGTAATAGATGTAAATAAATAAACTGTCTCAAATTATAGGACTGAAAAAGTTCTTTCAGTGGTGACCGCGGCGTGCAGGTTAAGTGTGTGGCTTGGCACGCTCGGAACCCGAGTTCGATCCCCAGTCACGGCGAAAAGTTTTTCAATAAAAAAATTTTTCTGATCGGTCACCACCTCCCTGCAGACAATGGCAAACCTCAGAGAGTAAATAATGCCATGTAAAGCTTCTTGAGAACATGAACTTTAGCCGTTCGGAGTCGGCATAAAACATGTAGGTCCAGTTCTCGGTTAATTGTGTGCAAACATTTAATAACACACATAACACAATTGATCATAAGAAGCTCGGTCAAAGTCCTTTCAAGGGCTGAAATGGCCAATTTGTGTTTTTTTTTTTAAAAGTTCTTTCAATCTGCATAAAAAATTTGCATAAATTTGTAATTGGATTAAAGATAATGATGTTTTTCATGATTTTTTTCTTAGGCCCGTTAACTGATCTCCGAAGTTTAAATTCCTTAATCTCAGATTTCGTAAACAGAGTTTAAATTTTACACTCAGTTAAAATTGTTTTCGTAACTTATCTCATTTTTATCGGCAGTTTACTTAAACTCTGTTTAAAAATGTAAACTGAGATTAAAAAAACATATTTGAGCGGCACTGCAGTAAAAATTCTACAACTTTGACTAGAACATCAAAATATTTCAAAAAGTTTTGACAAAATAATGCAAATTGTCAGTTTCGTTGGAATATTTTTTTTTTCAAAACTTAAATATGTTTTTTTTTGTTTATTGTTTTGAATTTTTTGAAGTATGATTTTTTATTTTTTGTTCATTATTGAGAATATTTCCAATGTTCTCAGAGAATTTTTGACAAAATCTAAGTTTAAATTTTTAAAATCTAGAATTTCTGTGTTTAAATTTAAACTTGCCTCACCAAGTTAAATGTGGATTTTTTGAGATGAGGTATCGGCGTTAAAATTTAAACTGAGATTAAGGAATTTTAAACTTTGTTTAAAATTGAGATCAGTTAACGGGCCTAAGTCAATTAAAGCCTCACCCCCGTGGGAATCATCAGTGAAAAAAATCATTTGACTTTTTTTTAAAAAAAGGTTTAAAATTAAAGTGGAATATTTTTGTGGAATATAACTTACTTACTTACTTAGATGGCGCTTACAACCGTTGGTCGGTTTTGGCCTGGTCTAAGAATTTAACTGGCGCCAGTTGGAAACTCCAAGCGTTGTCAGGTTAACCAATGCCTGGTTTGTGGAATATTAATAAATAATAATAAAATTGTATGTGAAATATTTTGGAATATTTTTTGTTGGATTTTTTAAAAGTTTTCCGGCAACACTGGTCACCAACACTGGAACACGACCAAACAAAACGGGTTTTGTAGACATTCTGTGTATAATTTTTTGGAACTCTTACTGAACATACATAAATAATATAAACATTTTGTTAAAAATCCTTAATATTGATATTAAAGCAAAAGAACCGACAGTCTGAAATTCTTTCAACATAATATTAATAAAATATTTATTTTTTAATTTTCAACAATCTATATTCTTTTAATTTCAGTTAAATTACTTTGATTTTATTGCAAGACGATCACTTTGGCAAGCGGGTTTAAATTATGGTCACGGCAGCGGTCACGGAGTTGGAATGTATTTGCTTGTGCACGAATATCCTCCTTTAATCCACAACAAAGCAACCGAAAGTATTATGGAAAATATGTTTACTACAAATGGTGAGAAATATCTTAATATTATATCAAGAAATTTTCCAAACTTGGCGATATCCCTTCTGTAAAGTGCATTGAACTAAAGTAGTTCGGAATTAGTTTCAAAACGGGCCATTACTATTCCAAAACAATAGGCTTTTGCATTGATAAACTGACGCTTTTTACGGGTTGATGTCATAACTAGACATGGATAACGCAGCGTTGCGTTGCGTTATTGAGTTGAAGCATTTAAATGGAGTTACTCCGTTGATACACTTCTCTTAAAAAAGTAACGCAATAGCGCATTAAAACAAATGCAACACTCAAAGCAAAGCAAACAGCAAGAAAAACTTTGAAAGCAAATGTACAAGTTGTACGGATCATCGAGCAAATTTGGAAAAGACAGAAAGTTGAATCCAACAAAATAAAATAAGCTTGTATTATATAGAAAAGAGGTTGCAGGAAAGATGGTGTTAAGCATGAATTCTTGGAGCATGTCTGATTGGATGATGCTTGAGCACACATGTGTGAGTTTATTTCAAATTGAACATGTTCGATTTAAAAAGTATAAGCAAACCATGATATAAAAACCAGGTATTATAAAAAGCGACTGCGCTGCCAAGACGGAGGCATGATGTGTCAAATACAAGTAGTGTTATCATAAGAAGAAGTAAACAGGGAATTTTTTGTCTTTGGTCTTGCACTTTCTTATTACTTTTGCACTAAAAGAAAGGGATTTTTCTGTTGTTTCACTTGCACATTTTTAACATTTTATAAAAGGTAAACACTTATATTTAGGTAAACAGCAATATTTTCCATCTAGAGTTAGCAAGTAAAATTTGATTGTCGTTATTTTAAAACAACTCCGCTTTTATTTTAGAATTATTAGGAGTATTAGGAACAAATATTTCACAAAAGTTAATAATAATATAATATAATGATACAATTTACGCAAAAATATAATATATAATGCAAAATATTTCCAACTTCAAGGAAAACACATAAATAGAAATATCCCTGTTTTCATTTATTATTGTACAAGAAGCAGCATTCTTTTGGCGTCAAATCGTCATTTTGACATTCTATGCCTCCAATGACAGTTGAGCAAAACTTGTTTTGCCCACCAGAAATGTGTATGTATCTATTTGAAAGCTTGATTTACTAGCTTCTATTTATTATTAGAGCGAGCGAGCGAAGCGATCGAAGCTCCCATGGAACAGGTTGTTTGAAGCTGTTTAGAGACCTTAAACTCTCGAATGGATTGACCGATCTTAAAATTTCTTTTTCTTAACTGTTCTACGCTTCCTAACGAATGTTGTTTTCTAAGGAAGTTTTTTCAAATTCCATTTTGTTTAAAAGTTAATTGAAAATATTATTTCCGTGAGTTTTGTTGTTGTTATTCGCTGAAATAGTTTTCTTCTAGCATGCTTGTGTATGTATGTATCAGTCAATAAAAAACCGAACGACATGAAACGACAGCAAAATTCTTGCGGTGAATGTTTTTCGCTGCAACAGCTATTTATCAATAAATATTAAAATAGTAAAATATAAGAGTACGAATTTTATTTATGAAGGAAAATAGTTAGAAAATTAAACACAAAACATGAAATCTGTTTATATTTGCATATGTAGGTGAACCCTGTTAAATAAAATAAATTTGCATGTTGAATTCTTATTTTAGGCTTATTTTCTTTCATTAACAAAAACAACATTTGTTGTTGTTTGACAGACATTTGTAGTTTCATAAATTTCAGCTCAGCGCTGCTGTTTTGCTGCTAAAGAAAATTGCAACGCATGCAAATCAATTTTTGTTCTTTACTGTTCCAACTATAAAATATTAAAATATTCAGTGAGCGCATAATTGTCGCAGAGTATTTTAAGAGAAACAGAGTGTTATTTTGTTGTCATCAGCAAGCCATTTAATATATTTGATAATAAATTTCTTAAATGATTTTTTAAGATACATATTTAAAAGCAGATTTAAAAGCACTGAAAATTTGCCTGCTTTTATTTTCTCGTTGTTTTTAACCGTTCATTAAAAATTAACGTTTGAATAGATCGTCCGTTCTGAAAAAACTTTTGTATGCAGCGCTCGAATATCAGCATCATAGTAGAATAAATAAGGTATATGCAGCGCTGATTGTGCTCTCTTCTCTGTACTGCCGATATTGTCAAAATCAGCTGTGTGTCCAGGGCCAAATTAAGATTGGTGGGGCCCTGAGGCCAGTTTGGTGAGGGCCCCTAACAATGAATGTAAAAAGTTAGTTGCACAAAAACGTATGCAGAGTCATTATTATAGATTTAATTATATAATTTTTATTATGTTTAAAATATTTAATTAGAAAAATCGTTATTTGTTCTATAAATATCGTTAATGACAATCATCAGAATAGTATGAGTGGTTATTATTTAGAAGTTTTACAAGATTTAATCGAAGCGAACACTTCAATAACATTTTCGAAAGATAAATCACGAATAGTGTCAATTTCTGTACTAAGAATCATGAGGCTGGTAAGACGTTTCTGTCCCATTCTCGTACGCAATATATTTATGAGCAGTTTCATTTTTGAGAATGATCTCTCTCCACTACAATTAGTTACCATCATGACCAAGTATATGCGAAGAACTATTTCAGTACATTTTTACAAAAGTTGAGCGAAGATTGTTCTCCATTATAATGCGATAAAGAAATTGTGCTCCAGATTCTGCGATTTTTCGTTTAAAGAGCCTTGCAAGCTCGGCGAGTTGAACCAGTTCATTACCAAGAGTCGATTCTACATGTTCTGGGCAACAATCAACAAGATTTTTCGCTTTTGCGTTAAACACTTTAGTAGGAATCGTTTGAAGATCATTAAAAAATCCGAACCTTTCGCAAACTTCAAACTTCAACTTCATATACTGTGATTCTTTTTGATAAAGACATTGTCAGCGAGTCCACAACTGGAAGAAAAGCTTCAACGCGGAATTTATCTCTTGGTGACAGCGGGACACAAGACTTTTTTGTCCCCGATGGCGGTGCAATTAAAAAACCAGAAGAATTAAGAATTATCAAAATTTCTTTTTTGACAACTACAATGAAATAACTATATTAAAATATAAGACACTTCATATACCACGTTTAGTCGTTGCGTTAATTCACGAAACAACGATTTGCACACTTTTAAATTCGAACAAAAACTGATGCGTGAACAACGACCAGATAATGTGACGCAATTTCTATTGAATTCGCTCTGTATTATTTCCCGCTATGCTGTCAGTCTCTAAGCGCAAATGCAACAAGCACTTGTAATACTTTCTGTTGTTTACTCAGAAAATAAGATGGTAATTCAAAACAATATTTTCTCCATTTTGATAAAAAAGACAACTTTTCTTGAATCCTCAGCATATTTTCTTTTCAGATTCATTAAAATATTAAGAAATATTATTTTAAAATAAACCTTATTTTACTCCGAATTTTGATTAACAAGAAATGTTTATAATAAGCAAAGCAGCTAATCTGAATCTGAAATTTTCTTTAATGAAATAGTTAATTTGTTACTACCAGATCATATGACGTAAAACTAGTAAATTTTCTTAATTTAAAGTTTCAAAAAATTTTTCTCTCAATAATAGAAAAAATGTCTTTCCGTGTTCGTATGCAAGTATTCAACATAATATGAGCTAGCTGAGCTGATTTTATTGCGACATATAAAGTACAATATACATCAAGAATCCACACAATAATCGAGGTTTCTTTCTATAATGATTCTATTGAGTACTCGATTCGACATTGGTTTTTTTAAAAATTGTTTTCCCATTTCTAACACGGATGGTGGGAGCCGCCAAGTAATGGGGGCCTGAAGCCAGTGGCCTCACTGGCCTCCAGCTTAATTCGGCCCTGTGTAAGGAAATAAAATTTGAATTATTCCAATTTGCATTTTGTGTCGTCTTCTCTTATATATAAAAACAAATGTTTGTCTGTCTGTTTGTTCCGTATAGGCTCGCGCACTGTTCATCCGATTGAGCTGAAATTTGGACACCGAGTACGTTTCATAGAGAAGAAAATTATAGGGGGCGGTGTAAAAAGATGTACAAAAGTGGACGGAAGTCTGTGATTTGGTAAGAAGGTTTAACTGAACCCAAGATAAAACATAGGCTATAAAAAATTGCAAAGATTAACGCAAGAGAGCGCTTTAAATAGTGAATTTTTAAGACTCAATAACTCCTAAACGACTTGACCGATTTTGTTAAAATTTAGATTGTTAATTAACCTGACTCCTTAGGAAGAGGGCGCTTTATGCAATTAACTATATCTGGCTCATTCACTTCAAAACGGATTAACTGATTTCGATAAAACATGTTCAGCGATCGTATCTATTACTTAAATAGATCCTATGCTTTTAGAAGTTCTTTCGACAAAAATCAATGAATGCGCCGAAGGCAAACAAAGTCAAGGACCAAAGACTAACGAAAAAAAACGAAGTTTAACGAAAACGAGCAGAAGCTATATAAAGATGAACAAAAATCAACCGAACAGTACCGACCAAAACCGATGTTGAACGAAGACAATACAAAAATCGAATCGATCCCAAAAGGATGTTTTAAAATAGAATTTTTTTTTCTGAGATATAAATGCATATTAAATGAATGTTAAGAAAAACTTTAAACGCATTTCTTAAAGTTTTTTAAAGAATGATTTTATCGGACGTCGGAGCGAGACCTGGAAGATTTAATATTTTTCAGGTACTGTTTTACGGAAATTTGACTACAAACTTACCACGAATTAAGGGGCAAAACCCCAAAAAACGATAATAAAAAACATTAAATTCATAATTTAAAAAAATGTTGAAATCAGAGCAGTTTTAAAAATCGCCTTTTTTCTGTGCTCGAGGAACAATCCCGAGCAACACCGGGTAACATCAGCTAGTTTTAAATAAAAAAAAAGTTTTTGATTTTTTCAATTGGAAATTTTTTTCTTGCTTTCTCATTGTTTTGAGAATGCTTTGGGATTATATATGAGTTGTCAACTTCGTTTTGACATTTACGGCAGTACGCTCTCTTCTAGCGAGTTTACCTTATTTATTCTACTATGATCAGCATCAGCATCGTCAAGTGATTTTTGTTTTGTTGTGCATGTGTCATCGGTTCGTTTTGCATTGTTGTTGTTCTACATGTTTTCGTTTTGCGTTATGATGGAGAATTGAAAAAAAAATAAGAAATAAGAAAGAAAAGTAAGGAAATCTGTAAGGAAGAAACATTTAAATAATTAAGTGCCGGCCGTGAAGAAAGTTCCTGAATTATTAATTCAAACGCTCATTTTGAATAATTGATAACAAACGAACATTCGTTGTTTTTATTTTAATTGTGTGAAAAAATCGAAATAATCCAATTGGATTTTTAATGCCTTTTATGTGTTTTTTAAACATTTAAAGTTTGAGTGTTCACTAAATTCACTTAAATAACATATTTATGAAGCTTTGAGCAGTTCAAAAATAAAACAAATGAAAGAATTATATTTTTTAGATTTAGTTGAAAAAAAATTATAGTAGTGTTAGTATGTCAACTTGTGAAAACGGTATATTATGAAATTGATATATGTAAGTGTTTTTGTTTAAAATTATCATTTTCATTGCAGCAAAAAAATATACGGCCATTCCAAGTCTAATGCAAGTTTTTTCCAAAAATTGATCACATACTCTTAGACTTGTTTTCTTGAAATTTTGTCTATAGGTTCCTTTTCTATTTATCTATATCTATATCTATATCAATATCTATATCTATATCTATATCTATATCTATATCTATATCTATATCTATATCTATATCTATATCTATATCTATATCTATATCTATATCTATATCTATATCTATATCTATATCTATATCTATATCTATATCTATATCTATATCTATATCTATATCTATATCTATATCTATATCTATATCTATATCTATATCTATATCTATATCTATATCTATATCTATATCTATATCTATATCTATATCTATATCTATATCTATATCTATATCTATATCTATATCTATATCTATATCTATATCTATATCTATATCTATATCTATATCTATATCTATATCTATATCTATATCTATATCTATATCTATATCTATATATATATCTATATCTATATCTATATCTATATCTATATCTATATCTATATCTATATCTATATCTATATTTATACTATTATATAAAAGGCTTCTTACGTATCTACGTAGACGTGTAACTCAAGAACTACTCAACCGATTTTTGTAATTCTTTCACTAACATAAAGCAACATGTTTAACTTGGTGATTGGCGTACTTTTTTCTTTAAAACTGCTCTTAAAAGTTATTAAAACTTGAGTTTAAAAAGTAGCCAAAAAAATCAAATCCAAAAAACATTGCTGCATTGAATCATTAGATCAGTGTTTCTCATCAGTGCGCCCGCGGGCAACGTATCAGTGTTAGTGACATTATGCATGTGCAGCCGAAGCTAAAAAACGAACATCAGTCTTATGCCAACTGTCCACACAGAAGGTTCACGTCACATGCTTGCTTGAATTTGATTTTTTTTTCAGTTAATTTGCGTGTTTATTTTAATTGATTGCAACAACTGCTATGCTTACACTCTAAGAAAAACACATAAGCCGTTTGTTGTTTATTTATCACTCATTGTTGTTTATGAGTAAATATCATTGAGTTTGTTGTTGTTTTGTTTTTTTTTTTTTAACAAACTTATAGTTTTCTAAATCATAGTTATTATAAATTATTATCCTTGAAAACATAAATAAACAAACAAATATTTTATTTTGATTTCTGTGCATAGCTGCTAACCCATATTCCCACAGAAAAGAACTTTTTCACATAAGTAAATTAAAAAATTGCCACACAACTGCCTAACTTTCCACGGTACTTTTTTTATTAAAAAATACCACAGCAATTAAAAAATACCACAAAAATTCCCACAGCCATTAAAAACAACCTCCAAATTCTCACAAACATTAACAATTCCCACAATAATTAAAAAATACCACAAAAAGTCCCACAAAGAATACGGAATTTTTAATATATTAATTATTATTTTCTTTTTCATTAAAAAATACCACAGCAATTAAAAAATACCTCAAAAACTCCCACAGCCATTAAAAGATACTTTAAAATTCCCACAAATATTAAAAATTCCCACACAAATTAAAAAATAACCCCGCTGAATTAAAAAATACCACGGGAATTCCTTTTTCCCACAGCAATTAAAAATTACCACAAACGAGATTTTTCCCAAAAATTGGCAGCTATGTTTCTGTGTACTTTTATGCGTTTGACGATTTGCCAAAACAGCTGATGTAAAATTGTTTGACCACGTGCTATGTTTAGCATTCAACGTTGTTTGAACGTTTCTTCAACGTTTTGTTTTCAATGTTGAAATTGGCTCAGTGTATGCACATCGTTACATTAAGATACGAAGCATGATATCGTTGTGTGCGTTTGGCAATCACTGCATTAGATACACAACCAGCGCGCTGCAGCGTAAAGCTTTCTCGCTCTTTTCCTTCCGATTGTGTTTGTTGTTATTGTTTCTTTTACTTAAAGTGCTTTAAATAAGGGATGTTTTACGTACAAGAGCAGACAAGAGGAAGTTGTCTCATTCAGTTGGCGCTGAATAAGTGAATAAGTCTTTGTTGCTTTATTTTTACCCAGTGTGCCAAACGGATCCGTTTCGAATTCGAAACGGACTCACTTCTTCGTACATTTTTTCCGAAACGGATTGCGTTTCGGATCCGTTACGGGTCCATTTTCGTATGAAATTCCTCTCAAAAATTCGAATCGTTTTTACCGTTTCCCCGGATCCGTTTCGAACTCGGAACGGACTCCATATACGAGTCCGTTTCGGACTCATTTTTTTTAATAATGCGAGTCCGCGACGGACTCGTTTTTTGAAATAATACGAATCCGCAACGGACTCGCTATTTTTAATAATGAGAATCCGCGACGGACTCGTTTTTTTTAAATAAAACGAATCCGCGACGGACCCATTTTTTTAACAATATGCATGTGAAACAAAAAAATGCATAAAAAACAATTTATTGAAACATTTTTACAAAATTTTAATTGTATGATTTTTTTATTTCAATTCGTGGAAAATTATTGTAGTTTTAATTATATAACATATACCATGGTAATTTAGGTGCTATTAATTTATGGTGCTCTATGAAAAGCCAATTTTCGTGGGAATTATTCCGAATTTTAACTGGCAACCTTGAGCAACAGTGAAAAATATAAAAACTACAAAACAACAACGCCAAAGCAATGCAAGTGACGCCGTTTTTTTCGTGTGCCTTTTTTTTGCATTTGCTTTGACACGAACAGAAGCAGCCGATAGAAATACCAGTTGCATAGCGGCAACAAACAACAACAACAAAACAAAGCAAGGCACGCCGTTTCAAGTGCGTTTCTTTTTGCGAAATAGTTTTTAACACTTCAAATTGTTTTGCAAAGTTCTATCAAAAACTATACAAGTCCGCACTTTTTTACCTTAATAATAAACACAGCACAACACAATATTTGTTATTTATTATTAAAATATATACATATATGTACATAAAATAAAATTGTGCTGTCCACTTTAACACACAACCTATATGTTCAAAGGCACGCGACAAACAAAACAAATAGAAACAAATTCTGACTGATGAGAAAGAAGAAACGAAAAAAAATAAGAAAAAGGAAAATTCAATCTTTTTCTCTCTTTATTATAGACATGAGTCAGTCCGAATTTTTTTTGGTTTTCAATAACCAGCACCCATGATATAAGGAAAGGAGGTAGCCGTGACAGTTCTTTTCGCTGCCTTCAGCGATGGGCATCTGTCAAAAACAGCTGATCAATTTTTGCAACGAAGAGAGAGAATAAATAAACAGAATGAAAATTGAGTAAATCATGGCGGACAGTTTTGGAGCCTGTTCTCACTCGCCTCAAAAAAGGCAGATTAATGGCGTTATTTTGACAAGAGGCATCTGTCAGGTGTTCTTACTACCGACTTATTTGAGGCTGCCTTATTTTGACGTCAGAGCGCAATCAATCGATTATGTTGTCGAATTTCGTGAAATTCTTCAGTTTTTATGTTAGAAAACAAACTATAATAAAAAAAAACACTACCAATACAAAAAAAATTTATTTGCGCCATAAAATATGAGAAACATACAAAAATATGACAAACAATCAAACTTCAAAGCAGTGAACGTCAAAATGAATCCAAAAATTTTTAAAATTTTTAAAAATTCTGCCTCACGTAACATGTCACCTTCCCACAACCCTCTTTGCCTGTAGACGTCAAAATGAATCCGATGCGCCGACTCACGTAAGGCGAGTGAGAACAGGCTCTTGAAATAACACAATACTTTGTTTCATTCCGATATGACATGTTTATTTATTTATAAAAATTCACAATTCAACTTATTAAATCACAATCTGTTGATTAGAGCACAATGTTTAATTTGTTATTTGTTCTTTTCGATTTCACTACTTATTGCTTCGTTGACCAGCGCTAAAATAGCAACGTTGCTGGAGCTGTCAAAAATTTTAGCAACGAATGGAGGGGAAATTCAGAGGCTGAAATGATGTATTAAAAACGATTAATTAACGCTAATAATGATCATTAGTAGAGGATTTGGAACAGATTTCATCGTTTATTGCCCAAACTGTAAATAAATTCCAAAATCTAAGTAAGCCATTTCAAAATAAATAATTTCTGTGATATTTTTCTATGACTATCTCTTGTATAATCTTTCTTTTGAGAACATTAAAGAAAGGATTATGGCTTCACTAGTACGCAGTGGAGAGGATTAGAGTCTATAGTGGCCAAACCTTCGATGGTGCGTAAACCAAGAGTAAACCATATTTTTAAGAAAATTTTTCCTGTCATAGCAATGTGATTGCCATTTCAAAGAAATATTTAGTATAGAAGTTCCAGTCAAAATATTAAATTCAGCATTAGGTTCTGGACAGGATTAGGACCTATAGTGGCCAAACCTTCGATGGTGCGTCAAATTGAAGTGTGCTAAGCAAATTCTATGATTTTTGTCGATTTTTTGGTATATGTGCTCTTACCAGAATATATTTTGCACGGAAGCTATGAACGAAACACTTTTTTGGCCATTTTTACCTAATGATGAAGCCATTTCCTTCTATAACTTCTATACTAAATATTTCCCAGAAGTGACAGTCGTAACGTTATGACGGAAAAAATATTTGTAAAAAGATGGAACACACTGACTTTACGCACCATCGAAGGTTTGACCGAGGCAGCTTGCCATCCATATAGAGGCAAATTGGCCATAGAAAAGTGTTTCGTTCATAGCTTCCGTGCAAAATATATTCTGGTAAGAGCACATATACCAAAAAATCGACAAAAATCATAGAATTTGCTTAGCACACTTCAATTTGACGCACCATCGAAGGTTTGGCCACTATAGGTCCTAATCCTGTCCAGAACCTAATGCTGAAATTAATTTTTTCACTGGAACTTCTATATCAAATGTTTCCCAGAAGTGAAAGTCACAGCGTTATGACGGGAAAATATTTTGTAAAAGGATGGCATGCTTCAATTTGACGCACCATCGAAGGTTTGGCCACTATCGGTCCTAATCCTGTCCAGAACCTAATGCTGAATTTAATATTTTGACTGGAACTTCTATACTAAATATTTCTTTGAAATGGCAATCACATTGCTATGACAGGAAAAATTTTCTTAAAAATATGGTTTACTCTTGGTTTACGCACCATCGAAGGTTTGGCCACTATAGACTCTAATCCTCTCCACTGCGTACTAGTGAAGCCATAATCCTTTCTTTAATGTTCTCAAAAGAAAGATTATACAAGAGATAGTCATAGAAAAATATCACAGAAATTATTTATTTTGAAATGGCTTACTTAGATTTTGGAATTTATTTACAGTTTGGGCAATAAACGATGAAATCTGTTCCAAATCCTCTACTAATGATCATTATTAGCGTTAATTAATCGTTTTTAATACATCATTTCAGCCTCTGAATTTCCCCTCCATTCGTTGCTAAAATTTTTGACAGCTCCAGCAACGTTGCTATTTTAGCGCTGGTGCTTCGTTGCATGAACAGCTGACTTTTTGACAGTAGCCAATCGACTCTCGTGAGAAAAAAGGCAGTTGTCAAGGCTACCTTCTTTTCATTATATCATGACCAGCACCGTTTTGCTTGAATCAATTCAAAATTTGCTATTTGAATTTATAATAAGTAAGAAAAATTATTGCTAAAATTTATTTAAATTTTGCTTTATTCAAATTATATGAGAAGTAATTTCAATTTATAAAACGTTTTCTAAAATCGAAACGCGATGGTTGATTAATGTTTACGTTCTGAATATTATTTCAAAACATAAAAAACCGATTCTGCGTTGACGGACTCGTAACGGACTCGAAACGGGTCCGTCAAAACTTAAAAAAACGATTCTGCATCGACGGACACGTAACGGGTTTGAAACGGGTCCTTCAGAACATAAAAACACGATTCCGCGTCGAAGGACTCGTAACGGGTTCGAAACGGGTCCGTTAAAACACAAAAAAACGATTCCGCGTCGACGGACTCGCAGCGGGTTCGAAACGGGTCCGTCAAAACATAAAAAAATTGATTCCGCGTCGACGGACTCGTAACGGGTTCGAAACGGGTCCTTTAAAACACAAAAAAACGATTCCGCGTCGACGGACTCGTAACGGGTTCGAAACGGATCCGTCGAAACATAAAAAAACAAATTCCGCTCTGACGGACTCGTAACGGGTTCGAAACGGATCCGCATCCGTTTTTGTGCACATTGGGTAGGTATGATATGTTTATGCTTCGTAAATGTTTATCTATATTGTTTTTTATGCTGCGTTAATTTTTGCTGAGACGAAGAGCGCTACGAGCGTAAGTATAAAATCGTGTTATAAATGAATTACAGTGCGGAAGTAATTGAACATTGTACTGCTTTTATCATTTTTGGTCATTAATACTTAAAAAGGTCGATCCAAAATGTGAACCAAAAATTTATAAACCAGTAAAATGTCCTATTTTAGTACCTTCATTCATATGCGTTGCCTGACGTTATTTTTGATTATAGCCTTGATTATAAAAATTGGATAAGTAGAATACAAGATAGACTTGAAAAAAGCGAGAAAAAAATTTAAAAATATTGGGGCATAGTGTAATCAATGTGTGAAATGGTGTGTTCGCATTAGTTAACAGGTGTAAGTTTATTGATAAGATACTGAAAGGTGTGGTGAAATTTATTTTCAAAATCCTTAAATTAAGTTGAATGGAATAATTTTCATCAAGATGCTGCTTGCTTTAAAACAAGATGTTAAAAGTTACAGATCTTCATTAAGTTTTAGTTCGTGTTAAAGAATTAAAATGTCGTTTTTGGAAAACGAAAATAGATTTCTGAGCTAAAAAAAGGTTAAAAACTATTTATTTAGACTTTTCATGCAATTATATACAATTCATACACAGTGGAAATATATAAGAATCGCGACATTGGTCAATCAGTTTTATTGGATCAAATAAAAAATTTTTAAATTGAGTGTACATGAGACCGAACCCTAATTTTAAGACCATTTAATTTTTCCTCAAGCAACGAAATTAGCTTCGGTTACACCTAAGAACATTTCGAACAAAATTTGGTCCTTATTGGATCACGGTCAGTTGATACGGCGTCTCCTTGGATTCTAAGGGACTGTGTATGCAAATGAGCTGTTTATTAAAAAAATATTTTTAAAAAAGTAAAAAAAAAAATTAAGATACTCGAAACCATTTTATTGAAAATTAAAAATTATACGTTCTTAGGCCTTACCGAATATTATTTCGTTTTTGGAGCGAAAATTTATTGTACTTGAAAACCAAACTAAAACATAGAAATCTGCAGTAAGTCAACCAATTTTTAATTTAAAAGTTTAATGCCATGCAGTATCAGACGCTATAATTTTAATTTTTATAATTTTTATAATTTTCACATTCTAGATGGATTTAGAAGATTGAAAACGGTGAAATATTCATGAATTTTCAATAAAAATTCAACTAGCTGTCATTACATTTCTTACATTAAATTTTCATAAAATATTTTTTATCATTTGTTTTTGTATTAAAAATTTGTTGAATTTATAAAATTCATTAACACTTCACGTTGTATCGCTAAAACTTCGGAAATCTTTAAGAGTACACCTTAATTTTATATCGCTAGAAAGGTAATGAAACCTTAAAACAGCTTATATTATGAAAGTTAAAAAAAATTATAGCGTCTGGTGATGGCATTATACTTTGAAATTAAAAATGGGTTGACTTACTGCAATATTTCCAAAAGTTTTATATTTTTCCTTTAAAGTAGACAAAAACTTTTCCAATGATACCCTATTTACGAAAATCCTATTTAAATTGACTGAGCTACGTTGTCTCAAAGTAGACCCTATTTTGGCCGCGAAAAATGATTGCAAAAATGTATAACTTCGGATTTGGTTTCTAATCATTAAACCAATTCAAGAAAAAAATTTGAGCCAATTCGGAGATGGTAAGTGCAACTAATAAAACACTTCAATATAAAATGGCCAGTATATTTTCTATCAACAAAAAAAAAACCCCCGATTTAACCTGAAGAGGCATTGATGTCATCAGATTTTCTGCATTGTTCTGGCAAAATTATCAGTTACCATATCGGAAATATGGACAAAGGATTAAAAATGTAAGAATTCTAAAAATATGATCCGCAAGCAATGCGTCTAGCTAGATTTGTTTAACATTTCGGAACGTTGCTGAAAATTGTGGTGACGTTAAAAGTAATACCAGTTTGTACATTCCAATGCATTGGAAACTTATTTATAGGATCAATTTATCTCAAAATTAACAGTGGTGTTTTCTTGAACGTTGACATCACTGCTAAACTGAACGATAAAAGATTTTTTGAGCAGACGAAACGTGGATTTTTTTGGTCAATAACGTCCTTTGTTTGGGCTGCACACAAAAAATCACTTCACTTTGTGATCCTATCTGAAAGCATATATAATAAACACGCTGTCAACAAAAATTACAAATACTATTATAAAAACCAAAATAAAAGACTCAAATGTTAATGCCCTTATAGTGCTTTCACTATTGTGGGTTGTATGGGAGGTGGGCGTGTTAGTCGACGGACTACGCCCAATTTTTGAACACACATTAGCTTTAGTATAAAATACATACATACCAAATTTTATCTCTGTTAGACAAACATAAGCATATTTATACAGTTTTAAATTTTTTGGTTTGTATGGGAGGTAGGCGTGTCCGTGGGCGGATGACGTCCATTTTTCAAAAACATCTTTGGTTTGTTAAACAAAACACGTACCAAATTTTATCTCTGTAGGTTGAACAGAAGCTTACATTTTGAGTTTTCAATTTTTTGGTTGAATGGGAGATGGGCGTGTTTTGATATAAAGTGAGTTTTAAATTTTTTGGTTGAATGGGAGATGGGCGTGTTTTGATATAAAGTATATACATACCAAATTTTATTGTTGGAAGTTTATTATGGAGCTTAGTTTTGCAGTTTTCGATTTTTGCGTTGTATGGGAGGTATTCAGGTTTAGGGTATAACAAACTTGCAAACAGGTAAAAAAATCAAGTGTTGTATTCGCTTTTAAACCTAAATCAACCCAATTGGCTATCGGTGCTTTTTTTTGGTATTTTAAGTGCTTTTATTTAAGTGTAATATGTGGATTTGTTTTATTTAATGATGTCTTGATGTGCCAAGTTCATATGTTTAGTCTGTAAATATCAAAGAATTCACTCTTACAAGGTAAGCAAATATGTAAAAAAAGTGTTGTAGAACAGGGTGCGGAGAACTCTATTTGCAAACGATTACTGTATGCGTCACTGTTTTTGTACATGGCATCCCACCAGTAGCGTAGCAAGGGGGGGCGGGGGGTGCGGTCCGCCCCGGGTACACGCTAAAATGGGGTGCAAAATTTGATAAAAGAACTTTTCACCACACAATTTTTGATTTTTTTTAATAATAAGAACACTTTTATGACTGCGGTTTTATATTTGATTATCAAGAGGGTGCAAAAGTGAATGAAAATATTTTTTACCATCACCAGGACTTCGTTTTTATTGAAACAAACTTTAACTTTATATTAAATTTTGTTCAATTCAATATTAACGCTCACACTAAAACCCAAGTCAATTCCATATCGCACACTAAATATAAAACAGTCACAACTCAAAAAACATAACTTTTCAGGAGAAACGAAAAATAAAACTCTTTGGTTGAAACTGCCGAAGAAAAGCAATTATCATTTAAACACATACACTTCATTCTTCCAGCTAGTGAAGGAAATAATGAAATTGATAGTGAGATATGTGTTTTGTGAATTGATTTATTTCAAAAAGTCGATATGAAAAAATTTTGAGTTGTGACTGTTTTGTATTTAGTGTGCGATATGTAATTTTTCATTGGTTAGGAGTGCAATTTCCAAACAAATTATATTAAAATTACGGAGTACAAAAGGAAAAATGTAAAAACATTTTTTTTATATTCCATTAAGTTTTATAAAAAAACACTTTTTCAAACTTGCTGGCATAGTAGACATTTCTAAAACCATTAAGTTTCGAAAACCTGCATGATTTTCAGAGTATGATGAATGGAGGCGTCAGTTGTTTTGTAAGCAATACATTTCTCCAGAACTTTTCAGAAAAACGTGCTCATGTCATTAATTTCAAAAATAAAAATATGCTTTATGATTTTGTGATTGCTACACGCAAAGAAATTTTTCGTTTATCGTAACTGAAAAATTCACCAACTATACTTCGTTTGCGAACTGTATTTGCTGCAAACGAGTATTCAGTTGTCATCAACTTAAAAATATTTTTGCTTAAAACGAAAAAAACATCGAACTTAATGAAATTTTATCATTGTTTTGGAAGTTCAAGTTTAGCCGAGCGTGCTGGCATTCGGGTCTAGAAACTTGAGTGACCTGGGTTCAATTCCCAACAGGAACACCAAATTTTTTTTTTTTTTTAATTAATGTTTTTTATTATTATTTTTATTATTCTTATTTTGACGGTTCCTTTTGACCAAGCAGTTAATGAAACAGAATTACAATTTCAATAATTAAATTAAAATTTTTGATACTTACACAGCCAAGAATCGAACCCACGTCTCCCGCGTGCCAGTCTAGCATGCATCCATTGAGCTATTGTGAGATATTGTCTAGAATGAATTTTTTTAGATTACATATGTGTATGTCATAAGAAATGGATCTTTTTTCTACAAATTAAGTTTTCAGTTGAACAAAACAAATTTGTCGGTTGCCGAAATTTAAAAACAACTTACGTTAATGGCAATCGAAATTAATTTCTTGCAATTAAATAACGCGTTTCCCGCAACTGACTATTATTATAAAAACAACAACTAATATTTTAGTTAAGACAAAGTGCAAAGGTACAAGCGATATGCCATTTGTGTGGCTGCGCTTACTTAAACTGTAACACATTCTTGTTTCTTCGTTTATGGCAAATATTTTACATTTGTTATCAACGAAAGCGAGCTGTGTAGCAGTTGTGTGACTGCGGTTGTGATTCACAGTTGTGTGTCTGTTTGTTCACACTCTAAAAATACTTCCATTTCGTTGATGGCAAATATAAAACGCTTTTCATCACCGAAATCAAGCAATTTTTTTTGTCAGTTGAGAACTACTCGCTTATAACAAATTAATTTCTTTTCCTGCAAACGAAGTTTTCAGTTGGAAAAAATAAATTTTTCGGTTGCTGCAATTTAAAAATCACTGCCGTTTATGACAAACAAAATTAATTTCTTGCCACTAAATATTACATGAAACAATTTAAAAATCAATACTCAACTAATTACATGCTTAAAAAATTTCTAAAAAAATTAAATTATGATTTAAATTTTTTATTTATATATTAAATAAATGGCGTTTTATAATAGTTTTAAGGCGTTCTGACGTTTTTTTTTATTTTATTTAGAAGATGTCTATTAAAAGCACTAAGATGGTTTTCTGACTCCTTAACTTTACTACAGTAATCATTATTATGATTAAATCTACCAACAAAAACTGTAAAAAATACAGTTTTTAACAGAAGATGCACAGATCCTTAGAAATTATTCTAATTATTTAAATTAAATTTTATTCTAGTCACCGAATGTGAAGCATCGACAGATTTCTTACAATTGTCAGCCAGGGCTAGTTTTCTTTGGGAATTATGTACATAATGAGTATGAAACAAATTTCTGATAATAATTTGGTATCACTGTAATATAGTGGTACTAATAGTCGACGATAGGGCAGTCAAATCTTACAGACCTCAGTTTTGTCCATCAAAGTCGAAGCTGAGATGAATATAGAATACTATAAAGAAGTTGATAAAAGTTACGAAAAAAGTTTATAAATGAATTGTAATGCTTTATTTTAATTTTCACTTAACTTTTATATAGAAGACATGGATTGATTCAGGGTTAACGAGGGAAAATTTGCCAACGGTGCCTGGTCCTGTTTTTTCTTCAATTATGCACAATTGTTCGAAAAATTTTAAAAATTTTCTATAAAAAACTAGCTTAAGTTTTTATAACTTCATAAAGTCCAATTATTTAAAACTTCACCCAGTTCTCCAATTATTTAAAACTGATATTGTTTGGTTTACTTATAGTAAATTGTTCTCGCATAACTTATAGGCCCTTATAAGCTTTTTTCCAAATCTTTTCTAAAGTATGTAATGTTTGTAGAGGTTGATTCAAAAATATGTACTCGGATTCATCGACAATTATTGTAAAATTAAGACAAAAATAGAGAAAAATTTTATTCAAAATAGATCTTTGGGGATTTACTCACTGTTGCAAATCAAAATTTTGCGTTAACAAAACATTTGTGAAAAATTCCTTGATTGCGGTAAATCCTGCTTTAAAAAAATTAATATATACTTCAAATTTGAAATTAAATGAAATTTTTTAAGTTTTGTGTAAGTTACGAAATTACATATCTTTCAAATGATATCAAATATATTAATATCGATGAGATTATTTTAAAGTTTTGTCTATTGTAACCGAATTGTATAAACTATACAAATAATTAAAATATTTATAAATTTATTTGCACTTTAACAAACGAATGATAACAGTAAGCTATTATTTAAAAAACTTATATTAATTTCGTGGTATTTTTAAAACATTACTCTTTTGAGGTTTACTATAACCTTCTAAGGGGTGCACAATTTAGTTTCTGCCCCGGGTGCCACCAACCCTAGCTACGCCACTGCATCCCACTTTATATCCCTTATAAATTTGGGCTCTCTTAACACGAAAATAGCAAACATTTTTTTTATGGATACGTTTTTTTAAAAAATTGTTGTTACTTTATTTTATCGACCTTTGACTTTGTTTGTGGTTTTTTTTGACCTAAAGCCTGAACAACGTTTTAAAAAATTTAAGTTTTCTGTGTTGCTTTTTTCAAAATTTTGCTGTATAAAACCTCGGTATATGTGGTACTCCGAGGCCTTAAAATATATTTTTTAACAATATTTTCCAGTTTGATCCTCTTACAACCTCACCCACTGCATCTGTTGCGCAGTGTACCTTTTTATATAACTATATTTTAATAAAATAAAAATTAAAATTTTTTTTTTAGCTTAATGAGGAAATTCTTTTTAACTTTCCTTTTTTAATTTAAATCGGGGCTTTTTATGGTTAGTTATTCATTGCTCAGATACGATACGTTCACCAATGCGAAAGTGCTCTTTCAACCATCAAGACTGTATCCATTTCAACATCATATAACATTTTAACATTTCTTAAATTTATCAAAATTTACAAAATTATGAACGTTTGGTTTCTTTGTAGCTACTTAAAGTTTCATCGGACAGACATAAAACCCGAATTCTACACAGAGAAAATTTTGTTCCTCTAACATTTATTTTCATTTACAAAACGTACATTTTAAAATGAGCGAATGAATATTAAACGTTCGTTAAATATTTTAAAATGAAAATTTCAGAATTGAAGAATAATTAGAAGCTATTTTTTAAAATTTTTATTTTAAACTATCAACCGATCGTTTTAAAATCATACGTATGTTTTAGAAGGTAATTTAAAAATGTCCGTTTTTAGAATGAAAATAAACTTTATAAACTTGCTCCTCTACAAAACTATTAATGCTTTAATGACACTAATGATGTTATAACACAATATTTGTAAATAAAAAACAAGTAAAGAAACTCTAAAGATGGTCTAGCCCGACTATGGACTACCCGAAAACCACCTACTCCGAAAACAAACACAATGATATATACATATTGAAGTTTGGACAGGACAACGTCTGTCGGGTCAGCTAGTAAGAATATAAGTTAATTGTTTTTTTATAGCAATTTTTTCAAAAATTATGGAGGTACCAATTTTTTATAAAAGAAACAATCTCCAAAATCATTTGAAAATCAGTCATTTCCGATAAATCATGTGTCCGTCATCTGTTACCTTATTTTCGTAAATGAAGTAACATTAGAAAGCTATAGCGATTTAGAAAAAATTTAATATTTTTGAAATTTGTATGCTAGAGTAGCCAGCTTTTTGAAATAACTTTAATTTGGTTATAACTCAAAAAGTGATTATTTTTGTTTTAATTTTAAAAACAAAATAAACTTTTCACTAACATAGAATTACGATATCGAAATTACACGTTTTTTCGCAATCTCTTTTTCTGACACACATTTCACTTTATCGTTCATAACTTTTGTACAGTTTGAGATATTGATAGAAAATATATATACTTGTTTTATATGTAGTAATGACCTCACACGTGACTGTGGCCCATAATATTGCAAAAAAACTGGAATAAATTAAAAAATTTTAATTTTTTCGTTTAAGATAATCGGAAGATATAAAATAGGTATTCACACTGACTTGGGTAGTTGGGTAAACTGGAATAAATTGAAAAATTTTAATTTTTTCGTTTTAGATAATCGGAAGATATAAAATAAGTATTCACACTGACTTTGGTAGTTGGGTACGGGTATATTGAGTACTTTTGATTACTACGAGCACTCTTAACTGCAATTGAGTACTTTGTAGAATAACAGCTGATGAGAAATGAGTGACAGCTAGAAAAGAGTTGTCACCATATTATTTATGTCATTTTATGAGCGCAAAATTTAGGCCATTGTACGGGCGTAAAAAAGTTATTTTATTTAGGAGTAATTTTTAACGTGAACTCTGCGGCATTTAATAATTTTTATCTCAAAAATTTTAAAATATATCATTTTAACACATTTGTCTATTTTATTCACCTCAAATTTGTTTACTTTGTTTTAGTTTTTTGTCAATTCAATTATTGCCTACTTTTGGAAAAGGTGGTAGGCCATGAAAAAAGTACTCAATCAATCTACCCAAACAAGTCAGGGTGTCAGCTAGAGTAGATTGGTAGATGGGTACTTGGGTAGAATGGCACTTTTACAAAAACAAAATGTATGGCATTTGCCAATCTTCTCAACAACCCAAAGCAGTGTGAATACCCCTAATATCTTTTCTTTTATAGTTTTAAGTAAAAACAAGTAAAGAAAGTCTAAAGTCGGTCTAGGCCGACTATGAAATACCCTAAGCCCACTTTTCAAAAACAAAAATTTTTTATTGTAAATGGGCGTCTCCAAGGGTGGATGAAGCCTATATTTTATATGCATTTAAATGTTGATGAAAAATTTACACATACCAAGTTTTATTCTTGTAGCTCACAGTTAATGCCTTTATTGTGCTTTCCCTATGGGAGGTGGGCGTGTTCATGGACGGATTACTTCCAATTTTTGAACACACCTTAGTTTTGGTATAAAATACATACATACCAAATTTAATTTCTCTATGACAAACATAACCTTATTTATTGAGTTTAAAACTTTTTGGGTTGTATGGGAAATAGGCGTGTCCGTTGACGCATGGCATTTTTCAAAACCATCTTTGTCTTGTCATAAAAAACATACGTGCCAAATTTTAGCTCTGTAGGTAAAACAGAGGCTTATTTATTGCGTTTTCAATTTTTGGTTGCATGGGAGGTGGGCGTGTCCGTGAGCGGATGACGTCCATTTTTCGAAGACATCTTTGTGTTTGTATAAAACACATACATATAAAATTTTACTGTTGTAGGCTGATTATGAGCTGAGTTATGCAGTTTTCAATTTTCGCGCTGTATGGGAGGTAGGCGTGTCCGTGGGCGGATGATGTCCACTTTTCAGAACCATCTTTGTTTTGTTACAAAAAAACATATGTGCCAAATTTTAGCTCTGTAGGTTAAACAGAGGCTTATTTATTGCGTTTTCAATTTTTGGGTAGTATGGGAGGTGGGCGTGTCCGTAAGCAGATGACGTCCATTTTTCAAAGACATCTTTGTGTTGATATAAAACACATACATACCAAATTTTATTGTTGTAGGCTTATTATGAGCTGAGTTATGCAGTTTTACATTATTGCGTTGTATGGGAGGTAGGCGTGTCCGTGGGCGGATTCCAAAAATATTCAATAGTGCAGATCCTTGGGTGCATGTGACCATGTGTACCAAGTTTCAACCAATTATCTCAACTCCTTCTTCTTATCCTGTGTATACGGACAACACACAGACGGACAGACGGACGGACGGACGGACGGACGGACATGGATAGCTCGACTCACGTGGTGACGTTGATCAAGAATATATATACTTTTCTATACCGGACTCGCTTCGTTCTATGCGTTACAAACGTTTGCACAAAGTTAATATACCCTGACCTTTCAGGTTTAGGGTATAATTATTCAAAGCGAGCTACCCAACTAATTTGTGTCCTCAACGTACCTATTTATGTGGCCAGCTTATGCATTTGCTAAGTGATTGCTACGACCTAGTAGTATTTTATTTTTGAGCACAGTGCACACTGGAACAGTATTGGTTTGAGAATTTTTACAAATAGTTCTTGTTGGAGCGAGCGAGCGAAGCTCCCATGAAACAGGTTGTTTGAAGCTGTTTAGAGACCTTAAACTCTCGAATGGATTGACCGATCTTAAAATTTCTTTTTCTAAACTGTTCTACGTTTCCTAACGAATGTTGTTTTCTAAGGAAGTTTTTTCAAATTCCATTTAGTTTAAAAGTTCATTGAAAATAATATTTCCGTGAGTTTTGTTGTTGTTATTCACTGAAATAGTTTTCTTCTACCATGTTTGTGTATGTATGTATCAGTCAATGAAAAAACCTAACGACATGAAACGACAAATCTTGCGGCGATTGTTTTTCGCTGCAACAGCTATTTATCGATAAATAGTAAAATAGTAAAAAATAAGAGTACGAATTTTATTTATGAGGGAAAATAGTTAGAAAATAAAACACAAAACATGAAATCTGTTTATATTTGCATATGTAGGAGAACCCTGTTAAATAAAATAAATTTGCAATTTTAAATCTTATTTTAGGCTTATTTTCTTTCATAAACAAAAACAACATTTGTTGTTGTTTGACAGACATTTGTACCCAATCAGCCATTTAGACATAGTGCTTGGATTAAGCTTACATGCAATACAAAAAGCAAGCCTTATCCAAGCACGCTTGAAAAACACTTGCCCAGGTAATAAATTTCCAAGTTCCTTTGTATAACTATTGCGTAAAACACAAAAAGCAAGTGATGTACAATAATACTTGGAAAGGCTTGCATCAAGTAATCATACTTAGAAAACGGTGACAACGGTAATAGTTTTACAACTGTTCAAAATTGTGATGCTCTCATATATACATACATAAATGGATTTTATTTTCATTTTGTTCGCTCAGCAGCCATCAGGCTCACGGCAAGCTGTTAGAGTGTTCGACTTATACGCGGTGGTTCGCACGTTCGATCCCTGGTGTAGCAAACACAAAAATTTTTGAAGGCATGCAGTTTTTCATATAAATATATGTTTCAATTTTAACAAACGAAAATAAAAAATAAATAAAAATAAAAATGTTCCTGTTGGGAATTGAACCTTGGATGTCCAAATCTCAACAAATCAAATAAACAAGTGGCTTACCAACTGAGTCACGGAATAAAATTTTTCGCGAGTGCTAATTGATTTGTTGAATGTAGCACACTTGGAAAAAGCTTATTAAAACACTTATATCCAATTGTAAAAACAGCACTTGGATTAAGCTTGAAGTAAGGAATATTATTCCAAGGGTTCACTTTCGTATATCCTACAATTACATGTAAGCGTTCTACAATAGTAAATGAAAGCGTTATCCAATTTTTAGGCTTACGTTTGTAAGCTTGTTTAAAGCTTATTCCAAGCTTGTTTGGCTGATTGGGAACTGATTCGCAGCATTTGTTCTCTACTCCACGTTAAGAGGGTGATCCGATTAGATTTAACTCTTATGAAAAAAAACTACTTGTATTATATTTCGTTGTATGCTATTATCCAATAGATGGCGCTTCTATTTGAAGCTAAGGTACCTAAGCTTTGACTCAAAATTTGTCTAGCATTTTTAATGAAAAATTCTAATAAAAAAAGGATTAATAATGTATTAGTCCAATGTATTGTTTAAAAATTACTTTAAGCAACAACAACAACACATCATCTGATTTTTCTTCAGATGCTGTGTTCTTTGGGCTGCCGTTTTCAAACGATGAAAATTTAAAAGCAATATTTAATCAAATATGTCTCTTCATAAATTTTCAACCTCCACAAATCAAAGATATTTTTCGCATCAATCCCAGATCGAACAATCCTAACTCTTTAGTCATAATAAAATATTTTTCGCCGTTTGATCGTAACCGTGTGCTAAAAGCCTTTGGAGCATATCGAAGACGAACTAAAGCAGCCGTTAATTTAAGAAGTGCTGGATTTGACTGCGACTCTAATATTTTTATCCACGAAAGCCTCATTGCTGAGAGTCGTAAACTATAACAAGCTGCGATTGTCTGCAAACGACAAAAAAATATTTTCAATGCGTTCACTGTTCGTGGCTCTGTTTATATTAGAAAGAAAAAAAAATGCAGATGCTCTTCTCATCACTAGTATGAAAGAACTCCAAAATGCGGCTCATGATGCTGATGATCTTGTTGTACCTGACGGATAAGTTTCTGTTTCTGCTGATTGTATTAATATTTATTTTTATCTAAATATTATATCCAAGTCACTTTTTAATCTTCATTTTCTTCTTCATTCTCATACTTTTTATCTCCTGTCTAGAAGTAACTCTCCTACAGATCTTTTCTTCTTATGTTAGGCTCTAATTATTCGGCTATTGGCGCTAATGAAAATCCGAAAATTTTATTACAGATTCTATGCAAACAGCGCAGTGGACTAAATGTCGTGCACTTTAATGCACGTAGTTTGAATATGCCTAAACTTGATTTTATAAAATATGTTTTCGAAGATTCATCAGTTGATGTTATTTGTGTTTCTGAAACGTGGTTATGTAGTGATGTATAGGAACGATCGGTCTGGAAAAAAAGGAGGAGGAGTCGCGGAGTACTGTAAAAGTACTCTAACTTCTAAAATGATATGTAGTTCTAGTGGATCTGGAATAGAATTCATAAATATATGTTTATCAGATAATAGTAAGAAAATTCTTTTGTCATGTCTTTATAATCCCAATAAATGTTTTTCTGTTGATCCTTTAATTTCTGTCTTAAATAATTGTGTTCTTGACTACGATTTATTGTTTTTATGTGGTGACTTTAACATCAAGAACTGTTGATTGATAAGTTATCGACACTTGGGTTATCAGTTGTAAACGAAACTATGCCTACAAGGTTCTCCATCAATTCCTCGCCCAGTTTACTTGAATATTTCATTGTTTCTTATCCTTCAGTTATCGCTCTATTTGATCAGCTTTACTTTGTTTCTGATCACGATTTAATTTTTTGTTCGTTAAATGTTAACTTGTCTTGTAATATAACATCAAATTCCTTTTCTTATCGTGATTTCAAACATTTTGATTATCCGTCTCTGTACAATGATTTGTCTACGCTTTCCTTTAATGAGTGTTGGTTGCATCATGATGTTAATGACAAGCTAAGTTCTTTCATAGCTCCTATTAAATATTTGTATGATAAACATGTTCCTCTTCGTACGTTAAATGTTAAGAATGTATCTTGTCCTTGGTTTACTCAGAGTGTTTTAAGTTGCATTAAAAAAAGAAATAAACTTCACAAAAAATGGCCAAGAAGTCCATCATCAGACAACTGGGAAGCTTTTAGACTTGCCAGAAATTAAGCTGTTCTATTAATAAGACAATCAAAAACACGATATTTTTCTGACAAGCTTAAACTCTCCCTTCCTACCAAAATGCTGTGGAAGAACTTAAATAGACTTGGGGTATGTACTAAAAAAACTCCTGCATGTAGTGTAGACCCTGAAATTCTGAATAACTTTTTTGTTAACACTAATGGTATTCCCTTAACGATCAAAATTTCCCATTTCGTAAACTCGTAAAATTCCGAGCCTCTGTTAAAGGAACGCACCTTTAGACATCTGATAAATTTGTCATGCATATGTCAAAAACATCAGATCAATAAAAAAATTAATAATAATATAACTTCATTATTCATCATGCATTAACAAATCGACCGAAAATTTGTTCGTAGAATCTGTTTGCTCTAGGTTTCTGAAATGGGAATAATTGAGTTAGCTGCCTACTGCCTACTTACTAAGTTAGCTGTCTACTCCAAACTTTTCCGGGCAATCTTTAGCCTCATCCAATACCAATTGCAGCAGTTTTACTGTCTGACAGAGCACCTAACGATGTGTCGAAGTGTTTTTATTTTCCGTTTTCAAGCACTGCCACTATCCACTTCTATGCTTGCCAATTAGGATGAATTAAGCGCCAAAATAAATAATAAAACACACCACACACTTTTTGACAGTTTGACAGCTTGAAAGTTTAACCAAACTTTTTTACATTGTTTAAGCACTGAAATTGTAGCTTAAACATCGTAAAAAAATCGCCATACAAAATATTTCCATCATTTCCCATTTTCTTAAAATTAAGCAGTTTACGAGGTTTAAGCTGTTTCCGAGGCGTTAAGGAAATACCATTACTGCTACTGTCTCTAATGATGATTTGTGAATTCGTAACAATCTAAATATGCAACAATCATTCCAATTCGTTACAGTTAATGAAATTGATGTTGGAAGTTGCATTTCGCAGATAAAATCAAATGCAATTTCTGATGATGGCATTCCAATAAAGTTTATTACACTTAGTTTGCCTCATATAATAAGTCCACTTACACATATCATTAACCATTGTTTAACAACATCATCATTTCCTAACATTTGGAAAGTTGCCATCGTTCATCCTGTAGCTAAAAAACCTTCTGGGGCGAATAATTTCAGGTCAATAAGTATTTTATCACCTTTGTCTAAAATTTGTGAAAAACTTATGGCTCAACAAATTAGCAAATCTTTATTTGAGAAAAAACTATTATCACCCTTGCATTCTGGTTTTAGGTCAGGGTATGGATGCTCTTCTGCAGTAGTAAAGGTGATGGATGACATTCGACCCAAGTTTGATGCTGGTTCTATGACTCTACTCTGTTTACTTGACTTTTCAAAAGCCTTTGATAAAGTTAACCATGAATATTTGTGTCAGAAGCTTAAGTTTTTCTATGGATTCTGTGATAGTGCTGTTAATTTTATGTCTAGTTATTTAAGTAATCGAATGCAGAGAGTTAAAGTTAACCACGAGTTTTCTTATCATAAAAATGTTTCATGTGGAGTTCCTCAGGGTTCCATACTTGGTCCTCTGCTGTTCACCATGTTCATCAATGACATTTTCAGTGTCTGCAAACATGCATCTGTTCATGCTTACGCCGAAGATGTCCAGCTCTATCTTTCTAGACGAACTGGACTACTTGATGACCTATGTTGCCGATTAAATGATGACCTCAATGGTATTAATGAGTGGTCTAAAAGTAATGGTCTGCAACTAAATGCTGCTAAATCAGATGTCCTACCTATTTGTAAGAGTAAAACTTGTCTTAATGACGTCCCTGATCTGTTTATTGGAAATAGTAAGCTAACTGTTGTATCGAAAATAGTAAATTTAGGTTTCTGGTCTTACCTATAATATCATACGCAGAAATAGTTTATAGTAAACTTGACTCATCCTCTCTTTTAAAACTACAAATTGCTTTTAATTATACTACACGCGACGTATATGGCTTACGAAAATTTGATCATCTATCTACCTTCAGAAATGCAATACTTGGATGTGAACTAACAGCATATCTTAATAGTCCAATTAGCCTCGCATGACACAGCAGCGCATGACTGAATAAGTGTCACATCGGAAATCTGTTTAATGACATTTGCGTGTAACCGATTATGCAAAACATGACGACACATGTCGACGGTCAGATAAAATAGAAATACATCTCTGATACATAGATAAACACAGAATTTCTATTTCATTTTGATATCTGTGTATTTTGCAATGCGTTTGACGTTTATCATAGAAGCTGTTGTGAAATTGTGAATTAATTTAATTATGTAGCGTTTTGTTGAATAAGCTATTTGTTGATCAAATTAAGATGAATTGTAATATAAAGTTGTTTTATTGCGTTAAAAGGGTTTTTTGTTGTTTTTTTTAAGGATATATAGATGATGGAAAATTAAGTGGAAACAGCTATTGTGAAATTGTATGATGACTGCCACGTTTTTTCATGTTTTGCATAATCACCAATTTTTTTGCTATGTCCTAGGTGCTTATCTATGCTCCATGCCATGCGAGACTAATTGGACCATAACGCGCGTAACTGTATATATCTACATAAGATCATTCATACGAAAACTCCTTTCTACCTGTCATGACAATCTTCACTTTTCATTATCTAGAAGGAGTCATGTTCTTATGTTAAGGGAAATCAATAGGAGAGGTACTTTTAGACAATCTATCTTATCTTATTTTTCTAATCCTTAATCTTGCTTATCTTTTTCTTATTCTTATCTTTCATCTCTAGAACTAGTCTTTTAAATCTCTTAAGTTTCTCATATTTTTAAGCTAAATTTGAAATAGATTAAGATAAATATTAGTCGTAACCTTATAAATTATTAATATTTTTTTGTGTGTTATTCTAAATATTTTATTTTGTTTGTTTTTTTATTTTTTCTTTATTCTACTTGTTGTTATAATTATGTTATATAATATAGTATATTTTAATGATTAAGCCTATGCTTCATGTAGTTCTATAAAAGAACTAAGTTCTTACTGTACCAATGATTTCTTAATAATAATAATAATAATAATAATAATAATAATAATAATAATAATAATAATAATAATAAATAATAATAATAATAAGATTTTTAACCGTGTAGTAGTTGTACTATTGTGGTCTGTTTACACTCTAAGATATGTAGAAGTTGTGAATTTGTCACTTCATCCGCTCCAGACGGCTGATTGAAAAATGTTAAAACTTTTTTGTTTAAGACCGATTAAAAAATTCTTAGAGTAAGATCTTAATTCATTTCGAATTTTTATGAGGCATTTAAAATTTTGTAAACTTACTGCAAATAAAATTCCAGTTTTTTACAGTTTTATGGTCCAAGATTCCTTTATTATATACAAAACAATTATTTGACCTAATAATAAAAACATTTTTGCTCCAGATTTTAAAATAATATCTCAAACGGTATAGAAGTTATGAACGATTAAGTGAAATGAATATTAGAAAAAAATTGAGATTACGAAAAGCATATCATTTTTCCACTATAATTTTATTTTGTTGGAAACTATTTGTTTCTGAAAATTACACAAAAACCCTGCATTTTTTGAGATGTGAGAAAATTCGATTTTTTTCAAAACTTAGGAAATTCTAGCATAGGAAAATTTCAAAAATAATTTACTTTTTAAAATTTTTTTTTAAGATCTGCAGGAACAATTTGCGGTGTTGTAGCTGCGTAATTAGCCTACAACAATAAAATTTGGTGTATGTGTATTGTATGTATTGTAAAATGGGTATAAACCTCTCACGGACACGCCCACCTCCCATACAACCCAAAAATTGAAAACACAATTAATAAGCGTCTGCTTAACTCATAGAGATAAAATTTGGCACGTATGTTTTTTATAACAAAACGAAAATGATTTTGAAAAATGGGGATCAACAGCCCACGGACACGCCTACCACCTATAGAACGCAAAAATTTAAAACTGGATATATAAGTTAATAATTAACCTACAACAATCAAATTTGGTGGGTATGTGTTTTATATGACCACAAGAAAAATGGGTGTCATCCGCTCACGGTCACGTCCACCTTCCATACAACCCAAACATTGAGAACGGAATAAATAAGCCTCTGTTTAACCTTCAGAGATACAATTTGGCAGGTATGTTTTTTATGACAAACCAAATATGGTTTTGAAAAATGGACGTCATTCGCCGGACACGCCTACAATAATTAATGTTATGTTTTTCTCAAAACAACAAATTTTTAGTAGGCTAAAGCGGATATCTCCTACAGTTCTTGTTCGATTGACATCTAAATTTTAGAGTATATTCAAAATAACTATCTCCTCGACACCACAGGAGTAGTCATAACTTGATTTTAATGCGATTGTTTAAGATGTTTCACACATAATTTTGCAAAAATCAATTTCAAAAATCCTACTTAGTTTTGAAGCTGTAATCCTAAATCACACTGTTCTACAAATTTTTTCTCTTAATGTACAAAAGCTCTCATTTGCCGATTTATATGATGAATTTCTGAGGCTCAGAATGCTTTCATCACTTCAAATTTTTCGTCAAGGGCCTTTTTAAGAAGTCATTCCGAATTTTCTTACCTTGTCTAAAATTACAATCGTAACTTTACTTCTGTTAATCAAAATTTGATAATATAATATTGATAACAATTTTAGTCTTTCATTTTTATTAATATGATTAAATCTGTACATTGCTTTCAAAGTTATTGGCGTTAATTTATATGACCAAAATATTTTATTTTAAAAATTTTGAAAAATTAAATAAAAAAATGTGCGTTGATTGTTTTAGCGTCTATAATTTTAAAAAAGATAAATATGTCGCCGTGTCCTCAATAATAGGAGCAGTGTTGTCACTTAGGGAAATTTTATCCAACCAAATTTTTTCCAAAAACTTACCAAAATTACTATAAGCCTACCAAAAATGTAAAACACGTAAAAAGTATTTTTAAATAGAGTATAACTTTTATTAAAGTAAAATAAAACAAATCTCTTTCCCGGAGCCAATCAAACATATGGACCCATTCGACTCTAAATTTTCTTTTTGAAGAAGCGTTTTCATCACTATGAAGAAAAAGCTGTTTAATTTAAAGATAAATATATAAATTATTAAGTTTCGGCATTTGCTTCGCTTGCTTTTGGGCCTTTAAAAAGAAATCTGAAATGCACAAAAATTAAAAACATGGTGAAAATATGACGAATTATCTTACTTGTCCATGATCTATCCAGCTGGATGTGAATATTAAGAGTTCTAGAAATAACCGCGCTAATAATATATTTGGATGCTCGCCTTCTTCTGTTTCGCTTTGTTTTTCTTTTGTAATGACATTTGCGTGTGTTGCACACAGAGTTAGTTTTCACAATAGTTTTTATGCAATAGTTTTTTCACATGTCGTTGTTTCGAATGACTATTCTGAAGAACGTTGCTATTCTTGATTTTGTCATTTGAAACAAGTCACTGTTGTCAAAGATTGGTCTGCTGTTGTCTTGCTCGAAAATCCTTCATGAGAAAAACTTGGCTTGATGTCCGTTCTTGGATTGTCCATTTTCAACCAGCACACTGCCGATTTGTCGCCCATCTAACCACCATTAAAACATTAAAGCATTGTCTTTTGGCGCTTCATATCAAATCCCTCATGCTTTTGGGAGTTGGCTGGACATTTTCTTTTTAAATTGCCATCGCTTTTAACTCCCGCAGTAGTTGAACTCTGGAACAAATTTCAGTAGTAAATGAAAGTCTTTGCACCTGGGGCTCAAATTGAGCAATGTGAAACAGAACAGTTGACGCAGCTATAGTGCATTAAAAACGCTGCCACCGTTTCTGCACACTCAAATCTTGTTATGAAAAGATCCTTGAATTCATTCCAGGTCATTCCAGGGTATGATATTTGCGAGAACCAAACGGAGGCTTGTCCTTTTAACGCTTGACTGAGCGTAATGATTAAAAAAGCGCCCTCCAATGGTTCTTCAGACATGCACATGTCCACAGTTTTAACCCATGTACGTCGATCGACGCTCGCTCCGTCAGGATCGAAATCCGACAGCTGCACATTTTTCCCTGCGACCGGTGCCTTTACTGCTTGCAACAAAGCCAAGAAGTTCCTATTTTGCTGCTCCAGGAGTAATCGCCATTTTGTTTTTGCTGTTGACGAGGGCCAGGGCACAATCTCACTTCTGATGTCACCGCACAGTGCTTTGTTCCATAGGCAAAATTAAAATAAAATAAAGTGCTTAGAATATTTAAGTAATATACATTTTTGTAAAGCTTACAAAGTACCTTAAATAAATTCGTTAATAGAATTTATCATCTCGTCTTTTTGTTAACAGTAGAGGGCGCTAAAGTCAGAAAACGTTTGAGGTAAAACTGTTGAACGGAAAAACTGTTTTTACTGTGTTACAAATATTTTTTTAAAAATTTCATTTTATATTGTATTGCTTTGAAACTTAACAGTTTTGTTTATAACTATAGGTACAAAAAACCAAAAATAATTGTTTGTAAATATTTTATATAGAAAAGTTGTTTGTGCCATCGAAAACTTTTGCGATTTTTTGTTTGGAATTCCCAAAATGCAAAAGTTTGATAGAGTGAAAATTTTTTTTTGGAAGAATAGGTAATTTTTTATTTTTGATATTAGTACACTTGAAAGGGCTTAAATGGAATATGTGAACAAGTTTTAGATTTTTCACCCGGAATGTAAAAATGATATGAATTTTTTGAGACATATTTCCTAAGTTTCAGAAAAAGTTGCAAAGACCTAAGTTTATGGTACTGCCAAAATTAAAAAAAAAAAAGTTTATACAATTTTTTTGTTTTTATTACTATTAAAAATGAATAAAATTTTGATGTAGTGTATAATTTTTATTAAATAGTGACAAAAACTTACCAAAAATTGAAAGAATATATTTATTTTTTTTGGCGGAAACCCTAAAGTTTTGCAAACTTTGAAAAAATTAAAAAATTATATAAATAAAAAGTAGGCGATTTTTTATTTTTCATTTATATACTTTGTTAACAAATCTAATCACTAGTAAAAAAAAATTTAAGATTTTTAACCGGAAATTTGAAATTTTGTATTTTTTGAAAACATCTATATTTTTGAGTTTTACAAAGACCAAAAATATGATTATATAATTTTTTCCAAGTTAAGGGCTCCAGCGACGTTCAATGTGCAATTCAATTTTTGCAAGCTGTGCAATTTTATTGACTGTAGGCCTGTTTAAGAACTTTTCGAGTTAAAAATATAAAGTACCTTTTACTGGGAGAGTAAGAATGATTTTACTCTCTCATTAAAAAATATCACAAAAAGTAAACGAACGACATCCAGTAAAGAGTATCAAGTAATCAACATTTGTTTGTAAACAGCTGATTCATGTTTTCCTTTTTGCTTTTCGTTTCATTGGTTTTCCTATGTTTCAACTCATTTACTCCGTGAATTCTTGTTATTTACATTTTGCTATTTTCCGTTATTTTTTATATTTGAGCAAGAGATGAGAGCGTGTTTATTTCAGTTTAACGTGATTATTTTCTAATAGTTTGCGATTGTTTTGAAGTTTTCACCATTTTTGTATCAATAATATTTGAATTAATTGTGGAATAACCACTAAAACATTAAATGAATACCTAGTCAATATTGAAATAACCTCGTGCTGCAGTAATCATTATAATCTAATAGTGAGCCCTCGTGAGTTAAATAATCTCACTGGTTCATCTCTATATATGTATATGCATAATAAAACTATTCTGTCAAATTTTTTTACTAGTTGTGAAGCAATATTTTTCGATAATGACAAATTGTATTATTAATTCCGATATAGTTGATTTTTGGTTATCAGTGTCTTCAAAAAATAAAAGCCCAGAAGTATATAAATTTATAAAAGGCAAAATTGGGGATTCAAGTCTTGAAAAAGAAGTGTTGTAAAGAAAAATTAAATTGTTTGACAATAAAATAAAAAAATATTGGAGCGAGAGTAGATCCAATAGACAATTCTTCGATAAAAAGTATTCTAAGTGGTTGAATTGGAAATTTTTCGACCCAGACAATGTAAGTTGTATATTGATATTATTTTTAATCTAAGTAAAAAAGTTAAACTTTAAAACTAAAATATTTAGTTGAGCAAATTTAGAAACAAATATATTTATGACCCTTTTTAAAGAGAATATTAAATTATTTGCATTCTGATCACAAATGTAGCTAAAAATTAGTTTTGACGTAGAATTACGTCTTACAGCGCGGTTTGTATGGGGTCGTTTTAACAGATTTTTTGAAGGTCATGCAACGTTTTTGGCGAATACTTTAGGGTATACCTACAGCCTTTAATACTTATCGTTCAAAGATAATATATATACTTAAATATCAGATATATCCTACGCTGAATGAATATCTAATTTTGGATTTTGTCACTATTATATGAAAGTCAGAAAATAGTAAAATATAAGAAGAAAAATGCATGTTTTTATATAAGAAAATCAATCATCAGCTGGTTATAATGTATTGCTGTGCCTGCTGCTTTCTTTGTTTTTGTTTCGTTGTTTTAGCTTGTGTTGTTTTTGTTTTGCACGAACTGATTGGTTCGTATTCAGCTTCCGAATGATTCTATGGCCAATCGGATGCAGTGGGATTATCTGAGGTCATAGGCGGGTCATTGGTACTATGATGGGTTCCATGGAACATTTGGACCAAAATGGATGATTCTATGGCCAATCGGATGCAGTGGGATTATCTGAGGTCATAGGCGGGTCATTGGTACTATGATGGGTTCCATGGAACATTTGGACCAAAATGGATGATTCTATGGCCAATCGGATGCAGTAGGATTATCTGAGGTCACAGGCGGGTCATTGGTACTTTGATGGGTTCCATGGAACATTTGGACCAAATGGATGATTCTATGGCCAATCGGATGCAGTGGGATTATCTGAGGTCACAGGCGGGTCATTGGTACTTTGATGGGTTCCATGGAACATTTGGACCAAAATAGATGATTCCATGGCCAATCGGATGCAGTGGGATTATCTGAGGTCACAGGCGGGTCATTGGTACTTTGATGGGTTCCATGGAACATTTGGACCAAAATGGATGATTCTATGGCCAATCGGATGCAGTGGGATTATCTGAGGTCACAGGTGGGTCATTGGCACATTTATTGGTTCCATGGAACATTTGGACCAAAATGGATGATTCTATGACCAATCGGATGCAGTGGGATTATCTGAGGTCACTGGTGTCTGAGGTCACAGGTGGGTTATTGGCACATTTATGGGTTCCATGGAACATTTGGAACAAAATGGATGATTCTATGGCCAATCGGATGCAGTGGGATTATCTGAGGTCACAGGTGGGTCATTGGTACTTTGATGGCTTCCATGGAACATTTGGACCAAAATGGATGATTCTATGAACAATGGGATGCAGTGGGATTATCTGAGGTCACTGGTGGGTCATTCGCACATTTATGGGTTCCATGGAACATTTGGACCAAAATGGATGATTCTATGACCAATCGGATGCAGTGGGATTATCTGAGGTCACTGGTGTCTGAGGTCACAGGTGGGTTATTGGCACATTTATGGGTTCCATGGAACATTTGGGACAAAATGGATGATTCTATGGCCAATCGGATGCAGTGGGATTATCTGAGGTCACAGGTGGGTCATTGGTACTTTGATGGCTTCCATGGAACATTTGGACCAAAATGGATGATTCTATGACCAATCGGATGCAGTGGGATTATCTGAGGTCACTGGTGGGTCATTCGCACATTTATGGGTTCCATGGAACATTTGGACCAAAATGGATGATTCTATGACCAATCGGATGCAGTGGGATTATCTGAGGTCACAGGTGGGTCATTGGCACTTTTATGGGTTCCATGGAACATTTGGACCAAATGGATGATTCTATGGTCAATCGGATGCAGTGGGATTATCTGAGGTCACAGGTGGGTCATTGGTACTTTGATGGGTTCCAAGGAACATTTTGACCAAAATGTGTGATTCTATGACCAATCGGATGCAGTGGGATTATCTGAGGTCACAGGTGGGTCATTGGCACATTTATTGGTTCCATGGAACATTTGGACCAAAATGGATGATTCTATGACCAATCGGATGCAGTGGGATTATCTGAGGTCACTGGTGTCTGAGGTCACAGGTGGGTTATTGGCACATTTATGGGTTCCATGGAACATTTGGAACAAAATGGATGATTCTATGGCCAATCGGATGCAGTGGGATTATCTGAGGTCACAGGTGGGTCATTGTAACTTTGATGGCTTCCATGGAACATTTGGACCAAAATGGATGATTCTATGACCAATGGGATGCAGTGGGATTATCTGAGGTCACTGGTGGGTCATTCGCACATTTATGGGTTCCATGGAACATTTGGACCAAAATGGATGATTCTATGACCAATCGGATGCAGTGGGATTATCTGAGGTCACTGGTGTCTGAGGTCACAGGTGGGTTATTGGCACATTTATGGGTTCCATGGAACATTTGGGACAAAATGGATGATTCTATGGCCAATCGGATGCAGTGGGATTATCTGAGGTCACAGGTGGGTCATTGGTACTTTGATGGCTTCCATGGAACATTTGGACCAAAATGGATGATTCTATGACCAATCGGATGCAGTGGGATTATCTGAGGTCACTGGTGGGTCATTCGCACATTTATGGGTTCCATGGAACATTTGGACCAAAATGGATGATTCTATGACCAATCGGATGCAGTGGGATTATCTGAGGTCACAGGTGGGTCATTGGCACATTTATGGGTTCCATGGAACATTTGGACCAAATGGATGATTCTATGGTCAATCGGATGCAGTGGGATTATCTGAGGTCACAGGTGGGTCATTGGTACTTTGATGGGTTCCAAGGAACATTTGGACCAAAATGTGTGATTCTATGACCAATCGGATGCAGTGGGATTATCTGAGGTCACAGGTGGGTCATTGGCACATTTATTGGTTCCATGGAACATTTGGACCAAAATGGATGATTCTATGACCAATCGGATGCAGTGGGATTATCTGAGGTCACTGGTGTCTGAGGTCACAGGTGGGTTATTGGCACATTTATGGGTTCCATGGAACATTTGGAACAAAATGGATGATTCTATGGCCAATCGGATGCAGTGGGATTATCTGAGGTCACAGGTGGGTCATTGGTACTTTGATGGCTTCCATGGAACATTTGGACCAAAATGGATGATTCTATGACCAATCGGATGCAGTGGGATTATCTGAGGTCACTGGTGGGTCATTCGCACATTTATGGGTTCCATGGAACATTTGGACCAAAATGGATGATTCTATAACCAATCGGATGCAGTGGGATTATCTGAGGTCACAGGTGGGTCATTGGCACATTTATGGGTTCCATGGAACATTTGGACCAAAATGGATGATTCTATAGCCAATCGGATGCAGTGGGATTATCTGAGGTCACAGGTGGGTCATTGGTACTTTGATGGGTTCCATGGAACGTTTGGACCAAAATGGATGATTCTATGACCAATCGGATGCAGTGGGATTATCTGAGGTCACAGGTGGGTCATTGTTAGGTACTATAATGGGTTCCATGGAACATTTGGACCAAACTGGATGATTCTATGGCGAATCGGATGCAGTGGGATTATCTGAGGTCACAGGTGAGTCATTGGCACTTTTATGGTTTCCATGGAACTTTTGGACCAAAATGGATGATTGTATGGCCAATCGGATGCAGTGGGATTTTCTGGGGTCACAAGTGGGTCATTGGCACTTTCACGTGAATACGAATTTCACGTGCAGTTCGTGAATAAAAGACACTGGTAGTTGAGTTTTGTGTTTTTTTACTTGATTTTTTTAAAAACACGTGAACACGTGCTTACGTGAAACTGGAAGTTCTAGTTCGTATTGGTAGCATTGTAAGCATTGGTTCGCATTGGGTGTATTTATGCACTTCTGTTCTAGTTTACTAAGTCCTCTATTTTGAAACCAGAGGTCATGAATCTCTTTTCAACTCAGTCAATGAACTCGAACTGTTAAATTTAACGAAATGGGTCTGTGATCCGGTTAGATTTAACTCTTATGAAAAAAACGAGTTGGATCATATTTCGTTTTATGCTTTTACCCAATAGATGGCGTAAAATTTTAATTTTTGTTTTTATGTGTTTTATTTTTATACAGTGTAGTTCGCAAACTATACATCAAACGGAGAGGAAAGGGTAGCTCGCAAACTAAATATCGGACGAGAGTGGAACTAATTGAAAAGGCATGTGCTCAGCGTGAAATATAGTTACCATACAATTTTTAAAAATCGGGATCTTAATTTTAATTTGAAATTAGTAGTTAAACTGACTGTAGCTCGCAAACTAAATATATATCGGGCAGAGACGAAAGTGGCACCAATGGAAAGTGCATTTGCTTCGCCTTCTTTTCAACTAAGTCAATGAACTCAACCTATCAAACTTAACGAAATGATCGAAAAAATTTGAAATTTTGCTTGTTTCTTTTTGCTTGCTCATTTAATCATACTTACTTTTTAACTTTTTCTTTGTTTTGTTATCGATAAGTAGCCCTAATTGAGTGTTATTAATTTATTTGTTAATTTTTGGAAGATCAATAAAAATATGTGCAAAATGAACAAAACAATCGGACCAAAGAGACAAAGTAGAAGAGGTTACAACTTAAACGGAATTCTGCGTCTACACTTACGATACTTTCGAAACTGTTTCTTTTTTTTTAAAAAGGATATATGGGAGATGGTCATGTCCTCGTATCGAATGAAGCGAAAATTCTTAGAGAGCCCAAAAATATAGTTTTATAAGTTGTTTTAAGTTTTCAGTGCATTCTGATCACAAATGTAGCTAAAATTTAGTTTTTGGTAAAAATGATATATGGGAGATGGTCATGTCCATGTATCGAATGAAGCGAAATTTCCCAGAGAGCCCGAAAATATAGTTTTATAAGTTTTTATAAGTTTTCAGTACATTCTGATCACTAATGCAGTTACAACTTAATTTTTGAGAAAAATTATATATGGGAGGTAGTCATGTCCTTGCACCGAATGAAACAAAATTAACCACTAAGCTAAAAGACATATTTTAACAGATAGTTACCAACTTTCGATTTATTCTATCTACAATTATAGCCAAAATTAAACTTTTAAATTTAAAGGTGTATGGGAGGTAGTCATGTCCTTGCACCGATTTTTCCGAAACTTCGAATTTTTCTTAATTAACATATTTTGAACCAGCACACCAAATTTCATTTTTCTGCGATTACTTCTCTAATTTTGCCGATTCACTATATGGGGACAAAGCACTGTGCGCCGTGTCCTCAATAATAGGAGTCTCTGTACTATTTGCAGCGTCCATTTTATCCAGCAACACAGATAGTCCCAATGGGTGCAAGATCTTTTTCTAACTAACTGCAAAATTATTATTTTTCTATTCAAAAGTAATTTTTCTTTCTTTTTGATTGATTTTGCTTTTCTTGTCACTTTACTTGAGTTTTTCAAAGCATAGGTAGCAAGTATAAAGTAAAGTAATGAAAAGTATTTCAAAGTGACTAAATGTAGCATGCAACCCATGATTCTATCCAAGCACTTGCAAAGCTTGTTGTGTTGTTAACTTTATTTCTGTATCTAATACTGCGACAAATATATTTGTTTTTATTTATACTCGAATACAAAACTGCAAGTCTTATCTTTGTTATTACGTTAAGGGTTTTAAAATCTATTGAGCAGAAGTAAAGTTGTAATAAACAAAGTAAGGCAGGGTACGAAAATTTTAAGTGAGATACTAATATATAAAGTCGTTGACAAAAAATTCGAAGTTATATGAAAATTCTGTAAACGCAGAAAATCATCTTACATTACCACTTAATGAAAATATGTGTTTTAGGTCTTGTACAATGTAGAACAGTGTTATCACATTATAATTTTTAATAAATCTGCAGCCTAGAGCTGATTTAATGACATTTTCTTGATCGATAAACAGTTCATTAATTTAGAAGGAGTTGAAATTAAAAGTGTTTGTAAAAATACAAGTTATGACGAAAAACAAGACTTTAAAATCGAGTTAAAACAGCATTCCACATTCAACTCCAAAATGAGCAATTCTAATAACTTTATTTTCAAATATTGTTTCAGAACCAGGTTATTATAAGGAAAATGAATTTGGTATTCGAATAGAAGACGTCATACAAGTAATAAAGAGCGACATATCCAATGCATTTGATGGCAGTGGTGGTCTCACATTCAAATCCATAACATATGCTCCACTCCCAACAAACTTAATAATGACCGATATGCTCACAAAGGAAGAGGTAGAGAATATTTTTGGTTATGGAGACATTTGCATCAGTTATTAATTTTTAATACACTTAAAAATTAAAAGTGTTTGTAAAAATACAAGTTATGACGAAAAACAAGACTTTAAAATCGAGTTAAAACAGCATTCCACATTCAACTCCAAAATGAGCAATTCTAATAACTTTATTTTCAAATATTGTTTCAGAACCAGGTTATTATAAGGAAAATGAATTTGGTATTCGAATAGAAGACGTCATACAAGTAATAAAGAGCGACATATCCAATGCATTTGATGGCAGTGGTGGTCTCACATTCAAATCCATAACATATGCTCCACTCCCAACAAACTTAATAATGACCGATATGCTCACAAAGGAAGAGGTAGAGAATATTTTTGGTTATGGAGACATTTGCATCAGTTATTAATTTTTATTCAATTTTTCTCTTTAGGCAAACTATGTGAATATACATAACAAACGAGTGATGGATACAATCGGACCGATACTTTTGAAGCACAAATTAATGGAAACATACAAGTGGTTACAACAGGAAACTCGACAGATTTGCTCTTGGTCATAGTGTAAAATAAATCCAAATAATTATATTTAAAACAGCCTTGTAATTAATGTATATAACAATTAAGTTCTTTTTTATAGTCAAAATAATAATAACTTTCAAAAATGTAAAATAAAAATCTTCATTCAATAAAGTCCAAAAAATTCAGCGCGCGATATCGGTGATTCCACATCATTTCGACAAATTTTTAGCAAAATCTGGCCTTAGCCCGAGAAACAATTTGTGTCCGTACGAAAGTGCTTAGGCACAAAAGTCCGGAGTATCAGGCACAATTTTGTTTTTTTAAGGCTACGAGTAGCAACGAACAACTGCGAATCTAACGAAAAACAAGTCTAAAGACGGTCTAGACCGACTATGAAATACCCCGAACTTACCCTGTTCATTGACGGTTTACGTCCAATTTTTTAACACACCTTAGTTTTTTTATAAAATATATACATACCAAATTTTATCTCTCTAAGACAAACATAAGCTTATTCGTGTCCGTGGGCGTATTCCAAAAAATATTCAATAGTGCACATCCTTGGATCCATGTGACCATGTGTACCGAGTTTCATCCAATTATGTCAATCTTCTTCTTATCCTGTGTTTGCGGACAACACACAGACGGACGGACGGACATGGATAGCTCGACTCACGAGGTGACCCTGATCAAAAATAAATATACTTTTCTATACCTGACTCGCTTCGTTCTATGCGTTACAAACGTTTGCACAAAGTTAATATACCCTGACCTTTCAGGTTTAGGGTATACAAATAAGTAAACATTATCTTCTTCTTACCCTTTGTTTGCGGACAACACACAGACGGACGGACGAACATGGATAGCTCGACTCACGAGGTGACCCTGATCAAAAATAAATATACTTTTCTATACCTGACTCGCTTCGTTCTATGCGTTACAAACGTTTGCACAAAGTTAATATACCCTGACCTTTCAGGTTTAGGGTATACAAATAAGTAAACATTTTGTTTAAACATTGTTGAAACTTATGCTGTGATATGAAGCCTTTGAAAAAAAAGTTTGAGCAAAAGAAAAAGCCTGAAGTTTGAACAAGGAATAAATAGTGCAAATATATTACGCATTAACCGCCACATCACAGCCGCTATAATTACATAAAATTGTTATCATATATATATATAGTGCTTACCCCTGCCTTCTTGTATATTGAAATATTGCTATGAAGAACTTGCAATTCCAATTACTATGACTTTTACAGTATCGTTGCAATCTTGCTATTTTCCAGTGGCATGGAAATCTTCTTTTATTATTCCGCTCCATAAATCTGGCAATAGGTCTTTGATCGGGGAATTGCAAAACTCAGTGTCCTGCATAAGCTTTTTGAGGCTATTGTAACCTCACAATCGTCACATAACGTTAAATCTTTAATATCTCCATTTCAACATGGATTCTTATCTGGAAAATCTACTGTCACTAATCTTCTCGAATTTATATATATATATATTTTTATATATATATATTTATATATTTATATATATATATATTCTGTATATTTATATAAAGAATTTAGTAAATGTTGTTAATCATAAGCTTTTAGTTATTAATCTGTCTATTCTTGGTTTTCCAACACATTCAGTGCGATTGATTGAATCATATTTATTAAATAGAAAGCAAAGCGTTATATTCAACCTCGTAAATTCTGATGAGATTCTTGTTACTTCTGGTGTACCTCAAGGAAGCCATCTTGGTCCTTTATTGTTTTTACTTTATGTAAATGATTTACCATCTGTGGTAAGATATTGAGCATGGTAATATCTTGCTATACGCTGATGATGTTAAACTTTTTCTTTCTTATCAAAAAGAGCACGACTCTTTTTTCCTTCAAACCGATCTTGACCATCTTTGTAACTGGTGCGAAATTAACTGCATGAAGCTCAACTTGAAGAAGTGTAAACGCATGACTTTTTCTCAGAGGCAACCTTCTCGAAGTTATTACAAAATAGGTGACTATACACTTGAGTTCTTAGAGGTTTTCGTTGATCTTGAAGTAACTATGGACACCAAACTACGCTTTAACATTTACATTAATAAAGCAGAGCTATAGTACTCTAGGATTTATTAAACGATGGGCCAAAGAGTTTAATGATCCTTTTATAACTAAAACCTTATTCACATCGCTAGTAAGGCCCATTCTAGAATACGCGTCAAATGTTTGGTGCCCTCGTTATGGGTCTTATATTGTCGATATAGAATCTGTTCAAAAGCAATTTCTTATATTCTGCTTACGTTATCTATATTGTAATTCAAACTACAGTATGAACTCGGTAAACGCAACTAATAAAAACCGAGGCTGTTTCATTTATTGAGGTTGTTGCACCCATCAAGGAAAACATAAAGCGAGAACAATTATATATAGAGCGAGTTTTATGAAGTTTTAAGCAAAATGCTAAATAAAATTTACAGTATTGAAATTATTCAATTCATTATAATAAGATAATTAACTGATTCAGTTTTAATATATTATATATGTTTGAAAATATCTTTTGTTTTTGTTTGTACTTTGTATAAGTTACAGTTTGTACAACAGCAATCACTTGAAGTTCCTTAAGAATAAGAATGTATTTTTATTGAATACCATTTCTTTCAGACCACTGAATACACGTGTGAAAAGACTGCACAGCAACTGAACCTTTTATTTGAGGTACTGGGATAAGTTCAGAATCATTGTTATCTGTACTTTCAATATCTATGATTTCATTATGTTCTTCTTTGTCTGCAAAACTTTCGTTCATCTATTCATGAAGATCATCTTTTTGGAAAATTTCATTCGGCGCAACTTGCGAGCTTTTGATTTAATGATATCGACGGAAAAAAGAACGTTTTGCTTTCTTTGTTTTAAAAACCATTTGTAGAGAGCTTTTTCCATTTTTGGATATTCACTGGATTTTAGAGTTTGCCATTTTTTTGGCCCAGCTTCCATATTTCCAGCATATTTCAGAATCTTGTCTTCTTTTTTTTTTAAATTTTCGTGATTGTTGCCTTGTGCACCTTATATAGGCTGCACAGTGCTTTTTACGATACACTACATTTAGTTTAATGAAAAGTTTCACACTTTTGTTTAATAGTTAGCTTTATCAATGTTTTCGTGATCGCCATTTCCTTCCATCAAAAACACTACCGGGCAGTCGAAGTATAAGCAGATACTAATTTTTTGTGTTAACGATTGCGCTCAAAGCAAACGCACCAAAGAGCAAACAATTCGACGAAATAACTTCTTTAAAACGGTCAAGCTTAAAAATCCAGAAAAAAATAAAGAACAAAAGACAAAATACAAACTTAAACCCATCATATAGATATATAAAACGTAGTCAGTTGCAGTTATTGAGGTTACTATTTTTAGCGAGTTGCACTTATAAAGGTTACAATGCTTTGTCCCGCTCTGTTGCAAAAATCGAGGAATTGCGTGTATCGAGGGTTGCGGTTACCGAGTTTGTACTGTATAACTTACCTTTTTATGAATATCGATTACAGCTTATCATCTACCTTCTTTAAAAAATAGGAGAACTATGCTAAATGTTAGTTGGATTTCAAAACTCTTACATGGATATGTTGACAGTCCATATTTATTGACTAAAATTTACTTTAACGGGGTACATGACATTGGCCGTTTTTTTAAATAGACTTTTTTTTATAATATTGTATTTTAGTACTAGCAGACCCGACAGACGTTGTCCTGTCCAAACTTCAATAAATATGATTGTGTTTGTTTTCGGAGAAGGAGGTTTTAGGGTAATCGGGCTAGACCAACTTTAGAGTTGTTTTTTACTTTTTTTATTTACACTCAGGGAAAAAATGCTGTATTATCAAAAAAATCATGGGTTGAAATAACAGATTTCACTGTAAAATACCATCCAATAAATGAAACTTTCAAATCAACAGTCGTTTGACTGTTAGTTGTAAGAACACGAAACCCATATAAAAACTTACTTAATCTAATTTTATCAATGTTTTGAAAGTTCATGTTTGGCCAAGTGTGCTAACGTGTGCGTCTAGTAATCGACTGTCCTGGGTTCAAATTCCGGCAAGGCTAAAAAAGTTTTTTTTTATTTAAAATATTTTTTTTTAATAAATACTGAACTTTGCAATTTTTTTTTAAGATAATGGCCCGTATGCATAAAATATAGTGAACGGTTCAGAGTAGTGTTATCTATCAAGTAGTGAAAGTACGGTAGTGAACACTACTTTTGGTATTAATAAAAATTTTTAAGCACGCTCTATTTTCGAATTTCGAACTTAAGTGTTCACTTTTTTTATAGAGGGGAAATTTTCTGAAATTTTCATTTCAAGTTTCATCTTCAAATTACACGATGAAACTGCGTTGTAGAACTTTGCTTTCAAAATTTCATCAACAACGAATATATGAAAGTATAAAGTCAAAAAATTTTCATGAAATCATAGCCCGCGAGACTTTTTGCAGTCTTGTCATATTTCAAAAATTAAATTTGAAAATTGAATGTAATAAAAATAAAGTTGTTTCATGAATTATTTGACATATAAAAATATTGTTTTTTAGGAATTATTAACTTAAATTAATTAACGTTATCAAAAAAATACGGAACACATATATGAAGATATAGAAAAATGGACCTCAAAAGAAGGTCGCAAAGAAATTGCAGGAGAAGCCGGACTGGTGTGTTTCGCTTGGGCAAACGTTTCCGAAGAATACATTGCATTTTAGTAAAATTACTTAAAGCGATACCTCGAGTTTCTAAATTTTCAGGCAATAAATACGTTGCTAACAATTAAACATTTTCGCAGAACAATCTATAAAGAAATCGAAAACTATTTTCGTGGGCAAATCTTAATTTTTAATAACATTTAGCTCTATTTCTACGATTAAAATTAAAAAACATTACCATTTCGTTATGAATTATTTCAAAGAAGTCTAATCAGAACCACACTACAATATATTATAGTGTTCACTTCTTTTTAAGTAGTTAACACTCCTTTTATGCATATCAAAGTATAGCAATTACTGTTTCGAAAATAGTCTTGTCAAAAAAAAGTGAACACTATAAGTGTTTTCTTTTTATGCATATCAATAATGAAAAATCAAGTGTTCACTACGAACTCTAGTGTTTACTTATTTTATGCATATGGGCCAATAACGCAACTTATTTTTAAAGTTATTTTTGACCAACCAATTATGAAACAGAATTATTATTTCAATTATTAAATTACAATTTTTGATATTTACACAGCTAGGGTTCGAACCCACGTCCCCCGCATGACAGTCTAGCGCACTTCCATTGAGCTATTGTCAACGATAATATAAATATAGCAAAACAAATTTAAAAAATATTGCTTAGAGAAGATGGACATTTCAACAAAAACACAAAAATATTTCAACAGATGATTTTAACAGCACAAAAATACTTTGAAACGTTCATTCAACAAAGAAAACTGTTAACTTAAACGCAAATTATTCCATCTAACTGAGTTTTTAAATAACAGCGGCCGACTGTTAATGTAACAGTTGATATTTTTCTGAGTGTACAAATAGTGTGTTATAATAGCATTAGTGTCATAACAGCATTAATAGTTTTTTTTTGGCGTGAAGCTAGGTGAAAATCATCGAAAGACATCGCATGCAATAGTGTGGAACTTCAATCCACTAAATACACCTGGTGGAGGTCCTCCAGTTATCGCACCTAAAATTATTTTATAATATAACTTGTATAAGACTTGTATATGACAACATTAAATATCAAACATTGGAGCATATACAAAATACAATTATTAAGCGCAGAAACGAAGTATGAAAGGTTAATGAACTAACACGCCCACTTTTGAAATGTTAATAACAAATCTAAAAGGACCTTTTGGTATGAAAAGAAGAGAATAATAAAATAACTTAGTTAAGACATCATTTTTAATTGCTAAAAACTTCTGAATAAACTACGTTTTAGGTAAAACATTTATCGTTTGGAAGTATGTAATATGAATTGGTTTGAAGAATTTCCAATACGTGAAAGTCCAACGTACAATTACCCATGCGAGAACACATCATTTCGCAAGTCAACACCAACAACATTGAAAAACTGTCCCTGTGCTTTGTTTATAGTCATGGCAAAACATACTCTTACGGGAAAATTTTTCCTTTTAAATTGAAATGGTAAATCTGAAGATATCATTGGAATCCAGGGAATAAAAGCTGTTGCACCCACTGCAGGTCCAGTAAGAATGTGCCTTTAAAATTTTCGATTGATTCTATAAAACTTAAAAGATAACTGATATTTAGTGCCTTTTATTTTTTCGGGCAAAAATAACGGTTACTTTTTACTTCTTTTTTATCGGTCAAAAATTACAGTTATTCTGTGACTTATTTTTTCGGTCAAAAATATTAGGATTCATTTTTATACCCCCATGCGTACTGCGTAAGGGGTATATTAATTTTGTCACGACGTGTGTAACACCCAAAAGGAGGCGTGGTAGGTATGGAAAAGTATATATATTCTTGCTCAGCATCGCCACCTGAGTTGATTTAGCCATGTCCGTCTGTCTGTCCGTCTGTCTGTCGACACGATTACAGCCGTAATTTTGAAGCTATCGTAATGAACTTCGATATTTAAGCTTTTTTTAAAAAAACTAAGGTCAAGTTCGAGAATGGGCTAAATCGGATAAAAACCACGCCTACCTCCCATACAACCCCAAAATTGAAAACTCTACAAAGAAGCTAATATTAAAGCTACAATACTGAAATTTGGTATATGTGTATTCTATGTCAGAGCTGATATGTCTTAGAAAAATGGGCGTCATCCACCCACTAACACGCCCACCTCCCATACAACCCCAAAATTAAAAAATCTATAAAGAGGCTAATATTAAAGTTACAAGACGGAAACTCGGTATTTGTGTATTCAATGTCAAAACTGAGGTGTGTTAGAAAAATGGGCGTCATCCACCCACTAACACGCCCACCTCCCACACAAGCCCAAAATTGAAAAATCTTTAAAGAGGCTAATATTAAAGTTACAAGATGAAAACTCGGTATTTGTGTATTTAATGTCAAAACTGAGGTGTGTTATAAAAATGGGCTTTCTCCACCCATTAACACGCCCACCTCCCATACAACCCCAAAATTGAAAAATCTATAGAGGCTAATATTAAAGTTACAAGACAGAACCTCGGTATTTGTGTATTCTATGTCGAAACTGAGGTATGCTAGAAAAATGGGCGTCATACACAATCTAACACGTCCACCTCCCATAAAACCCCAAAATTTAAAAATTTATAAAAAGGCTTATATTTAAGCTGCAGGAAAACAATTTGATATGTATGTATTTTAGACACATAAAAATAATAAAATCTCTCAAAATCACATACAAAAAGCTCATCAATTTAAGATTCTTCCACCCTTAAGAATCGGCCGTGGGGGTATTTTAACTTCGACCAAGGCGAAGATATACCTTACTAATTTATTTTCATGTTATCGCTGCGCATATTTTACACATGCTATCAATAGTTTTTTAGACGGTAAGACAGCCTTTGAAAAAATACAAATTGCCTGATAGTTTTGACCGAAAAAATAAAAGGCAGAAAATAACTGTTATTTTTTACTGATAACATAAAAGTCAAAAGTAACTGTAATATTAGCCAAAAAAAGGCACAAAATAAGTTGTACTTTTGTCTGAAAAAATAAAAGTTAAAATATAACAGTTAATATGTAAATTTTTCAAAAAAAAAACCATAACCGATACGGTCCCTGATTAAATTACTACTTATAAATTAAGCTACAACTAAAAAAACCGTCTTAGCCCTATCGAATTTGGTTAGTAACCAAGTTTAAAATATACCACTGCGGTTAAAGAATTAATACAAACCAAACGCATGAATGAAAAATGCTTATCGAATAGAAATTAATAATAAATAAATAATTAATAAGAAATGAAAAAAAAAAAATATTGGTTCAAAAATTAATTACCCTTTCCGATCTACGCAAGAACTGTTGGTTAAAATTTGATACAATTTTAGAACTTGCCAATTTTGATGAATTTTGTATTAATTGAATGCATTCTTATGTCGTTATTCACTTCTACTTACACTGAGAAAAATGTGAAAACGTTTCGTATTACGTTACGTTCCAGAAGAGCAGAACTTTTGAAAAATTTTGAAAACGTTTAACCCACATTTTGCTCCTCTAAAATTTATTTTCATTTTAAAAATGGACATTTTAAAATGAGTTTCTAAACGTTCGTTTGATTTTCTATAAGAAAAATTTCAATATGAGTTTTTAAAACGTTCATTTGATATTTTAAAATTAACATTTTAGAATTGAAGAATAATAAGAAGTTATTTAGTAAAATGTAAATTTTGAACTATCAAACGAACGTTTTAAAAGCTATATTTAAAATGTTTATTATAGAAAATCATACGTACGTTTTAGTAGTTCATTTTAAAATGTTTTAAAGTTTATTTTCATTTTAAGGTAATGAAACGTTAAAAGCTTAAATTATGAAAGTTACAAAAAATTATAACGTCTGATGGCATGTTATAGCATTAAACCTTTAAATTAAAAACTTAAAAAAATTAACAAATAAAATTAACAAAAATCGAATTTAAATTGACAGAGCTATGTTGTCTCAAAATATACCCTTTTAAGGCATACGCATGGCTGTGGGTCCGCGAAAAAACTCTTTAAATCTCAAACTCCGAATTTTCTTTTAAAACAATAAACCAATCCAAGAAAAAAATTTGAGCCAAATCGGAAATGGTGAGTGCAAATTATATTATACTTCAATATGAAATGGGCGATACATATTTTTATGAAAATATTTGAAGACTTTTTTTGTTTTGCATTTATTTATAGCTTGGGTAGTTGTGAATATGCCCCTAAAAGAATTTTTAGAAATTCGAAATACTTTAGAAGATACAGCCTTTTTTGTGAAGCAAGGTCTTCGTCAAAATGAGCTATTTTTTTTCGCTTCAAACTTTAAACGCGTTTATCTCGAAACCACGTTTTTCGAACTGGCGGCCATGATATCTCCAGTTCAACTGAACCGATTTTCATGAAACAAAGTGGAATCGACGCAGAATTGTCACCATTCTCGGGTGAACCTCGACCATAATTTTAAAATTAAATTTTTTTTTTGAATGGCCGCCATTTTGTCAAAAAAAATCACAAAATTAAGCTTGAGGTTCACCCGAGAATTACATCTATACTGATTATAACCCCCGTGGCCACCGTGACGACACCTTTTTTTTTCACCACCAACTTTGAAGTCTCATTACTTTTTGAACAGACCACGTATCGAGGCAAAACAATTTTTTTTTATTTACTTTGGAACTTTTGTTATACAATAAATAAAAAAAGTTTTCAATTATTCTTTGCGTTTTCAAATAAGAATTTTTTTAAAAAGGGTCAAAAAAACGGGTTTTGAATGAGAAGACCGCCTTAACTTTTTACTTTTTACATGACTGTCCTTTATTTGTATAGGAGATTTTCAAGTACACTAAATTTTCGCTCCAAAAACGAAATTACATTCGGTTAGGTCTGAGAAGTCTCAATAAAGAGCTTTTTACCTTTTTTCAGCTCAGGAACAGTGTTGCCGTTTTGGTCAAATTAGACCAAAACTGGTTGTTTTGTTTTTAAAAAATAGCTTTTGGTTGTTTGGTTGGTATGTTGCGATTTTCCATTATTATTGGTTGCTTGGAAAGTAAAACAAATAAAAAAATTTAAAATAAACTCAATTTTTAAATGTTATTGATCAGCCTGTCTTTCCAAAAAAGTAAATAACAACTCTGCCTTTGCATAAAAAATATTGTGAAACCCAACCCTTTAAAATAATTAAATAAATTAATATTAAATACCCATTTAAAATATGAAATATGTATTTGAATTTTTTTTTTTTTTTATTTATGTATTTTTAACTGACCAATGTATGGATTTATTTGTTTTGTTTTACTTTAATAAAAGTTGTATTATATTTTAAAATACTTTTTACGTGTTTTAAATTTTTGGTAGGATTATAGTAATTTTGGTAAGTTTTTGGAAAAAATTTGGTTGGATAAAATTTCCCTAGTGGCAACACTGCTCAGGAATCTATTTTCGTTTCCCAAAAACGACATTTTAATTCTTTAACACGAACTAAAACTATTATATTAAAATATTATATTAAAATTTTAGTACGCCCGCCATGTTTTTGTTAATGATATTTAAAAAAATTCCAGTAGCAATATATGTGATTAAAATAATAATAAAAAAAAATTATTTCTTGCGAAATTTTTTTACAAAAAAATGTTGTTTTCCTGAAGCATAAATATAAACCTTTTTATAAAATATTCAATTTTGGGGTTGTATAGGAGGTGGGCGCGTTAGTGGGTGGATGACGCCCATTTTTCTAACACCCCTAAGTTTTGACATAGAATACACAAATACCGAGTTTAAGTTTTGTAACTTTAATATTAGTCTCTTTATAGAGTTTTCATTATTTGGGTTGTATGGGAGGTAGGCGTAGTTTTCAACCGATTTTGCCCATTCTCGAACTTGATCTTAGTTTTTTAGAAAAAAGCTTAAATATCGAATTTCAGCACAATAGCTTTAAAATTACGGCTGTAATCGTGTCCATAGACAGACAGATGGACAGACAGACAGACGGACAGACAGACAGACGGACAGACAGACGGACATGGCTAAATCAATTCAGGTGGTGATGCTGATCAAGAATATATATACTTTTCTATACCTACCACGCCTCCTTATGGGCGTTACACACGTTGTGACAAAATTAATATACCCCTTACGCAGTACGCGTGGGGGTATAAAAATGGAAGTTATAATTGGATAAAAAAGGAAATAACAGGTAGCGTGGACAAGAGAGAGTCGGCGTAAGTATTTTTTTTTCTTTGGGGTGACCTGAAAATAATTTAAGGCAAAATAATCACCATGGTTGGCATTTAGCCAAAAGGGGAGGGTAGCCTAGGTCGGTGCAGTGCCATCGAGGCATCGACCACAATAGAGACCAGTGATGGTTCCGATGTAGGAGCAATCGATCACAGGGTTCCGGTTCCGGTTCCGGTTTGGTTTGTCCGGTCTTTCGCGTTTTCGTTTCGTTTTTGTTGAAATGTCAAGTTTGGTACGACTTTTTATTCTTGTCTAGCCCTTCTGTCAGTCGAGTCTGGCAAGAACACCACCCCACATCCGGCGAGCCTTAGCCGCGCATACGCCAGCGTACCAGCAAGGCCAGAACGAATGATAGGGTGTGTACATCATAGAACGGATGTACACGCACATAGGTGTAAATGACAAAATATATCGCTCTTATCGTTCTCATTTTACTAGTTTTTAATTTATTTTTTGTCAAAATACAAAAATAAAACAAAAAAAAAGGTTAAAATTGCCAAACGAATAAAATAGTGTAAAAAATTAAAAAGTTTTTGGATCACAAAATGGATCTTCTGGAGCATTTTTGGGACAACTGGAGCAATGATGATGACGAAGTGGAAGTGACGTTGCAGCCCGAACGCAGGCAGTATAAAATGCAGGAACGCTTTGGAGTGCACAAGTGGAATGACAAGGACTTCGTCTATCGCCTTCGATTGAGGAAGGTTGCGGTCGTACGGGTGCTTCAATTGATTGAACAATCGCAGAGAGACACACGATAAAGGTAAAATACTGCAAAATAAAATATTTCAATACCCATTAATTTTTGCACCGCAGATCACGTTATATTCAATCGGTGACACAATTGTTGGTAGCATTGCGTTTTTTGTATTATTCCATATCTGTTCATACGCCAAAAATTGAAAATCGCTCGGTCAGTTACACAGTGCAACACCAGAAAAAATAACCATATACGGACACCACTACGTGATAAAAGACTAAAAAAAAAAGACCCGTGTCTCCCAATTTTCCCCAAAGTCATGCACTTTTTGTTTTATGGGCCACGCCTACCTCCCATACAACACAAATAATGAAAACTCTATAAAGAGACTAATATTAAAGTAACAAAACTGAAACTCGGTATTTGTGTGTTCTATGTCAAAACTTAGGTGTGTTAGAAAAATGGGTGTTATCCACCCACTAACACTCCCACCTCCCATACAACCCCAAAATATAAAACTCTATAAAGAGACTAATATTAAAGTTACAAAACTGAAACTCGGTATTTGTGTGTTCTATGTCAAAACTTAGGTGTGTTAGAAAAATGGGCGTCATCCACCCACTAACACGCCCACCTCCTATACAACCCCAAAATTTAATATTTTATAAAAAGGCTTATATTTATGCTTCAGAAAAACAATTTGATATGTTTGTATTTTAGACACATAAAACTAACAAAATTTTCTAAAATCTCATACAAAAAGCTCTCTCATTTAAGATTATTTAACCCTTAAGAATCAGTCGTGGGGGAATCAGTCGTGGGGGAGCCTGACAACAACACCAAAAAAAATAACCATATACGGACACCACTACGTGATAAAAGACTAAAAAAAAAGACCCGTGTCTCCCAATTTTCCCCAAAGTCATGCACTTTTTGTTTTATGGGCCCCCAAAGATTTGGGGCCTCGGTATCATTTTCGTAAAAATGTGATCATTTTCTCAGGCTCATATCTTGTACACCGTTCAGAATTTCGATTTACTCTCAGAGGCAAAGTTGTAGCTCTTGTCATAAGGAACAAAAATTGCCAACATATAAAATCCAAAAAACTTCACCTTCCAGGTCAAAATCGCAAAAAACTTAAAACATTTCGATTTTTTTTTACCTTTTTTCCCGTGTTCAGGTCCATAGGTAGCAAACCGTTCAAAATTCAAGGAAACAATCAACTACAAAAATGTACCTTAGATCTCAATAAACAAATTTCTAAAACATAAACTTCCTAGAGATGATTCTTAACACCGTTTTTTAATTTCATTTGTTTTTTATTTACTTCAACATTGAGTTACTATGCTATCTATTACAAAAATATTAAAAAACTAGTAAGGTATATTTTCGACTTGGCCGAAGTTAAAATACCCCCACGACTGATTCTTAAGGGTTAAATAATCTTAAATTAGAGAGCTTTTTGTATGAGATTTTAGAAAATTTTGTTAGTTTTATGTGTCTAAAATACAAACATATCAAATTGTTTTTCTGAAGCATAAATATAAGCCTTTTTATAAAATATTAAATTTTGGGGTTGTATAGGAGGTGGGCGTGTTAGTGGGTGGATGACGCCCATTTTTCTAACACACCTAAGTTTTGACATAGAACACACAAATACCGAGTTTCAGTTTTGTAACTTTAATATTAGTCTCTTTATAGAGTTTTATATTTTGGGGTTGTATGGGAGGTGGGAGTGTTAGTGGGTGGATAACACCCATTTTTCTAACACACCTAAGTTTTGACATAGAACACACAAATACCGAGTTTCAGTTTTGTAACTTTAATATTAGTCTCTTTATAGAGTTTTCAATTTTGGGGTTGTATGGGAGGTGGGAGTGTTAGTGGGTGGATAACGCCCATTTTTCTAACACACCTAAGTTTTGACATAGAACACACAAATACCGAGTTTCAGTTTTGTAACTTTAATATTAGTCTCTTTATAGAGTTTTCAATTTTGGGGTTGTATGGGAGGTGGGCGTGTAAGTGGGTGGATAACGCCCATTTTTCTAACACACTTAAGTTTTGACATAGAACACACAAATACCGAGTTTCAGTTTTGTAACTTTGATATTAGTCTCTTTATAGAGTTTTCAATTTTGGGGTTGTATGGGAGGTGGGCGTGTAAGTGGGTGGATAACGCCCATTTTTCTAACACACTTAAGTTTTGACATAGAACACACAAATACCGAGTTTCAGTTTTGTAACTTTGATATTAGCCTCTTTATAGAGTTTTCATTATTTGTGTTGTATGGGAGGTAGGCGTGGCCCATAAAACAAAAAGTGCATGACTTTGGGGAAAATTGGGAGACACGGGTCTTTTTTTTTTTAGTCTTTTATCACGTAGTGGTGTCCGTATATGGTTATTTTGCCGTGACTTAAAAAATTACACACAGTGTTATTCATCGATCTGTGTGTGGCTGACTCCTTATAATCAAAGCTCACAAATGTTCGTGACTGCTTTTCATTTTGTTCGATTACTATCCTATACCTGTCAAAAACTTTGTTGAAATTTTTTTTTTTAAATTTTTACACCAATTTTTCATTTCAACAAAACAAAAAACTACAGCTACTCGATGTGAGTGTGCAAAATTTTAGCAATAAATATTAAAATAAGAAACTTTTAGCAACAGCTTCGAATTCTATATTCGCTATTAATACCAAATTATTAAAATTTTCAACAGTCATTATATCAGTTATAGCAATATAGCTATTCTTACCAGGTAACCAACAAATTTGATCTAATACTATTCATTCCCAGAAGCTAGCTAGCTAGACCGGATGTCATCGTTGTAGCGAAAGCAGGTAAACAAGAAAAGACACTCGAAGGGTTTGGTGAAAACGTTTAAATATGGTGTTTAAAATTGGGACCTCTTTTTCGATTCACCCTTTAAAATGACTAAATACCTCAATTTGTATGTGTTTTGTAGTTTTATGAAATTTGTTTTTAAAACAAATATAAAATCTCGAATGAAAAATAATTTTGTAAAAAGTATATTATATTTTTTATATAGATACAATTTTCATATAAAAAAATTCTTTACAAATGTATATATATGGTGCCTAAGGAAATTGGTATAAAAGTTGTTTTGAAAAATTAAATTACCGAATTGGGTCATATCTATTACAAAATTTGTAAATTTGAATTTTACAGAACTACGATCATTCATAAATGTCTATAATTTCTGCGTTTCCTTTTCAAGCCACGTTAAAGTAAATGCGTCGTTTTCTTGCTTTAAGATTGGAGCGAGTGTATCCAGCACAAATTGATGGTAATCATTGAGTTGTTTTATCTATACAATACAAAGAAAAGCATAAAATATTTATTGATCTACATATGTAAAATTACCAGATTAACCTACCTCCACTTCATTAAGCAAGTCTCTTTTTATCATTTTAGTTTGCTTAGGACACATTGTAACTGTTTTAAATGTTAAAGCTTGGCGCCCAGCAAAATTATATTGAGCAGTTGCCGGAACTATCTGAACAATATCCTCAATACGAATACCAAATTCGCCATCATGGTAATAGCCAGGTTCTATAATTAAAAAAAAACACAAAATGTATGTATTAATAGTCATAAACGTAATCGCATAAAAAAATGGTAGACTGTATCAAAAACGGCACCTTTTCTAAAGTGTTTACTTTAAAACTCCACAGAAAATTCCTTGTAAACACTATGAGCCTAATGAATAAAAACTAAGCAATTCCTTATAGGTTTAAGGTATTGCGTAAAAAGCAATATCTTGGCCAATAAATAACCGGTTTATTCTCGTACTAGTGTAAAAGCCCGTCCTACGACGGGAAGGAACCATTTAGAGTACAAAATGCGACAAAAAATTTATTGGATTTATATACAAAGGTTTTTATTTGAAAACATGTTTATTAAATTATTTTGATAAAACTTCTTTAAATACAACATTTCTAGTAAACAAATTCTTAGAATTTTTAACCAATTAACCTTGTTCCTTGCCATCTATAATGCTTAGTTTTACATCATCAGCCCGCTAAAACTGCCCATGACTAAATACTAGTTCTTTTAGAAAAACTCCTACTTTTTGCAATATTTAACCTTGCAATCTATTTATGGTCATTGAAAATGTCAGTTTAACTGGAAATTGTCGCCTCCGGAGAGTGAAAGGCAAATCTGTGTTTGTCGGGGCCAAATCAATTGTAAGTATGAAAACTATTTCATGTTCGCCAGTGCGCCTGTCAATACCTGTGCGATGATTAATTAAGTTTTTTGGGTTTTTCAAAACTAACCACCTTCCATTACAGATATCTCTTTTGGTATGGAAATTTCGAAGAAGTATTATAATACTTCCAATTTTGAGGTTTAACTTATGCAGTGGCATTCCTGAAGGATAAAATTCATTCAAAAACTCGGCAGGGTAATTTTGTTCATCGTTATCATCACTGTTTTCACTTTAATCTGTGCTCAGATCTTTCACTGTGTCACCAACTAAAATATTAGAACTTAGAACTTGCTCGTTGACTTCGTTCACTTCGGAATTTTTTGGGGATAGGATAGCAATTTTCGAATAACAGTTGATGTTATTCGAACTCAAAGTATCGCCAAAAATCTTGTTAACCCTTTCCATGGATTTGTCCATTATATTGGACACTTCGGAAAAAATTTTTTTTTTATTTTCCCAACGTCTTTTCTAAAATTAAATAGGTTGGTACTATGAAATGAAGGCCAACATGACAAAAATAATTTTAGGAAGATATATCTTTAGAGTTTGGTACAAAGGACTTAAGTCAGAAAATGTAGTTTTGAGTAAATTGAAATTTAAGATTGTTTTATTAATTGCAAATCAGGGTGAAATACTTTTTAATAAGCAATGATGCAAAATTAACATATTAATAAAGATAAATACTTTCACTAAAAAATTGGAGGATTAATTTTCTATTCACCAAGTTTCCGATGACTTAAGTCCTTTTGCCCAAACATTTTTTATAAATTTCGAAAAGCAAAAAGACTTAAGTCAGGAAATAAAACAAAGATCAAGTAAAAAAACAAATTATAATACGTTTTATTATTCATCTAAGAATTTTCAGCAACGTAACATAAGAGATAAAAATATATATTGAAATTGCTGCATCATAATCAACTTCTGAATCCTCTTAATCTGGATCTATATCCTCATTGATTTCAGTAACTAAATTTATATAAATTCATGGAATATTGGTAACTCGGAAATGATAATATATGAGCTCGGACTATATTAATTACCTCTTCAGACTTTTTGTGCGCGGGTATTTTTTTACCTCGTCTATCATCCGTCGTTATACCTGAGGTGCATTTTATTTTTTTAAAGCGTTCGATATAAATTTCTCTTTTTCATCTAAAGTACTACGGAAGCACCCGTTACATACAGCCACTCCTTCCCCATTTACTGCTAAAAAGTACTCGTATGAAACCGTCCCTTTTTTCAGACTCCCAACTTTCCTTTTCCGAGAAACATGTGTATCCTTCGCATGAATATGGCTTGCAATAAAGGAAACACTTTTTGCATACGTCCCTAGCGACCAGTACTCGTCAAAAATTATTTGTCTTATCTCATCCTTGAGAAACGCTCCCTTGCTCCCTTGCTCCCTTGCTCTGTAGTAATGTAGCTTTACCCATTTTGCATTTTTGATGATCTCTCTGTCCTAGAACGCTTACACCACTTTTTTGACATTTGCTGATGGCATAGATAAGGATGTCTCCACACTACTTGCGCTGACGCTTCCACTATGACTATTGCTGCATTTAGGAATGAAGTCCTTATCATTTATGCTGTCATCAGAGTCAATATTAAAATTGTACGTTGTGGGTGACGAAACGTATTCTACAGCGGACTCATTTTTTGCTAAGAAATATTAATTGTATTCTTTTGTGTATATTTCCACAAAACTGAATGGCTGTTCAAATCTCCGAATTCTGATGACTAGAAAATATTGCTGACATTTATTGACACTTCAGAGAAAATCTGCTTTTAAAACGCAATTGTGATCTACCAAATGCATTCCAATGCAACAAAAATGTATTTTGAAACATATATTGTTGTGGACTTAAATATTTTTAGCTAAAAAATTTTTTCAAATGCGTTGCGCAAAAAGACTTAAGTCTTTTGTACCAAACACATAATGAAATTTCATGACTTAATTCCTTTGGACCAACCAATTACAATGGGGTGCAGTTATAATACACCCAAGTTGTTGACAGCAATCGAAAGAGGAAAAATTATTGATTAGAACCCAATCAAAAACCCAAAATCCAATTTTTTGACTTAAGTCCTTTGTACCAAACTAACGTTTATCTTAGTAAAATTTTCAATATTATGCCCAACAGAAGCCTTCAATTTTTTTATATCGCGTGTCAATTAATTTTGCAAAAAAAGAAGGGATTATTGTGATTGGTGTGCAAAGTATAATTTTTTTTTTTATAATAACAATTGCATAAATAACGCATTTGCATTTGTCTCCGGTTGTTTTAGTTGAACTAAAATATTATAATACAACGTTATCATGGTTTTGTCCATTATATTAGACAGCCTGCCAAAAGCAAAGCAGCTCATGTAAAAATCAGAGGGATGTTTTTTATCTTTTTATTGCTTAAATGATGGGAATATAAGCTCAAAAAAAATATCCACGATAATTCTAGGCAAGCCATTGAAAGGGTTAATAAGCGAACCTTTACAAACAAATAGTAGTTGAGTAGTAGTATAGTAGTTGAGGAAAATGACGATAGTCTTCAAGTACAAAGATTTCCAATACATAATTTAAGAACAGGTTCTGGTCCAGGCTAAACAGGATTTAAAAGGTTTAGTAACTACAAATATTTCAAATGGATAATTTTACAACAGGTTCTGGTCCAGGCTGAACAGGTTTTAAAAAGTATAGTACGTACAAAGATTTCAAATGGATAATTTTACAACAGGTTCTGGTCCTCGCTGACAATGTTTTACGATATAGAGCACGGAGCAGGACGCTTGTCTTATATATTAAGATTTTATAAATTATTTAATGTAAAAATTGCATAGTTCAATATTTTAATTTTTTATCTCATACTGTTGCTTGCGATAGCATGAACAAAATGTAAGCAAAACACAGCTTTTATTACCCTTTTAGTTATTTTGTATTCAATTTTTAACCTAAGATACCTAAGCTTTGACTAAAAATTTGTCTCCGCTCCAGACGGCCGATTGAAAAATGTTAAAACTTTTTTGTTTAAGACCGATTAAAAAAATTCTTATAGTAAATTTGATCTTAATTCATTTCGAATATGAGGCATTTAAAATTTTGTAAGCTTACTGCAAATAAAAGTGAAGAAACTAAAAATGTTGTTCCAGTTTTTTACAGTTTTATGGTCCAAGATTCCTTTATTATATACAAAATAATTATTTGACTTAATAAAAGAAACATTTTTGCTCCAGATTTTAAAACAATATCTCAAACGGTATAGAAGTTATGAACGATTAAGTGAAATGTATATTAGAAAAAATTGAGATTACGAAAAGCATATCATTTGGCCATTATAATTTTATTTTGTTGGAAACTTTATTTGTTTCTGAAAATTACACAAAAACCGTGCATTTTTTGAGATGTGAGCAAATTAGATTTTTTTTCAAAACGTAGGAAATTCTAGAATAGGAATCTCTTACAAAAATAATTTACTTTTCAAAATTTTTTTAAGATCTGCAGTAACAAAATTGCGGTGTTGTTGCTGCTTGCCGCTGTTGTTTACTGTCAGGTGAAGCTCAAAAATAAAAACAAAAAAAGTAATTTGCACGGTGGGAATTAAACTCACAACCTTTAAATTGAAAGATAGAAGCTCTATTCCCTGAGCTTACATTGTTATACCAATTTAAGCAAAATTGACATAACATATTCAGCAGGAAAATTAAGATATTTATAAAATGCGTGAAATCTCGGAAGAAGGCTTTTCCCAGATATGAGAACTAGTTGGATCGATTTTTCAACCCCCTCTTCATCTATATTGAAAATTTTATATAAATCGTTAGAGCCGTTTTCGAGAACGCAATTGCAAATATATATACAAATATTGCTCGTTTAATAGAATAAGATAACCATTTTGAAAGTATTCTATGTTTTATTTGAATTTAAGGAAATATGCCAAGAAATCGCAAACGACTTACAAACCGAGGTCGGACATCTTCAGATATCATGATGCAAGCCGACTACGTGTAGTTTGTTGTCAAGCGTCAAGTCCAACAAAAATTGTCGTCAATATATAAACTGCAAACGTTGTGCACTTAATGCATTGAAGGTGATTGTTTGATAAATTGCTGCTTAAATTGTTCTTCGGAGTGCGGCAGTGACGACGATTAAGAGGTGTGACAACGGGAACTACGCATTGGGACAACTTACCCAACGGGTGGGGTAACTTGTCCCAGACGAGTTGAATTTTTTATCTAGAAAGTTTTTTTGATTTATTTTAAAACAATATTCGTTATTCATATCAGGATTGAAAAATAAAATATTGAATTTATCTTTAAAAGTTTTGCAGTGCCATTATTGCTTAATTTGTGAGAGTTACAGCGGTTCATTCAAATTTTGTGACAACTAGTACCACTCTCCCCTATTGGTCTTGGAGGAGCTGAAGTCAAGAAAAAGCTTAGCCTATTCATTATATAGATAAAGTTCCGTTAGTAAGCCATAGCATACAGTACTGATAGTTCTAATAAATTTTGTTTTTTTATTTATATTTCGACACTAAGCACTACAATAGAAACTGTTTCTATTATTTTTTTTCCACCACTGTATGTATATGTATAAGGGAGATAAGGGGGCGATCTTCACATGGCAACGTGTCTGGCTGCCTCAACTTGGCGAGGCCAGCATTATCCATGTCGAAATCGTCTCAAGTCGACTCAAACCTCCGCGTGGTGTCTCCTGGAAACGGCAAAAAACTATCACCCGATATACTTTGGCGGCGAATCTGAGCGGCGGGCTTCCTTTGGCCATAAAGCAAAGGTTGTGCGTTGGGTTTGAAGCCCACAATGTAATAAAACTATTTCAATGAAAAGTCTAAGAATTAATAAAAGAATGATCTCCAAATCTGATGACAACTACCGCAAACGAAAAACTGATAATGATTTACGGATATGCACCTAGAATGTCCGAACCCTAAATTAAGATGGTGCCTCTATCCATCTGATTGATATCTTGGAAAGATATAATGCTAATATCACTGCAATCCAAGAAATGCGACGGAAGGGACAGGGTTGCTTACGGCAAGCATCCTGTGAAATCTACTACAGCGGCCATGCGGACAAGCACGAGTTTGGATGTAGATTTGAAGTTGGCAAGAGAATACGTGGGTAAGGAAAACATATTTGGTCCAACAGTCGGAAATTTCAGCCTCCACGACAACACATCCGATAACGGAATGAGGTTGATTGACTTCGCCGCAGCACGAAACATGGTCGTTAGTAGCACTAAATTCAAGCACATCGTTTGACAACACTGTTTGCATCAAGTCTTACTTTTTTCTTTCGCGTTATTTTAAAAGTTTATATTACATTTTTTAACTTCAATTGAATCATTTATTTAATTAATTAATTTATTTTGAATTTCCCGTGGTCTCCTGTATTTGCTGAATATCAACTTTTGCTGAGATTCATCAAGAAAGCGCTTAAAAAATCCTTTTTAATTATTTGCATATTTCCTTTTATTTATTGCTATTAACTTGTATTCATAAATTGTTTTTGCGTTAGCAACAACAATTTCATGTTTTAACTGGTGAAGTGAGAGCGAAGTTTGTTTTTCATTTCTTCATTTTCCTCATTGTTTCTTTTGCTGATTTTTGCACAACAGCGCTTCTCAAACTGTTTGACGTTTGTTTACCGTATCCTCAAACCATCATCGTAAACAGAGTTGCCATAGAACTTTTTTCAATTTAATTATTTATTTTTAAAATTTCTATTTTTTCTTTTAACTTTTTATTTATTTATTTATTTTACTATAAAAATGTTCTGCAATTTTCGTAACTGCACTGTTAAGGGTGAATCGGATAGGCTAGTCAACTGCTGGTTATGTGAAGCATTCTTTCATATAAAGTGTGCAGCGTTGACTGCGAGAATTTTTGATGCACTTAATGAAGGTAAAGGACTTCGTTGGTCGTGCGAAAACTGTAGATCTACCGATGTAGATATTTTAAAGCTTATACGACAATCTCGTTAAGGGTTTTTAGAGGTTTCGAAGGATTTAGCGGCGGCTCAAGCCAGATTGGCTGGTTTTGAAGACTTATTTAAGAAGTTCAAAATTATGGATGAAGCCTCTGTTTCTCCTAAACGAAAGCGACCATATAAGAATCTTCGAAATACCGCAAAACCTTCTGCTATAGCCATACCTCCGTCTACTAACAACGATTTAATATTACTTTCACCTAATTTGAACGCAGAACAAGAAGCGCAGTCAACTGAGTCTGTCAGTGATGACAAAAATACTAATAAGATTGTGTCTTCAAATGTACCTGCAACAGCTGACATTATTTTACAAACATCTGAAGCTCCTGAAGTGGCACCAACTATCGTCGTAAGTGATTCTCCAAGTCCATCTGGTAGGAAAAAAACTTACGCCGAAGCTTGTGTTGCTCCAATTTCGGCTCCTTCGTCTTCTAGTATCGCTTCTAGTTCTACGGGTGCTATACCTAAACAGATATTAATAAAAAACAGTGACCAGCCTATATATAATGAACTTGTTATTGTTCAGCCTGTTAGATCTATATTTGTCTCACGCTTTGCTCCTGATACATCTGAAGAAGATGTTTTACATCACATAAACTCAAAGTTGAAACTTGTTAATAAGAACATTTCGGTTCACAAATTCAAGTTTTCATATGAGCAGTTCTCTTCTTCTTTTAGAATTAATTTGCCAGGTGATCTCTTTGGTAAAGTCATGGATCAACGTTTTTGGCCTGAAAATACAGTGGTTCATGAATTTATTCCTAGATCACCTCCTAAAATGTCTTTAGCTACTTTACCTTCCCACTCCACTAACTCAAAAAACTAGATTGTTGCCATCAGTTCTTAGTCGTATACCAGAATGTCCGAGGTTTAAATACCAAGTTGACAGATTTGTTCATTTTAAGCCATAATCTTCACTTTGACATTATTGCTTTCAGTGAGACTTGGCTTAAACCTAATATTTTAAATACTGAAATTCTGTCTAACAATTTTAATATATACCGTAAAGATAGAAACGCTATTGCTGGTAATTTTTGCAATGGTGGTGGCGTTTTTATTGCCGTTAAGTCTTCACACTTCTCACAAGAAATAATAATATCTGAGTCCTTAGATATTGAATTTTGCTGTGTTCTTGTGAAGTTTGGTTCTTTCAGAATTTATATTACATGTTCGTATATTCCTCCTGCTTCCAATGTTGAGGTGTATGGGAAACATCTATTGTCGATTGGTAAAATTTGCTCACAACTTCAGCCTCACGACCACATTTTAATAATTGGTGACTTCAACCTTCCTAATGTTTCTTGGAACCGTTGTGCTGAAAATTCTGCAGTATTCCTGCCGTCTTCAGAACAATCATCTGTGAATACATTTTTAAATGAGCTTTTGAGTCAAGGACTTTTTCAAATCAACTATCACTATAATAGAAATAACCGTTTGTTAGACCTTATATTTTTTGATGATAGTAATATTGTTTCAGTTAATATGTCTGATCCACTTGTGTATCCGGAGGACTTACACCATCCGACTGTTGCAATCACTCTGAATTTTCCCAAACAATCTATATCAAATCGTTTGAATCCTCCCTCAGAGTTCAACTTTAAAAGAACAAATTATGTAATTTTAAGAAATAATTTGTCAATTATCAACTGGTCATCACTACTTAATATCAATACTGCAAGAACATTGCCACAAACCCTTGATTCTGCCGTGTTTGCTTTTAACAATACTCTTAATAATTGCTTTTCAACTACAGTTCCTCAGAGAAAAGCCTCTCTAATATCTGGTCCCACTTGGTACACCAAAGAACTGAAAAATCTGAGAAACTTAAAATCAAAATATTATAAAAAATACTTAAAATCTCATAATATTTGTGATTTTGCTTCTTATACCTCAACTAAATATAAGTACCGTCAATTATGTAGGCAATCTTATAGCATATATTTAACAAAAGTCAAATTAAACATCAAGTCTGATGCAAAGTCATTTTGGAACTTCGTTAATACTAAACGTAAGATAAATTCATATCCATCTTTTATGAAATATAAAACATTTGAGTCGGATGTTGATATTACTATATGTAACCTTTTTGCAGATTTTTTTAAGACTACCTATTCATCTGCTTCTTACGATAGTTTAAATTATTCTTTAAATCTGCAACCTGGCGATATTTGTTCTCCAATAATTGATATTAATACTGTTTTAACCTACTTGAAAAATCTTAAGACATCTTATAAAAGCGGTCCTGACAATATACCTTCTTGTATATTGAAATATTGCTGTGAAGAACTTGTAGTTCCAATTACTATGCTTTTTACTGCATCGTTGCAATCTTGCTATCTTCCAGTGGCATGAAAATCTTCTTTTATTATTCCGCTGCATAAATCTGGCAATAGATCTTTGATAGACAACTATCGGGGAATTGCAAAGCTCAGCGCCCTACCTAAGCTTTTTGAGGCTATTGTAACCTCACAATTATCACATAGCGTTAAAGCTTTAATATCTCCATTTCAACATGGATTCTTACCTGGAAAATCTACTGTCACTAATCTTCTAGAATTTACATCTAAAACTATTGAGAATTTTGGAAAAGGTTTTCAAACAGATGTTATTTATACAGACTTTAGTAAAGCCTTTGATGTTGTAAATCATAAGCTTTTAGTTATAAAACTGTCACTTCTTGGTTTTCCAACGCATTTAGTACGGTGGATTGAATCATATTTATTAAATAGAAGACAAAGCGTTATATTTAATCTCATAAAGTCAGATGAGTTTCTTGTTACTTCTGGGGTACCTCAAGGAAGTCATCTTGGTCCTTTATTGTTTTTACTTTATGTAAATGATCTTCCATCTGTAGTAAAGCATAGCAATATCTTGCTATACGCTGATGATGTTAAACTTTTTCTGTCATACACAAATGAGCAAGACTCTTTATTGCTACTAACTGATCTTGACCATCTTTGTAGCTGGTGCGAAATTAATTGCATGAAGCTCAACTTGGGGAAGTGCAAACAAATGACTTTTTCTCGAAGACAACCTTCTCGAAATAATTACAATATAGGTGACTATACACTTGAGTTTTTAGAGGTTTTCGTTGATCTCGGAGTAACTATGGACACCAAACTTCGCTTTCACATTCACATTAATAAAGCAATCAGCAGAGCTAATAGTACTCTAGGATTTATTAAACGATGGTCCAAAGAGTTTAATGATCCTTTTATAAGTAAAACCTTATTCACATCGCTAGTAAGGCCCATTCTAGAATACGCGTCAATTGTTTGGTGCCCTCGTTATGGGTGTTACATTGACGATATAGAATCTGTTCAAAAGCAATTTCTTCTGTTCTGCTTACGTGATCTATATTGTAATTCAAACTTTAATTTACCTTCTTATGAATATCGATTACAGCTAATTAATCTGCCTTCTTTAAAAAATAGGAGAACTATGCTAAATGTTAGTTGGATTTTGTCGACAGTCCATATTTACTGAGTAAAATTTACTTTAATGTTCCTCTTCGACCTAGAAGATCTTTTGAGCTACTTTTTATGAACTTTTGTAGAACTAATTACTTACAAAATGAACCACTAAGAAGCGCCTGCGGTGATTTTAATTCCGTTTCAGATGTTATAACATTAAATGAATCCATGTACTCAATTAAACTTAAAATTTTAGATTATCTACAGTATCGCCGCTGAGTCTGTACTACACAATTTTTGCTTGGTGATGGATACAAAACTACAAATAATCTAATGGACCTGAACCTGTTTGGACCTCCTCACTTAATCTAACTGGACATGCTTGGTGAATGTCAACTCATCTTTTGGCCATGCCTTGCTGGTTGTATATGTTTTCTTCAACCATGCTAGAACGATTTGTATTGTATATATAATAATATAACTGGCCAATGACACCTACACGGTTAAAAATTTTGGACTAGTTTTTAATCCAAACTTTGGTTTAAAGGAATTTTTAATCCAAAAAGTACTATTTTTTATTCCATACTTTAGTTTAATTTGTTTTTAATCCAAAAAAGTTTAAGTTTAAGACTATTTTTGGACTACAAATTTACATTAAGGTAGTATTTTTAGGAAAAATTATTTATGTTACCTAAGATTGAAAACTACTACTGCTATGAAATTTACGCTAAATATAATAGTTAATGTTGTTAAAGCATCCGAAGTTTATTTTTTAATTAAATGAAACAAATTGTTTCTTAAAATCTGAAAAAAATATTATTATATTCATTATTACATTGAGCAGTGTTTCATAATACATAATAAGGGTATTCATGCAAAGCGGCAAGCTTGTATTTTGGGCAACTAGTTATTTTTATCAGTCGATTGTGCATTTGGAGAGATATGTCAGCTGTTAACTTGTTAACAGTCAACTTTCAGCATACATATAAACAGCTGATTGCTGGTTTGTGATATATCTGGTTTGTGTAAACGGTTCTCCATACATTTCATTTATAAGGCTGATAAACTTATACGGTTTATATCATTTATAAGGGCATTGCCCATTTGCATGAATACCCTTAATGTATATATAGTGAAGTTTATGGCAATATAATAATATATTCACACGAAGGTTTTTTGGCTGAAAAGCCAAAGAAAAGCAGCTCTTTATTTGACAGTTCTTCTATGGCGAAAAGGTGAATATTATGTAGCTTTTCAGCTGAAAAGCCATTGGCACGGACGCGACATTCGCACGGTTTTAATTACTCGAAAAACAAGAAAGAAACAAAAAGAACCGATATGTATTTTAAGTGTTCTAACGCGATTAAAGAGTGCTACATTTTAAAAAAATATTGGCAAGATTTAGTACAAATTAGTTCAAAGTACGCGACAAAAAAATAAGTTTTTTTAGCTCGTATAGAAATATGCAAAATTTAGCATAAATTAAGTTTGAGAACTTTTTTTAATATATATATATGCTTATGGAGGTCAAAGGATAACTTTTCTTCGTAGGCTTATGAAATATGAGAATTATCTCTTACCTTTTTTTCTCACGAGTTCCACCTTTGTGGATTAAAAAGTAATCCTTTTATATTTTTAACTTTTTTGGACGAAAATCTAATCCTTTTTGGATTATAATATTTTATACTTTCTGCGGATTAAAAATTATTCCTTTTTGGATTAAAAAATTTTAAACTTTTTGCGGATTAAAAATAAGTCCTTTTTGGATTGGAAAATTTAAAACTTTTCATTGGATTAAAAAGTAATCTTTTTTTGGTCGTGTCCTATATGTAATCCAAAAAAGATTAAAATTTAGCCCAAGATTTTTAACCGTGTAGTTGTCTTAGTGCCTGCGTTCGCAACCATTTCTTGGTATAGAATGAAATTGGTATGGTGTATTTGACCTAGTTTGTCGAAATACCACCTTGCTTACACGGTTAAAAATCTTGGACTAAATTTTAAACTTTTTTGGATTACATATAGGACACGACCAAAAAAAGATTGTTTTTTAATCCAATAAAAAGTTTTAAATTTTTTAATCCAAAAAGGATTTATTTTTAATCCGCAAAAGGTTTAAAGTTTCTTAATCCAAAAAGGAATAATTGTTAATCCACAGAAAGTTCAAAATATTATAATCCAAAAAGGATTAGATTTTAGTCCAAAAAAGTTTAAAATATTGTAATCCGAAAAGGATTACTATTTAATCCACAAAGGCTTAAACATTGCTTACTGTAATAATGTATATAATAATATTTTGGTTCAGATTTTAATAAACAATTTGTTTCATTTAATTAAATATAAATTCCGGATTCTTTAACAACATTCAGAATTATATTTAGCTTAAATTTCGTAGTATTAGTAGTTTTTAATCTTATACCTGAATTACAATCCGGCACTGTCAGCGTCAGTGGCAGTGACATTGATCAGCTGATATTTTAGGAATACTGTTGTTCAATGGTGAAACTAACATAGCAGCAGTGGCAGAAGTTGTACTGCCGAAGTTAACCCTATTTCTAAATTCACTGCCAACATGCGAAAAATTAAAATACTAAGAAAAATTCCACAATCACTGCTTTTGCTGCCTCTGCGACTGCTGCATTGTAATTCAGCTATTGTAATTAAAAAATAGTCTTAAACTTGAACTTTTTCGGATTAAAAAAAATTAAACTAAGATATGGAATAAAAAATAGTACTTTTAGGATTAAAAATTCCTTTAAACTAAAGTTTGGATTAAAAACTAGTCCAAAATTCTTAACCGTGTAGTCATCATCAGATTTGGGGATCATTCTTTTATTTATTCTTGTTAGTTTCATTGAAATATTTTATTACGTCGAGGGCTTCAAACCCAACGCACAACCTTTGATTGATGGCAAAAGTAAGCCCACCGGTCAACGTAGCCGCCAAGACTAGCAGCCACTAGTTTTGCCGTTTCCAGGGGACACTACTTGTGGGTTTGAGTCGACTTGAGACTAAAATGAATGCGAGAGCATAGTAGAGTTTTGCAAAAATCTGTAAAAAAAATCACACTGCCGCGAAGACTAAATAGAGCTCATTAAACTAGAACTAATGTTTCTTGAAGATAGGCTTTTTAAATTTAAAACACCAGGTGCAAGAAGTCAAGCCCTTGGACATCGAAAGCGATATACTGTCATTATATTCTGTTTAAGGATGCATTTTTACTTACCAAAACTGAAAAAATGGCTTAGGAGATACTTGCATTTTTTTGGTAAAAACTACATAAAAGTTGTGTTTGGTGTACAAATGCAATATAAGGTCCGCTCCAAGACTGGAAAGTATACTTGAATATGCAAAAACTGATTCTGAATTCTCAGTTTGTGTTATTAAAAAAAATTAGTAACCACTTATGGTATATAGTTGATGAAGAAGTAGCTTTGGCATTTTTTGATTCAACAGTTTCTTTGGAAGAAAAACGCGAAATGGTTCAAAAACCACAATCCAAAGAACCCGCTGTAGCGCTGAATTATGGAAGAAACCAAATGAATTTATCAGGTTCCCAAAAATTTATTCTGAGGCACTTCGTTTTAGAGAAAACAAAACTATTTTTCAGTCGGTTCGAATTATCTGCAGAGTTTATAACAAACGATCCGTCTACTTGGCATTTGATTTCGAAATAGGCCGGAGCTACTGTCGGGATGTATTTGTCGAAAGCGAAACAGCAGAAAGAGGAGTAAACTTCGTTCAAGATTTTAATAGGATTTTGACAAATGAGGAAGGTGGGGATGTTCGATGTAGAAAAACATCGATGATGACATCGACGTTGATATCGAGAGCTCAACATCGATTTTCGATGTTTATCCAACAAAAACATCTTAAAAACAACAAATTGGTTACTATGTACCGTTTCATGGTCCATCAAACGTAATTGGATTGGCACCATATTTAATATTTTTTAATTTAAGACCCAATAGAATTAATGGAATTAAAAACACAAATTAATGGAATTTGGATGAGTTGTGTCTCAAAAAGCTTTTAATTTCTATGTTGAAAAACAAATTAGCCATTTCAGCCTTTGAATTAACTTTGACCGAGGTTCTCATGATCAATTGTGTTGTGTGTATTATTAAATGGTTGTACACAATTGGATGGAGAAGTGCACCTACATGTTTTATGTCGACTGTGAACGGCTAAAGTTCATGTTCTCAAGAAGCTTTACATGGCATTATTGACTTTGAGGTGACGGCTGAACAGAAAAATGTATTTCTATTGAAAAAGCTTTTACCCGAGCTGAAATTTGAACTCGGGAATCGTTGGCTCGCACGCCACACATTTAACGCGCATGAACACGGCCGCCTCGTCTATGTTCATCTTCTGTGTTCAGCGATATAAATTTGGCTTATCTTCAATTTTTAAAAGCGCTATTGTCTGAAGTTCAAAAATTCAACAATCGCAGGAGACAAATGATGCGGATTCCACTTCATTTTGCAGAACTTGTTTTTTTGATCTCGAACTAATGTCAAAACTTGATATCGCCTTCTAAGAACTTTGATCCCTTGAGTTTTTCAATCGCACGTCTAAACGTTAAAAAGTTAGATGCGTTGCAAAAATGTAATGTACATGTTATACCAATGGAAACAAAGTTAGAATAATGATTCTCCTGTAAAATTTTGTTAACAGTGCTTACGATTTTTTTTTGCGATTAGGACTCGAACCTATAAAGGATGATACTCGAACCTATAAAGGATGATATCATTAAATTTATGAAACGGCAAGTTTACAAAGATGTATAAGATATATCAGATATCGATGAAAGTATGGAATTTGTGATCTGAAGTGATGTATGCCTACAAAACAGTCCTTTTCATATGTATATATTTAATATCTTTACTATAACATAATTCCGTAAAAATGTGGGTTTGATTTTTTTTTTAAAAATTTAATAGCATATTTTGAGGCTTTTTTGTTTTTGATTTATTCAAACTTCAAAAACTTTTCATATTTTTTTTTTCATTTTGAAATTTTCAGTTTTACAAAAATGTGAAACATATTTCGTCTTTCTCAAGGCATATTTCTTCAGGTAGTATCAAACGCAACTGCGCTGCCGACTTTTAGCATTCTAATGCCAAAACCAAATAATGCCCACTCTTATAAACGAGTTGGGGGATTTTTTGATTTTCATAGAAAAACTTTATGCTAGCCTTTTTCTAATTTTCTTATGTGTTAGTTTGCAATTTTTTAATGTTTTAATTATTGAATTTTGTGCTTGCTGATTTTGACAAGCTGATTGCTTGAATTGCTGATTTTGACATTATACTCCCATTCATTTTTTTCTTATTATAGTACCTGGATTAATATGCCTTGGTCTTTCCTACTATGGTTTCCCTTTTTTACTTTAAGGTTTTTATAAATATTTGAAACTTAAAATTATTATTTAACAATTCAAAACCGAATATACCATAATGAACCTTAATGAATGAATATAGCAATGAACCTTAGCATATAAAAATATATGTTTTTTGTTGTTTTTCCTTATCTATGTATACAAAACAAAAATAAAATATTTAAAACAAAATTAAATTATAAAAAATTTGTGTTTTAAAAACTTATCATCTTTTTTATATTCCAATAAAATTTTTAGCTCTTTTTAGGTACTTTTTCAGAAATTTTAGCAAACAACCTCAAAAAAATTCTGGCAGTACTGGTGTAAAGTGACAATTTTTTTTTATGTCAAAGCGGGACGCTTACGGAATTTGGTTTATATGGCAAATAAAAAAAATATATACATGCATACATATTGTCATATGAAGTTAAAAGAACCGAAACTTACTAAAAATTCAAAAAAATCTTTTGGATTGATGATGTTGCACTGTATCAAAATAAACGACGTTTTTATTAACAA